>CM077097.1:30406384-31006384 GCA_039513925.1 Platanthera zijinensis
TTTGAGGAGGAATGAGCTTTACGCAAAGTTCTCCAAGTGCGAGTTTTGGCTACCCTCGGTAGCGTTCCTTGGTCATATAGTGAGTGGGGAAGGTATAGCGGTGGATCCGGCGAAGATTGTTGCGATACGGGAGTGGCCTGCGTTATCTTCTGTCGCGGAAGTCCGTAGTTTTCTCGGGCTTGTCGGATATTACAGGCGCTTCGTAGAGAACTTCTCGCGGGTAGCGTTACCTCTCACGAAGTTGACAAGGAAGGATCAGAAATTCTTGTGGACGCAAGAGTGCGTGCAAGCTTTTGAGGAGCTGAAGAGGCGGTTGACCACGACGCCAGTACTTAGTTCGCCGAGTGGGACCGAGGGCTTTGAGGTGTATAGCGACGCTTCGGGTAGTGGCTTGGGCTGCGTGTTGTTGCAGCATGGAAGTGTGATTGCGTATGGATCGCGTCAGCTGAAAGTGCATGAAAGAAATTATTCGGTGCACGACTTGGAGTTGGCGGCCGTGATTTTTGCACTCAAGTTGTAGAGGCACTACCTATGCGGCGTAAGAGTCGATATATACACCGATCACAAGAGCCTAAAATACTTGTTGGATCAAAAGGACCTTAATATGAGGCAGAGGAGGTGGATGGAGTTCCTGGGGGACTACACCTTCAAGATACATTATGTACCCGGGAAGGGCAACGCAGTTGCGGATGCGCTGAGCCGCAGGGCTCCCGCCCGAGCCAACTGGTTGTCGGTGCATGATGAGCGGCTAGTGCGGGAGTTGGAGGAGCTTGAGATCTGTTGCGTTGACAAGCAGACGAGCGCCAAAGCAATGTTAAACTGGACAGAGGTGCAGTATGACCTGGCTGACCGGGTTCGGCAGGCATTGGAGTTAGATGACTCCATGAAGGAGCTTTTGGAGGCCGCTCTGGATGGGTCAAATTCCCAGTTCTCGGTGGATGATGGTTTGTTAAGGAAGGATCATCGGTTGTGCGTCCCGAGTGGGGGTAACCTCCGGGTGGAGTTGATGTACGAGGCTCATCATACCAAGTACTCAATCCACCCAGGGAGCACGAAGATGTATCGTGATCTCATGAAGCTGTTTTGGTGGCCGGGGCTTAAGAAAGATGTGGCGTTGTACGTGGCTAAATGCCAAACGTGCACCTTGGTGAAGGCGGAGTGCCAAAAGCCAGGAGGATTTCTGAAGTCCTTGCCTATACCGAGTGGAAATTCGATGATATATCTATGGACTTTGTGCACGGGTTGCCAAGGTCGCAGAAGGGGAACGACGCCATCTGGGTGATCGTAGATCGACTAACCAAGGTGTCGCATTTCATTCCGCATATGAAGGATGATCCAGTGGAGAAATTGGCAAAGTTGTATGTCGACAATATTGTTAGGCTGCATGGTGTGCCCCGTAGCATTAGTGAGTGATCGCGATGGCGCGTTCACGTCAAAATGATTGGAGGTTGGTGCAGCAGATGCTGGGAACAAAGTTAAAGTTCCAGCACAGCCTTTCCATCCGCAGACGGATGGGGGATGGGCAGGACTGAGAGGGTCAATAGAACGATGGAGGACATGCTCGCCGCATGTGTGTTCTAGACTTCGGGGGAAGACATTGGGAAGACCACCTTTATTTGGTGGAGTTCGCGTACAACACAGCTACCAAGCGAGTGTATACAAAATGGCGCCCTTCGAGGCCCTGTATGTAGAAAGTGTCGCACGCCGTTATCATGGCTTGAAGCGGGTGAGGCAAGGTTGTACAAGAAATAGGAGGAGGTGGAGAGTGCTACCTCGTTAGTGCGGATCATTCGGGAGCGCTTGTTGATCGCTCAGGACCGGCATGTGAAGTATTACAATGCCAAGCACCGAACGTGGAGTTTGCGGTAGGATGATTGGGTATACCTGAAAGTGAAGCCGTTCAAGGGTTCGCGTTTTGTGTGAGACGCTTGAAGAAGCTGAGCCCAAGATACCTTGGACCTTTTGAGGTTTCTGGAGCGAGTCGGCGAAGCTGCATACCGTTTGAAGCTATCGGTGGAGATGAGTGGATTACATGATGTGTTCCACATTTGTGTTGCGGAAAGGCGGTGCAAGAGCCTTCGCAGGTGATCGCGGGTTGACCAAGTGCCGGTGGACTAAGGGTGTGTGACGACCAAGGGTCAAGCCCGTTCGTATTGAAGATGTTGAGGTCAAGAGGCTATATAACAAGGAGATCTGGATGGTTAAGGTCCGATGGAATAACTGCGGGCGTGAGGAGCTCTCTTGGGAATGGAGCAGACTATGCTCGAGGAGTACCCGGAATTATTCCGCTCAGGTACTGTTGTACGTAAGTCCTGTTTTCCTTTATTAATTTCGTGGACGAAATTCTTTAAGGGTAGTAGAATTGTAACACCCCAATTTTGTCGTAGGAGCGGCGGGGATCGTTTTGGCCAAGTCAGATTTTTGGTGCAGGTGACACGGGCCTCGACAGGGCGTGTCGGAGGCCGTGTCGGCGTGTCGAGCTCGAATCGTCGAACTGGCCGTGTAGTCGACCAGTGTAGGTCGACGATGGTCGTGTGGAGGGACACGGCCTAGGACACGGGCGTGTCCCAGGCCGTGTCACTCAAGGGAATCATCAAAGTGGTAACACGGGCCGTGACACGGGCACAGACACGGGCGTGTCAGATGTGACACGGGCGTGTCCCATACCGTGTCACCAAGCCATGTACCACTCTGACTGCAAGGTGTCGATTTATTGCACACGGGGGGCGTGACACGGGTCCCGACACGGGCGTGTCGCAGGCGACACACGCGTGTCAGTGTCAGAGGCCGTGTCACATGCCGTGTGCTGGTTTTCAATCTGGATTGAGACGGCGAATGGGCTACACGGCCAGGCACACGTCGTGTGCCATCCCGTGTTCGACCCAGATTTTATAATTGAGGCTTAATCGTGGCCGTTCTTTTCCTTGGCTTTGGATCCGACGGTGGGGGGCTGCTCCTGGATGGTTTTTCCCCGGGAATAGGGTGAGAAACCCTCATTTTCTCTTGAGTGGTTCTCTTTCTAAAAGCTAGAAGAGAGGAGAGAGCAAGGAGGAGGAAGAAGGGCTAGATCCGGCGCCGGAGAGAGCTTCGAGTTCCGAATCGCGATCCGAGTCCAGATCCGCGGAGGCGACGCCGTTGCGGTGCTTTCCAACATATAGAGTTTTCGATGGCGCCGCGGAAGAATGCAAGGGTAACGATTTCTCATCCTTGGGCATGTGAAGCCCTCTTTTCCATTGCATAGGAAGCCCGCTCTCGCCAGTGAGCGAAGAGTTGGAGCGTTCCTTGGGTAGATATGTGAAGTCCCCTTGTGTAGAGTCCGTATGCGAAACGGACATAGGCATTGTGTGTGAAGCCTATCCGGACAAGTAGAGCCGGATCGGTGATGTTTGCATTGCATACGAACCGGAAGACTCCGGGTGTTTGGTGTGTTTTCGGTTTCTACGTGGTAGATTGCATCAGGGAGCCTTGGAGATTACTCCAAGGTGCACCCGAAAAACTGGCAAAAGGCGGGTTTTGCCAACACGGTGGCCGGGAGCCAACGTGAACATAAACGGGTTATGTGATTGTTGTGGCGGAAACGGGACTCGGTGAGTCTTGACCTGCGCATATGGCTAAAATTGTCGTTGCGGTATGAGCACGGGTCAGGCGGAACCGTACCGTCCATGTCGTTCGGTAGGACCGTTGGCATGGATGAGGGTCTTCGCGGTCTATGGCTTAAATTGCCTGTGACCAAGGCCAGGAAGCAAAATGCTCATATGGATGACCGTCCAAGAGGCGGTGGTGGATTGGGAACATCTATGGCTTGAATTGACGTGACGTGGGCCGGTCACACCGAGAATGTGCCCTGAGTGCACGGGTGTGTGGCCGTGCGAGCCTACGCCTGTGTTGATGTGTTTCACATTAATAATTGCCTATACTAATGAAGTGCAGGGAAAGAGCATCGCCGCCCCGATTTTGGGGCGGGATCGTTATAATTTGGTCAGCATTGCTGACCGTTGATTGTTTGCCACCGGGCGGTGGTTTGTGGCTTGTAGGTGCTGCGGAGCAGAGCGGGAAATAGCGGGCTAAAGCCCTAATTGTTGTGCGGCCCTCGAAGGCCTAATTGCTTATGTATCTTTCCGTTTTCATGTATGGCGGCCCTGCGTGCCGAAGTTTGGAAAAACACTATTTTGTTAAGTGAACAATGTAAGGCTTAAGGCCAGTCTCTTTTTGTGTATGATTACATTCCTGAGTTGGTAGTGTGACTTTCATGCTTTTGTAGCAGGGTTATTATTTCTTTTGCAACTTAATATTGCTTCCGCTAGGTGTGTGTGGACGACATGATTGGTTGAATGGTTTCAACGCGTAACCAACGGTCTGTCCGTAGTATATGGCGTCGGGCCCCGGCCGGACCTACTGCTATATGCTATGTGACGGATAGGGGTGTTACAATCTTCCTCCTCAATCTCCAGTGAGGATGAGGAAGAAAAGAAGGCAAAGGAAGTTTGCCTGATGGCAATTGATGCCTGCATCAATCACTCAGCTGCAGAGAGTTCAGATTCTGATGAAGAAATGCCAACTGAAGATGAGGTATTGTCTTCTTACGATTATACATCTAATGAATTTAAATCAGATTTTAAATCTTTATGTTTAGATTTAATTAGTTCTGAAAAGGAAATAAAAGAGCTTAGAAATAAACTAGCTGAATCTGAATTAATTTCTAATGAAAACATTAGGTTAACAGCAGAACTCACTAATTCTAGTGAAGAAATAAAATTCCTTAAGAATGAATTAGCTAAGTCAAAAAGGTTAGAAGAATCTCTGAATGGTAGAAGCCTTAAGTTGCTTGAAATAACCAGCATGTCTAACACTAGGTTAGGCAATAACAATTTAGGCTTAGGAGCATCTTCTAGTGAACCCCCAATCATTCTTAAAAACCAACTTTCAACTCCAGTGAATTTTATTTCATCTAGTGGAATAAAGAACACTGAGCAAGTTAATCAAGTTAATAAAGCTTTAAATAAAGCTAAGAGAGAGAAAAGAAAACAAAAATTTAAGGAAATACAAAGAGTATCGAACGCTGCTCGACGATCACAGGCGCAATGGTCGAACGGAGATCGACGATCTGGGCACCCATTGTCGAACGCTGATCGACGTTTTCAACATGAATTTCAAAACTTCACCCAGAACTTTAGAAACCAGAATGAAAATAGAAACCCTAGGTTCATTGACCCATCATCTGCATGGAGAATCCCACCTAGGAGATCTTACCCATTAGGTTATCACCCTCAACCTGCTTATTCATTTATTTCCCGTTTTTCTTATGTGAAAAACAAGGTACCCAAGGTTACCTGGGTCCACAATGTTTAATTGATTTATTTGCAGGTGAAGACCTATCCTATCACTCAGAATAAGTGGTATTTGGATAGTGGGTGCTCCAAGCATATGACAGGAAATAAAGAACATCTGTCAAGGTTCAAGGCCAAGCTTGGCCCAAAGGTAATCTTTGGAGATTCAAGCTGTGGTTAAACTGAAGGCTATGGCAGGATGACAATTGGAGCTGTAACATTCAAGAGAGTTGGTTATGTAACTGGACTCAAGCATAATCTCATTTCAGTAAGTCAGTTATGTGATGCTGGATACCAGGTATCATTTTCTAACTCCCTTTGTAATATTACTTTAAATAATAATGGTTGTGTTAGTAGGTATTTAGACAAGCAATATTTATTTAGTAGATTTTAACTCAACTCACTCTGAGATCTGCTTATTTAATGAAGTAACAAATAACAATACAATTATGGCATAAAAGGCTTAGCCATGTTACTCAAGAATATCTATCTAGGTATCTAAACACAAACTTGTTAGAGGTTTACCTTCTTCGCCCTAAGAACAAGAAGGAGAGCCTTTGCAAGGCTTGTCAATTAGGCAAGCAAACCAGAATTCTTTTAAATCAGTAAATAAAAGTGATTCTCTAGAATCCTGTATTTTACATTTGGACCTATTTGGCCCAATAAATATACAGAGTTTAGGAGGGAAGTATTACACCCTAGTCATTGTAGATGACTTCTCTAGGTTCACTTGGGTGTTCTTTTTGAGGACTAAGGCTGATAACTTCAAAGCCCTTACAGATTTTCTATTATGTGTGCAGACTGAGTACTCTACTCATGTGGCCTTGATCAGAAGTGATCAAGGTACTGAGTTTGACCTCTTCTCATGCAATAATTTGTGAGAGAGAAGGTATCAAACATAGTTTCTCAGCTCCTAGAACTCCCCAACAAAATGGGGTAGTTGAAAAGGAAGAATCGAACACTAATTGAAGCTGCTAGCACATTGTTGGCAGATGCTAATATACCTCTTTCCTATTGGGCAGAAGCTGTTAGTACAACCAACTATGTCTTGAACAGAAGTCTGATACACAAGCTTAAGTGTAAAACTCCTTATGAGTTGCTTAAAGGAAAGAAACCTAAAATAAATTATTTTAGAGTATTTGGCTGTGTAGTTTATATTCATAATAATAATAAAGGATACTTAGAAAATTTGAAGCAAAAGCTTCAATGAGAATTTTTCTTGATATTCCAAGTAAGCAAAGCTTATAGGGTTTTAATAAATCATCTTCTAAATTGAAGAGTCTGTTCATGTGTCTTTTGATGAATCTCAAATGTTTTACAAGGAGAAGGAACTTCCCTTCCTCAAGTTCATTGCAGGTACAAGATGTCACTCAAGTGATTCTCCATCTATCAACTCTTCATATCACTGAATCAGACAGTCATGAAGACATTGCAGAAGTTGTTGTTGTACCACCAATAGTAGATCAAATTTCTCCTGAGAAATTAATCCCAACTATTGCTGAAGATCACATCTCACCTGCTGATACTGTCACACTTAGAGATCATCCTACATCTCAAGTGATAGGAGACATATCAGCTGGTGTTCAAACAAGACATCAATTAAGACAGGATGTGATGCATGCTTGTTTCCTTTCATAGATTGAGCCCCTCACCATTAAAGATGCTGAGCTAGATCCCCACTGGATCATTGCTATGCAAGAGGAACTCAATCAGTTTGAAAGATGTAAAGTATGGACTTTGGTTCCAAGACCTAAAGGCCAACTGATCATAGGCACCAAGTGGGTGTATAGAAACAAGTTGGATGCAAATGGAATCATTGTAAGGAACAAAGCTAGGCTTGTAGCTCAGGGCTACAGACAGGAGGAAGGTATAGATTATGACCAAACCTTTGCTCTTGTTGCAAGGCTAGAGGCAATAAGGATCTTCTTAGCCTATGCAGCCTATATGAAGTTTAAAGTTTTTCAGATGGATGTCAAAAGTGCCTTTCTAAATGGTGAGCTAAAGGAAGAGGTATTTGTTGAACAACCACCTGGGTTTGTTTCTTCAACTCAGCCCTCACATGTATTCAAGTTGCAAAAAGCTCTTTATGGACTCAAACAAACACCAAGAGCCTGGTATGAGACTCTAGCTAGTTTACTGTTAGAGCACAACTTTGTTAGGGGAGTAGTTGATAGAACCCTTTTCGTCAAGCACCACAAGACACAATCCTGTTAGTTCAGTGTATGTGGATGACATTATTTTTGGTTCCACTGATCCCAAACTGTGCAAAAAGTTCTCTAACTTGATGCATTCCAAGTTTTGAGATGAGTAGTATGGGTGAACTGTCTTACTTTCTTGGTCTCCAAGTAAAGCAAGATGCTGATGTCATCTTCATCTCCCAATCCAAATATGCCAAGGAATTGGTAAAGAAGTTTGGGATGGCTGATGCTTCAACAATGCATATACCTATGGCTACTAATGTAGTTATAGATTCTGATGATCAGGAAAAGCCTGTTGATCAAAAGAATTATAGGGCCATTGTTGGTTCCCTATTGTATTTAACTGTAAGTAGGCCAGACATAATGTTTGCTACATGGATTTGTGCTAGATTCCAGGTCAACCCCAAGGAATCTCATCTGATTCTTCTCAAGAGAATCTTGAGATACCTGAAGAGATGTCCAAATCTAGGACTTTGGTATCCAGCTGAGTCAGAATTTGAATTAATTGGATATTCTGATTTTGATTATGTTGGCTGTCGAGTTGACAGGAAAAGTACCTCAGGAACTTGTCAGTTCCTGGGAGAGAGATTGGTCTCTTGGTTCTGTAAGAAGCAGGCTTCTGTCTCAACTTCAACTGTAGAGGCTGAATATATAGCAGCTGCTAGTTGTTGTTCACAGCCTGTGGATTCAAAACCAACTTTTGGATTATGGGTACTCCACAAAAACACAAAAAAATCATGTGTGATAGTACCAGTGCTATCTCTATTGCACAAAATCCAGTGCACCACTCTAGAACGAAACACATTGAGATCGGCACCATTTCCTGAGAGATTGTGTGGAAAAGAACAAGATTAGCCTTGAGTTCATATCCACTGACCTTCAGAGAGGTGATATATTCACCAAGCCCTTAGATGAACAGAAGCATCTGTTCTTTTTAGTTCAACTAGGCATGATTAATGGAAGAGACTAAGTGTGACGTCTGCCTTGTTGAAACCTGTTTGGATCGTCGAACGACGCTCGAAGATAGTCGATCGGATCAAGCCTATCGTCGACCTATGGTTGATGATAGCTTATCTGCTTGAAGATCGTCGACCGGCGTTCGAAGATAGTCGAACAGGTCGAGCTTATCGTCGATCTATGGTTGACGACAGCTTGCTGTTGTGAAGACAGAAATAGTCGAATGATTGATCGACTACTCTGCTTCAGGACCAATCGTCGAACGACCGTTCGACCATCATCTCCAGTATCTTTTAAATAGATCGACGATCATTGTTTTAATATAAAGCCGATGGTCGACCTAGGTTAAGAGATAGTTGCTTTTATCGTCGACGAAGAGCGTCTTTTCGCATTCCGTCTTCCTGCTTGCTCTTTGTCTTGCGATTTCTGCCGCTTCATCCTTGCCGTCTCTCCCTCGTCTTCTCTAGCCCTTTCGATGGCGATTTCTCCAGCTCTCTTGACAGTAGTGAAGTTCGATGCAGGCTTCAGTGTGATTTCGGTCTCTTTCAGTTTTGCGAATCCGGAATTGTGGAAATTCTCACCTTATGTAAAGATCAAGGTTTAGAAAAGCTCATGTCCTCCAGGATAAAGATAAATATTCAAGAGATCAAAGAATGGGCATTTACTTCGTCTTCAAATGATGATTCAATGACCGGAACTATCGGCGGAGAAGAGGTAACTTGACTCCCGCCATTTTAACTGAAAATATTTGGATTGATAAATGGGGAAGAAGAGTACGAGCAAGATACCCCAGAGTTTGGGAGAATGCTGACAGAGCTGGGACATGCCGAAGGCATTCCCTCTAAGCTGCTTAAAGTAAATTTTCCGTTAAGATTAAGTTTCTTGCTGAAATCGTCGGAAAAGTGCTACTACTGGGAAAGCTCTCTGCCCATGACAACATTACAAGGGCAGCAGTTTGCACTGATGTGTGTAATTTGAATAAGAAACAGATTAATGGGCAGGAGTTTTGTTTGATTTGATCAGGAAAAAGAACAGCAAGAAAGAAGTTACCTGGGGTAGGGTTAGTTGGGATTTTTCTGAAGGAAAGATATCCCCATCTGTTAGTTTCAGCTACTACCTCCATCAACGCCAGCAGAAGATGGATCCAACCCTGTTTGCCAAGTGGAAAAGGACTTTTCTGAAGCCCGCTCCAGCAGGGGTTGCTCCAGCTACATCTGAGAGCACTAGGACTGCCTCAGTCACTCCTCTTCTACAAGAAGCTGGCTCAGCAATCCCTCCCTTCCATCTTCTTCATCTACATTGCCGTCTACTTCAGTTGAAGTTCCATCAAATTCAATTGAAGTACGACTTCTCTCTCACCTAGCATCACTCCTGCATCTCCTCTCTTGTCTCATTCGCTGGGATATCTCATAGTTTTTGATTTGTGGTCTCTGAGATTTCTACTCCTCCTCATTCTCCAATTCCTTCTTCAGATCACATTGATCACCCTGCATCCTCTCATCCATCTCCAGCTCACTCTCCATCTCCAGTTCACTCTCCAGATCATCAAGAATACACCATTCCTGCAGATCATCCATCCACTGAGATTCCATCATCAACATCATCCTTTGAAATCACTCCAGCATTCATCTCTAGATCCTGGAGTTAATTACCCCCTCAATCAAAATCATGATTGAAGAGGCAATTGCTCCCCTTGCTTCCTCCATCTATTCTTTGACTGCTGCCATCCGGGCACTCTCAAAGTCTGCTGAGCCCTCTTCCTCTAGGGGCCTGGTTTCAGTTTCTACTGAAATCAGGAAGGGGAGATGCTTAATGAAGATGTCTTCTGAGCTGCCTTTGGCCTCCCCTCCAGCAGATCCTCCTGCAGTGGCAGAGAAAGAAATAGAAGAATCAGCTCCTCCTCAAAGTTTGTCTGAAAAAGAAATTTCTGATGCCTATTGAAGTCTGAATTTATTGTCAAAGTTTGCTTAGAGAAGAATGTTCCACTCCCCTGGTCGCCCTGTACCTAGAAGGAGTTATCTACTTCCTTTCTAGATGAATTATGGGAGTTAGGACACGCAAAGGATATTCTGAAGGTATCCTTTTACTAGACTTTTAGACTCGATAAATGGATATGTATGGGAATAACCTGGAAGGGGATGATTCGATTATGTCATTTAGAAAAATTTTATTCATAATATACAGATATAAATGAAAGAAGTATAGATGTTCAAGAGCCTGTTATCCAACCTGCTCTAGAAGGTCAATCTGAACCAGAACCAGGTGTTCAATTTTCTGAGGTTGCTCAGCTAGCAGTGCAAGCAGAACTGGTCACCATGACAGTTTCTGATCAACAAGAAAAGGCTGCAGATGCTCAAATTAAAAGTCTACTGTATGGGATGATTCCCCTGGATTGGATTTAGATGCTCTCTGGCACAGGATGCCATGGAAGAAGAATTAGAAAAAGCTGCTCTAAAGGAAAAGGAAAGAGCTGTGCAAGAAGCAATTGATCCATATGATCTGCCCATCTCTTCAAATTCTGAGGATGAAATTGATTCTGATGAGTCTGATGAGTCAAAAAGAAAAAGATCTGCTAAAAAGAAAAGGAAAGCTGTGGCTTCTCCTCCTCCTCCTAATCCAGATAATGATACTCCTTACTATATCCTGAAAGGAATTGATCCTAAATCAAAAGATTTCTAGCACTGGATGGCTTTCTCTAAAAATCAGTAGAAGCAAAGGAAGAAGTCAAAGAGGTATGACAGTCCTGTCCCATGATGGACTCCTAGAGATCCTCCTCCTCCACCTCCTAGTGCAGGTGCCTCAGGAAACTTATCTGCAAACCCTGCTGCTCAGTCTGAAAGGTTTAATCCATCTCAGTCTTCATAAAGGAGAAGCTCTCAAGGATATCAAGGTAAAACTCAATCTGGCTATCAAAGACTTGATGCTGTTAAGGAACAAGTAAATGAGGTGGTGTATCAAAGACCAACTTTCTCTCCTCCTCATTCTAAAGAACTCAAAAGCTCAACCTCTCCAAAGCCAGATCATTTTGTGAAGGATGTTTCAAAAGGTAAGCGATCTATTTTCTCTGAAAAATCTAGCAAGATATTTGCTAAGTCTGCTCCTCCTTCTTATCTAGTTATTCAGGATAAAGAGCCAGTTGATACATCTTCTGAGAATGTTTATGAAAGCCCAGAGCTTGATCAATTTTAGGATGGTCGTTTTCTTGAACTTGTTGGAGCAGCTCAAATTAAGAAAGCTAAAGCAGAAGGAAAAGACATTGCATGATTGACCATGATGTCAAAATTCAGAATGAAGGAGCTCGATAAATTCCAGGTTAGACCTGAGGTATTTGATCCTTCAAAATACATGGAAAAGCATCCTGAGGCAGTTGTCCCAAGAGCGTCAGAATTGAAAATCATTGGAGAACAAGACCTGAGGTTGTCGAGAAAAGAAGCTCTAGATCCCTCTAGAAAAATTACTTTCATTCCTAGTTCTTCTGATCCTAAACCTAACTCTGAAGCATCTTAAAATTTCATTGATTGACAGTTAATTGCTTATCTGTTTGATTGATGTTATATGCTTAGTTATTTCTTTTCATGCATTTTATTTACTTTCAGTAATTAGTTTTGTGTGTGTTTAATTGTTGAAGACTTAACTCAAATAGGGGAGATTGTTGGTACCCTAGGTTTTGATTTGAGTTCAGTCTTTCTTTTAGTTTCTTGACCCAAGATTTATCTATGATCAAAGGTTAGTTGATAGGATAGATTCTCTAGTTGTGTAGAATTGTCTGTCCAGATGAAAATCTGGCTAAGTAATTTCTGGTTCGACTATAGTCGAACGTCGCTCGACTATCGTCGATCAGCCGATCGACGATCGTCTTCCTAATAGCTCGACTATCTGCTTGATAGGTCGACTATCTGCTCTTCTTGATAGTTCAACTATCTGCTTGGATAGTTCAACTATCTGATAGTTCGACTATCTGTTTGATAGGTCGACTATCTGTTCTCCTTGATAGTTCAACTATCTGTTGATAGGTCGACTATCTGCTCTTCTTGATAGTTCAACTATCTGCTTGGATAGTTCAACTATCTGATAGTTCGACTATCTGTTTGATAGGTCGACTATCTGTTCTCCTTGATAGTTCGACTATCTGTTGATAGGTCGACTATCTGCTCTTCTTGATAGTTCAACTATCTGCTTGGATAGTTCAACTATCTGATAGTTCGACTATCTGTTGATAGGTCGACTATCTGTTTTTCTTTGATAGTTTGACTATGTGTTGATAGGTCGACTATCTGTTTTCTCTGATAGCTCGACTATCTGTTGATAGGTCGACTATCTGTTTTTCTTTGATAGTTCGACTATCTGTTGATAGGTCGACTATCTGTTTTCTCTGATAGCTCGACTATCTGTTGATAGGTCGACTATCTGTTTTGCTTTGGTAGTTCGACTATCTTTCCTGATAGATCGACTATCTGATTGCTCGACTATCTGTCCTGATAGTTCGACTATCTGTTGAGGTAGTTCGACTATCTTCTTTGATAGTTCGACTATCTGGATCGTTCGACTATCTGTCTGATAGGTCGACGATCTCTATGCTTCGGTCGACGATCTCCGAGGGTCGTTCGACGTTTTGCTGTATGTTTTGAGTAATTTTGTCGTCTTCTATGATGTGATTTATTTCATATTTATTTTGGCACATTTTATAAAAGATTGTTTGAAAAATTTATGATATTATTTCCATGCAATATCTGTTCCATTCCTTATGCATGAGCTAATCTTTTTCTGACAAAGTTGTTGTCTTATTAGCTGAGATATGATTTCTGCTTTAATTGCCAGGCTGTCCTTTATAGCCGTTAGACTCAAAAAGTCTTTCTTGGCCGTAAAGAGTCTTTTCTGATGTAACTTTTTCTAGTATTATTTCATCAGAATTATTTGCAGCTTCTTAGAAAGCTTTATCCTCTTATAGGATATCTGTCTGCAGTATTTGTTTTGCTTTATGCTATTTGAAGCCCAGCTTGCAGAGTTCAGTAGAAGACAAGATTCAAACTCAAATAAGAGCCGTTGCTGCTACTGTTATAAAAAGAATTCTTTGGAGAAAGAAATCAACTAGTTCTCATATACAAAAAGCTAACAGCAGCATTCAAGCTTACAACTTACAATTTACAACTGCTCTCAGCTCGTTCACATCTAACTGAGAAGAAGTTTTAGTTCTTCACTCTTCTTCAACCCGAGTTCTCCTGCCTCTAGGAAGATTTTCACTCAGAGCTTTTTGAAGAAGAAGAAGAATAGCTGCCTAAAGAAGAAATTTTATTTCATATTATTTATCTTCTTGTAGCTTTTTCCTTCAGATTTTCTGAAGTGTTTTCTGCACTGAAGCAAGACTTCACCTGGACGTTCTTTTAGCCAGGGGGAGCCTTGACTCTTTAGAGCTTTCTAACTCAGTGCAAGTTCTTGTGCTTCTCTAATCTATTGTAAAATATAGAAGACATCTTAACCTCCTTTTCCCCTCCTGTAAAGGGTTATTTACTCCCTTCAAAAGTATACCTTGGTGGCAGGGCACCAGATCAAAAACCTGTGTTAGTTTTTAGACACCTGATCAAAAGTCTAAAGGGTTTCTGGATCTACCTGAAGCAGATCTTGTTGGTGGCAGGGCACCTGATCAAAAACCTGAGTGGATTCCTACCTTGTTGGTAGAAGAGTGGACGTACCCAAGTTGTTTGGGGAACCACTATAAATTCCTTGTGTCGTCTGGATTGTTTAATTAATTCTCTGTGTTGATTGGCTGTGATTAGATTTTAACTAGGATTGCTAGTTACTGTTTAGGATTTCAAGCCTTAACTATAATTACAGTTGGCTGTCTTTTGTGCACATCATTTGTGTTAGGCTTTAGGGTTTCATCTCAAATATCTATAACCTTCATTCCACAATTAACTCCAAGGGAGTTGAGTAGACAGACAACTTTGCTAGTGCAATTTTTGATTACTTTATTCACCCCCCCTCTAGAGTAGTATCTATCCCTTTTCTTTTAGTTGAAAATTTCAGCCAATTTGGAGCAATGCATATTGGGTAAACCCACTTGCTTGTGTTGGCTTGTTATAGGCTTGATGTGCATTTAGCCTAAAATGAAATAATGTGTATTCTGCCAACTTGGAACATTCAAATATCATGATTTTCATTATATTGACACATGAGTGTGTAATACACCGCTCATAACAATGGTGAGATTTTTGGGAACAAAAATCCCATTATTTTGAATTTCTGAAAATTTGGTCCTTTTGAGGAAATAAATTTAAAATAGGTTTTCCCTTCATCATAAAATGTTCAATTTCTGTTGAGGACTAAGTAATGACATAATAAACACTACAAATAAATTATATCTCTGTTGGGTGAAGTTTAAGTAGTTTAAGGAGCAAAATGACCATTTTATCCTTAAGGAATTTGTGTAGAAATGATGAGTATATTCCTTTTAAAAATCTGAGAAAATTCATATTGCTGTAATTGTATGTTTTATAGCTTGTGCAATTATTTCAGAATTTCGTGGTGCCAAATAGTGTACTTAGGCCCCATAATGGCATTTTGGTAAATAACTCAAATTGATCATTTGATAGACCATTTCAACCTAGATGTAAATGGAAATCTGGACATATAATTATTTTATTATTATCAAGGCTCTGTAATTTAATTAGAATTTTTGAGATAATATTTTATTTACTTCATTTGGAAAATGCTAGATTTGTGGATACAGTATTAAATAGGAATTAATTAATAAAAATCTGAATTGAAAAAACATGAATTTTTGGTAGGCCCATTAATTGTCATATTATATACCTGTAAGAATTCCTTAGGACAGTAGGTTTAATATTGACAATACTTCATATGCAAAACGACTAGGGATTAAATTTAAAGAAATTAATTAATGGTGTAATTAATTTGGAAAATTATGGAATTCATCATGTTCATCATATAGGTTCATACCATCCTAGGATAAATAATTTGAGGCATATGGCCAGAGAATTAGAAGGTCACATTTTGTGGTATCGGGACATGGGTTAGGGTATTGACCTATATATTCGTTCTAGTAGGGCCGCTGGGGAGGAATATGATAAACTAGCAAAGTGAGAATCTTAGTGGAGGAAATACCCTAGATGGTCTCCTAGAGGATTCTTTAATCATGTGTGGAAGAGTGCAAGTTCCGTGACAATAACAATAATGGGGACCGGCGGAGAACCGTCGCGCTCCTAATAATACCTTAAGTCATTAGGGTCGTTCTAAAGAAACAATGAGAGTTGGATGGTAATCCTGGGTAGACACACTAATAAGAATAATTATCCTTGCGAAAGGGAACTTTGGGCTTGTCATCCCATCTTGTTGGTTCTAGTGCCTTCGAGACCCTTTATTGGGCATACCTTGGGCAGTCCTGGGATTAACCCTAAACTACTAAGTCTAATAATTGGTAGACAAAGAGTAGTATACTAGGCTAAGAGAAGTGGTACTCATGCTCACCCTCACCCGGATGGGTTGGAGGGAATTGGTCTTGATATTACATTCTCACCCGTGATGGGTTGGAGGGAATTAGTCTTGATATTACATTCTCACCCGTGATGGGTTGGAGGGAATTAGTCTTTATATTACATTCTCACCCATGATGGGTTGGAGGGAATTGGTCTTGATATTACATTCTCACCCGTGATGGGTTGGAGGGAATTGGACTTGATATTACATTCTCACTAGTGATGGGTTGGAGGATATCAGGGCAGGTTAGCCATGCGAGCTGAAAGCTTGAGATGAAATACTTGCATGTGCATAAAATTAGTTGCGGGTCATGCGGTACTGGGCCAATTGTCACACCGATGGCAGTACGGTGAACTAGGCAGGTGTGAGGGTTTGAGGGGCTAATTGGTTATTTACGATGCGGTCTGGAGGAAAATCACCAATAACGCGCACCCAGCCCAACAAGACTGACAGGTAGTTAGCAAAGTACGTACGCAGAGACTCTAGAGTGCACCTAGGACGTATACAGAGGCATATGAGAGAGGTCTAGGCCTGGTAGTGTGTATAACCGCCTAGAAAGCGGTGACGCCCGCTCCGCTGATGTCGTAGCCACAACGGTGGTACATGAGAGTGATGCTAGCTCTCAAAAAGTGGGAACTAAAGGTCTGGGATCTCAGAGTCATTTGCGTGTGTTGCACTTGCATGTTTCATAATTCGTAACATATCATCCAATTGCATTAGGACATACGCTTCATAGATCCTTATCATATAAATTAGTATGGGCTCTTTTATATGATAAGTTATTTTGGAAATCCTAACTTATATATTTGTATGGGCATTTATATAAGTTAGGATACTCTGTGATGGTAGATAGCTTTACCTTTCAACTTACTTTACTTTTCTGCTCTTACTTTCAGTTCCTTCCTTTACTAGTACTGCACTTTACTTACTTGTACTATATACTTAAAACTGCTAGAGTAGAATAATAATATCTATTACAACTGCTAGTTAGCTCTTGTCACCTGCTTCCACTTTTTCTACCCCTTGTTGTCCTCCGCTTCGTCCTTCGGCTCGGTGCCTAGGAGCTGCGGGGCGAGGTGCGGGTGAAACGACTTAGTCTTTTTGACTAATGGTCGGTGACCATACAATTTTAGGAGCTCGTGGAGATGGAGCACCAGCACGATGAGGAGGCAGGACTTGAGGAGCAGATACCGCTACCACAGACTACTACTACTACAACGCGTCCTCAGGTAGGACGAGATTAGATGATGATATAGATATCTTTCGCTTATGTTTTGAGAGACATATTGAGATATTCATATACCGGGCATAAGCCCTTATTATTATTATTGATGTACTATGTCTGGACTGTTTCATATTTTATTTCACATATATATATGTGTTGTGGTTGTGGACTGTTTACTGCTTTTGTTACTCATATTGCTCTTGAATATGATCGTCTTAGCCGACGGGATCGGCGTCTTGCGGTGTCGATTAGCCCGTGTGCTAATGTCACCGTAAGGCGGCGGTTCTGGGCATAAGATTCGGTTGTGCTCCCAAATTAGGAAGCCGGATCTTACAAGCTGTCAGCCCGAGGTGAAATACTTCGCATCATTTCCATGATGCCTTGGATGGACGCCATGAACTCTTCTCTCCCTATAAAGGGTCCTAGGTAGGGGAGCTTGCGAGATCATCACTAACTGCCTGATATCCGGCCATGATATTCTCCTGAGATCTTCTGTGCTGGTCACTCTCCACGCTCACCGCACCAAATGTTGAAACCGAGAAATCGATCTCTATGGAGTTTTGGGTGCCAAAAATGGGTGACCTCACACCTACTACACTCAGGAGAATGTCACATGCCAAAGGCTCAAGAAACTAGGAATAGACCCTCGGCTCTAGCGTGGAGATCCCACCTCATACCTGGAAGACCTTTGAGGTCTGCCCCTCCCTAGCCAATGCTTGAGCTAGGTGCCTTGGAAAAAGAAAGCAAAGATATTTAATGGCTAAGATGCAATGCTCTCCAAGGCACCCTCAAAGGTCTATTTATAGTTTTTTTAGGAATGACCTGCAAATAATAAACCTCTGCACCTCTTAAATTACTGAAATGCCCCGAGTTAGTCTGCCTACAGCCAAATCCCGCCGTTCTAAGTGGCTAATTGCAGTCCACATGGGGCAGTCCCTCATGCCGGGCGACAAAGAGGTTAGGCGAGCTGAACCCAGGCGGGCTGGTTGCTGAGCAAGCACAGGCCAGGCGAGATGGGGCCATGGGAGAAGCGGCTTGGGCGAGACGGCGGCCTGTCGAGAAGTGGCTTTAGCAAGACGGCGGCCTGGAGAGAAGCTGCTTGGGCGAGACGGCGGCCTGGCGTGAGCGAGCTAGCGGCCTGGGGTGAGAGCGAGCTGGAGGCTTGGTGAGCTGGCGGCCTGCGAGCTGGCGGCCTGTAAGTTAGCGGAGGCCTGGGGCGAAGGCAGCTCGGGCAAGACTGCCGGTCTGGCCAGACAGCGGCCTGGCGAGATGGGCGGCTTGGAAAGCTGGCAGCCTTCAAGCTAGAGGCCTGCGAGCTGGTTACTAGGGCAGATCGGCAAGTGCGTCCCCTCAAAGGGGTCAGGGGAGATAAATATTTCATACCCCCTAATAGTATAAAACAAAGGTTGGGCTTAAATTGGCCACAAGAGTGCCAAACCCCTCAAAAAGTTTAAAAATGCATAGCTAGCCTTGCGCCTGCCAGGGTCCCCCACTCCGCCAATACGGGGTGGTACACTTGGGTTAAGGATAATATGGCAGGTCTACGGGCTCGCTGGTCATCACACCAATGGGAGTTGACAGATAGACTTTGGAAGGTTTGGCTGTGTCCTCAGTGCTCATTTTCGAGGCCCTCTCTGTGACAAGTGGACGGATTGTATCTATCCTTGGTGCTCATTCCTGAGGCCCTGTCTGTGCCACGATGATAGGCCAGTTTGGGCAATGTTGTTGGTGCACATCTACCCAAGACCTCACTGAGCCGTAGTACGCATGTGAGCTCCGTTGTTGTGTTCTTAGCATTGAGGCATACGGAGGCCTAGGGTAGGTAGTGTGGATGCCAGCCTAGTAGTGGAGAAGCCCGCTCTACTGTCACCGTCTGGCCATGAAGAATGACTCCTTAGAGGTTAGCTACCTGCTCAAAAAGTGGGAACTATGAGTCTGTGTCGACATAGTAGTTGTTTGTGCATGCTCATGGGTGAGCCTTTGCATTGCATTCATATCATTACATTCATTACATACACAAGATCCTCATCATATAAGTTTGTATGGGCACACTTATATGATGAGTTACTGTACTATTGAGCCGATCCTTAACTTATATGTATGTATGGGCATTCATATAAGTTAAGTTACTTACTGTTGTAGATTTATATGTACATACTGTTATTGATTGTAGAACTGTTAAGTATGTTGATATACTTAATTGTTTTAGTTCCTTGATATGCAATGTTGTTGATTAATCCTTCACCAGGTGTTTGTACTACTGATTATATATATATATATATATATATATATATATATATATATATATTATACCCTTGTTCCTTTCTCTGCCCAGTGTTGAGGAGTCATCGGGGGAGCGGATGTGATAGCCACTTAGTCTTTATGACTAACGGTTGCTACGTATTCCTTTTTGGAGGAAATACTGCAGATAGAGCAGCAACAGGTTATATTGGAGGCAGCCAAGACAAGACGATAGGGCCTGCTGTGACGATACCATCGCTGCGGTCAATGACTAATGTAAGTTAGAGAGACTCATTTTGTAGCCCTTTTTGGGCATGTACTCTTATTTTATAGAAGAATTGGTTGTTTCTTATTCTATTATACCTTGGACAATTATACTAGTGTGTATTTTGACTTCAGTTTTTATATTCATTATGTTGGTTTAGCATGGATGATATGTTTAGCCCACAAGATAAGAGTCCTGTAGTACAGGTTAACCCATTTGCTAACGCTATCGCAAGGAGGATGTTCTGTGCATAAGACTCCCCTCGGTCATATCTTGTGTTCCGGGAGGGGGGGGGGGGGTCTTACAAATAGTATCAGCTTGTATAATCCTGAACTAAAGAAGTCATTAAACAATGGAGACACCCCCGTTCAATTAGTCATTTTGGGGACAAACTGACTTAGCGAGAGCAGTGATGTGCCCATATGTAGTTCACCCAAAGTATGTCCAATTTTTGACCTTACAATTAGCCAACCTGACCCTAGGTTTGTATCTTACATGTAGATCCCAACGCATGTAGAGCCGACAGGGGGCACTCCCGCCCCATCCTTAACCACACAGTTTCAGCAATCGGAGCTAGGGCAGACACTCACAGCTATCTTGGATGCCTTTATGTCCCAACAAGCCCCTGTACAACAACAACCGACAGGCTCTAATTTGTTGAGAACTTTCCAAGCTCTCTCCCCTCCTGCCTACCTTGGGACTGAGTCGACATTGTGTACGGAGGAATGGCTCGACACCGTGTTAGAGTTGATGGTAGGAATTTGATGTCCGAACAATATGGTTTTTACCCTGGCAGTGTCACTTCTAGAACTGCATGTGAAAAGGTGGTGGAAGTCTCTCATGGGCTCCACCTTCCTTGGAAGAGTCTATACAGATATTAGTTGAAGTGAGTTTTCTGGATATTTCTTACATCACTTTATCCCCTCGTCAGCTCAAGATGAACTTGAAGAAAGATTCCTGCAGGTGAAGCAGGGACCCAAGTAAGTGGAAGAGTACCAGCGAGAGTTTCAACATTTGGCTTGATTAGCTAACTCTTATGAGTTGGACGATGGGGGATATGTTAAATGGTTCTACAAAGGCTTGCGGGACCCCTTGAGGAAAGCCCTTTTGTTTATAGCGGACTCTAGCTTAGCAGAGATAATTGACATGACGAAGAGGCTAGAGGCGGACCACTTGGGAAGTGGTAAGTGACCCGCTGAGGATGTGATGGAAGCTGGCCCTAGTAATAGAAGAATGCATGAAAACAGATGTGGAAGAGGATACCATAAAGCTTATGGGAGTTTCCACCAGAATTTTAGAATAGAGCGCCCGGTCACACAGCCTCCAGCATTGCCTCTACCTCCACATTTACAACAGTTCCTACAACCCTAAGGGCGGTATGAGCGAGTATGCTTCCAATGCAACCAGCCGGGCCACGTTTGGCATTTCTGTCCACAGTTGGGCGGGAATGCCCCCCCTACTCTCCCTATGACAGCTCTACGAGGATGAGTACATATGCGTGGTCGAGGACGAGGTGTCTTATTATAGTTATTGTTTATAAGTGCTCGATTTTGCACGTGACAAGCATTATTGACGGTTTCAGCCCAGAATTATTCTGGTAGTGAGGCATCACTCAACATGGTTATGCAAGCCTCTATGAGTGTTCTATTCCTTCTCTCAGTAACTCGGTTCTGTTGAGGAGTACGAGGAGAGGAAAACTCATGAAAGATACCAAGACTTTCATAGAATTCTGTCATGGCCCCAGACTTGAACTCTGTTCCATTGTCACTTCTGATTTTGACAACGAAGCAGTTGTACTTATTCTGAACTTGCTTGACAAAATTAGTGAAGATATCAAAGGTACCTTACTTGTATTTTAGAAAGAACACCCATGCAAAGCGAGAGTAGTCATCAACAATAACCAATGTATAATCCTTACCTCCCAAAATTTCTTATTTGCAGTGGACCGAACAAGTCCATATGAAGTAGGTGTAAACACCTATTAGAATCTTTACCAATAATGCTTTTAAAGGTAGCCCTTTTTTGTTTACCTTTTACACATGCTTGACAAGGTCTATCTTTAATGCACTTATCGTTGGGTGCATCACATACTAAATTAATAGAAAATAATTTATTAATAGTTTTGTAATTTAATGCACTTATCGTTGGGTGCATCATGTACTAAATTAATAAAAAAAAATTATTAATAGTTTTATAATTTATATGTGCTAATCTCTTGTGTCATTGCTCCACTTGCTCTCCCTCCGGCAGCTCCGCGAGGGCGGGGACATATGCGTGGTCGAGGACGAGGACCACGAGGAGGAAACCCCGAACCTACTCGGAATCAAGTGTTTGCGCTTGACAGGGCGCAGGAGCGGAACCCTAAGGAGATGATTGCAGGTATGTTTCAGTTAATTAACACATTTTCAGTAACCACCTAAAGTTGCTAAAGATGTACTGGGGATCTAGCCTTGAGTATTTTTTGTTGGTACTTAGGCACCGTAATGGTTGGTGGGAAACTGGCCTATATGTTATTCGATACCGGTTCATCGCACTGATTTGTGTCAGCGGACTTCGTTAAAGACCTAGAAGGAGTGCAATACTGTAACGACTCCACCCATTACATAACATATGATAGAAGGTCCGGCCGGGGCCCCACACTATATGCTACAAAAAGACGGTGAGGTTACAGGATAATACCATCAATGCATCCTAACACAGAGCATGCTAGCGGAATAGAAACACAAGTAGCTGAACTCATAGCAGGAATATCCACTAGATATATATAAACCAACGGTGTATACAACCACTCAAACGAGGGCATAGCAAATACTACAGTTTGTCCTTAAGGCCTTACAGTTCCTCTTTAAACAGTATGGATTACATACATCGGCGCGCAGGCCGGCTATACATGAATAACAGAAACTACAAAAGCTAGCCTTCAAGGGCTAGTAGCAACAGCATGAGCGGCAGCAGCAGCAGGGCATCAGCCCTTCATTTTTCGCTCGGCTCTCCAGTACCTGCACAGGGACAATCCACCCAGAAGGTGGCAAACAAGGCAACGGTCAGCATTCAGCTGACCAATTTATAACAATCCTACCCCTTTCCCGGGGCAGAGGCATTCCTTCCCTGCAGAGCAATACAATAATTGACAGCTCATATATATATTGTGCTCTCACGCACAAGCAATCCATCACAACCGTTGTAAGACCCCCTTTTTTTCTTCTTTTTCAACCACCGGGGTCTTAGGCCCAGAATCGCCGCTTTGCTGTGACACCTTCACGTCCTGAAGGGTCATCACCACAAGGCGCCGATTCTGCCGGCCAATTCGATCACAGAAATGTAGCACAATAATAGAAGTAAGAGCAATGCAGTCCACAATAATAAATCACATATATAGAAATAAATCTCCACGAAGGGAGTGTCCACAGAAAACATCAGAGTACTATAAATGCGGGCTTATGCCGGTACAAAATGTCCTCACTACAAGTCTCTCATGCGGAAGCAAAAACAGGAACTACTCAGGGTCGAGACTCACGGTCCGGCTGTATGAACTCCGGAGCTAGACTGCCCCATCTCCAGGCGCACCGATCTCTGGGGCTGCTCCTCCATGCTGGGCTCCACGATCCCCTAAATGATGCGGTTCGAAAACTGTTAGTCATAAAGACTAAGCCCTATCATCCTCTACCCCTTCCCCCATGGCTCCTATGTACCGAGCGGAGAGGAAGAAAGGGAAGGACATGAAGGTAGAGATTAATCAAGAAACAGATGGCAGCGGAACTAATCTAGCAATTCTATAATAGTATGATAGAAACAGAAAGTAAGAAAAGTAACCTTAACTTATGTGCGAAAACGCATAAGCCAAGGGATCTTCTGCAAGGCTCCCATCGTATAGAGTGTCCCATACCACCTATACGTTGGGGTGTCGGTTATCAAACAACAGCATATGTTTATATATTGAAATTAACCATTGATTTATAAACTTGCCCACGCAAGCTTATAGACCAAGGGGTCGTTTTGCAGGTCCTAATGTATAAGCGTCCCATACCACTTATACTTTAGGTGTCAGGGTTAAATGAATCGATTATGCTATGACATGCAGGTGGGTATGATGAAACATGCAAGTGCAACTCTCACACCCGACTCTGTGCACACAGACCTTTAGTTCCTCCTTTCGGAGCTGTTACCTCCCAGGATACCTCCGTAGTGGCGTACGGAAGCGATGGGTTGGGCCTCGCCCACCTCAAAACCAGTAAAAGCACCACTGGTCTGACCTATCGTACGCCTCAACGCTTGGTGCACTAAGAGGACGCCTGCGTACTCTTGCCGGCTGGCGCACCGGACTTCTGTTGGCGAGGTGCTAATCACCCCGCCGAGTCAACGATATCGGTGTCGGTGCAATCGAACTCCCCGATATCGAAAAACCCACCACCTTAACTTTTCCTATTTTATGCACATGCAAGTTTAATCGTAAACACACAAAAACCGAGCCAAAGCTCCCGGACCAAAATGTCCGTCTCCAAACCAACCGAGCCGAAGCTCCCAGACCCAAACCGTCCGTCTCCAACCAACCGAGCCGAAACTCCCCGGACCATCCCGTCCGTCTCTTAACCAACCGAGCCGAAGCTCCCCGGACCATCCCGTCCGTCTCTTAACCAACCGAGCCGAAGCTCTCATCAATCTTCCTGTGCCAACAGTGTTTGTGAAAAGTGCAGCCCTAGTTACTAAGTTACTCTTGTCGGTTTGTTATTACAGTTTACGTTAGCCCAGGACTGACCCTGGTATTCCCCGTGAAGGGCTCTCAAGGGGCCCTAGGAACCAAGACGGCGGCATTACGACCCGAAGTTCCCTTTCGCAAGACACTTATTGTTATTGGTTTGTCTCCCTTAACCCGATTCCCTTCTCATATTACGATAGACTATCCTAGGGTGATTTTTAACCTTCCTCTCTTCGGGGAAAGGCGATCTTTCGCCGAAACCCGAGCACCTCTTAACTCTAGCTATCACCACTTCTCACTACTCTTTATACCTTCTTATTGTGATTTCCTCCACCATTACCCACCCAGACAATATGATTAACTCCAATGCCTTACTCAGATCATATCCTATTGCATTTCACAAATTGCTACATGCAGACCGACCTAGACTACATGTCGAACCGGTTATGCAATGATCCACTACTCATCCAAATGCCCTAAATTATTTACTGGAGACTTACCATGATATAAATGACCTAAATCCAGAAAATGGAAATTTTCCTAATTTATTTGGCATTTAATTAAATTCCTCGAAAATCCCATGGGCTACCGGTTTGAACATGAACTACCCTAAGTTCTCATGCAAGATGTCCAGAAAATTTATGACAAATAGTAGGTTATCTCAATAGGTTAAATCCAAAGTATCACAATTTTTCCTATCATCAAAAGGGCATTAAAACTATTTTAGAAATAATTTCTATCTTTTGTTATTTATGAATCAAGTACAGAAAATATTCTTCCAAAAATTACAAATAATTTATGACATGCAGATAAAGGCCTAAAATTAGCACCGGCCCAGTTTCATAATTTTTTCAGTAATAAAATCATCCCTAAATAATTTTTCAAGCATAGAACCCCTTTTTAACTTTTATGAAGGAAGTACTTGATGTACTCAACTAAAAATTATATAAAAATTCAGGGGTAATCATTTTGTTCTAAAATCTATATTTCCAAAATTTCATGAGATTTCAATTAACAGAGATTCCTAAATAATTAAATCATCATCTAAGGCCATAACAAGCTTTACAAATGAAGTGCTAGCAATAATCAACATAAAATTCCAGAAAAATTGCTATAAGTTCTACCTGATCCAAAACTCACTCTACCCGAATTTCACAGTTTTTAAGTAAGGTTCAGTGACTGATTTTACCTATTTAATATTTTACCCTAAAACTAAGGTTAGAGTTTTAAGGTATCTACTTGTCTCCAAATTCCCCAAGATTACATCCGGACCATTCTTATCAAGCTTTTGTCAACTCTACGGAGTTTCAAGGCAACACAAGAGCAATTGCCCCCATGTCCTTCACAACCCTCAAAACCTTCATTTAGGGTTTGAGCTTGGATCCTAGGGTAAACCAACCCTAAACCTCACCGTTTTTCTCCAAGCAGGTTATAACACCCTTCTAAGTCAGAGATTAGAAAATCAGCCTCTGTTGAGGTGATTTGACCTTTCCAAACTCTTAGTGCACTTTTTACTAAAAGGTGTCTCACTAATGCCTAGTTAAGGGTAGAAGATTTCCTACCCAAAACTCCTCCAAATCAGTTGGAATTTTGTACAGACCTAGGTTTTATATCCAGGGACCACTCACCAAAATTTGGGAGGGTTTGGAGGTCATTTGACCACTTAAATAAATTTCTCTAAGTTTATTAAATTGAAACAAAAACTTTAGGCAAAGTATCTCCAAAAATTCCCATTTTTGGTCTGCCTTTAGGTATTGTTAAGGCTAATCCCCTGCCCAAATTTCAGGTCATTTGGACAAGGGACGAAGAGTGGGCATCCGTTTTAATTTCTTCCCAACTCTAGGTACAGCCCCGACTAAAACGGGTGCTGCGGCCGAACCGCTTACCCAAACGAGTTGAAACTAATTTTAGATTAATCTAGACTCGAAGGGCTACGACTTTTGTGTCTGGTCACTTTTCCTAAAATGTTCTCTAAGTGCCTCGTTTTGCAGCATTAAAATGTGTCCATCCAAGTATAATTTCCTTACAAAATTATTTACATAATTTATACATTAACAACAGTTTTTACTGTTCATCTTCTACAGAACCCGAAAACCAGACACAGAAAATCATATTTCCTGTAGATCTTTCGCGCTCCGTCACCGGTCATCCGGTCACTTCCCTGGCCAGCCACCACCACCACCGCCTCCGTTGAGGCGATGGCTATCGGTCGGCGGTGGTTTGGCCGCCGGAGGTGGCGGCTTTCGGCGAACTCAAGAATACACTTTTCATGGTTTTCCATGAAAATGAGAGATGGGTCCGGCTCCGTTGAGCGCGAACTTCCTTTCTAAGAATCCAAAGATCTACCCATGAAAGAAAAGAAGCAGAGGAGGACCTTATTCGCGGTTTGGAGGCGAGAAGAACGACGGGGTGCCATGGCGCGGTGGTGGCGTTGCTGAACTTCTCCTACAGCAAGAACAAGGATCTGATTGTTTGATTGAGCGTGTAACCTTCTCCTCTTGCTCCAAGTGGGCTTTTATAAGTCAGCATGTGGGGAGGTGAAAGGGTAAAGTCTTAATGGTCATGAAGGCTCCTCCTAATAACATTTCGGTTACAGTGAAGGGATAAGAAACGGTGGAAGCTGAACAGGTGTGTCCAGTTGGCGGTTTCCTATCGGACCACATCTTCCTCATTTATTATATAATTATAGAAGGAAAAACGGCCTGTAATTACTCCTGGTGTAACTTCCCACACCAGCATTTATTACCACGCGTGTTAGAATAATTTCGGGCCTGAACCGTCGTTTCGGCCAATGTCACGGGCATGACACATGGGTCACGGGCGTGACAAGCCTGGATAGCCAATTCTGGGTTCGACGATCGTCGAACTGAGATCAACGATCGTCGAAGGGTGGTCACGGGCGTGACACCTGGGTCACGGGCGTGACAGGCCCGGGTGGTTAATTCTGGGTCGACGATCGTCGAACTGAGATCGACGGTCGTCGAAGGGTAGTCACGCCCTAGGTCATGGGCGTGACACCTAGGTCACAGGCGTGACAGGCCCGAGTTTCAATTTCGACGATCTCCTTATGGAGATCGACGATCATCGAAGGAGTCACGCCCTAGGTCACGGGCGTGACACCTTGATCACGGGCGTGACATGCCCGGGCTGCAAGTTCGACGATCGTCTCCCGGAGATCGACGATCGTCGAAGGAGTCACGCCCTAGGTCACGGGCGTGAAACCTTGGTCACGGGCGTGACATGCCCGGGCAGCAAGTTCGACGATCGTCTCGTGGAGATCGACGATCGTCGAAGTAGTCACGCCCAAAGTCACGGGCGTGACGGGTCGGTCACGGGCGTGACCAACCCGTGACCCGAAACCTCGATCGATTTATTTCAATTTTGGGGCTTCTCAGGGTTCTGTCACGACCAACCGACTCCTAGGGGTCTAGCCGGAAATGGGATGTTACAAATCCCAATAAACAAAACAAAAATTACGTCCCTGAAATTGAGGTTGAGCCTACGGGGATTTCTATCGGAATAAATTAAACTTGTAACATCCCATACGATCTTTCTATCGGGTTTAGGCGACTATTCGTTTGATAAACGAAGACAATCTCCCCAATAAACAAAAGATTAGCCCCTACCTTTCTGATTGAGTGCGCATGCCTAGGTCCTAAATTTTCCTTATCTAGTCTTAACTGTCCAAAACAAGAAGGCAATCTATAGTATACCGAGAGGTGGTGAGATGTACCTGACTGAACAACTCCGGGTATCTTTGCCTCATCAGGTCCTGCGGTTCCCAGGTGTGCTCCTCCTGACCGTGATTTCTCCACAAAACCTTGACTAAGGGGATCTTCTTGCGACGCAAGATCCGTACTCCTTTGTCGTCGATCCGGACCGGCTCCAAGTGAACAGATCGGTCTGAAGCTACCGGCCCTTCGGTGGTCAAAATCCGCTGCTCCGGGCGTAGTAGAGCCCTTCTCAGCGAAGAAATGTGGAAGACGTCGTGTAGAGCTGCCAGCTCTGGCGGCAACTCTAGCCTATAGGCTAGGGGTCCGATCCGCTCCAGGATCCGGTAAGGGCCCATATACCTAGGGCTGAGCTTCTACCTCCGACCGCGCACCCGTGAGACTCCGTGCATGGGCCGGATCTTCAAGAACACCCGATCTCCTACCCGAAACTCCACCTGACGATGCCGGGCGTCATAGTATTTAGCCTGTCTGCTCTGCGCCTCCAACATCCTATCTCTGATCAGTCTCACCTGAGCCTCGGTGTCTTCAACAAAATCCGATCCCAACACCTTCAGATCCTCGTCTTGAACCCAAGAAAGCGGGGTCCTACATTTTCTTCCATACAAGGCTTCATAAGGCGCCATCCTGATGTTGGACTGGTAGCTATTGTTATAGGAGAACTCGACCAACGGTAACATCTTCTCCCACGGCTCCCCTCGGTCCAGTATACACAGTCTTAGTAAATCCTCCAAGGTCCGGTTGGTGCGCTCTGTCTGCCCATCCGTCTGAGGGTGGAAGGCCGTACTAAAAGGCAACCGGGTGCCCAAATATGCCTGCACTGACCGCCACTCCCTGGATGTAAACTGTCCATCGCGGTCCGACACTATCGTCCGGGGCACGCCATGATATCGGATATACTGCTCCACGAACTTCCGTACCAGCACTCCCACCGAGTCATCCTTCCTGATCGGTATAAAGCGGGCCACCTTCGTCAACCGATCAACAATCACCCAGATCGAGTCGTTCCCCGTCCGAGACCGGGGAAGACTATGTATAAAATCCATAACTATATCGTCGAACTTCCACTCCGGCACCGGGAGTGGCTGCAACAATCCTGCGGGGTTCCTGCACTCCGCCTTCACCAACTGACACGCCTCGCAATGGGTCACGAAGTACGTAATGTCCTTCTTCTTGCCCGGCCAAAACATCGTTTTCTTCAGATCAGCGGTCATCTTTGTGATCCCCGGGTGCACAGAGTACCGGCTGCAATGCGCCTCCATCATAATATCCTCTCGGATCTGGCCTCCTGCGGGTATATATACTCTGCCTCTGAAATGTAGCAATCCATCTCTCAGGGAATAATCTCCTGTCGAACCTTCCTCCAAAGCTCGGAACATCGGCTCTGCCCACGCATCTGTCCTCTGTCCGTCCTGAATGCGATCCCGAATATCATTTATGGCCACCATCGATGTCAGATACTCCCTATACAGCTCTGGATCATCCTCGGACACCAGAGATATCTGCATATCTCTGAATGACCGGACTAGCTCCATGGACATAACCTGGGGCCCAGCTTCGGAAGTGGCAGCTCGCTGGCTCAACGTGTCGGCCACCACGTTTGCCTTCCCTGGATGGTAGTGCATCTTATACTGATAATCTGCTAACAACTCCACCCAGTGCCTCTGCCTGATATTCAGCTCCTTCTGCGTGTCCACGTATTTCAGGTTCTTGTGGTCGGAGTAGATGTCGCAGTGGACTCCGTAAAGATAATGGCGCCAGACCTTCAGAGCAAAAACGACCACTCCCATCTCAAGGTCGTGCACTGGGTAGTTCTTCTCATGGGTCTTCAGCTGGCGGGAGGCATATGCTATGACGTGTCCGTTCTGCATCAGCACTGCTCCCATCCCCTGGTATGATGCGTCGGTATACACCTGGAATCCTTCCTTTCCAGATGGAAGGGCCAGAATAGGGGCTGAGATGAGTCGATCCTTCAGTTCCTGGAAAGCCGCCTGGCACTGCGGGGTCCAAACGAAAGGTGCCTCCTTCTTCGTCAAAGATGTGAGGGTGAGGGCAATCTGAGATAACCCCTCCACGAACTTCCGGTAGTAACCGGCAAGTCCCAAGAAACTGCGTACATCGGTGGCTGTCTTCAACTGCGGCCAATCGCGAACTGCCCGAATCTTTGCCGGATCCACTGCCAACCCGGCTCCGCTGATAATGTGGCCTAGGAAGGCCACCTCCTTCAACCAAAACTGACACTTGCTGAATTTTGCATAAAGGCGATGCTCCCGCAACCTTTCCAAAGTCAGTGCCAGATGCCGAGTGTGCTCCTCCTCCGTCCTAGAGTAGATCAGGATGTCGTCTATGAATACTATGACAAACACATCCAAGTAGGCCTCGAAGACCCAGTTCATGAGACTCATGAACGCCGATGGGGCATTCGTGAGCCCGAAGGGCATCACGGTGAACTCATACAGGCCATATCTGCTACTGAAGGCCGTCTTCGGGATATCCTCCTCCTGGATCCGTAGCTGGTAGTATCCTGACCTCATGTCCAGCTTCGAGAAATAATGGGCCCCCTCCAGCTGGTCGAACAATTCGTCTATCCGAGGGAGCGGATAGGTATTCCGGACGGTCAGCCTGTTTAGTGCTCGATAATCGATGCACAAGCGGAGTGTCCCATCCTTCTTCTTCACGAATAGGACCGGTGCTCCCCATGGCGAGGAACTCAGTCTAACAAATCCTGCCTCAACCAATTCCTGCAACTGAGTCTGAAACTCTGCCAACTCCTTTGGGCCATCCGATAAGGGACCCTAGATGCCGGCTTGGCCCTCGGCACAAGCTGTATCTGAAAGTCCTGCTCTCGGTGTGGAGGTAGTCCTGGCAGTTTCTCTGGAAAAATGTCAGCAAAATCTCGCACCACCGGGATGTCTGTCACCGACTCCTTAACTTCCGCCATCTCAAATAGAATCTGATAGACCTCCTCTCCCTGCAGATGGGCCTTAACGGTCTGTACCGAAGATAAGAGTATACGAGAGACAGGTCTTATACCTTCGATGGTAATGAAAGAGTCCATGTGTCTCACGGTGATCCTCTTCGCCTGGCAGTCAATCTGGGCATGGTTCCAGTGCAGCCATACCATGCCCAGGATCAAGTCGTAGTCTGTCAGCTTCAAAATCGTCGCTGGAGCCTCGAATGCCTTTCCACCAATTTCTGCCTCCATATTGCAGTGATCCGTGGTAAGGAGCTCAGATCCATCCGGTAGTCGCACCCTCATCCTCGAGCCTGTGAACCGCTCCACACCTTCCAGTCCTTCTACGAACGTTTCCGACACAAAGGAGTGAGTAGCTCCAGTATCGAACAGCGTGCGGGCCGGCTTGCCACTGATGAAGACTATACTTGGGGTGATTAGATATCTTAGGGTTCTATAGTGAGTTTTACTTTCCTTGCTAATCTATCTAGTGCGATTCAAAGTTTGACCATTGAAAGGGAAATTCTATGAAACTGAAGAAGCATTGTGGCGTACCTGCGATGACCTGCTCCGGATTCCGAGGCTGCGCAAGGTCCAAAGCATATACCTGCTCTCTTCCCTGTCTACGATCTCCCCCCTGGTATCCATGACCGCGGCCGCGTCCTCGGCCTCCGTAATGCTGAGCTGGTGGGCCGCCTTGTGGTGCTGGAGGTGGTGCCCCCCTCATGGGGCAGTTCCTCCGAATGTGCCCAATCTGATGACAAAGGAAGCACTCCGGTGGGGGATACGCCATTCCCCCGGGTCTCGGCATCTCCTGCGTCCGAAGAGGTGGAGGGGCCAATATCACCTGTTCCCTCGGCTCCTGCCTCACGTCCTGACGAGGCTGGTCCTCTGTCCTCCTCCCCTCTGGTACATCACCTCGTCGCTGGTCATTTCTACCTCTCCGTCCCTGATCCTCTGCTGGCCGTTTCTGGCCCCGGGTGGCGTGCCAATCTGCCTCAATCCTTTTTGCCATCTCCAAAATCCGGGAGATGGGCCCGTCAGATACAAACAATAGAGCCTCCCTTAAGTCCTCCCGCAGGCCCTTATAAAACCTCCTGACATACCCTGCTTCGTCCAGCTAGTAGGAATCTTCGTATCGGGCCAGATGGTCGAACTCTCGATGGTACTCCACCACGGTCCGGGTGCCCTGCTTCAGTTGTAAGAACCGCTCCTCCAAATCATCCCTGGCCGACTGCGGAATGAAATGCTCCAGCAGTGCGGCCCTGAACTCCTCCCAGGTAACCTCCGCAACCTCCTTGTCGGCAAATGTCATGTCCAACAGCGTCTTCCACCACCTCTTTGCATGGGACTCCAGGCAAGAGACAACCAGAGCCACCCTCTCCTCCCAGGGACACCGTATCCCGGTCAGCATCTCGTACATGATATCGAGCCACTCTTCCGTTCGAACTGCTGACTCTGTCCCCAAGTAGGACGGGGGAGATAGTCCTCGGAAGATGCTTAGCCAGTTGGCCCCCGAATTTGGTTGCGGGGCCGGAACCTGCTGGGCCCTGAAAGCCTCTAGTATGGCAGTCAGAGTCTGTCCCATGTCTGACTGAAGGAAAGGAGTGGGGACCGGTGGAGGTGGTGCAACACCATGAGCCTGCTGAACTCCGCCTTGTGGCGTAGGCTGTGCTGGAGGCTGCGTAACAAAAACACATGCTGAGAAAATGTGCAAATATTACATAAAGGTGGACAATTTATATGTGATCCCCATATGGGCACACCACTGCTTCCGCTGCTTAGTTTGTCCCCAAACTAAACTCGAGCGGGGGTGACCCAGGGTTAGTGGACTGCTACCTTTTCAGATCGATGTTTCCCTCTAATACCACTTGTAAGACCCCCTTTTTTTTCTTTTTCAACCACCGGGGTCTTAGGCCCAGAATCGCCGCTTTGCGGTGACACCTTCACGTCCTGAAGGGTCATCACCACAAGGCGCCGATTCTGCCGGCCAATTCGATCACAGAAAGGTAGCACAATAATAGAAGTAAGAGCAATGCAGTCCACAATAATAAATCACATATATAGAAATAAATCTCCCCGAAGGGAGTGTCCACAGAAAACATCAGAGTACTATAAATGCGCGCTTATGCCCGGTACAAAATGTCCTCACTACAAGTCTCTCATGCGGAAGCAAAAACAGGAACTACTCAGGGTCGAGACTCACGGTCCCGGCTGTATGAACTCCGGAGCTAGACTGCCCCATCTCCAGGCGCACCGATCTCTGGGGCTGCTCCTCCATGCTGGGCTCCACGATCCCCTAAATGATGCAGTTCGAAAACCGTTAGTCATAAAGACTAAGCCCTATCATCCCCTACCCCTTCCCCCATGGCTCCTAGGTACCGAGCGGAGAGGAAGAAAGGGAAGGACATGAAGGTAGAGATTAATCAAGAAACAGATGGCAGCGGAACTAATCTAGCAATTCTATAATAGTATGATAGAAATAGAAAGTAAGAAAAGCAACCTTAACTTATGTGCGAAAACGCATAAGCCAAGAGATCTTCTGCAAGGTTCCCATCGTATAGAGTGTCCCATACCACCTATACGTTGGGGTGTCGGTTATCAAACAACAGCATATGTTTATATATTGAAATTAACCATTGATTTATAAACTTGCCCACACAAGCTTATAGACCAAGGGGTCGTTTTGCAGGTCCTAATGTATAAGCGTCCCATACCACTTATACTTTAGGTGTCAGGGTTAAATGAATCGATTATGCTATGACATACAGGTGGGTATGATGAAATATGCAAGTGCAACTCACACACCCGACTCTGTGCACACAGACCTTTAGTTCCCCCTTTCGGAGGCGTTACCTCCCAGGATACCTCCGTAGTGGCGGACGGAAGTGATGGGTTGGGCCTCGCCCACCTCAAAACTAGTAAAAGCACCACTGGTCTGACCTATCGTACGCCTCAACGCTTGGTGCACTAAGCGGACGCCTGCGTACTCTTGCTGTCTGGCGCACCGGACTTCTGTTGGCGAGGTGCTAATCACCCCGCCGAGTCAACGATATCGGTGTCGGTGCAATCGAACTCCCCGATATCGAAAAACCCACCACCTTAACTTTTCCTATTTTATGCACATGCAAGTTTAATCGTAAACACACAAAAACCGAGCCAAAGCTCCCCGGACCAAAATGTCCGTCTCCAAACCAACCGAGCTGAAGCTCCCCGGACCCAAACGTCCGTCTCCAACCAACCGAGCCGAAACTCCCCGAACCATCCCATCCGTCTCTTAACCAACCGAGCCGAAGCTCCCCGGACCATCCCGTCCGTCTCTTAACCAACCGAGCCGAAGCTCTCATCAATCTTCCTGTGCCAACAGTGTTTGTGAAAAGTGCAGCCCTAGTTACTAAGTTACTCTTGTCGGTTTATTATTACAGTTTATGTTAGCCCAGGACTGCCCCCGGTATTCCCCGTGAAGGGCTCTCAAGGGGCACTAGGAACCAAGACGGCGGCATTACGACCCGAAGTTCCCTTTCGCAAGGCACTTATTGTTATTGGTTTGTCTCCCTTAACCCGATTCCCTTCTCATATTACGATAGACTATCCTAGGGTGATTTTTAACCTTCCTCTCTTCGGAAAAAGGCGATCTTTCGCCGAAACCCGAGAACCTCTTAACTCTAGCTATCACCACTTCTCACTACTCTTTATACCTTCCTATTGTGATTTCCTCCACCATTGCCCACCCAGACAATATGATTAACTCCAATGCCTTCCTCAGATCATATCCTATTGCATTTCACAAATTGCTACATGCAGACCGACCTACACTACATGTCGAACCGGTTATGCAATGATCCAATACTCATCCAAATGCCCTAAATTATTTACTGGAGACTTACCATGATATAAATGACCTAAATCCAGAAAATGGAAATTTTCCTAATTTATTTGGCATTTAATTAAATTCCTCGAAAATCCCAAGGGCTGGGGACACACCCTAGGACACGCCCATGTTCCAGGCTGTGTTCCTGGACACGCCCTGGGACACGCCCGTGTCCCAGGCCGTGTCACTCAGCCTGACTCCATCTTAAGATTTTGGGGTGTTACAATCCTACCCCCCTTAAGATAAATTTCGTCCCGAAATTTGTACTCAGCAAATAAACAGGAATCACAAAGCTATATCATTAAAAGAGTTGTTATAACAAAATGTACACAGTCAACAGTTTATATAAAAAGTTCGGGAAACTCAGCTCGCATGGTCTGCTCACGCTCCCATGTAAGCTCCTCTCGGCCACAATTGTACCACCGGACTTTGACCATCCCGATTATTTTGTTCCGCAACTATTTCTCGGCTTGATCCTCGATCCGAATGGGTCTAACCTTCGTCGTTAGCCCATACTCAACCGGTACACGATCATTCACAATAATATGCGATGGTTCCTTGATGGCTTCGCGAAGTACTGAGATGTGGAAGACATCATGCAATCCACTCAACTCTGCTGAAAGCGCTAGCCGATAAGCAGATTCCCTTACTCGCTCCACCACTTCAAACGGACCAAGGTATCTGGGACTTAGCTTTTTCAACCGCCGAATCCGAGATACACCTTTAAAGGGTTTGATCTTCAAATAGACCCAATCGCCCTCCGTGAACTCCACGTTCCGATGCTTGGCATTTTAGTACTTTGCTTGTCGATCTTGGGCTATCAATAGCCTCTCCCGAATAGAGCGTATAATCGAGGTAGCTTCTTCGACTTCCTTTCGACCATGCAGCTTGGATTCACCTACCTCCGCCCAAGCTAATGGTGTACGACATTTACGACCATATAGAGCCTCAAACGGTGCCATACTGATGCTCGCTTGGTAGCTGTTATTATAGGAAAATTCAACCAAGTAAATGTACTCTTCCCATTTCTTACCGAAATCTAGGGCGCACATACGAAGCATATCTTCCATCGTCCTGTTTGTTCGCTCAGTTTGGCCATCCATCTGGGGATGAAAGGACGTACTGAATGCTAATTTTGTACCCAACATTTGATGAAATATCCTCCAATCAGTTGAGGTGAATCGCCCATCACGATCACTAACAATGCTCCGAGGAACACCGTGTAGTCGAACAACCTGTTCCACATAGAGTTTAGCCAAGGTTTCCACTGAATCATCTCTCTTGTTTGGAAGGAAGTGAGCCACTTCTGTCAACCGGTCTACAATCACCCAGATAGAGTCATGACCGCGTTGAGATCTCGGCAACCCGTTCACGAAATCCATTGAAATATCAACAAACTTCCACTCCGAAATCGGTAATGACTTCAGGAAACCACCAGGCTTCTGGCATTCCGCTTTTACCAAAGCACAAGTGTGACATTCTGCCAAATAACGTGCTATGTCTTTCTTTAGTCCAGGCCACTAGAACAACTTTTTCATGTCTCTGTACATTTTTGTGCTCCAAGGGTGAATTGAGTACTTGGCAAAATGCGCTTCATACATCAATTCTTCTCTCAACTTCCTTGTACTTGGAACGCACAATCGACCATCTTTTCGCAACAACCCATCATCCTAGGAGAATTGGTCACCAGGACCATCCTTTGCATAGCGTTGGAGACTTTCATCATGCTCCATTGCTCGCCGAACTGTATACGCAAGGTCATATTGTACCTCCGTCCAGTTCAAGCACGCGTCGGCCGTAGCATCCTTGTCAACACAAGATATCTCTAACGCTTCCATCTCCTGGATTTGTCGCACATCATGCCTCTGCAACCAGTTTGCCTATACTGGCATCCTCCGACTCAGAGCATCAACAACCACATTGCCATTCCCGGGAGTACAGTGAATATCGAAAGTGTAGTCCCCAAGAAAATCCATCCACCTCCGTTGTCGCATATTAAGATCCTTTTGATCTAACAAATACTTTAGGCTCTTGCGATCTGTATAAATATCTACTTTAACGCCATAAAGATAGTGCCGCCACAACTTTAGCGCGAAGATTACCGCCGCAAACTCTAAATCGTGGATGTGGTAGTTTCGTTCATGCACCTTTAGTTGGCGTGAGCCATAAGCAAGCACTTGACCAAATTGCAGAAGAACGCAGCGTAAGCCGCTCCCCGAAGTATCACTATAGATCTCATAGCCGTTTGTACCACATGGCGATGTCAACACAGGCGCCGTGGTCAAACGATTCTTCAGCTCTTCAAAAGCTCGCGCACACTCCGGTGTCCAAATGAACTCTTGATCTTTTCTCGTCAACATGGTCAGAGGTAAATCAATCCGTGAGAAGTTTTCCACAAATCGTCTATAGTAGCCTGTCAGGCCAAGAAAGCTCCTGACTTCGGCCACCGAAGACATCATTGGCCAATCTCGTATGGCACTTATCTTTGCCGGATCTACCACTATGCCCTCTCCACTTACCACATGGCCCAGAAAAGCCACTGACGATAGCCAGAACTCACACTTTGAGAACTTGGCATACAGTTTATTCCTCCGTAGGGTATGCAACACCAACCGCAAATGGTTTGCATGATCATCTCCCGACTCAGAGTACACAAGAATATCATCAATGAACACAATTACGAATAAATCCAAGTACTCTCGGAATGTCTGGTGCATTAGATCCATGAATATCGAAGGTACATTACATAAGCCAAACGACATCACAGTGAATTCATAATGATCATAGCGTGTTCCAAACGCTGTCTTGGGAATATCGCCTTCCCGAATCCGCAACTGATAATAACCCGATTTCAAATACAACTTTGAATAGACGGTTGACCCCGCTAGCTAATCAAATAGGTCATCGATCCGTGGAATCGGATATTTGTTCTTTTCTGCCAGCTTATTCAATTCACGGTATTCAATACACAAACGCAAAGCACCGTCTTTCTTTTTCATAAATAGAATAGGTGCGCTCCAAGGTGACATACTTGGGCGTATGTATCCCTGCTCTAACAATTCTTGCAATTGGAATTTAAGCTTAGCCATTTCCTTTGGCGCAACGCGATATGGTGAGCGGGCCACAAGTTTTGCACCTGGTACCACCTCAATCGCGAAGTCAATCTCCCGCTGGGGAGGTAACCCAATAAGATCCTTAGGAAACACATCTGCAAACTCTGACACAATCGGAACTTCGCTTACACTAGCCTTTGGCTCAACAGCCTGAATAAGAGTAAAGAATAACTCCGCGCCCTTCCGAAGAGCACTGACGACTTAGAGTGCAGACAACAAGGTCCTACTTACTCCTCGCATACCAGCGAACTTCGTCTCAAGTTCGGTATTCTGGCCCAGTGTGATCTCCTTGGAAGTGCAATCAATCAAGGCACGCTGCTCCGAGAGCCATTCCATGCCAAAGATCACATCAAACTCTGATAGTGGCAGCACGGATGCTCTGAAACCGAAATCTTGATTTCCTATATGTACGTCCACATCACAAGTCCTATCCGCAAGCATGATACACCCATTCGGTAGTAACACCTTTACACCATCTGTCAGCATATGACTCGGTACTCCAACTCGAGTTACGAAGTCCTTAGACAGAAAAGAATGCGAAGCACCGGTATCAAACAGGGCTCTCGCTGGATTGTTTCCAATCAGGACAAAGCATGTAGCACACACATCATGCACATGCTACAAACAAAATATGCAATCAATATAACAAACATTAACTTAACTCATACCTGTGACGACATCACTTTGCATGATAGCCTCCTGTTGGCCAAGATTATAGACTCTTGGCTGCGCCTGCGATGCAAAGGAATCAACCACTGCTTTGCCCTTCTCAGCATAAGACGCACCCATCTTCTTTTCTCCTTTGGGTTGAGCAACCCGACAATCACAGGCTAAATGCCCCACTTTGCCACAGGTAAAGCATGCACGAGACTCCGGCCTCGACATTGCTCCCGATGTAACCGTCCCAGAAGTTTGCCCTGAAGGCTTGGACCTCTTGCCCCACTTCTTCTGGTAGTACGATTTGCCAGAGCGGGGTGCTTTGAACTAGGGCTTTGCCACAGCCAAGTCCTTCCTGCCTTGCACCCGCTTCATGTCCTTTTCCAGTGCACCCTCCGTATCAACCAAATCTTGAAATCCATGGTTCACTGAACTAGAAAGGAGGAACCTCAACTCGTCCCGCAATCCTTCATAGAACCGATTTGTTTTTCTTTGTTCATCAGCGAAGATTGTTCCTGCATACCGCCCTAGTCTTGTAAACTCATGTAGGTACGCATCAACACTAGACTCTCCTTGCGTTAACCGCTGGAACTCATTCTCCATACCAATGCGTTGTGCCGCTGGAAGATGTTTAGCCAAAAACATACGAGAGAATTCCTCAATCAATACTTGAGTCAATTGCCTGCCCGCCAAATGGTGTAACTCAACCTCGTCCCACCAAAACCTCGCCTTTCCTTCTAACAAGAAGGTGGCCAAAGTGACCTTTTGAGTTTCCTCCGTCCTGATCGTAGTCAAAATACGTTTGACTCGCGATAACCAGTCCTCTTCCTGCGTTGGGGATCCCAGTACCGTGAACGTAGGCGGATTGAAGCTCATGAATTGCTTCAATTGTCGTTTAGCTGCTCGCAGATCCATAGCCTCAACCGGTTTGGGTCGGACACCAACACGATCTGGCACCACTACCGATAGCGCCTGCCCAGTCGGCTGAATAATCGCATATAGAGCCTCAGCAACTAATCGAACAGTTTCTGTAGAGGGAGGAGGTGTTGCCACCTCAGCTGGTGCCACACTCTCATCAGAGTGCTTTGGCTCAAATTTCCCAGCACCACTATGAGTCACCTATGGGTGGACAAGACACATATTAGCGATAATACGCAAGCAATAAAAACAAATTAGGAACGCGCAGATTCCTCAAACAAGAGTATTTGCATTTCTTAGTGGATATTCCAAAGTTCACTAGCGTTACAGCGGGTTGCACAGACACGTGCTCGCCACCCCATAAAAGAATTCGACCATGAATTCGAAAGAGGAAGACCGAGACAAGCTGATACCAAAGTGTAACGACTCTACCCGTTACATAACATATAATAGAAGGTTCGGTCGGGGCCCCACACTATATGCTACAAACAGACGGTGAGGTTACAGGATAATACCATCAACGCATCCTAACACAGAGCATGCTAGCGGAATAGAAACACAAGTAGCCGAACTCATAGAAGGAATATCCACTAGATAAATATAAACGAACGTTGTATACAACCACTCAAAAGAGGGCATAACAAATACTACAGTTTGGCCTTAAGGCCTTACAATTCCTCTTTAAACAGTATGGATTACATACATCGGTGCATAGGCCGGCCATACATGAATAATAGAAACTACAAAATCTATCCTTCAAGGGCTAGTAGCAACAGCAAGAGCAACAGCAGCAGCAGCAGTAGCAGGGCAACAACCCTTCATTTTCCGCTCGGCTCTCCAGCACCTACACAGGGACAATCCACCCAGAAGGTGGCAAACAAGGCAACGGTCAGCATTCTACTGACCAATTTATAACAATCCTACCCCTTTCCCGGGGCAGAGGCATTCCTTCCCTGCAGAGCAATACAACAATTGACAGCTCATATATATATTGTGCTCTCACGCACAAGCAATCAATCATAACCGTCGGCCACCCGACCCGATGATCTGTGCTCTCAGGCACACGTTTGGGTACACCGGCGATCTTGGATCAACACCATTGAGCATTCAATCTTATTTGCACGCAGGCCTAAAACTCTCATTATGCTACTAACGAAAGCCCAATGCCTTGGCACTTCCTTGTACAGTCAACATAATGCAGGTACAGATCCTCCACCCCCCGTTGCTCAAGTCGTCATGCCCTCAACAAGCACATTGTACTTGCGGCTATAATAAAAGGCGATGGTCGGGTTCACCTTTCCTGTTTGGCATGAGGCCTTCTAGAGCTCGCAGCTCCCAATCGCCAAAACGTCTACCAAGGACTGGCGTCACAATAGCCACACTGTCTACTTAGGACTGGCTTCATCATCTATCAAGGACTAGCTACATCGTAGCCACAACACATACAGCACGAGGGCATTTTCCTGGAGCTCCACAATCCAGTACTTCCTGCTACTCCCCTTTACAGGCATAACCCAATGTAAGACCCCCTTTTTTTCTTTTAAAACACCGGGGTCTTAGGCCCAGAACCGCCACTTTGCGGTGACACCTTCGTGCACTGAAGGGTCATCACCACAAAGCGCCGATTCTGCCGGCCAATTCGATCACAGAAAGGTAGCACCAAGAAGTAAGTAAAAACAAGTCCACTGGTAAATCACATATATAAAAATAAAATCTCCACGAAGGGAGAGTCCACAGAAATAATATAAAAGGTACTGAAAGTAAGGGCTTAGGCCCGATACATCATAATCCTCACTACAGATCACTCATGCGGATGCAAAAACAGAACATCTACTCAAGGTCGAGACTCACGGTCCCGGCTGTATGAACTCCTGAGCTAGACTGCCCCATCTCCAAACGGGCCGACCTCCAGGGCTGCTGCTCCATGCTGGGCTCCACGATCCCCTAAATAATGTGATTCGAAAACTGTTAGTCTATAAGACTAAGTCCTATCATCCCCCACCCCTTCCCCCATGGCCTTTAGGCACCGAGCAGAGAGGATGAGAGGGATGGACATGAAGGTTGAGAATAAATCAAAGCAGGCGGTAGCGGACCTATACTAGCAGTTTATAATATAAATGACAGTAAGGTAAAGTATGAAATATAACCTTGACTTATGAGCGGAAACGCATAAGTCAAGGGATCTTCTGCAAGGCTCCCATCGTATAAAGTGTCCCATACCACTTATACATTGGGGTGTCGGTTATCAAACATCAGTATAAATTATAGAAATTAACCTTAATTTATAAACTTGCCTACACAAGCTTATAGACCAAGGAGTCGTTTTGCAAATCCTAATGTATAAGCATCCCATTCCACTTATACTTTAGGTGTCAGGGGTTAAATGAATCGATTATGCTATGACATACAATTGGGTATGATTGAACATACAAGTGCAACTCACACACTCGACTCTGTGCACACAGACCTTTAGTTCCCCCTTTCGGAGCCGTTACCTCCCAAGATACCTCCTTAGTGGCAGACGGAAGCGGTGGGTTGGGCCTCGCCCACCTCTAAACCAGTAAGGCACTACCGGTCAGACCCATCGTACGCCTCAACGCCGTGTGCACGAAGCGGACTCCTACGTACTCTTGTCGGCTGGCGCACCGGACTTCTATTGGCAAAGTGCTAACCACACTTGCCGAGTCAGCATATTGGCGTCGGTGCATCGAATCTCCAATACCGAAGACCCACCACCTTAATTTTTCTTTCCTTTTATGCACATGCAAATTTAATCGTAATCAAACAAAAACTGAGCCGAAGCTCCCCGGATCAAAACGTCCGTCTCTTAACCAATCGAGCCGAAGCTCCCGGACCATTCCGTCTGTCTCTTAACCAATCGAGTTGAAGCTCCCAACTGTCATCCTGTGCTAACAGTGTTTGTGAAACGTGCAACCCTAATTACTAAGTAACTCTTGTAAGTTTGTTAAAACAGTTTACGTTAGCCCAGGACTGCCCCCGGTATTCCATGTGAAGGGCTCTAAAAGGGCACTAGAAACTATGATGGTAGCTGAAGCCTATCATTCCCTTTCGCAAGGCACTTATTGTTATTGGTTGATTCCCTTTAACCCATTCCCTTCTCATATTACAGTGGGCTAATCCTAGGGTGATTTTGACTCTTCCTCTCCTCGGGAAAGACGATCTTTCGTCGAACCCGAACACCTCTAGACTCTAGCCAAACCACTTCTCACCACTCTTCCTATCCCTCTATAGTGAAATCATCCACATCAGTACACCCAGCTAAAATGACTAACTCCAACAACTATCCCGGATCATGTCCTATTGCTATTTAACAATCTGCTACATGCAGACCAACCTAGGCTATATGTTGAACCGAATAGGAGATAATCCAAATAATCATCCAAGTGCCCTAAGTTATTTATTGGAGGCTTATCATGACACAAATAGACTTAATCCAGAGAATTATAATTTTCCTAATTATTTTGATATTTTAATTAATTTTCTTAAGGGTTCCAAGAGCTACCAATTGATCATGAAGTGCACTTTTCAGGTAAGTATAAAACTTCATAAAATCATGATAAATAATAAAGAGTAATTCAACAGTAAATCCAAGATATGTGGATTTATAAAATGTTTTAGGCCCCAAAATCACAATTTAGAATATAAGGTTAATAATACCTATTTTAAGAATCAAAGGTCAGAAATATTGTTCCAAAAATTATAGCAAAAATCCAGTAAGATCATCATGGCCTAAAAACACTCTAGAAGGATTCTCATAATTTTACAGTGAACAGTAACTCCTAATTTAATTTTATAATGTTTATTCCAAGCTCTTAGGTTATTGAAGCAAGTACTGTAAATAGTTACCTAAAAATTATGAAAAAAATTCCAGGACCTACGTATTGATATAAAACACCCATTGAACAGATTTCATAATTTTCATAAAAATATTAAGCTCCACATCTATTTATGATCAAAATTCATAATTCATAAATTCATGAATCAAGTACCTTAAATAATCATCTAAAATTTTCAATAAAAATACATAGGGGCTACCATGATGTAAAACTTTCAAATGCTAAATTTCATAACTTTTCCAATGGACATAAATATCATAACAAGCACAATATAATTTAAGGGCAAGGCTAGGGTTATAAAAGAAGTACTGATTTTACTAATCTAAAATTTCCAACAAAATTTTTTTAGGATAGATTCATATCTGATAAATACCCTGCCCAAATTCCAAGTTAATGTGAGGTGTTTTGATTGCCTAAACCCAATTATTGGGCTTTGTGCCCTAATCTAGGGTTAGGGATTTGAGAGGGTTAAAGGCTTTCAAATTCAATGAAACTTCATCCAGAGGACCATATACACTCTGTGATCTTCTCCACCAAATTTCAGGTCATTCCAAAGTCATTTGACCTAAAGACCATCAAACCCTAAAAATCCCATAAAAGGGCCTACCCTAGAGTTCTAGGGATACCCTGCCCCAAACCACTCCAAATTCTATTGGAGGGTGTGTCATACCATAAAAAGTCAGTGACCAAAGTTTCAGCCTCTGTTGAGGTGACTTGACCACTCAAAACCCCAAGGGGATGTTTTGACCTAATTAACCCTATGAGGGTCAACTTGGGTTGGATAAAAACCTAATCAAAACATCTCCAAATAAGATGAAATTTTTACCAGAGCCTTAACATGCCCTTTAAAAGTATACACCAAAATTTGGGGGGATTTTGAGGTGTTTATGACACCTATTTAATTTTTACATGGTTTATTAAATGTTTCTAAAAACTATAGTAAAATATTCTCCGAAAATTCCCATTTTTGGACAGGCGCTGAATATACCTAGGGTAGACTCCCTGCCCAAATTTCAGCTCATTGGGACAAGGGATGAGAGGTGGGCATCCATTTGAATTTCAGGATAGCCCTAGGTATAGGTCCCACCAAAATGGGGGCCCTGGCCCAACCAGAGGTCCAAACTAGTCCAAATTAATTTTTGATTAAAGTAGACCCTTAGGGCTACACATTTCATGTTGATAATATTTCCATTAGATGAGCCCAAGTATTTTTAAAAATATCAACCAAATACTAAATTTTGTGTGACATAATTATATTAAACAAAATAATTAAAGATATTAATGCACTCTGCACAAATCTTAAAGCGCCTATTTTTGACGGCATCGGGTTATCTCCTTCCTCCAGCCGACGGCCCAGATTGTCCCATCCTAGAGCTGCTTGCGGGCTGATTTCCCGGCCACCCGGCCACTTCACCGGCAGGCCACCGCCACCATCACCTTCGGGGAGGTGGGTGCTACCCCCAGCCGGCGGTACGGCCGCCGGAGACACCTATCCCGGCGATTCTACCAAGCCGATTTTTTGGCCGAAACCATGAAAATGAGAATTTGGATCAGACTCAATTGAGCCCGAACCTCAAACCTAAACATTCCTAGGATCTATCCATGAAGCAAGGAGTGGAGGAGGACCTTTCCGGCGGCCTGAATGCGGGAGGAACGACGGGATGCCATGGTCGACAGCGGCGGCGCTCAGTTTTGCAACAACACTATGCACTGGCTCGGCTCCTTCGGGTAAGTGGTGGGAAATCTTTCCCTTGACCCATTGATGGAGTTTAAATGCTGAATTCGGGAGGGGAGGGGCTGTAGATTCAATGGCCATTAAAGCCATTAAAGGTGGTGGCCCGGGTTGAGAGGTGGGGGGCTGAAACTGCCCCTTGGTGGCTGGGAAATGGCTGGAATCAACTCCTCTCCCCTAGAGGAGTTGATTGCAGCCATAATGGATGGTTGTTGGCCTCCTTTGGCCGGTCCCCACACCAATTCCTCTCCCCCCCCATTTTCTCTCTCCACCATTACTATGAAATGAAGTCCCCTTTCTCTCTCCTAGTCACCAAGTTGGCTGGTCAAACCCCATAGTATATATGCAGCCATTCCACTCATAATAATTATGAGAATTGAAGTTAGCCTAGGGAAACAATGGCTTAAGCTTGGGTTAGCCCATTTGGGCTAGGTTGACCCAAAATGGGCTTGGGTTAGGGTTGACTTGGGTTGACTTTGGTCTATGTGGCCATTTGGTTTGACCCCCAAGGGGTCCTTAGTGACCCATTGGCTTCCCTGGAGGTCTAGGAAAGGTTGGGTAGGGTTGACTTGGCCCATTGGAGGTCACCTGCCCCTTAGTTAGGTCACTTTGACCAATCTGGGTCTAGAGTTGACTTGGGTCAACTTAGAAACTAGGATTGACTCCAATGGGTCCTTGGTGACCCATTGACCTCACTTTAAGGTTAGGAAGGCATGGTGGGGTCCCTTGAGCACATTAGATACCAATTTCCCTTAGTTAGGGCACCTTGTCCAATTTTTTGCCTGTGGTGGTCTTAGGTCAAATTGGTCGCTTTGGGTTGACTTGCATGGACCCTTAGGACTCTAGTGGATCATCTAATAGGTTAATGGTGTTGTGGTGGGGTCATGGAGTCATGGTGAAGCCCTAAAGTCAAACCCTAGGTCTGGTGATGAGGTTGTGCCATAGGCAGACCAAGGTGAATCTCACCTTGGCCTTTGATTACTTGGCCCTTTTTAGCTCCCTATGGCTTTGTCATGACTTGGTCATGACCAAAACCACTCTTAGGGGTCTATTTGAAAATGGGATGTTACAAATCCCAATAAACAAAACAAAGATTTCATCCCCGAAATCGAGGTTAAGCCTACGAGGACACTTATCGGAGAGAAAGAAACTTGTAACATCCCATGAAAAGTGATAGATTACATCACGACGCCACGTTTGCTAAGTGTGGTTTAAAGTGAAAAACTCACATCTATGACTATTTCACCTAATTGACAACGTTTAGACCCCAATAAACAAAATATTAGCCCTTATTATTGAAATTCCAGTCCTACTAGTTTAAAATAGGAAAGAAAATTGAACGTCCTGAGAGGTTGTGAGGTATACCTGACTGAACAGTTCTGCATACTTTTGTCGCATCAGGTCCTGGGGTTCCCAGGTATGCTCCTCCTGGCCGTGGTTCCTCCACAGAACTTTGACTAACGGAACCTTCTTACGACGCAAGATCTGTACTCCTCTGTCATCGATCCGAACTGGCTCCAAGTGAACAGACCGGTCTGAAGCTACTGGCCCATCTGCGGTGAAAATCTGCCGCTCCGGGCGTAGTAGAGCCCTCCTTAGCGAAGAAATGTGGAAGACGTCGTGCAGAGCTGCCAGCTCCGGTGGTAATTCCAGCCTGTAGGCTAGGGGCCCGATCCGTTCCAGGATCGGGTAAGGGCCCATATACCTAGGGCTGAGCTTCTTCTTCCGACCACGCACCGTGAAACTCCATGCATGGGCCGGATCTTCAAAAACACTCGGTCCCCCACCTAAAACTCCACCTGATGATGTCGGGCATCATAGTACTTGAAAGTCCACCTAGTGTCAACTACTTACACCTATGGGGGGGATAGGTGTCTTTGCAGCGTATGTGCGGAATTAAAGTTTTACCTGCACAAGAAAACAAAACCACACATCACAGAAAATACACAAGCAATTTATAGTGGTTCCCCGATTTGGGTACGTCCACTTTCCCCCTTCGACCTATCTCCCAACCAGGGACGACTCGGTCACTTCACCAACAGGATTGAAATCCAATCCTTGCACTAACGGAAGGAACCCTTCCACACGTAGGAGTCAACACTCCCACAACACGGGTTGCACCCAACCCTACAACTAGAGACCAATCGGTCCTTTACAATGAAAGAGAAGATGAAAATAGCTTGTAAGAAATACAAACAACGTGAAGATCCAGGTGTCCCTTTTCGTTAGACTACTTGTTCTTGTAGGCAACGAAAAGTTCACAACCCTAGATCTTTCTTGGAGAGAATCTTCTCTAGATCGACGGCTTCAACAAGAGAGGCGGTGATGCTATGTAGATCCAATCTTCTTAGCAAAGTCGACAAGGTCTTCCAACGGTCACACTAGGATCGATCGTCTCGATCGATTCGGATGGGGAAGGTTTCGCGATCACAAATCAAGAGACAAAAGATCTCTGGATAGACGTGTGAGACGCTGTGCCCGACTAAGCTTCTGTCGCCGGGAGAGGTAACGAAAACCCCGATCAACGGTGGCGAGCAACTAGCGAGAGGCGGAGAAGGTCGGCCGAGCTCGCTTCCGATCCAGGGCTGGACGGCGGCTTCTTGTTCTTCGATGTGTAATCCGTGTGTTTACTGTTCACAAATACAGAGTATTTATACACTAGGTCAAGAGATGACCATTGTGGGCCCCACCAGCAGTAAGACCAAAGCCCGGTTCAAAATCCTGCAGATGTCGTGGACCGGTCCAGACAGAGTCTGAAAAATACCCAAGTCAAATTCGGCGAGAATCGCGAGTGATTCTCGACGAATCGGCGAGAATCACTTACGATTCTCGCCGAATTCTACTTAGAGAATTCTTGCTGCACAGGTTATAGAGGCCGGGGAGAATCGGTGGGAATCACCTTGGATTCTCGCCGACTCGTCGAGAATGCAAAGTCATTCTCGACGAATCGGCGAGAATCACTTGGTGATTCTCGACGATTCTGCCTTAGATGATTTTTCTGACTGCGTCGAGACAGCCGGCCCAACCCGGCAGGAATCAACTAGGGATTCTCGACGACTCGTCGAGAATCACTGGTGATTCTCGACGAATCGGTGAGAATCACTTAGTGATTCTCGACGATTTACACTTAGACGATTCTCGACGATTCTTTGGCCCATCCTTGCTCCATGTCTGCTCTAGCTTTATCATAGCCCTGTACTTGAAATTAAGTACACCCCAATCGAGAGAGTACACGTAGGCCAACACACTGATCTGCTCAATGAGGGATTACGTCGCACAGACCCGTGTATATTGACCCACTGTACCCTGACATTGGTGTGTACTTAGCGTGGAATAACTGCAAGCACAACTTAAAGAAATTCATCAAATACATAGTGAATTCATCTTAGCTTGATAAGGGGCTTCCTCAAATCCCGGTGATTGTGGATACAATACCCAACAATCTCCCCCTATTTGACGAAGCCAAAATCCTACTAAGCTAAGATGAATTTCAACAGTCCAGATAAAATATGCATAAACTAGAAGAGTGAACAACAAACGTAATCATACCAATGTGAGAGTCAATTAATAAACCACACACATGAATATATAAATGTGAATATCCACACATAAATGTTTACAGTTTACTTAATCAAAAGTTTAAATGAGATAACCACAAGAGCTAACATCCTACAGATCTTTGTCCTTAGCTATGCCTTCTTTGAGTTGCTGAGCTAAGAATTTTTTTGCTTTGTCGCTCAAAATACTCCTTGGGCTTAGGATAGTATCTCGGAGGGGGAGCTTTGTTTGCCACAGCGTTGCTTCTGAAGAACAAGTTTCTTTTGGCTTCATACATTTTGTGCTGCTCCCACTCGTATTGGCTATATACGTCATTCCTTTTGACTTGCCCTCCTTGTAGTAATGCAAAGGTGTCCAAGATGATACTCTTTGATACAGGACTCTATATTTCGTTTCTCACATCCTCCTCCGACAATCTGATCTTCTTTTCAGCTGGTGTTTCCTTTGAAGTTCCTTCTTTGATTTGCCTTTTTCCTTTGGCTTTTGCTAAGGCATCTTGGTCAAACCAGCTTCTTCTTTCAGCCCTCTCCGCAGCTTTCTTCAACTCGACTTCGCCCAATTGTACTTCTTCAGTCCTTATATCACCCTCAGTAGTACCAGCACGACCTTCATCCTCAGGTGGAGCAACAGGGACATGTATTCCCGATGCTTCTGTTACCAGCCAGTGGGCCGTTTCAAATATGTACCTATTCGAATTATCGAATTTGTATTTGTCAATTATTATTTATTAAGTTGATTAAATGTGCAGTTATGATGTGGTAGTTTTGAAAGGCATACCTATTGGTCTGATCGAAGTTTAGAAGTACTAACTCTTGAAGCCCTGCCATCTTAGCGTTATACGCTTCCTCCCCCTTTTTGGCTTCGGCGGCTATAGAGTTTGTATAGGAATGCAGAGATGCATCAATATGCTTCACGGTTTTACAGAATTCGTCCAGCAGAGATTTCTGATTTGCGTTCAGCGTTACCATGTTGGCATCGAATTTTTGTATGCTGTCTGCCACAATATGTGCATTTTTATTGACTACAGCTAGATCGTCAGTATTCTTCTTCAGTCCTTGCATGAGAAGAGATACGGTTGTGCCTGCCTCTGTATATTTTTCATCAAATTTCTTTTCCATCACATCTAGTTTGTGGTTGATCTGAACCACATTCTTAAGCATGAGATCCTCAGACTCCCGCAGTCTTTTTAGCACTTTGTTGTGCGATTTCTCAAACGTATCCTTGAGCTCATCAAGCATTCCTTGGATAAAATTAACAGTGAGGTTTGCTAGGTTTGCTTGAAGTGGAGGAGCTGCAGGCGGACCCTGGTCAGGCTCCCCCGCAGAAGCACTGGGTGAGCTGGATAGTAGTATGGAGTCCACAGGGGGAACAAAGGATTGCTCCCCCTCCATCCTTGCATCTGACCGCTTAGGAGCTTGTTCCTCAGATGGAACCTCAGCATCCTCCTGAGAATCTGCTGCTTTCTCATTCTCTGGTACTTCTTCCTCTATCTCAGTCTCCAAGTGATCATGCTTATCGACAGAGTTGTGCACATCTTCTTCTACTTCTTCCTCCTCCTCCTCATCAGCTACCTCATTTCCCAGATCATCGTCGATAAGAGCTGCCTCATCGTTCTCAACCTCCTCATCATCTGCTACTTCATCTGCCACCATTTCCACAGCATCTTTGGCTATCAGAGAAATGTCAGATAAGATGTTTGCAGAACCGGTTACAGGCTCCCCCTCAGTTCCTGTAATCAGGGCGTCAGGAACTTCACTGGGTGTTGCCACGAAAGCTGCTGAAGTTCTGTTGTCCTCGGCAGGAGATTCTTCTTGTTCTACTACCACTGCAGCTTGCCCTATGAGTCGCTCCCATCTGTCAAATACGCTGGAGTCCATTTTCTTCAAATAATGCAAAGGAACTCCTTTGCTCATGTCGAACCTATCTCCGTTCAACTGATTGAGAAATAGGCTGATGATTCTTCCAAAACTTGGAGATCTGAGGGTGTCCTTAATCTTCTCAAAAAGCATGGCCCCCGAGTTGAATCTCTTTCGACAGACTATCACCACAAGAATCTTGAACATGTCAGCTGAGATGTGGTCGTGTGAGCCGGGTTTGCATATCAGTACTTTCCCAATGATGTCGGACAAGAGTTTCCCCTCCTCATTCATTTCTTTTCTCTTTATCGATCTGGTTCCCCTAGCTAGCCCACAGAATAATAGGGTCCTGGCTCTATCATGTTCCTCCAAATAATCCTCGTGCTCAGAACTGGAGAGCTGCAAGCATTGAGTCAGTTTCCTTGCAGACATCTTGATCCTTGCACCTGCAACCTTACTCTTGATGATAAAGTCTTCATTCCGAAGTTTGGCGGTTGCGAAGAACTCCATCACTTCCTTATCCAGAATTTTGCAGGGGTGCTCTAGTACAAACGTGAGTCCAGTCTCCTCCAGCATGATGATAATGTTTCTGAACTCATCCGAGGCATGTGAGAACCCGGTTCGAACCAACTCACATCCAGTGACCAGGCCGGCGGTGGTCCTTGGAGCCATAGCAAACCTAGGGAGGGAATCCCAAGTTTACGCCTAATCAGAAATCAAAAGGGAAGCTATACTAACAGTGAGTCACTATAAGTGAGAGGAAATGGTTACCCAAATGCGGAGGAAGCGAGAGTCGACGGAGACGATGGAAAGCCTGGAGGAGCTCGTGCCCCTATTTGATTGAAACCGCGGAGAATGAAAACTTGGACGAGCGCCCTGGATGCGAGAGGAGAGGTCTACGGAATCCGGAACGAGGTCGACGAGATTTGGAACCTAAGATGCGGGAAGTCGCCGAGAGGAGGGAAGGAAGGGTCAGCGGGATTCCTGAGAAATATTGACGGGTTTCTCTGCGAAATGCGGAAGATGAAGAGTCGGCGGGAGTTTTTCTAGATAGAAATCAACGGGATTGGAGGCATACCGGATTCTCGGAATCTTCTGTTATCAAAGGGCTGAGAAATCTTCTAAATATATGTATTTCTTAATCTTCGGAATATATATATATGTTTCTTAATACATGAATCTATAGAGGGTTTGGAAGGAGTTTTCCACACAGAGTTAGGAGGCATATCAACTTTGGTATACCCAAGACAATACCCGTGGCAAGCAACTTTAATGGATTATTTCTCGATCGAGATATACACAATCTTCTTGATGTCAGTTGTAAGTTTTAGTGACTTCCAATGGCGTATCTTCATTAATTTTCAGTGGGCTGACTTAGGCCTGTTGAGGTTAATTCTCGAATCTACCAGTGTATTTACAGATAAATCTTTAACAATGTATCTAAAGGTTATTTTTATAATCTTAATCTTTCCTTAGGTGAACAAGCATATAAGTGTAAGTCTATACATGACCATTTACTTTCGAGAGAGGGAATTCATGACTTAGTGTGGATATGTAGACATACATATATACATATATGTAAAAATCGATGCATTATAGCTCATATATTGAAGCTGATTGCAATTACCGGAGATTAAAAGATGTATCATTTAGAACTTCTGCTCAAGGCACAGCAGGTGGTCAACTTGAACGTGCCCGTGTTGATGGCACTGCTCCTTTTCCAGATACTTGTCCCACGTCATTTTTGGAACATCTCCTGTCTTGTTCCCATGAGGTTTACGGGAACCTAGACTACCCTGCAAAAGAGTTATCTTGCCTTAGGAACCCAATAAGTATTGGGTCCTAGGTTCCTGTCAGCATGATAATTGGGATGCCTCCCCTCAGGGATCCTGGAGGGAGGACTAACATTACCTCGAGGATGTGGAAGTCCCCTTGCCTTTGACACAGAAGGGTTGTGCCAACAATCTATGGCAAAATGACCCACTTTGCCACAACACCAACATTCATGAATGTTGTACCGCCGTTTGTGACCTGAACTGGTGACTGAGGTAGTCATAGTCCTAGGTCTAAACGGGATAGTGCCGAATCTGCTAACCGAATTGTCTTTTCCACCGTGACTCATGGAAGGGTGGAAAGAATGCATATGGTAGGCGTCATGAGGCCTGGGAGGTGGTGCCTTCCTTTCAGTCAGCCCCTTCCAAGGTCCCCATGTGTGCCAATAACATGATTTCTAACCCCCCATTCCTGAGTCCTAGGGAGGTGGGAGGCGCATTGTGAGCTTATGCTGGCAGACTCATGACGAGTAGGGGCAGTGGCCGAGAATACAAATGGCTTGGTGGAAGCCAGAGGTATCCTCTTCTGGGTGGCCATGACAGCCCTTGCATTCTGGGTGCTTCCACAAGAGGGCTGATCATTCTTGCAGTGACCATGGTTGTTCCTATGGTCATACCTGAATGCATGATGTGTGCCCTTCCTGCTCGGAGTGGGGGGGTCTGAACACAGTTTCCCCATTTCTCCATGAATTGACGATTTGGGAGATCCACCCATTTTCTGCTTTTCTTTTGATAGCATCTATCTTAGAAAAGTTAGAAACAATCCTCTTCTCGGTCTCTAGACGACTCTCTAAATCTGAGATTTTAGAGTCCTTAACCTTATTGGATGCCAATTAGAGAACCAATAAGTTCTTCAGCCGAGCAATCTCCTGAGCTTGCTCCTCAACAATCAGGTTGCTTTTCTGAAGGACACTCTTCAGGGCATCACGATTTTCTGGAGGGCAATCATCCAAAATATTCCTGTCTTCAGGAACATGGGGAAGAGAGGGGCAAGGTGAAGAAGTTACCTGGTCCTGACTTAGCTGATTAGGAATAGTGTTAGGACTGACCGGGGCAGCTGAGTCATCTTCAGCTGTGTAGTCTTCATCAACTTCCTCCTCAGTCTCTGATAAGGACACAGTAGCCCTGATACTGAGAAATTGGTCATCACTTTCTTCTTCAGAAATACTGACCCCCATATATGCCTCATCCTCTTACTGACGACTTATCCCTGTTCTGTTTGATCCCTCCATGAGCTTTGATACAGTTTGCCACAAGGACTTGGCAGTCTTACACTTTTCAAGTCTTGACCGAGAAGGTCCAGTCCAGACATCCAGGATGATTTTACGAATCATTTTATCCAAGTTGAAAAGAGAGAATTCAATCTCAGACATTTCAGTAGTCTCCTTGGGGATCTGCATATCCTTTCCAGAGCAGGAGGCCTTCATGGGAATGAAGGGGCCCTCTTCCAAAATGAGTGAAGCTCGAGGGTCGATGGCCTCCAGATGAAATAGTACTCTCATCTTCCATACAGGATAGTACTCCTTGTACAAGAGGGGAATCTTAGAGGAAGGACATCATAATCCAACTCCATGCTTGAGTTTGATCTTCTTGTTGACACTAGATGCAGGAACTTACTCGAGGTGTTAACCCCTTTGATGAGGAACCTCCCTCTGATACCACTTGAAAGTCCACCTAGTGTCAACTACTTACACCTATGGGGGGGGGGGATAGGTGTCTTTGCAGCGTATGTGCGGAATTAAAGTTTTACCTGCACAAGAAAACAAAACCACACAGCACAGAAAATACATAAGCAATTTATAGTGGTTCCCCGATTTGGGTACGTCCACTTTCCCCCTTCGACCTATCTCCCAACTAGGGACGACTCGGTCACTTCACCAACAGGATTGAAATCCAATCCTTGCACTAACGGAAGGAACCCTTCCACACGTAGGAGTCAACACTCCCACAACACGGGTTGCACCTAACCCTACAACTAGAGACCAATCAGTCCTTTATAATGAAAGAGAAGATGAAAATAGCTTGTAAGAAATACAAACAACGTGAAGATCCAGGTGTCCCTTTTCGTTAGACTACTTGTTCTTGTAGGCAACGAAAAGTTCACAACCCTAGATCTTTCTTGGAGAGAATCTTCTCTAGATCGACGGCTTCAACAAGAGAGGCGGTGATGCTATGTAGATCCAATCTTCTTAGTAAAGTCGGCAAGGTCTTCCAACGATCACACTAGGATCGATCGTCTCGATCGATTCGGATGGGGAAGGTTTCCCGATCACAAATCAAGAGACAAAAGATCTCTGGATAGACGCGTGAGACGCTATGCCCGACTAGGCTTCTGTCGCCGGGAGAGGTAACGAAAACCCAGATCAACGGTGGCGAGCAACTAGCGAGAGGCAGAGAAGGTCGGCCGAGCTCTCTTCCGATCTAGGGGTGGACGGCGGCTTCTTTTTCTTCGATGTGTAATCCGTGTGTTTACTGTTCACAAATACAGAGTATTTATACACTAGGTCAAGAGATGACCGTTGTGGGCCCCACCAGCAGTAAGACCAAAGTCCGGTTCAAAATCCCGCAGATGTCGTGGACCGGTCCAGACAGAGTCGGAAAAATACCCAAGTCAAATTCGGCGAGAATCACGAGTGATTCTCGACGAATCGGCGAGAATCACTTACGATTCTCGCCGAATTCTACTTAGAGAATTCTTGCTGCACAGGTTATAGAGGTCGGGGAGAATCGGTGGGAATCACCTTGGATTCTCGCCGACTCGTCGAGAATGCAAAGTCATTCTCAACGAATCGGCGAGAATCACTTGGTGATTCTCGACGATTCTGCCTTAGATGATTTTTCTGACTGCGTCGAGACAGCCGGCCCAACCCGGCAGGAATCAACTAGTGATTCTCGATGACTCGTCGAGAATCACTGGTGATTCTCGACGAATCAGTGAGAATCACTTAGTGATTCTCGACGATTTACACTTAGACGATTCTCGACGATTCTTTGGCCCATCCTTGCTCCATGTCTGCTCTAGCTTTATCATAGCCCTGTACTTGAAATTAAGTACACCCCAATCGAGAGAGTACACGTAGGCCAACACACTGATCTGCTCAACGAGGGATTACGTCACACAGACCCGTGTATATTGACCCACTGCACCCTGACATTGGTGTGTACTTAGCGTGGAATAACTGCAAGCACAACTTAAAGAAATTCATCAAATACATAGTGAATTCATCTTAGCTTGATAGGGGGCTTCCTCAAATTCCGGTGATTGTGGATACAATACCCAACAGTACTTAGCCTGTCTGCTCTGCGCCTCTAACATCCTGTCTCTGATCCGTCTCACCTGAGCCTCGGTGTCTTCAACAAAATCCGATCCCAACGACTTCGGATCCTCGTCCTGAACCCAAGAAAGTGGGGTCATGTATTTCCTTTCATATAAGGCTTCATAAGGCGCCATCCTGATGCTGGACTGGTAGCTGTTGTTATAGGAGAACTCGACTAGGGGTAGGAGCTTTTCCCATGGCTCCCCGCGGTCCAAAATGCATAGCCTCAGGAGGTCCTCCAATGTCCGGTATGTGCGTTCCGTCTGCCCATCCGTCTGGGGATGAAACGATGTGTTGAAGGTCAGCCGCGTGCCTAAGTAAGTCTACACGGACCTCCACTCCCTGGATGTGAACCGACCATCCCGATCCGACACGATCGTCCTGGGCACCCTGTGATAACGAACTAACTACTCTATGAATCTCCGTACTAGTACCCCAACCGAGTCATCTTTTCTGATCGGAATGAATCTGGCCACCTTCGTCAACCGATCGACGATGACCAAAATCGAGTTGTTTCCCATACGTGATCGGGGAAGTCCATGAATAAAGTCCATCGCGATGTCTTCAAACTTCCACTCCAGGGGTACATGTTCTGAGATACACCATCCTTCTGATGATACAACATAGCGATTAAATTTTTACCTTCTCAGATATCCTGAATCTTGTTACCCGTTATCTAATTTCACGTGATAATAGTTAATTCTTGTAATTACTCCGTCTTATTACCATGTCATTGTCTTGGTAATGCTACGGGTCATCATTCCAAACATGTTTTTACAAAATCTTATCTTCGCCCGAATAACGTCGAATTATATCGACTTCAATCTCACTATGTTTGTTACGCCACTTTCCCTAAACTAAGTCCAAAGGAACCCAAGCCAATACTAATTTGCCCAATAAACAAAACTTTAGCCCCCAATAAACAAAAGATAGGCTCCTACCTATCTTGGGCTAAGTATCTTTGATATTACCCTGTTACATCTGTCCTAGCTGGGTGCACAATCCCTCGGGCATCAATCTTCGACTTGGGGTTCCACCCTGAAACTCGTTAATATACTCCATACTTTAAACTCTCTGAGTCACATTTACGACAACCTTATCCGGGTCAAAATGTTCCCAATCCCAAATGGGTATCTTCCGAACTTGAATTCCTATCCGACCATCGGTTTTTGTCTTGGGGTTGTCCCCGAGTAATCTTATTACCGGTATGAGGGTTAAGACAACTTGTCTTCTACCATTCTGCTAATGTATTATTGGTCTCAATTCTCCTTAAAGCAGTCTACCGCTTTGATTAATCCTTGATTGGGATAGTAGGGACACTTGAGTTTATGTCTTAGGTAGTAATTCTCGTTCTAAACTCCTCCTTTATTCTCTTTGGGTATATCCTTACCTTAACCAAGTTCATACCCAAGGTCTATTTTTGACTAGGGCATACTACAAGTTGTCGTGGTTAGTTATGAGTCCTAATGGGTTGAGTCTAACGCATTGACTAGAGAATTAAGATGAGATTTTTGCAGCCAGAGGTGTTCCCTGCTGGGAGCAGGGTTTGCCGCAGGCTACAAAGAAGAATTCCAATTAATGATGAAGTGGACTTTTACATGTGATTTCCCTTATGGGAACGCCACTGCTTCCGCTGCTAGTTTGTCCTCAAACTAAGCTCACGCGGGGGTTACCCAGGGTTAGTGGACTTCAACTTTTCCGATGGAGGTTTCCTATGATACCACTTGTAAGACCCCCTTTTTTTTCTTTTAAAACACCGGGGTCTTAGGCCAAGAACCGCCACTTTGCGGTGACACCTTCGTGCCCTGAAGGGTCATCACCACAAAGCGCCGATTCTACCGGCCAATTCGATCACAGAAAGGTAGAACCAAGAAGTAAGTAAAAGCAAGTCCATTGGTAAATCACATATATAGAAATAAAATCTCCACGAAGGGAGAGCCCATAGAAATAATATAAAAGGTACTGAAAGTAAGGGCTTAGGCCCAATACATCATAATCCTCACTACAGATCACTCATGCGGAAGCAAAAACAGAACATCTACTCAAGGTCGAGACTCACGGTCCCGGCTGTATGAACTCCAGAGCTAGACTGCCCCATCTCCAAACGGGCTGACCTCCGGGGCTGCTGCTCCATGCTGGGCTCCACGATCCCCTAAATGATGTGGTTCGAAAACCGTTAGTCTATAAGACTAAGTCCTATCATCCCCCACCCCTTCTCCCATGGCCCTTAGGCACCGAGCATAGAGGATGAGAGGGATGGACATGAAGGTGGAGAATAAATCAAAGCAGGTGGCAGCGGACCTATACTAGCAGTTTATAATATAAATGGTAGTAAGGTAAAGTATGAAATATAACCTTGACTTATGAGCGGAAACGCATAAGTCAAGTGATCTTCTGCAAGGCTCTCATCGTATAAAGTGTCCCAAACCACTTATACATTGGGGTGTCGGTTATCAAACATCAGCATATAATTATAGAAATTAACCTTTATTTATAAACTTGCCCACACAAGCTTATAGATCAAGGGGTCGTTTTGCAAGTCCTAATGTGTAAGCGTACCATTCCACGTATACTTTAGGTGTCAGGAGTTAAATGAATCGATTATGCTATGACATGCAAGTGGGTATGATGGAACATGCAAGTGCAACTCACACACCCGACTCTGTGCACACAGACCTTTAGTTCCCCCTTTCGGAGCTGTTACCTCCCAGGATACCTCCGTAGTGGCAGACGGAAGCAGTGGGTTGGGCCTCGTAATCCTCTAAACCAGTAAGGCACTACCGGTCAGACCTATCGTACGCCTCAACGCTTGGTGCACGAAGCGGACTCCTACGTACTCTTGCTGGCTGGCGCACCGGACTTCTGTTGGCGAAGTGCTAACCACACTTGCCGAGTCAGCGTATTGGTGTCGGTGCATCGACTCTCCAATGCCGAAGACCCACCACCTTAATTTTTCTTTCCTTTTATGCACATGCAAATTTAATCATAATCAAACAAAAATCGAGCCGAAGCTCCCCGGACCAAAACGTCCGTCTCTTAACCAATCGAGCCGAAGCTCCCCGGACCATTCCGTCCGTCTCTTAACCAATCGAGCTGAAGATCCCAACTGTCGTCCTTTGCTAATAGTATTTGTGAAACGTGCAACCCTAATTACTAAGTTACTCTTGTCAGTTTGTTAATACAGTTTACGTTAGCCCAGGACTTCCCCCGGTATTCCCTGTGAAGAGCTCCCAAAGGGCACTAGGAACTATGATGGTAGTTGAAGCCCATCGTTCCCTTTCGCAAGGCACTTATTGTTATTGGTTGATTCCCTTAACCCATTCCCTTCTCATATTACAGTGGGCTAATCCTAAGGTGCTTTTGACTCTTCCTCTCCTCGGGAAAGACGATCTTTCGTCGAACCCAAACACCTCTAGACTCTAGCCAAACCACTTCTCACCACTCTTCCTATCCCTCTATAGTGAAATCATCCACATCAGTCCACCCAGCTAAAATGACTAACTCCAACAACTATCCCGGATCATGTCCTATTGCTATTTGACAATCTGCTACATGTAGACCAACCTAGGCTATATGTTGAACCGAATAGGAGATAATCCAAATAATCATCCAAGTGCCCTAAGTTATTTTCTGGAGGATTATCATGACACAAATAGACTAAATCCAGAGAATTATAATTTTCCTAATTATTCTGATATTTTAATTAATTTTCTTAAGGGTTCCAAGAGCTACCAATTAATAATGAAGTGCACTTTTCAAGTAAGTATAAAACTTCATAAAATCATGATAAATTCTAAAGAGCAATTCAACAGTAAATCCAAGATATGTGAATTTTTAAAATGGTTTAGGCTTAGAACTCACAATTTAAAATATAAGGTTAATAATACCTATTTTAAGAATCAAAGGTCAGAAATATTATTCCAAAAATTATAGCAAAAATCCAGTAAGATCATCATGGCCTAAAAACACTCTAGAAGGATTCTCACAATTTTTCATTGAACAGTAACTCCTAATTTAATTTTACATTGTTAATTCCAAGCTCTTGGGTTATTGAAGCAAGTACTGTAAATATTTACCTAAAAATTATGAAAAAAATTCCAGGACCTACATATTGATATAAAACACCCATTGACTTGATTTCATAATTTTCATAATAATATTAAGCTCCACATCTATTTATGACCAAAATTCATAATTCATAAATTCATGAATCAAGTACCTAAAATAATCATCTAAAATATTCAATAAAAATACATAGGGGCTACCATGATGTAAAACTTTCAAATGCTAAATTTCATAACTTTTCCAATGGACATAATTATCATAACAAGCACAATAAAATTTAAGGGCAAGGCTAGGGTTATAAAAGAAGTACCGATTTTACTTATCTAAAAATTCTACCAAAAGTGTTTTAGGACAGATTCCTATCTGATAAATACCCTGCCCAAATTTCAAGTTAATACGAGGTGTTTTGATTGCCTAAACCCAATTATTGGGCTTTGTGCCCTAATCTAGGGTTAGGGATTTGAGGGGGTTAAAGGCTTTCGATTCAATGAAACTTCATCCAGAGGACCATATACACTCTGTGATCTTCTCCACCAAATTTCAGGTCATTCCAAAGTCATTTGACCCAATGACCATCAAACCCTAAAAATCCCATAAAAGGGCCTACCCTAGAGTTCTAGGGATACCCTGCCCCAAACCACTCAAAATTCCATTAGAGGGTGTGTCATACCATAAAAAGTTAGTGACCAAAGTTTCAGCCTCTGTTGAGGTGACTTGACCACTCAAAACCCCAAGGGGGTGTTTTGACCTAATTAACCCTATGAGGGTCAACCTAGGGTTGGATTAAAACCTAATCAAAACATCTCCAAATAAGATGAAATTTTTACCAGAGCGTTAGCATGCCCTTTAAGACTACCCACCAAAATTTGGGGGGATTTCGAGGTGTTTATGACACCTATTTAATTTATACATGGTTTATTAAATTTTTCTAAAAACTATAGAACAATATTCTCCAAAAATTCCCATTTTTTAGACAGGCCCTAAATATAGCTAGGGTAGACTCCTTGCCCAAATTTTAGCTCATTTGGATAAGGGATGAGAGGTTGGCATCCATTTGAATTTCAAGATAGCTTTAGGTATAGGTCCCACCAAAATGGGGGCCCTGTCCCAACCAAAGGTCCAAACTGGTCCAAATTAATTTTGGATTAAAGTAGACCCTGAGGGCTACACATTTCATGTTGATAACTTTTCAATTAGATGAGCCCAAGTATTTTTTAAAATTAAAACCAAATAATGAATTTTGTGTGAGAGAATTATATTAAACAAAATAATTAAAGATATTAATGCACTCTGCACGAATCTTAAAGCGCCTATTTTTGACGGCATCGGGTTATCTCCTTCCTCCAACCGACGTCCCAGATTGCCACATCCTAGAGCGGCTTGCGGGCTGATTTACCGGCCACCCGGCCACTTCCCCGGCCGGCCACCGCCACCATCACCTTCGGGGAGGTGGGGGCTACCCCCAGCCGGCGGCACGACCGCCGGAGACACCTATCCCGACGATTCTACCAAGCCGATTTTTCAGACAAAACCATGAAAATGAGAATTTGGATCGGGCTCAATTAAGCCTGAACCTCAAACCTAAACATTCCTAGGATCTATCCATGAAACAAGGAGTGGAGGAGGACCTTTCCGGCTGCCTGAATGCGGGAGGAACGACGGGATGCCATGGTCGACGGCGGCGACGCTCGACTTCTATAACAACACTATGCACTGGCTCGGCTTCTTCGGGTAAGTGGTGGGAAATCTTCCCCTTGACCCACTGATTGAGTTTAAATGCTGAATTGGGGAGGGGAGGGGTTGTAGCTTCAATGGCGGAGGGGTTGTAGCTTCAATGGACATTAAAGCCATTAAAGGTTGTAGCTCGGGTTGAGAGGAGGGGGGCTGAAAATGCCCATTGGTGGCCGGGAAATGGCTGGAATCAACTCCTCTCCCCTAGAGGAGTTGATTGCAGCCATAATGGATGGCTGATGGCCTCCTTTGGCCACACCAATTCCTCTTCCCCCCCCCCCATTTTCTCTCTCCACCATTACCATGAAATGAAGTCCCCTTTCTCTCTCCTAGTCACCAAGCTGACTGGTAAAACCCTATAGTATATATGCAACCATTCCACTCATAATAATTATGAGAATTGAAGTTAGCCTAGGGAAATAATGGCTTAAGCTCTGGTTAGCCCATTTAGGCTAGGTTGACCCAAAATGGGCTCGGGTTAGGGTTGACTTGGGTTGACTTTGGTCTATGTGGCCATTTGGTTTGACCCCAATGGGTCCCTAGAGGTCTAAGAAAGATTGGGTAGGGTTGACTTGGCCCATTAGAGGTCACCTGCCCCTTTGTTAGGGCACTTTGACCAATCTGGGTCTAGAGTTGACTTGGGTCAACTTAGCCACTATGTTTGACTCCAATGGGTCCTTGGTGACCCATTTACCTAACTTTAAGGTTAGTAAGGCATGGTGGGCTCCCTTGAGCACATTAGAGGCCAATTGCCCTTAGTTAGGGCACCTTGTCCTATTTTTGGCCTGTGGTGGTCTTAGGTCAAATTGGTCACTTTGGGTTGACTTGCATGGACCCTTAGGACTCTAGTGGATCATCTAGTAAGTTAATGGTGTTGTGGTGGGGTCATGGAGTCATGGTGAAGCCCTAAAGTCAAACCCTAGGTCTGGTGATGAGGTTGTGCCATAGGCAGACCAAGGTGAATCTCACCTTGGCCTTTGATTACTTGGCCCTTTTTAGCTCCCTATGGCTTTGTCATGACTTGGTCATGACCGAAACCACTCTTAGGGGTCTAGTTGAAAATGGTATGTTACACCCAACGACCCCACTAACTACACAAGTATACGCGGAGTCTTCTCCGGTGCGTAAATGCAACATCACCAATCCAGACCAACATGTCCAGATGGGCTTCACACAGCATGCCTATCCCGTACTATACTTTTCCGGGTCTATATGCAGACTCAAGCTGGGGATAGCAACTATTACTCACTGGAATCACTCACTTTTCCCACCATTTGGTGGAGAGGATTCCTTACTCATGAATAAAGGAGGACTTCACATGTACGAGAAGGAAGATCGTTACCCTTGACGCTCTCTTGGGAGCCATCAAAAATCTGGCCAGTTGGAAAGCACTGCAATAGCTTTGCCTCCACTAAACTAGCCTCGGATCGCGAATCGGACCGCGGGAGCACCACCAAAGCCTTGCTCTTCTCCTCCTTCTCCTTCAAGCTCTCTTTCTCTTTCTCGCTTGATAAGAATGAGAGAGGAAGCTACTACTCAGTCTTATCACTACAGGAAAAGACCAGGGCCATTGGATCCAAATAAAAATAATTGGATGGCCAAGATCTGCCCAGAATTCTATTTTTGACTTGACACGACCTGTGACACGCCCGTGTCCCAGGCCGTGTCCCCCAAGCGGTGTAAGAACCGACTCAAAATGAACCAGAACACGGGCTCCACACACCCGTGTCAGAGGGCAGACATGCCCGTATCAACTTTGATACGGTCGTGTGACTAGCCGTGTCACCTATTGTAACACAAGCACAAATCACCCGAGAAGGACACGGCTAAGGCACACGCCCGTGTCCCTGACCGTGTGTCCAACACGCCCCTGTGACACGCCCGTGTCACAGGCCGTGTTCCACACTCAACGCCACTCAGTGCCATTTCTCTCAGCTCCACTCAACGCCATCGATTTTCTCCCGAGCAGGACACGCCCTTGGACACGCCCGTGTCCCAGGCCGTGTCGCCTCTCGACGATCAGTTCTCGAGTACTCGAGTCGACGCCTCGAGAGAAGGACACGCCCTGGGATACGCCCGTATCCCAGGCCGTGTTCCTGGAAATGCCCTGGGACACGCCCGTGTCCTAGGCCGCGTCACTCAACCTTACACCATCTTAAGATTTTGGGGTGTTACAAATACTTCACTGGTATTGCTCAAAGAGTACGCCTCCCAGGAGACTTTAAGATGACTGCAACCGCCAAGTGCAAATTGGAGATACTCATTGGGGGAAAGACCTTTGATACCCCTGCCATAGTTTTGAGAATGTCAGAGTTCGATCTCATTCTGGGCATGGCATGGCTGGATTGGCACTATGCAAGAATTGACTGCGCGGAGAAATGAATTTACTTGAGACATGGGGATACCAATGTCATTTTCCAAGGTATAAAATTCACACCATGTCTGTTATTGTCTTCGATTCAGGCCTTGAAAGCTCACATAAGAGGGGATGATTTTTACATGATATGTTTCAAATTGAAAGAGAGGACAATAGATATGAAGGATGTATGAGTAGTGTGGGACTTCCCCGAGGTATTTCCTGAGAAATTTCCAGGATTACCCCCGCATAGAGAGGTGGATTTTCAAATTAAGCTAGTACCGGGTGCCAAGCTCGTCTCCAGGACCCCTTACCGAATGGTCCCAAAGGAACTCACAGATTTTAAAGTTCAGTTGCAAGAACTGGTGGAATCAGGGTTTGTTCTCCCCAGCTCATCACCTTGGGGATCCCCTGTTCTGTTCGTTAATAAGAAGGATGGAACCTTACGGTTATGCATAGACTATCAGGAGCTCAATCGACTGATGGTACGGAACACCTATCCGCTACCCCGCATCGACGAGTTGTTCGACCAATTGGTAGGAGCGCATTGGTTTTCCAAGTTGGATTTGCGCTCGGGGTATTATCAGTTAAGGATACAAGAGGAGGACATTCAGAAAATGACTTTTAGCTCAAGGTACGGTTTGTACGAGTTCACCGCGATGTCGTTTGGGATCACAAATGCCCCTTTAGTTTTCATGAGTTTGATTAACAAAGTGTTCGAGCCTTATCTAGATATCTTTGTCATCGTTTTCATCAATGACATTTTGGTTTACTCAAAGACAGAGGAAGAGCATGTTGAACATCTGACCTTGGTACTGAGGAAGCTAAAAAAGCACGTCTTGTTTTCCAAGTTCAGCAAGTGTGAATTCTGGCTCCAAGAGGTTGCCTTCTTGGGTAATGGGATCATTGGGGCTGGACTAGCTATGGATCCGTCCAAAGTGCGTGCCGTGAGGGAGTGGTCTCCCTTGAAGTTAGCGGCCGATGTGCGGAGCTTCCTTGGACTTGTCGGTTACTATCGCAAGTTTGTAAAAGGGTTCTCAAAGATTGTCCTTCCTCTTACTACTCTGACAAAGAAAGGTGTGTCATATGAGTGGACACCCCAGTGTGAAGCTGCATTCCAGAAACTGAAGGACAGACTTACATCCGCACCCATCCTATCCCTTCCATCTGGGAAGGAAGGATTTCAAGTCTATTCTGACGCGTCGTATCAAGGGATGGGAGCAGTACTGATGCAGCGCGGGCATGTGATTGCTTATGCTTCAAGACAGCTGAAGAAACATGAAGTCAACTATCCAGTACTTGATTTGGAATTGGGAGCAGTGGTGTTCGCCTTGAAGGTTTGGAGACACTATCTATCTGGTGTCTACTACGAAATCTTTTCGAACCACAAGAATTTAAAGTACGTTCATACGCAGAAGGAATTGAATTTGAGATAGCGGCGGTGGTTAGAGTTTTTATGTGATTATAAATTTACTTTGAACTACCACCCCGGAAAAGCAAATTTCGTAGCTAATACTTTGAGCAGAAAGGTACCAGAATCGAGCCCTAAGTCCCGATTGATGAGTATGGAGTTAGCTCGGATGCTCGAAGAGATGGAGATTACCCTGTTATATAAAGACCAATCAGAAGGGTATACTGAGTACTTAACCGTGATGAGCATAGTCTGTGATATTCGAGACCGAATCCGGGCGGAGCAAGGAAAGGATGCGGATCTGGCCCCGACAATCAAGTCAATTGAAGATGGGACTACTAACGAGTATTCCCTAAAAGACGGCCTCGTTCATCTCCGTGGCCGGCTTTACATTCCAAAAGGCGATAAAATTTGGGAAGATATCCTGAGAGAGGCACATTGCACTCAGTATTCTGTGCATCCTGGGATTGCCAAGATGTACGTTGACTTGCGGAAGACCATGTGTTGGCCGGGAATGAAGAGGGACGTCAAATGTTTTGATATGCACTTCAAGGCCTTCCAAAGGGTGAAGGCGGAATGCAAGAGCCCAAGTGGATTATTATAGTCATTGCCCATCCCTGAGTGGAAGTTCGAGGATGTCTCCATGGAATTCGTCCACGGATTGCCTCGCTCACACTCAGGGCATGATTTGGTGTGGGTAATCGTTGACCGTCTGATAAAGGTAGCCAGGTTAATACCTATAAAGAAAGAAGCTCATGTGGATGTTTTGGTATGCCTCTTTGTGGAGCATTTTGTACGGTACCATGGTGTGCCAAAGATAATTATTTCTGACCGGGATGGTCGATTTACCTCTAAAGAATGGAAGGCAGTACAGGCATACTTGGGTTCACGCCTTACCTTTAGCACAACATTTCATCCTCAGACGGACGGGCAGTCTGAGAGGACCATCAGAACATTGGAGGACCAATAGAGACTGTGTGTGTTGGATAGAGAAGAGCCATGGGAAAGGCTCTTACCCCTCGTGGAATTCTCCTATAACAATAGTCACCATGCCAGCATCGGGGTGGCACCCCTTGAAGCCCTTTACGGAAGAAGGTGTAGAACCCCCTTGTCATGGGTACAAGATGAAGACCCGAAGGTTTTAGGGATTGAGTACATCGATTATACTGATACAGTTGTTAGACTAATACGGGACCGCATGCTTGAGGCTCAAAGTCGGCAAGCTAAATATTATAATGCAAAGCACCGGGTGGTAGAATTTCAGGTGTGTGACAAAGCGTTCCTGAAAATCCGGCTGATGCATGGAGTGTCACGGGTACGTGGTGTGAAGAAGCTCAGCCCAAGGTACATTGGTCCTTACACCATATTGGAAAATATTTGCCCTTTGGCCTACCAGATGGAGTTACCACCAGAGAAGGAGAATCTTCATGATGTATTCCATATGTCCTCTCTCCGGAAGACGTTGTTGCGGCCCGATCAACATATTCTCACCATTAATGGAGCAGTAGAAACCGATAGATCTGTACGACTAGAGCAAGTACAGATAGTAGACAATGAGGCGGATTTTACGCCGCAAGAGTGTTCCTTTGGTGAAGGTGTTGTGGTCTAACCATGGGAATTAGGAGTATACATGGGAGCCGGTGGACTTAATGCAAAAGCTCTACCCGGAGTTGTTCCCTCATGGTAATTTTAAAAGCATATTGATGTAGGGATGTCCGGAATCGGAGAACTCTACGGAAATAATTCACTCCTCGCCCAATATCGCCTTAGATCTACCGCACCTACACAGCACCTATCACCCATAATATTTCCTCGTCATAAACGCAGCGCATAAAAATAACAAGGAGGATTGGTCGACTCGAAAATAGCGATCGAAATTTGAGTCAGATCGTTCCCCAAATTAACATAAAGATTGCCAACCTTTTCGGGAGCAAAACCAAGGCTATAGGCCAAGATCCGCTCCGGCAAATAGGATCCACCCGATCCGGAAATAAAAAGCCTAGCAACGGCGATTTCGAAATGAAAAGTGCAGCGATTGATTTAACAAAGCGGATAAAACGATTCGCGATCCACCACAACTAATTAGAAGAAATCACACAAGGAGGGATGAGATATTTTACCCAACCGGAGAACGTTCACACAAGATAACTGTGGGAGAATCACTCTCTCCACGGATCCACCGGCGTCACACCGAAGGGCTTGCAACCTTCTTCCACGGAGTCGCACCGAAGGAAGACGCGCCGGAGTCGCACCGAACCGGATGGAGGGAGCAAAGGGGGGCCGGCGGCTTCACACCACTAGAAGGGGGCGGCGGCAATGAGGGAGACCTCCTTGGCCGAAATCTCAACAAGAGTTTTTTTTTTTAGGGTTCAATCTTTCTAATTATCTCATAACAAAGGCCTCCTTATATAGGAGTTACAAACAAGCTTTAACCATTCATGATGGAGATGTAATCTCATCCATCCAAATGGTTAAATGCACACCAAATAAAAATATTGTCCAAATGCAAAAATAAAAAGTGCAATATTGAATATAAAATTATCACTTCAAACTTGGATAATTTTATATTCCTAAAATAGAAATAATAAAGCATGAAAAGGGAAATGTTTTAATGCGGTGCGGCGAATGTTGCGCGCCGCGGGCGGAGGTTGTAACGTAGCCTTCCGCTAGCATCATCGTGACGCCTCACGTCCTTTAGTTGAATCGCCTCAGCAACCGGATCAACCTCATCATCGTCAGCATAGTCTCCAAGTAGAGGTGGAGGGGGCGCGCCATCAATCCTCCCCCGCTCAAAATCACGCATCTCTGTTGCGTGGTCCAAGAGGTAGCGGCGAAGAAGATCGGCATCCAAACTTTGCAGCTCCAACTCGAGCACCCAAGAGTCATCCGAAGGGGGGCAGTCACGCCAACGGATGAGGAAGCGGCGGGTGTCGCCATCAGCAGTGGTAACATGCTCAGCATCAAGTATCATCTCTGGAGTGGAAAATGTCCGTGGGAACCTGGGGAACATATTAGCAGTAGGCAAGAAAGAAGGCAACGTACCATCCGATGATATACCTGTGGGGACCGTAAGAGAGAGATCATCCGTTCTACCACTCCCCAACCCATGAGAATTTAAAGTGGGAGAAGAAGACGACAAAGAAATCAACTCTTGTGGTGGCGACACAAATATCGTTAAATCCGAAACGTTAAAAATGGGGGAGATACCCCAATCTGCAGGCAAGTCCAAAACGAAAGCGTTGTCACCTAACTTCTTAATAATCCGAAAAGGGCCGGCGCGCTTTGGTGCTAACTTTTTTACGGTGCCAGTTGGCAAGCGTTCGGGAACTAAACAGACTAAAACCAGATCGCCAATTTTAAAGTTTGATACTCTCCTATGTAAATTAGCGTGCGCCTGATAAGAGTCGTATTGTGACGTCAAAGTGGCCCGTATACGTGCATGTAGATCATGGATGTGTTGGGCAAAGGATTGTGCAAATTGACTTGCTTTGTACGTTGGAGGCAACGGCACCAAGTTAAGCGGCACATTAGCTTTATAACCGTGGACAATCTCATTCGGAGACATACCCGTAGACCTATTTTTGGAATTATTGTAGGCTAATTGGGCGTGGGGTAAGAGAAGATCCCAAGTGCCCAAATGATCGCTCACGAGGCATCTTAACAAATTCCCTAAACTCCGATTAACTACTTCCGTCTGCCCATCCGTTTGGGGATGATAGGCGGAGGAAAACAATAACTTTGTTCCCATTAATATCCATAACATTTTCCAAAAATAACTAGTGAATTTTACGTCTCTATCCGAAACTATGGTCTTTGGCACTCCGCGGTGACTAACGACTTCTTTAAAATATAGTTTAGCGACATGAGACGCATCGTTTGTTCTACTGCACGGGATGAAATAAGCCATCTTGGAAAACCTATCCACAACTACAAAAACGGAATCATGACGGCGTTGGGTAGGGGGAAGGCCTAATACAAAGTCCATACTAACATCTACCCAAGGCATGGAGGGAATAGGCAAGGGTGTATATAATCCTACATTGGTTTTACCACCCTTAAAAACCTGACACGTTCGGCAGCTACTCACTACTCCTCCTACCATAGCCTTAAGTTTTGGCCAATAAAACTTCTCTTCGACTAATGTAATCGTCTTATCTCTACCAAAGTGACCACTCAACCCTCCACTATGCAATTCCCAAATGATATGTAATCGTAGTGATGACTGTGGAATACATAGCTTCCCGCTCCTAAACAGGTATCCGTCCTTAATGACGTATGCAGATATCGTCGTGGGGGAACTATCCTGGGCTGATAAATAGACGTCTTGGAAGTCAGGACACATAGCATACTCATCCTTAACCCGCTCAAATCCTATAACATGTACCTCCATAGAAGTGAGTAAAAGCGTAAGACGACTAAGGGCGTCAGCGACTCGGTTATCAGCTCCTTTAAGATGTTTGAGGTTAAATGTATAACCTTGTAGGAATGCTACCCACTTAGCGTGTCTTGGGCTGATTTTATGTTGTCCGTTAATGAAACGCAAGGCCTCATGATCGGAGAGGATCACGAACTCCTTGGAGAGGAGATAGTGCCTCCAATGGTGTAGACATCGGACTATAGCATAGAACTCCCTATTGTAATTGGAATAATTCAACTTGGGGCCCGACAACTTCTCGCTAAAGTAGCTAACGGGATGGCCTTCTTGGCTCAAGACACCTCCAACCCCAACCCCTGAAGCATCACATGTGTGCTCAAAGACTTTAGAAAAGTCGGGTAGACGTAAGAAAGGTGCCTCAGTCATGAGCTTCTTTATTCGTTCCAAAGCATAGGTGGCGGACTTCGTCCACGTAAACTCTCCCTTCTTCATACAGTCCGTGATAGGCGCCATAATACTACTGAAGTCCCGTATGAAACGGCGGTAGAATGTGGCTAACCCATGGAAACTACGCACCTCACGTAGGTTGGTTGGTACGGGCCAGTCTTTAATGACCTGAACCTTACCCGGGTCAACTCGGATACCCTCAGAACCGACTATATAGCCTAAGAACTCTACCTCCGAGGCATAAAAAGTGCATTTCTTAAGATTGAGAAATAAAGTCTCTTTCCGCAGGGTGGAAAGGATCACTCTCATGTGGGAGATGTGCTCGGTGGTAGAAGTGCTATAGATCAGAATATCGTCAAAGTAGACGACGACAAACTTCCCCATGAATGGCTGGAAGACATGGGTCATCATCCGGGAGAAGGTACTCGGGGCGTTGGATAACCCAAAAGGCATCACAAGCTACTCGTACAGACCATCCTTCGACTTAAATGTGGTCTTCCACTCGTCGCCCTCTCGTATCCTAATCTGGTGATAGCCACTCCGAAGATCTAACTTGGAGAATATGGTGGCTCCAGACAAGACATCCAACAAATCATCCAGACGGGGAATAGGGAACCTATATTTGATGGTGATTTTGTTGATGGCTCGGCTATCAACGCACATCCTCCATGTACCATCCTTCTTGGGGGCAAGGAGGGCTGGTACCGCACATGGACTCATGCTAGTCCTAATAAAACCCCTCTCAAGCAAGCTCTCTATCTGGGTCTGCTACTCCTTGTGAGCCGCGGGATGGAGTCGGTAATGGGGCTGATTCAGCAAGGAAGACCCTGGGATGAGGTCTATCGCATGCTGGATATTCCTAAGCGGGGGTAACGTAGGTGCCAGCTCATCCGGGTACACGTCCTTATACTCTTCCAATAGTACCCGTAACTCACTAGGCAGCTCATCCAAAATACTAGAATCGGGTTTCGCACTCATGAGAACTAGCGCATACATAATTCCATCAACGAACGGGTCTCTCACAAACTCTTTCCTACCAACTAGACTCAACGTCTTTCTCTCTACAGGGATAGTGGTATCCTTAGCCAAGACTACGGGCTCCTTTGGGATGGTGGGCCTCAAAGTGATGGTTTTACCATTGAATTTAAATTCATAGGAGTTGGCTCTACCAAAATGTGTGACATCACGGTCGTATAGCCAAGGGCGGCCCAACAACACATGACAGGCGTCCATCGGAAGGACATCACACCACACCTCATCAACATAAGACTTGAATGAGAGTGGGACCAGGCATCGCTTAGTAACAGGCACGGAGATCTTGTTGATCCAAGCAACCTGATACGGAGTCGGGTGTGGTTCCATGGTCAAGGACATACGTGCTATTGCGTTCTCAGATACTACGTTCACACAACTACCACTATCTATAAAGATCAGAGAAAATACGTGCTATTGCCACTCTTAAAGATCAGAGAAAATATGCTCGTCCTCTTCCAATCATCTAACGGTCGAGGAGTGGTCAAGATACAACGCATCACCATAAGGGGGTGATCGTCCTCTAAGTCACTTGGGACCCCTTCTGGGTCGCTCTCCTCAGCAGCCTCATAGACATAATCCGCCAGATCGGTCGTCGACTCTATCAGGGCTATGGCCTTAGTTTTCGTTGGGCATTCAAAGGCATAGTGGCCTTGGATGCCGCAAGAATAGCATGTGGCGTTAGTCTTGCTAACCTTTCCGATTGGAATGCGTTCACTCGCAGGGTTCTTGGTGTTCCTAGCCGTGATCACGACAGACTTGGACTCGGCCGACCGGTACTTCCCCTTATCTTGATAGGTGGAGGAAGATGCTCCGGTAGAGGATTTTCCTTTCGCATGAGAATAACGGGAGTGAGCCTTAGAGGCTAAGTGTTTTTCAATGTCGAGGGCGGCATTGAATGTGGGTCAGTGTGGCCATAACGCAAGAGCTTCCGCTGAATATCAGGTTGAAGGCCCTTACGGAACCTAGAAAGGGTAACCTCGGGGATTTCCTTCAGATCACAACGCACCATTCGGTCCTTCAGTTCTCCCATATACTCCACTACTGAATTCGAGCCCTGCCGCAGGGTGGCAAGCTCGTCAAACATCTGTGTCCGATGGTACGCGGGAACGTACTGATCGGTCAACAAATTCTTCATTACGGTCCACCCAATAATTGGGTTTCCGTCTCCCGCACCTAGCCTACGCTCTTCATTTAGCCAATAAGTTTTGGCACGGCCTGTCAATTTCATCCTGGCAACTTGGACCTTTTGGGGGTCCGTGAGATGGTGCCAGTCGTAGTAACATTCCATGTCCACTATCCACGTAAGGAAGTTCTGTGGATCTCCCATGTTGTCGAAAGTGGGGGCATCAATCTTGATGGCCCTAGTAATGTCAAACTCTCGCTCGTGACGACGGCCTCGAGGGGGCACTCATGGGGAGTCCCCATCCGAATTCAAATCGGAGAAGTGTTGGCGTCGGCGGGGCAACTCAACATTAGCGGGTGGTGGTGGTGGCCTAACTTGATTTTGTAAAATCTGTGCTAAAGTGGCCCTAAGCTCCGCCATATCATTACGTAGACCAGCTATCGCTTCAGCGTTATGAAGTTCATTCCTGTTCTCAGCCATCCTAGACGTAGACGGCGTCGTATATTCCGTACCTAGCCTAGTGCGCATGCAAGACCCAGAAAATTATGAAAGATAATTTTTCCTAGGGCTGTAGCTAGAATGGAAATAATTTTTTTTTTGACAAGCGTGATATGAGAAACACGTAGATCGTTAAAAAATTTTTTTTTTGAAATTTTGCTGAAAAACGAAGATTTCAGCCCGCTATTTGTAGACCAACTAGACAGAATTACGATGTTCTAATTTGCAGGCAGACTTAACGCGGCCGAATCAAAAAAATTTCTGTTTTAAAGTTGCTGGAAATAAGTGCAGGAAGCTACAGTTTTTTTTTTCAGATTTTTTTGACAAGTTTAAAAGTTCGACGGATTTACTAAACGCAGACCAATCCGAAATTTCAGATCTTAGAAAATTCAGATCAACCAACGACGAACGCAGAGAGGATGTTTGCAACGTGGAAGTTGAAACGACCTCCCTCTGATACCAAATTGATGTAGGGATGTCCGGAATCGGAGAACTCTACGGAAATAATTCACTCCTCGCCCAATATCGCCTTAGATCTACCGCACCTACACAGCACCTATCGCCCACAATATTTCCTCGTCACAAACGCAGCGCATAAAAATAACAAGGAGGATTGGTCGACTCGAAAATAGAGATCGAAATTTGAGTCGGATCGTTCCCCAAATTAACATAAAGATTGCCAACCTTTTTGGGAGCAAAACCAAGGCTATAGGCCAAGATCCGCTCCGGCAAATAGGATCCACCCGATCCGGAAATAAAAAGCCTAGCAACGGCGATTTCGAAATGAAAAGTGCAGCGATTAATTTAACAAAGCGGATAAACGATTCGCGATCCACCACAACTAATTAGAAGAAATCACACAAGGAGGGATGAGATATTTTACCCAACCGGAGAACGTTCACACAAGATAACTGTGGGAGAATCACTCTCTCCACGGATCCACCGGCGTCAGACCGAAGGGCTTGCAACCTTCTTCCATGGAGTCGCACCGAAGGAAGCCGCGCCGGAGTCGCACCGAACCGGATGGAGGGAGCAAAGGGGGGCCGGCGGCTTCACACCACTAGAAGGGGGCGGCGGCAATGAGGGAGACCTCCTTGGCCGAAATCTCAACAAGAGGTTTTTTTTTTAGGGTTCAATCTTTCTAATTATCTCATAACAAAGGCCTCCTTATATAGGAGTTACAAACAATCTTTAACCATTCATGATGGAGATGTAATCTCATCCATCCAAATGGTTAAATGCACACCAAATAAAAATATTATCCAAATGCAAAAATAAAAAGTGCAATATTGAATATAAAATTATCACTTCAAACTTGGATAATTTTATATTCCTAAAATAGAAATAATAAAGCATGAAAAGGGAAATGTTTTAATGCGGTGCGACGAATGTTGCGCGCCGCGGGCGGAGGTTGTAACATAGCCTTCCGCTAGCATCATCGTGACGCCTCACGTCCTTTAGTTGAATCGCCTCAGCAACCGAATCAACCTCATCAACGTCAGCATCGTCTCCAAGTAGAGGTGGAGGGGGCGCACCATCACATATTTTATTTTATTTCATGCTTTTCTCACCCCATTGCCTTAGCCTGATTTTGTGGACGAAATCTTTTATTTTGTTTATAGGATTTGTAACGTCCCAATTCACGTTAGGCCCCTCGTACGCACTTTTAAGTCAGGAGAGCTGACTTGGGCTCAGGGATAGCTGGCAGCTAGTCTTACACTTGTGTAAGGGAGGAGAAGGTTGTCCATAGTAAGACACGGGTAGTGATACGGGCGTGTCCATACCCGTGTGGTACTCTGGTGTCTTTGCATCTTCTTTATGAAATTTCAAGAGAACGATACGGGTAGTGACACGGGCATGTCCATACCTATATGGCTCTCTGGCGACGTTGAGAATTCCTTGTTGTGTTTCCCAAGCAGTATACAGGTAGTAACACTAGCGTGTCCCTACCCGTGTGTGTGTGTATTCATCGAGCAGAGATCGATAAACATTGTCGACCATGTTTCCCGAGTAGGACATGGGTAATGACACGGGCGTGTCCCTACCCATGTGTGTATTCATCGAGCAGAGATCGACTAACACCGTCGACCATGTTTCCCGAGCAGGACACGGGTAGTGACACGGGCGTGTCCCTACCCGTGTGTGTGCACAGCATTTCGACGATTCATCGACCATGTTCCTCCCGAGCAGGATACGGGTAGCGACACGGGTGTGTCCCTACCCGTGTAGTTCAATTTCGGGTTTTGGCGAATTTTTCGGTCGCATCGTTTCGAAGGGACTCATTTACTGAGTTGATTGACAGTCCAATTACAGGCCGACATGTGGCTATGTAGTTGACCAACTTCCAACATGAAAAAGGGGAGAAAACCCTAGCCATTTTTAGTCTTCCTTCGAAGTCATCGCTGTAAGAAACTGATGGAGAGGAAGAAGGTGTTGGAGCCGATCTTCTTCCCGTGAAAAACTAACACCGACCGAGGAGAAGAAGATGCTGCCAAGAAGGGTGACAAGATCCATGGCTGGAAATGGTGGAAATGCCAGAAATGAGGTGAGCATCCTACCATCTCCCTTGGTGCTAGATCTGTAGTTATTTATAGGAGAGATGTCTACTCAAGAGAGTTCTTGACTTGTGAGAAGAAGATTTCCAAGGAAGATACCATTTTAGGGCTTGTGCCCTAAGGATAGTGATATATTCAACCTCTCCCCTCTCCTTTAGTAGATGATGGACTTGGTTCGTGAAGAGAAAATTGTCTCATGAGGGTGAATAAGGGTGGAGGAATTTATGGACATGGTTTGAACATATCGCTTGATGAAGAAGATGAACCGATGTCGTTCATCTTGCTTTAAGATGCGTGTAGAAATCTGTTTTCTACACGCAACAGTCTTCAATCGGACACGATGCGGCCGGATTTGGGCTTTCAACTAAACACTAAAGTCGTAGCCCTCGGAAATACCTTTCCAACGAGGGGTTAAACATCTTCACCGGATTCCTGTAGCCTCGGGAATCCCTATTTGAAGTTGTTGTACAATAATCATTCCTGCACATGTAATTCTCGTGTTTGTTTTGTATCGGCTTTGGGTTGGTAGAGAGATTGTAGTACATTAACATTAATGTTTTGTTGAGATGCAGTCTATAAGTGGTTGTGATAAATTATGTCAATGATATTTGTTGGATAGACCCTTAATGAACAAATGGTGTAGTAAAGTGCACTTGATCGAGGTGATGTGGTGGAGGTTAGAGAACTAATGGATTGACGAGTTGGTATGGTAGGAATGATTTAAATATGTGAAATATTGAGAACGTACTTGATAGTGGTGATGTGCGGAATAATGATGAGTTTGGCTTGAACATGCTGAATATAATTGGTAATGACTATTACGAATAAACGGTTTTGGTCTTTAGATGATGGATGTGTGAAGTACCCTTACACTGATAATGAACCCTTAAATACCTTGGGGCACAGGGTTGTGAAAGGGTGTAAGTGTGGGGTTTGACCGCACTGGTTTGGTAATGTTGAGAAGAGACATAAGTGGATGGTTGGGCTTGGTCCTCGGTGTTCATTCCCAAGGCTCCTTCCGTGCCACGATGATGTGAAATTGCATGCAGTGTGAGTCGACATGCGGTGTCGTAATCCTGGGTTAAGGATAGAGTAGCAGGTCTACGGGCTTGCCAGTCGTCACACCGACGGGAGTTGATAGATAGAACATGGGTTGATGGGCTTGTTCCTCGGTGTTCATTCCCAAGGCTCCTTCCGTGCCAAGTGGACGGTTGGGCTTGGTCCTCGTGCTTTTCCGAGGCTCCTTCTGGGTCACAGCATAGGCCAGTTCAGGGCTTGGCTCTCGGTGCACATCTACCCGAGACTCCTGCTTAGCCATAGTAAGCATGTGAGCTCCAATGTTATGTTCTTAGAATTGAGGCGTATGGAGGAATAGGTTTAGTAGTGTGGATACCCGCCTAGTAGTGGAGAAGCCCGCTCAACTATCACTGTCTTTCCACAATGGATGACGCCTGAGAGGTTAGCTACCTGCTCAAAAAGTGGGAACTACAAGTTTGTGTCGACATAGCAATTACATGTGTGTGATCATGGGTGAGTCATTGCATAGCATTCATGGAATTACATTACATTGCATACACAAGATCCTCATCGTATAAGTTTGTATGGGCACTCTTATACGATGAGTTACTTTACTGTTAAGTAAATCCTTAACTTATAAGTTTGTATGGGCATTCTTATAAGTTGAGTTACTTTCTATCATAGCCTTATATTTTTCATATACTACTATAGATGTTAGAACTGCTAGAATAGAATGCTGATAATATTGTTATACATTACTTCTATTGCTACTCATGACATGTATACTTACTCAACTTGCTTGTACTACTGCTTATATAAATATGTTGTACCCTTGTTCCTTTCTCCACCCGGTGCTGAGGAGTCGCTAGGGGAGCGGATGTGAAATCCACTTAGTCTTTTTGACTAATAGTTGCTACGTCTTCCTTTTTAGGAGGAAACCCCGCAGTCAGAGAAGCCGCAGATTTTGCAGCAGGACAGCCAGGCCAGGATGACAGGGCCTGAAGGGACGGTGTCGTCACTACCGTCAGTCACCGATGTGAGTTTGAGAGACTCATGATGTAGCCCCTTTGGTCAAGTTTTACCCGTACTCTGATATTTTAGAAGCTTGTTGAAGCTTCTTTTCTTGATGTACTTTTGGACTATATTACTTATGTTAGATTGAGTTCTATTTATATTCTTAGTTGGTTTAGCATTGGTTGATATTGGTTATAGCCGGCAGGATAGGTGTCTTGTAGTACAGGTTAGCCCAAGTGCTAGCGCTACTACAAGGCGGCTGTTCTGGGCATAAGACTCCCCCCGTGCCATATTTTGTGTTCCGAGTGGGGGGGGTCTTACATGTAGTGGTATCAAGACTGAAATGGACTGAGGTGTCTATTAGATAGGATGATAGAATAAGCTCTTGTTGAGGGGGCGAAAGTCCAGCAATTGTAAGAACAGGTTCAGCTTCCTATTGAGATGGAGCAAGCAGCTGCAATAGTGGTATTCTAAGATCAACACTGTTGATCTGTATGTCCTAAGGATAATGCACAGACTGAGGGGGAGATTAACTCTGAACTCCATGCTCCAAAGATTATTTATGATATATTCATAAACTTCTCTAAGCTTGAGATGGAATACTACTACTGAGAAGACAAAGCTGTGAAGGAGAAGAAGATAATTAGAGAAAGAATTTATTAGGAAAATAGAGAAGGCCAGCACCTCCCTGACTATAGCTTCTTCTGAAGAAGTAAAAAAGGGGGAGAAGAAAATGATCAGGAGTAGGAAGTGATTAGGGGGAGTAGGAAATGATGATCACTATACAGGCAGGGAAAATGTGGTAACCAATAACTTGTTATACTTATTACTCTTTTTCAAATATAATGTTTTATCTGCTGCATATGATGGTGTATATCATTGACTAAGAGTTTTGACTAAGGGTTTTGACTTCTTCAAATAGATGGAGATTGTTAGGTCCATTGATCACAATGTACCAGATTTGTAGAAGTCAAACAAGTCAATGGTATACATATAGATGTATTTGATACAAGCTTTAAGTTCAATGTGTGCATGATGTTCTTTGTCACAATGATTAGACAGGTTGTCTAAGTGATAGTGATAGGTGGGCACAAGGAAGAATGCTGGGAAGGTAAAAATTTATCTAAGTCCACAAGCATTGAGTGAAGGCAGTTCACTCAATGCCAGATGCCAAAAAGCTCTGAGTAAAGCATGGGAAGTCAAATCCTGGCTGTTGATAAAGCAGAATTTTGGTTAAGTCCACATGCGTTGAGTGAAGGCAGTTTACTCAATTCCATATAACAAGAGGAATCGAGTAAAGATCAGACAATTAAAGTTTCAGTATTGGCATGGAAAATTTCTAGTTAAGTCTAGAAGAGTCAAGTGAGGACAGCTCACTCGACGCCTGAAGAAAGAAGCGTTGAGTAAAGCTCTATGGTGTCAAATCCAAAGAAACTGAGAAGAAATGTGGCTAAGTCTAGAAGCATCAAGTGAAGCCAATTCACTTAACTCCAAGCTCAGAGAGCGTCGATAGAACAAGCTTCAGTCAAAGCCTCAAAAAATGTAGATAGAAAATTTGTCTAAGTCCAAATGCGTTGAGTGAGGATAGTTCACTCAACGCCAACTCAATAGAGAAATTAGCTAAGTATAGAAGCATTGAGTGAAGGAAGTTCACTTAACACCTCATCGAGAAGACAGGCAAAGGTAGAAAGTGTTGAGTGAAGACAGCTCACTCAACGCCTTCATACAAATGAAAATCAACTAAGTATAGAAGCGTTGGGTGAAGGTTGTTCACTCAACGCCTCATCAAGATGATAAGAAAGACAAGTATACGTTGAGTGATGAAGGCTCTCTCAACGCACTCAACTCTTATCAATTGAAAGTTTATCTAAGGACAAAAGCATTGAGTGAAGGCCGTTCACTCAACGCTTTCATTCAGAGTAAATCGGCTAAGTCCAAATGCATTGAGTGATGAAGGTTCACTCAATGCCTACTCAGTTAAGACGGCCAAAGTCTATATTCGTTGAGTATTGTCAACACACTCAACGCCTGGTATTACAGAATATTTGGCTAAGTGTTTTGGCACTTAGTGACATACCTTACTCAGTGCCTATGATGAATTGTTTGAATTTGGGTAAGTCCACAGATGCTGACGTCAGCAAAATTCAAAATCATTGTGGGAAGTCTACAGTACGCGACAAATGGTGTTGCACGCCTCTGTACTGCATTTAATGCAAAAGCAAGATTGCAGCTACCAAATCCAAGTGGGCCTAAGGTTCAAAGAGCCGTTGGACGACGAAATAGAAAAGGGATCAGATCAGTGAGAAGAAATCAAATTTCGGTATACGACTTGACTTCATCTTCTTCCTCTCAACATTGTTGCAGAGCCTAAAGAAGAAGTTCAAAGTTCTGATCTAAGAGTTTAAGAAGATAGTTGTTTCCATTCTCACCTTCAACAACAAGCACGGAGAAACTCTATAAGAAAGAAGGAGCAGCAAGGGCTAACCCTAGTTGTAGCTACCTTACAGTTTTAGCTGATCATTTCTGAAGAACATTTTCTGGAAGCTGTGAAGAAGAAAGCTGATCTAAGAGTTCAAGCAAGTTAGCTGTTGTGATTAACACCTTCAATAACAAGTACAAAGAAACTTCTCTGAGGTGGAAAAAGAGGCAGTCAAGGCTAACCCTAGCTGCAACATCTTCACAGTTCAAGCAGATTTTTCCTAAAGAACACTTTTTGGAGCTGTGAAAAAGAAGATATTTGGACTAAGTCAACTCAGTAAAGAAGGAGGTAGACAGAGAAAATATTTTTGGTGTCTATTCTTCATAAACACACTTATCTCTCTCTTATAGGATCTTTTCAAGATTTGAGTGTAAGCCTAATATTATAAAGGCTGAGTGTAGGCCTATTTTATAAAAGCTGAGTGGTAGTATTCAGGCAGTGAATCTAAGGTACGATTCCTGTATGGATCTGAGTGTAGGGCTATTTGCCTGAGATAGGATCCTGGACTTGATCTGAGTGTAGGGCAGTTTGCCTGAGGAAAGATCCTGGACTGGATCTAATTTATAGAGCAGTTTGCCTGAGGTGGGATCTTTTTTCGGATCATTGGTAGGAGAGTATTCCTCTCTAAGTTATTGGTCTATCCACCTAGCCTGAGTTGTAGGACTTGTGATCAAGTTTAAGATAGGGATCGTGTGCCTGAGTTGTAGGAGATAACATCTCTGAGTGATAGGGCTTTGTGCTTGAGCTATAAGTCTTGGAGGAGACTGAGAGATCCTGAGGGATCTGAGTTATAAGCTCTTATGAGCTGAGTTTTGGAGAAGTGCCTTGTCTAACACACTATTAGAAAGGTGGGAGGGACAGTGGATGTACCCATAATCTTGAGAATCACTATAAAATTCTTGTGTGTTGTGTGATTGTCTTAAAAGCTAACTTAATCTAACTCGCAACACACTAAAGCAAGGAAAAAGTTCTAAAAGACTGAAAAACCTATTCACCCCCCCCCCCCTCTAGGTGTTTAGCTACTCTTAAAACTAAATACTTTCAGACAGACTTCCTTTTTTTATATGAAGATGCTTCTCCATATTCAACTGGAGGAGAATAATCATAATCATCCCAAGTCTCTTCAATATGGGCTGGAGGAGTGTAATCATAAGCAGCAGCTGCGTTAATTTCCTGATATGCATGCTCTTACTCTGGAGAGTAATTTACTAGTTCTAAATTCAATTCCTCCCTGGTGGAATTTGAGATCCATATATCATACTGAGTAGATTGATGTATTATTGTCCTCTCCCCCTTGCTGATTTCTTCAGATATATGCTTGCAAATGGCATCTTGAGAATTAGATATATTTTGCTATAGTAAATTTACTCCTGCAATCATGGTATTCTTGGTTTATAGGAGATGACCATCCAATAATTGACTGTAGAAGTCAAATCTATCCATCACAATCATTCCATGTTAAGCCACACTGTGTCTTGTTGCCTTGAAGGCTTGGTGAAGATTTTTCCAGGGGCAACTTTATTGTCCACTATTGGGAAAACTCTTTATGATTTAACTTAACAAATTATATTTAAAGTGATTCTATATCCTAGGTTAATTACTCATGTTGTATAGAAATGGTAATATGGCCATAGAAGTCCTAGGAAATCAGTAGAGTCAAGGACATGAGCTAGGAACTCTGAATTGAAGAAGAAAATCAAGAAAAGTAATCTTGAATCAACTAGAAGTCGACAAAACGTCGATTGGATATCGACATCACTTCGATAAGAATTTAGAGCTACTACATGTACTAAAATCGATTGTACTTCAAAAAAATAAGTTGATGCATATGTCGATAAGATATAGACGCAACTTCGACTACGGACTTATTCTATACAAAAATGGGAAGTCGGTGTTGCTCTTATATGAAGTCGACGTAGCAACGAGAATAGATTAGAAAGAAAAATTTTAGAGAATTGTTTCAGGCTTAATTCAAGAAATTTGCATGGAATTTATTTAAACAATTCTAACCATTGGGAGATAGACTAAACAAAAGATTCCTCTATCAAATTCTGAGATAATTTCATAGAAGGTTTTTGAAGAAGAAAAATGAGATTGATGGAAGTATTTTTGGAAGAATATATCAGCATTCCTTCTGAAGATTTCAAGCTATAAAATGGTTAATTCAAAATCATCCAGTAATGATATATTCACTAAAGAGAATGCAAAATAGAACAAACATATAGAACAAGAATAGATACAACTAGGCAACTGTTCTTCATCTTCTCGACTCTCATTCTTCTATGTTAGTGCTGAATCAATAATCAACTAGAACATTCAGAGAAGATCACTGGATCCAAAGCTTATAACCCCCAATAACTCTACTATCTGAAAGGGGTTCTTAATATTCAAGGATCAAAAACAATTAGTGCCAAATAGTCCTCGGATTCTTACTGAGAGGACACATCTAGAAGAATTCTACTTCTCAACCTTTTCTTAATCTCTCTCTATCTCTCTTATTATTAACTGAGTGAAGAGTTTTTAGAATCCCTCTTCAAAAAATTCAGGTTGTAGTTTTGAGATTCTACTTGTCAAAAGACTTAGTTGGTAGTGGTTCAAGATCTCCTTACCAAAAGATCTAGTTAGTAGTTTTAAGAGTCTCTTATCAAAAGACTCGGGAATCGAGATAGTGTATTCTTATCAAGATGGTAGAAGGGTAGATGTACCTAGATATTGGGAAACCTCTATAATTTTGGTGTATTCTATGTCTGTTGTTTTTCTTCATATTTTATTTCTATATTGTGCTAAGAATAATTTCTATTCTTGATTTTGTGAGTGCTATAAATCCAAAGATAATTGAAATTATATAAAAATAATTATTAAATTTTTATCCCCCCTTCCCCCCTCTAGAGAATTCTCAGAGAATTTATACAACTGTTCACACTTTCAATTGGTGTCAAAATGAGGTTGATTAAATAAAGACTAATACCTTAATCACAGAGATTTAAGTAGTTATAAAGTTACACATATAAATACAAATTTATTTTTAAAAATGTCTTCAAATAATTTCAAAGAATTTGCATCTTCCAGACCTCTGGTGTGTAAGTTAAAGAAGTTCATACTCTAGAAGGACAAAATTAAGTTGTACATGAATTCTATTGATGAGGGCACATTTGGTTCAATTTTGATAAGACCACTCATGCCATATAAAAATGGTGCAGAAGGAATCACATCAGAACCTCTGCCAATATCACAATAGACAAATGAAGAGAATAAGGTGAAGGAATGGGATGCAAAGGCTTTGAACATTCCAGTCTCAACCATGCCAGATGACATTTTTCAAAAGGTTGATGATCATGAGGCAGCTAAAGAATTTAGGAGTCGCTGTCTAGGATTGTAGATGGAAGATTAGATGAAAGGAAGGATAAAAGGTCCCTTCTCATCTCCCAGTATAAGAACTTCCAGAAGAAATCTAAAGGGATAGTGGTTGAAATGTATGAAAGATTCAGTATCATAGTCAATGAGCTAAAAAAGACTAGACAAAGAGATCTCACTCACTGAGATCAATGACAAGCTTCTAATGTGCTTCCCAAGCACTTGGGATTCAAGAATTCCGGCCATCAGAGAGTCCAGATGCCACAAAGAAATCACCACTAATGCCTCGTTATGCAAGCTCAAGCCCTTTGAACTCCTCTTAAAGAGTAGGGTTGAGTTTAAAGTGAAGGACAAACTCTCTACACCTAGAGAGAAGTTCATTGCTTAAAAGGCTAATGATTAAGAACCTTCAACCTCAGAAGAGGAGATATTTAATCTCCTGGCAAGGAGTTTTAGAAGGTGGGTAAAGGCAAAAGACTCAAGAAAAAGAGAAAGGGGATTCATCAAGCCCAAATTTGATAAAACTCCAACCAAGGAGATCATCTGCTTTGCCTCTAGTTGCTAGGCCATATTACTCAAGAATATCCTGAAGAAATGAAGGACAAGCCCAAAAAAGGGAGCACAAAAAGAAGACCTCAACAAGATGGAAAAGAAGAAAGGAAGAGGTTTCATTGCAGAAACCTGGAGTGACTCAGGCTCAGAGTCATGCTCATCATCAAAAAAAGAAGATGAAGCCCCTACAGAAGAAGCTTGTCTGATGGCTTTGGGAGCCTATTTAGAGGATGAAGAAGATCAGGTATCACTTTCTAATATTGATTTTTCATCTGATGACTTTGAACAGTGTTTCGATTTTTTTTGTAGAGACCACATTATAGCAGAAAAGAAAATTCAGCTACTAAGAAATGAACTATCTGAAATAAAAAGTAAAAAACACTACCATGTAATAGTCTGAGGGTTGAATTAGGAAGATTAACAAAACAGATAAGAAATTTAACTACATAAAATTAAAAACTAAAAGATTAGCTAAAAAAGGCAAAGGTATTTGAGGACTCCTTAAATGAAAGGATTCAACATTTAAAAAACATTACTGAAAATCTGAATAAAAGATTTAACTACTAGGGAGTGGAGGGAAACCCTACTAGCTTAGATAAATCTTCTAGCATACTTGCATTGAATAATCCTATATCACTCATTACAGATAAAGAAAATCAACCTATTGAAATCACAGATAAAGATCCAATCCATATCATAGCAGATGATGAATATGAAAATTTCACTTATTCTACTATAGTAAGTTCACCTCAATATCAAGGCATTATGGAAAAGGGGCCAATAAAACATAGATCAATCAGGAATAAAAATTTTCCTTGCTGGGAACATGTGTTGAATTCACACTGACGCAACTTTATGGTTACGTCAAATCAAGTCAGCATAGGCATGCATCTCCATCGACGCCATATCAATGTAACTCGATATATATGTCGACATTAAGTAGACGCAACTATAAAGTTGCGTCGAGTCAAAGCAACTTCCCAACACATAATTTAAATGAATTTTTTGTAACAAATCTCTCTAGTTTTCATTAGTAAATCCTTAAATGCTACAATTGTTTAAGACATGGTCATAATGCTGAAAGTTATTTATTTGATAGACCCACCCTCTTTCCTGCAAATAGGTATCATGAAAGCCCTTCATATACTTTCATCACCCCATATAATGGGAAAAAAGAAGTAATGGGCCCAAGGTAACTGGGTTCCGATTAATGTTTAGTTTACTATGCAGGTGAAGGTTTGTCCTTCCACAAGCTAACTATGGTATTTGGACAGTGTATGCTCCCAGCACCTAACTGAGCATAAAAAAAATACTGGAAAAAAATAACATAACAGATGAAAATTCTAAGACAATTCTCAATGTCACATTGAATGCAAGTCGACTTAGCATTGAATCTAACTCAACGCAATATTTAGATATGATAATTATGAAGAAGTGTTGAACTTATTTTTTATGTAATGCTGACATAAATCAACACGTGCATCAACAGAGAGCCTAAAAAGGAAGGTTCACAGTTACGTTGGGTTTCACTTGACGTAACACCGACTTAATCAGAGCTCAGGGATAATATATTTCCTAAAATACATGGGCAACCATAATTTCAGACAACTTGCCTTATATAACATATGTTATTTATTCGAATGTTCAAAACCCTTCATCTTCCCTGCTCTCTATTCTCTTCCTTTCACCACCTCTCGTGTTTGCTGAGAACTTTCATAGGAAGTGTGATGGATCCAAAGACAAACTCAGGGTTCAGTGTCGACCTTAAATCTTGTAGTGCAAATGCCAAAGTGTTTCAAGGCATTCTCATAATATTTGTAGAGTTGGGTCTCAACAAACTGATCTCTATACGGTGTAGACTGTATGAGTCTGAAAATACATAGTTTATTAGGAATGTCCATTATAAGGATGATGAATCATTAAAGGGAATTATCATTGAATAAGAAGTGCACATAATTGCAGGAATAATATAGAAAACCTTTGATCTCTCGATAGGAATAGAGTCAGCGGAACTATCTAAAATGGAGGTCAAAGAGGCATTTAAAATTATGAATTTCACAAGGGATAATGCTATCAAATTGAAAAAGACTGGTTTTTTTAAAGAATATCAGTTCTTAGCAGATATTGTGAGAAAGGTGTTGATGTACTAAACTTCAGTACATGATTCAATTTCTAAAACTCAACTATACTTGAAGGGAGTTCTGGTGTTGAAGAAGAAGATCAACTGGGGGACTGTCTCTTGAAACTCATTTTACATAAATACAACCAAAAGGAAAATTCTTATATGACTCTTGTGAGTCAAATCTTGTTTCAAAACTTCCACGCCTATGCATATCCAAAGGTATCACAATCCCCCTAGAAAGAAGCTAACCATATCCTTCTTCTTTAAATGGAACAGGCAAATCACCAGACATGGATCCAAAAAGGAATCTTCTCCTCCATCCTCTTTATAAAAATATACTCCTTTCTCCACCATTCCTGCACAAATCTCATCATTACCCCCATTCATCCACTTTTGTACACACTTAACCTATTATAGCCCCTTTGCATACCCCAACACCACAGTCAATCCCTATTACTACACCTACTATACCAAAAATACCTCTCATCGCTTTTCCTCCATCATAATCCAAGCAGTCCAAATGGCATCCAGCACCTTATCATCAATGGTAAACTCCCATGCCTCTCAAATCCAAACAACAGTGGATAACATTTTTTGCCAGTTAGATATGATCACTGCTTCAGTGTAGTACCTTCAAGCAAGGGTCTCTTCCTCCTTAGTAATAAGATCATTATTTACCTCTCTTGCTTATGAGGTCAAGAAGGGGGAGAGTCATGAGGAAGAAGAGGAAGCATATTCATTCATCTTCTCAACATTGTCCAGATCCTCTCAAAATTATTGGGAATGAAAATGTTCTAAGAGAAACTGAGTTTTATAATGCACCAAATTAGGGGGAGGATAGTAAATTCTTCAATATAGAATCTATATTAGTCCGAGGGAGGTGGTTGCTTCTCCACTGCAAGAGAAAATTAAGGGTAAAGATGAAGAGGAAGAAGAGGAGGCACTGGTATCTCTAAGAGGTCAGTAAATGTTAATTATACTTCAAAGGGAAAGCTATCACATTCATCCAAGAAAAGGAAGCTACCAGTTGTAGAGCTAGTTGTAGACAGTGTCAAGCCAGCTGAAAAGGTCTTTCAGACATGTGTAGGAAGCTGCAATTCCACATTACTTTTTCATCCATATATAATCCCTATCCCTCTATAGGATCTATATATAATTCACATGGGCAAGGGAACTTGCAATATTCAAATAATACCACTTCAAAAATATCTATTTGACAGAAGAACAAAGAAGAAAAAACTTAATGTTGCAACAAAACTCATCAAAGGCATAAGAGTGGTGGATTTTGTCATTGAAATAGAAGAAATCAAAAAGCATATTGGGGAATTAAAAAGAAGAAAAATAAATCTGAGTGAAGTATATCACAATGCTCAGAAGGACTGGGAGAGGTTAATCTTTGTAATAGAATTTCTCAAAAACAAACCAGATTATTGTAGACACAAGAGTCTACTATAGTACTCGAAAATGATAAAAGACAACTTGCTGAAGGAACTCCATTACTATCTACTTGAACTCTTCACTTCTGAACTCCCTAACAAACCAAGTTCATGTATAAGAATGATAATCTGCTAAAAGTTGTATATACAATTCATTCTAAAGATGTATACACATTCAGTTGTAATTCATGCTTACATCCTTTTGCATTTAGTTGAGCCATCCATACATGTTAATTGAATATTACTCTATGTATTTCATGTTTCATTTTTGTAAAATCACAATCAAAACTTTATAAAATTTATTAAGCTAAATTGGAGGAGATTGTTAGGAAAAAACACTTATGATTTAACTTAATAATTTATATTTAAAGTGAATTTACATCCTAAGTTAATTAACCATGTTGTATTGAGATGGTAATATGGTCATAGAAGTCCCATGAAATTAGTAGAGTCAAAGACATGAGCTAGGCACTTTGAATTGAAGAAGAAAATCAAGAAAAGTAATCCTTCTAGTTGATGCAACATCGATTGGATATTGATGTCACTTTGATAAGAATTCAGAGCAACTACATATAATTAAGTCGATGCTACTTCAAGAAAGAAGTCGATGCATAATTCGATAAGATATTGATGTAAATTCAACTACAGACTTATTCGGAACAGAAGCAGTAAGTCAACGTTGCTCTTACATGAAGTCAACGTAGCATTGAGTACAAATCAAAAAGGAAATTTTCAAGGAATTTTTTCTAGATTAATCCAAGGAACTTCCATGGAATTTATTCAAATAATTCAAATCATTGGGAGATAGATTAAAGAAAAGATTCTTTTATCATAATCAGAGATAATTTTATAGAAGATTTTTGAAGAAGAAAAATGAGATTGATGGAAGTAGTTTTGGAAGAATATATCAGCATTCATTCTGAAGATTTCATGCTATGAAAGGGACAATTCAAAATCATCCAGTAATGTTATAATCACTAAAGGGAATGCAAAATAGAACAGACATATAGAATAAGAACAGATACAACCAGCTTACTATTCTTCATCTTCTTAACTCTCATTCTTAACTATTAGTGCAGAACGAATAATCAACTAGAACATTCAGAAAAGATCAATGGATCCAAAGCTTATTACCTTCTAAAACTCTTCTATCTAAAAAGAGGTTTATCATATTCAAGGATCAAAAGCACTTAGTGCCAAACAGTCCTTAGATTCTTGCTTAGAATACACATGTAGAAGAATTCTTCTTCTCAACCTTCTCTTAATCTCTCTCTCTCTTGACTGAGAGAAGAGTTTATAGAATCCCTCTTCAAAGGATTTAGGTTATGGTTCTAAGAGTCTCCTTATCAAAAGACTCAGTTGGTAGATGTTCAAGATCTCATTAACAAAAGATATAGTTGTTGGTTCTAAAAGTCTCCATATCAAAAGACTCGGGCCCGAGGATAGTGTATTCCTACCAAGGTAGTAAAAGAGTAGTGGATGTACCCATATATTGTGGAACTGCTATAGCTTTGGTGTCTTTTTTGTCTATTGCTTTTCCTTCTTATTTATTTTTGTATTGTGCAAAGAATAATTTCTTGTCTGGATTCTGTGTATGCTATAAATCCTAAGATAACTGAAATTATTTAATAAATTTTGTTTAAATCTCAATTCACCCCCCCCCCCTCTTGAGAATTCTCAGAGGATTTACACAAGTGCTCACACTTTCATCCACTATTTCTTGTATGCCCTGGTTGTTTAATCATTCTACATGGCACTAAAATCAATAGCAGTTGCAACCTTCATGAAGAAGTTGTGTTTGAGCATTCAAATGGTGCATCTCTTTTTGCATTGATGTGATTGTCTCATTCATCTCATTCCTCAGCCCTTGCACTATTCTTTATAAAAAACCTTCTATCTTCCTTCTCTAATTGTCTAGTATTACTTGTACACAAGGCATAAAAGAACCTGAAGGCTCTTCTCTGGTTGGTGGAGATGAAGCTTTTGGCTCTTTTGTAGTATCAATTTGGGATGGGCCTGTGTGAGGATTATAGTCCTTATTAAGCAGTCAGGCGTGGATATCTGTGAAATGACCTTGTTAGTGTCTGTCTCTTTCAACAAACTTTTTCCTTTCTATAGTACTATTTTCTTCCCGGTAAGGATAGGTTCTTTCGATTCTTCGTGGACTGGAGGTAGTGTAGGTATGTACTCTACAAGCTTTCTAATTACTTGGTCTACTCCTTTTAGGTCAAGACCACTTTAGGCAGAGCCTTGTAGGTTTGACTCCCCCTCAATCTCCTCAGTGATTGTCATGTCATCCTCTTCCAACACCTCAGTCTCTTGGGCAAAGATTTTATAGATCAACTCCCCCCTAAATTGTTGTAGTGTCTAGGATAAAATGGTCCTGGTGATCTTCTTCTGCCATAACTTTTGTGTGAAGGGTAGACAACTTCTCTTGAACTTTTCCCAGATTCATTGTCTCAGTATGCTGAGGAGCAAGTTCCAAATGAACTTCTCTTAAAGTCAGCACTTTAGATCCTTTAGTAGTAAGTTCCTATTAAACTTCACCCACTTCCATTACCTTCTCAGTCACACCCCTAGATACTTCCATAAGGGATATGCTTTCCAAGTCATTGGGGACCACATTTCCAGGTTGGATAAGATTAGTTTCTCCAGTATACTCCCCTTTAGTATGATTGACAACTGATCCAACGGCTCTTTTCTTTGTGTGGGCCCCAATCATAAAGGAATAGAAAATCTATTTCCTAGTGCAGAAAATGATGACAGCTAGCCGCCAGTGCCTCTAGCAGCCTTCCCGAACAATTTGAATTTTGGTTGACATTGTTGACTTTGCTGACATCAGCACCTGTGGACTTAGCCAAAATTAAGCATCAGTAGTATAGGCGTTGAGTGAGTAAGCATCACTCAATGCCAAAACACTTATACGGATTTCTGTCTATCTAGGAATTGAGAGCATTGAGTGAACAAGCCTCACTCAACGCTTTTTGCATTAGAAAGAATTTCTGCAACTTAGGCGTTGAGCGAGCCTTTAACACTCAACGTCAAGGCACTTAAGTAGTTTTTGCTACACGGCATTGAGAGCGTTGAGTGTGTCTTCATCACTCAAAGCTTTTTGCCTTAGCCAACTTTCTGCTTCTTAGGCGTTGAGTGAGCCTTCATCACTCAATGCCAAAGTACTTAGGCAGTTTTCTGCCACTTGGTGTTTAGTGAGTAAGCTTCACTCAATGCCAAACTACTTAATAGATTTTCTTTTATTATCTGGCATTGAGTGAGTAAGCTACACTCAACGCTTTTGGACTTCGAAAATTTTTTGTGTAAAAACACAGTGACTCTAACATATTAAGGTTCAATCAATAATTTATCACATGGCGTTGAGTGAGTAAGCTACACTCAACGCCTTTGGACTCAGTCAAAATTCAACACAGAATTTCTGTGACTTTGACTGACAGAGCCATACCCAATGATTTATGTTGTATGGCGTTGAGTGAGTAGTCTACACTCAACGCCTGTGGACTTAGCAATATTTTTCAGCCTATTTTTCCATAGGCTTAGACTGTCTCAGCCTATCTCACAGCTTTTAGCTGTATGGAGTTGAGTGAGTAAGCTTCACTCAATGCATGTGTACTTAGCCATAGTTTTGCTATTTAATAGTTAGGCTTAGATAGACTCATTGCCTTTTGATATATGGCGTTGAGTGAGCTATCCTCACTCAACGCCTGTGCACTTAGACAGATTTTCTGTCTTTCCACATATTTACCTTACCTCTGGCATTGAGTGAGCTTTCTCCACTCAATGCCTTTGGACTTAGTAGAATTTTTGTCATGTCCAGCAGTCTACTTTGTGTCCACCTGTCCAATAAATATGATCATGACTAACCTGCATTCATAAACTCAAATACATATCAAATACAACTGATGTTTGTGTTATTGACTTGTTTGACTTCTTACAAATCTGGGACATTGGGAACAATGGACCCAACAATCTCCCCCTATTTGAAGAAGTCAAAACCCTTATCCAAATTAATCCATTTCCTTAGTTAATGACACACACAACCTATACAGTAGAGAAAAATGTAATAATATCATAACAGAATAAGGAAGGTTACCTTCTCCCCCTGCTTTGATGCAAGGTGTGTGTCCTTACTTGAATGTCTTGATCACTAGAACAACTCTTTCTCCCCTTGGGTTTGCTACAACAGCTCTTTCTCCCCTGGGTTTGCTACATGAAAGTGATCGTCTCCTTGTCCCTTTGCTTTGATGCCACTTGACCACTTGATCAATCTTTAATATTATCTGATCAGTTCTTGCTTCCTTGATATCACTGGACACATGTTTTGCCTCTACATGTCCTTCTCTCCGCATATCCTTCTCTCCCCCTTTTTCACTTTTTCATAATAAACAGGGAGATGCTTGCTTTCTAGAATTTCTTCTCCCCCTATCTGATTGCAGCTGCTAAACATACTCCCCCTCAATAGAAGCATCATTTTACTGATACCACTAGGAAGTCTTTATCTCCTGCAAGAAAGAGAATAACCCTATAACCAAAAGTACTACAGGGAGTAATTGAACTTTTCTTCATCTAGTGGCTTAGTAAAGATATCAGCGACTTACTTGTCAGTGGGGACAAACTCAAGGATGATGTCTTCCTTTTCCACATGTTCCCTAATGAAGTGATACCTAATTTCTATATGTTTAGTCCTGCTATGTGAGACAGGATTCCTAGCAATAGAAATAACACTAGTAGAATCACAATAAAGGGGAGTTCTACTTATCTCAATGTTGTAATCTTGAAGTTGATGTTAAATCCACAGCAACTGGGCACAGCAACTTCCTGCTAAGATGTACTCTGACTCTACAGTTGAGATTGTCACACTAGTTTATTTCTTACTTCTCCATGGCACTAGTCTTCCACCTAAGAACTGATAGGTACCTGAAGTACTTTTCCTGTCTTCTTTGCAGCGTGCAAAATCTGTATCTGAAAAGCCTGTTAGATCAAAATCCCTATTCTTAGGGTACCATAGGCCAAGATCTAGTGTGCCCTTAAGATACCTCAGAATTCTTTTTGCAACAGAGTAATGATATTCTTTAGGGCATGCATAATACCTAATATAGACACATGTAGCATACTTGATGTCAGGCCTACTAGCAGTCAGGTATAGAAGGGAGCCAATTATCCCTCTATACAAAGACTCATCAATAGGTTTTCCTGCCACATCTTTTCCCATAGGCATACTTGACCCATGGGAGTTCTCATGGCAGAGGCATTCTCCAAACCATATTTCTTAATCAACTCCTGGGTAAATTTTCACTGGGATATGGACAAGACATCATCATTTTGTCTTACCTTGAGTCCCAAGAAAAACTTTAGCTCACTCATACTTCTCATTTCAAACTTCCCTTGCATAAGTTTGGTAAACTTCCTACAAAGGTTGTCATTAGTTGATCCAAAGATAATGTCACTGACATATATCTGGACTAGGATGATCTTGCCCATATATTACCTTAGGAATAGGGTCTTGTATATCTTCCCCCTTAAGAATTTGTTCTCAGTGAGGAAGCTAGACAAAGTTTCATACCAAGCTCTAGGTTCATTCTTTAACCCATATAGAGATTTCCTAAGACTATAAACAAAATTAGGAGAGTTAGGGTCTACAAAACCTGGTGGCTGATCCACGTATACTGCCTCTTTTTAGTCCTCATTCAGGAATGCTGACTTCACATCAATCTGGAAGACTTTAAATCCTTGATAGACAGTAAATGCAAGGAAGATCCTTATTGCTTCCAATCTGGATACTGGGGTAAAAGTCTGGTCAAAGTCTATTCCTTCTTCTTGTCTGTATCCTTTAGCCACCAATCTAGCCTTATTCTTAACAATAATGTCATTCTCATCCAACTTGTTCCTATAAATCCACTTGGTCTCTATGACATTTTGTCCTTATGGTCTGGGGACCAACTTCCAAACATTACACCTCTTAAAATTGGTCCAGCTCTTCTTGCATTGCTCCAATCCAGAACTGGTCTTTGATTGCCTCTTCAAACTTCTTGGGCTCTTCTTGAGATAGAAAGCTTGAGTAAAGAGCTGTGTTCGTATCCTTGCTTCTGGTCTGGACTCCATGGTTTGCATCACCAATGATTTGGTGGGCTGGATGGTCCCTCAGATGTCTGATAGCTGGAGGCAGTCTAGCTTCAGCACTCTGATCTTCATTTTCTTCATCTGGCTGGTCTTCAACCACTTCAGGTATGCCATGCCCTTCTCTAGGAATGTTCAGTCCATCAGCGTTATCTTGGACTGTAGGAGCAGCTTCCTTGATGGTTTTCTTTTCTATCATCAACTCTGTACCTATAATACTAGAAGAGGAGCTAGGCACCTCATTATTAATCATTTTGGATTCATCAAAGACAACATGCATTGAATCTTCTACAACTTGACTTATTAAGTTGTAGATTTTGTATGTCTTACTATTAATGTTATACCCAACAAAGATCCTATCATGGGACTTGGCAGCAAACATAGTAAATTGGGATTTTCTATTATTAAGCACAAATCATTTGCAACCAAAGATCCTGAAATAGCTCAGGTTTGGTTTTCTGCCCTTCAAGATCTCATAGGGAGTCTTCTTATGGCTCTTGGTGATAGAAGCCCTATTAAGTACATAGCATGCAGTATTAACTGCCTTAGCCTAGAAGTATTCTGGGAGAGATAAGTCACTTAACAAGTTTATACCAACCTCTATGAGAGTCCTATTTTTCCTCTCAGCAATCCCATTTTGCTGAGGTGTACAAGGAGAGGAGAATTCTTGATAAATACCATACTCTTCACAGAACCTTATCATGCACTCAGACTGAAATTCAGTCCCATGGTCATTTCTGATTTTGACCACAGTACTGTTAAATTCATTCTGAATTTGCTTGACAAATGTTTGGAAGACATCAGAGGTTTCAGATTTCTTCCTTAGAAAGAACACCCAGGCAAATTTGGAAAAGTCATCAACAACCACAAGGGTATAGACTTTCCTACATAGAATTTAAACTAGCATAGGACCAAACAGATCCATATATAGCAGGTATAAGCACCTCATTGAGTCTTTGGTGCCAATGTTCTTTAAGGAGGTCTTAGTCTATTTTCCCTTTTGGCATGCAAAGCAGATACCCTCCTTCACTTTATCTTAGGACCATTCCTAACAAGCTCACTATTGAATAGCTTGCTTATGGTACTATAATTCAGATGGGCTAGCCTTTTGTGCCACTAGACACAGGAAGAGGCTTTCTCATCTACAACTAGGCATACAAATGAGTCTTTACTCAAACACAGGAAGTCTAAACAATACATATTTCCACTCCTAGTGCCTGTTAAGATGAACTCTTGGTCACTTAACCTCCTAATCTGGCACTCATCCTTGTGGAATACTATATCATAGCCAAGATCACAGAGTTGGCTAATGCTTATTAGGTTGTGTTGCAACCCTTCCACATAGACTACTTTTGTGATAGTTACTATGCCATTAGAGATCTTACCATAACCTTTAGTCACTCATTTTTCCGAGCCACCAAAGATGACCTTTGGTCCATTCTTTACTGGAGCATATTCCTTCAGCATGCTCCTTGTTCTAGTCAAGTTCCTGGAACATCCACTGTCCAAGTATCATATGGAGATATGGGCACTTGGACTAACCTGCAAAACATAATTCAACTAACCTTAGGACCCCAATTCTTATTAGTTCCTAGGTGTCTGTTAGTCTTAAAATAAACCTGCCTACTTGCAGTTTTTCTGATAGGTAAGCTAGTACTAGATCTCGGCATACTATGATTATGCCAGCAATCAACAGCAAAGTGGCCCACATTGCCACAGCACCAACACTCATGGATGTTGTACCTCCTTTTTTGAGCTGGCCTGATAGTTGTGCTGACAACAGCTCTTTGTCTAGAAGGTATAGTAGCAGCCTTATTCTTGTATCTTCCCGCTACATTCTAACCTGAGGACGGTCTGGAAGTAGAAGTACTTGGGATATCTTGATCCCTACCAATTGTAGTTTTCTTTTCAGAAAGCATACTCTTGATGGCATCAGATAAGCCCAAGTCTGGCCTGCTTACAAACTTGCCCTTATTCTTAATGTGGGGTAGAAGATCTTGAGATTTGGCTACAGCCTTACCCTTGAGTGCAAGGGTAGGGGCACCACACACATATGTTCCATGACGGGCCATTTATATTTCCTCATGGGCTGCCTAAGAGGCACTTGCACCCTAGCTATATTTTCTACTATGGCTATGAACATCTTTGTTCACACCAGTGGATCTACCATTCCTCCAGTGACTATAAATACTCTCATGGTCATACATGTTGGAAGGTAGCAACACTTTCTTAAAATAAAGAGGAGGCTTGGAGGCTAGTGGCTGCACTGGAGCTTTGCCCTTTCCCTTGGGATTGGCAGCTCTCATGCTTCCCTTGAAACCCAACCTCTTCTTACCATTTTAGGAGGAGAAGGAGTCTATCAGGGGCAGCACTGAACTAGGCTTGAAGTACCTGGACACTAGTTCCCTCTCCTTTTAGAGCTTTCCTTCAAGATTCCTGACAAGGTTATTCTTGAAGGTTATGGTGCTCATCTGAATGACAGTCATATTCTTCAGCTTGTTGACTTCTTTGATCTTCTGATCCAGTAGGTTTGCTGATTTTGAAGCAGCAAGCTGAAGAGATGCAATCTCCTAAGCCTGTTTTTTGGCCATGAGCTTGCTTCTCTTTAGAGCCTGCAAAAGTTCACCATAGTCATCAATCAATTGAATGATGTCTCCTTCAGATTCTATGTCATCTTCATCACTTGATGCAGAGGCACATGAATCTGGACTTGTCTCATAATCTGACTCAGGAGAGCTAGTAATAGAAATTACCTTGCTTGGACAAGGATGACCCTAGATGGGATCTCCATCAGTTTTAGCCATCAGTCCAAGGTAGCAACTGTCTTCTTCTTCTACATAATCCACATCTGAATCACCATCTGACTGTGATAGAGGGGCTCTGACTTCAATCCTGATAGCAGGAAGATCTTCATCAACTTTTTCTATTATAGCAGTCAACATCTTAATAAAGTCTGCTTCTACAGCTTCTTCTTCTTCAGTAGAGTATATGCCTATATAGGCTTCATCTTCTTCTTCCTCTTCTGAGTCTAAAGAGGAGGAGTTAGTCCAGCTCCTTTTCTTCTTAGCAATGAAGGATTTCTCCTTCTTGCCTTTTTGTTGGTGATCCTTTTTCTCACCAAATTCCTTCCTTTTAATTGGGCAGTCAGCTATTACATGCTCAGGCTTGTGGCAATAATAACAAACCACTTTAGATGAAACCTGATTACTAGGTTTGGAGCCATATATGTCCTCCTTTGAGGATTTCTTCCTGCCCTTGTAGTAGTCTTCCTTGGGATGAGAGGAGGAAGAGGGCCTACTTCTCCAGTGTTTCTTCTTCATGAACTTCTGGAATTGCCTGGTGAAGGCAGCAAATTCTTCACCAAACATTTGGCAGTCTGATGTGCTAGTCTTTGATCTTTTAGAGTCAGATTCAGCATCTCTCCTTGGTGAGGAAGGAATCTTCCTCCTGCTTTTCCTTGAGGCTTCAGCTTTGAATTCCACAGCTTTGTCTCTGGCCTGGGACTTTTGTTGTTCTCCTCTTCTTTCCTGACAAACAGCTGCATCTCATATGACAACAGCTTCCCAAATAGGGTGTGTGGAGGAGTATCACCCAGCTTTTCCACTTCTCTGATAGCACATATCTTTGTATCCCAGTATCTAGTGAGAGATCTTAGGAACTTGTCATGGAGCTCATAATGACTGAAGATCCTTCCATAAGTCTTCTGCTCATTTACATTCCTAAATAACTTTTCATATCATGTGGTTATATTATTCTTTTGGACTTCCTGAAAGCCTCATACTCTTGGTTGAGCATGGACTTTCTATCATCTCTAACTTCCTCTGTCCCCTCCATGTAGATCAGCAGTGTGTCCCACATCTCTAACTTCCTCTGAAGGGTAGAGTCGTCAATGGTACTCATAATTATATTTTGTGCCCTCTTATCCATTGTGGCGAGAATAACTTCATCCTTAGTCATCTCCTAATAAGCCTTAGGTGTCTGGACATTTGTATCCAGAGTTGAGACCTTCATTGGGATGAATGGTCCCTCTTTGACTGATAAATATTCTAGGGTCAACTGCTTCCATGAATAGCCTCACCTTCTCCTTTATGATGACAAATCCTTCCTTCCTATAGATTGGAAGCTTCTTGGCACCCGACTCCTTATTGTTCACTCCTGAACCTATAAGGACAGACTTCTAGCTAACCTTGGAGATTTACTTATACTGTTAAGCCTATGAAGAGTAACCACCATCTGATACCACTTGAAAATCTTGTTTTCAAAGTCAGCTAAACACCTAGAGGGGTGTGAATAGGTTTTTGTCCTTACTTTAAGTCTTTTTGACTTTTACCCGATAGTTGTACTTAGTGATTAGGTTATTTTTAGCTTTCAAGATAAATCACAGATGACATAGTTGTTTATAGTGGTTCCCCGATCTTGGGTACGTCCACTGTCCCTCTACTCCTTTCTAACAGTGTGCTAGATCAGGCTCTTCCACCAAAAATTGGCTCCTTATGGGCTTACAACTCGATCCCGTAGGACCTCTCAGTCTCCTCCAAGACTTACTCCTCAGGCACAAGGCCCTATAACTCAGTGGCAAAACAACCACCTACCTCAGTCCAATGACCCTACCACTCAGACTGGGAGGACAGCCCTACACTCAGATCCAAAATGGATCCAACACTCCTCCATTATAACACAGGCCTACTCACTCAGATTTCTCACAGAATCCTACACCTCAGCCTTTATAAATCAGGCCTACAACCTTATACTCTATACAAAATCCTACCACTCGGCCTTAAACAGAAAGGCTTATAACTCAGATCCTAGACAAGATCCTACAGAAAGAATGAAAGGTGTATGTTTTGAATTAACACCAGAGTAAGTACTCTGTGTCCACTTCTTCCTGGACTGAGCGGATATCATTCCAAGCTCTTGTTTATGAAGACAATGGAGTTGACAGTAGAATATTTTTCAATCAGCAACCTTCTCTAGCAGAGCTTGTAAGATCTTCCTCCATTTCTTCCTTCTCAGAAATCGATTTTGTACCTGTTGTCGCAGATGATGATTGCTTCAGCTATCTCTTTCCTCTTCCAAGTTTTCTGTGCTAAACAGCTTCTTCTGGCTCGACAAGAATGGCGAGGAAGAAGATGAAGTTCGGTCGCACTTTCGTGTTCAGAAAACCTAGAAAAGAATCGTGTCTTTTACTTGGTTGATATCCTCCTTTTTATTATTTGTCGAACAACGACCGATTGAGCAGTGGGCCCACCACCAGGATTGGTGGCTGGGATTTAGCCATTCAACACTTTCTTTCTATTAACGGCTGATTCAATGGCTCTTTGCTTTGTGTTGGCCCCAACCATAAAGGATGAAAAAAAACTCTTTCCTAGTGCAAAAAATGATGACAGCTAGCCGCCAGCGCCTCTAGCAGCCTTCCCGCAACATTTGAATTTTGGTTGACTTTGTTGACTTTGTTGATGTCAGCACATGTGGACTTAGCCAAAATCAAGCATTAGTAGTATAGAGTGGAGTGAGTAAGAATCACTCAATGCCAAAACACTTAGAAAGATTTCTATCTATCAAAGCGTTGAGAGCGTTGAGTGAACAAGCCTCACTCAATGCGTTTTGCCTTAGAAAAAATTTCTGCAACTAGGCATTGAGTGAGCCTTCAACACTCAATGCCAAGGCACTTAAGCAGTTTTCTGCTACATGACGTGAGAGCGTTGAGTGTGTCTTCATCACTCAACTCTTTTTGCCTTAGCCAATTTTTCTGCTTCTTAAGTGTTGAGTGAGCCTTATTCACTCAATGCCAAAGTACTTAGGCAGTTTTTTGCCACTTGGCATTGAGTGAGTAAGCTTCACTCAACGCCAAACTACTTAACATATTTTCTTCTGTTATCTGGTGTTGAGTGAGTAAGCTACACTCAACGCTTTTGGACTTAGAAAATTTTCTGTGTAAAAACAAAGTGGCTCTGACTGATTAAGGTTCAGTCAAAGATTTATCACATGGCATTGAGTGAGTAATCTACACTCGACACGTTTGGACTTAGTGAAAATTCAACACAGAATTTTTTGGCTTTGACTTGCAGAGCCATACACAACGATTTATGGTGTATGGCGTTGAGTGAGTACTATACACTCAACGCCTGTGGACCTAGACACATTTTCAGCCTATTTCTCCTTAGGCTTAGACTGTCTTAGCCTATCTCACAGCTTTTAGATGTATGGAATTAAGTGAGTAAGCTTCACTCAACGCCTGTGTATTAATCCACATTTTTGGCTATCTAACAGTTAGGCTTAAACAGACTCGGCACCTTTTGATATATGGCATCGAGTGAGTGATGATTACAATTATGGTAGATTTTTATTGTAATAATTGTAATCATATCCGCTGTTTTCTACCTCTTTATTCAAGTAATTGCTCTAAATAATTAAGAATTGGTATTGTCATGAATAGTAGAGCATAGTTTAAAGTTGTTACTATTTAATGTATTGAACTTCTCCCTTATTATGTCATTTTTCTAATGCAGGTACAACTAGCCAGTGGAACTAAAAGTCTTGGAGCAAACAGGGGAGTTTACGGGGCCAACAGGACTTAACACAGGAGAAGATTTGCTCACACACGGGTAGGAACACGGCCGTGTGCCTACCCGTGTTCCCTCCCAGCTGAAGTAATTTTCCAACCCCCGTGTTTGAAGAACATGAAGAACAACACGGCCGTGTTCCATAACACGGCCGTGTCAGTACCCGTGTGATCCAACACGGCCAATGATCTAACACGTCTTTTCGTGTGGAACTGCCCTGGAACTGCCGACACGGCCTGCAACACGGCCGTGTCGGAACCCGTGTTCGACCATGTTTGCTATTGGACTATAAAAACCTGGAGAAAATTTTATTCTGCACTTTTTTTGGATTATTTTGCTTGGAGATTTTCTGGAGAACGAAAGTGGAGCATCCAAGAGAAGGAAAGCTTGAAGGAGATATTTGTATGCATTTATTCTTTAATTTATCTCTTTTAATCTTGTATCTCTTTTGGTAATCCAACTTTATTTATCTTTTAATTTTCATGAACAATGTGTTTGAACAATTTAGTAATCATGTATCGTTTTGTTTTAATCAATTTCATCGTATTTTATTCGTATATGGGCTTGCAACCATTGAGAATTATCCTTGTTATGAATGATTATATATTTTCACATGAATTCCAAATGTCTAGATTGAGAAATTGGATTGTTTGGATGATGGTTAAATCTTCATATTTATGTGTTATTTCTCTTTGTAATTCAAAACTCATGATCGAGAGATATGTTTCTTGGAAAATTAGAATACGAATGAATGGAATTATGGTATTTTAGAAATAAAGTTTCATGAATCCATGTATTAGATAGGGTATTTCATTCAATAAATATTTGAGTATTGTAAATTGTTCGAGAGAAAATTTACTTACCTTAACTTAGATTTTTAAATTGCTCGAGAGAGAATTTGATAATTAGTTTAACCCCTTACAATACAATGAATTTGATAGTCTTGTTATTTCATGATTACTCAAAGTGATTATGTTCATTGAATACTCTTAACTTTCGACTTGAAACTATTTTTATAACTCTCCAATACAATTTTTATCCAAATAGTCATAGTTAGGATTAATCTATGTTAGAACGCAACCTTAAGTTTAGGTATGATAATAGAGTGAGAGTGAGTACGAATAGTTGAAATGACCCTATGGAATACGATACGAGATGTAGAATTCTCTTATACTATGATTGATAGGTGCACTTGCCTGAAAGATGATTCAATCTAGCTTATGCCCATCTACATAGTTATGATAAATTGTAGAATGAATCCGCATCAAGTTTAGACTTAGCGAAAATATTCATCAAGTTTTTGGCGCCGTTGCCGGGGACCTTTCAATATTTTGAAAGCTTTAACTTTATTAATCTACCATTATTGTTTACTAATAAATCTTTGTAGATTAGTTTAAAGTAAAATTATATTATTTAATCTCTGTTTTGTAGTCTGTTAGTCTATGACCAGGGCAAGAAATTCTGGGTTAGAACCATTTCATTCTGAACCGGAACGAATTATTCACAACACCAATCACAAAGACGCGGGTGTTAACACCACAGAAATTGTAGACGATCTGAGAGAAGAAGAAACAGTGAATCAAGGAGAACACCATCCTGAAACTCTAGATACCATGGCCAACCAAAATGAGCAAACCATGTCTGACTTTGCTAGACCCAATCTCCAAGGAACTGGGTCAAGCATTGTTCGACCTCCTATTCCAACTAATAATTTCGAACTGAAACCGAGCGTGATACAAATGGTCCAACAATATGTTCAATATGATGGCTTACAAGATGAAGATCCCAATACACACTTAGCCGGATTCCTAGAGATATGTGATACTTTCAAGATTAATGGTGTCTCCAACGATGCCATTCGATTGAGATTGTTCCCATTCTCATTGAGGCATAAGGCAAAGCAGTGGCTCAATTCGTTACCTAAAGGATCCATTACTACTTAGGACATGATGGTTGAGAAGTTTTTGATGAAGTATTTTCCACCGGCAAAGACCGCAAAGTTAAGGAACGACATCTCTACGTATGTTCAAGTGGAGGCTGAATCATTGTACGATACTTGGGAACGATTCAAAGAATTATTAAGGAGATGCCCCCATCATGCCTTACCTTCTTGGCTTCAGATTCAGACTTTCTACAATGGTCTAAATCCAGCCACCAGACAGATGATTGATGCGGCTAGTGGAGGCACCTTGAACAATAAGACACCTGACGCAGCCCAGCAGTTGATAGAAGAAATGGCAATGAATAGCTACCAATGGACTACCGTGCGGCCGAAGTCTACCAAGCCCGCCGGAATGTATGAAGTGGATGCCGTTACAGCCTTAGCAATACAAGTGGAGAAGCTCCATCAAAAGATGGACAACCTTTCTTTAGCGCCACCCCCAATGGTTCCTCAACAATGGGACCCCTCCCTTGTTGGAATCCCTAGTGGTGAACCTCAAGTGCAAGAACATGTAGACTACATGGGTAATAATCCAAGACCACCTTTCAATCCAGGAAACAACCCATATAGTTTTACATACAATCAAGGATGGAGGAACCACCCCAACTTCTCTTGGGGAGGGCAAGGCAACCAAGGTAAACCACCCATGTTTGGACAACAACAACAACAATTGGAGCCAAGGAAGCCAACATTGGAAGATGTCCTTGCAAAGTTCATGCAAACTACCGATGTTGCCTTCCGTAATCAAGAAGGTTCTATTCGAAATTTGGAGAATCAGATTGGGCAGTTGGCAAGGATGGTATCAGAGAGACAACCAGGAACACTTCCAGGAAATACTGAGACAAACCCAAAGGAACATGCAAGAGCAATTCAGTTGAGGAGCGGGAAGGAGTTACAAGACCCAAGGCTTGCACCGGATGCACCTCAAGAGGAGTCTAGTGGAGAAGCACCGAACGTGACACCGATGGAATATCAACCAGCCGTACCATATCCAGCAAAGATGAACAAGGAGCGCATGGATGCGCAATACGGTAAATTTATTTCTATGATTAAACAATTGCACGTTAATTTACCTTTTTCTGATATTATTCAAATGCCTAAGTATGCTAAATTTTTGAAGGATTTAATTTCTAATAAAAAGAAAATAGAAGAATTATCATTAGTCACACTTAGTGAAGAATGCTCTGCTATTTTACAAAATAAATTACCACAAAAACTTAAGGATCCCGGTTCTTTTTCAATACCATGTTTAATCGGTGATTTGCAAGTTAATAAGGCTTTAGCGGATTTAGGAGCTAGTATAAATTTGATGCCTTATACATTATATTTGAAACTAGGCCTTGGAGAACTTAGCCCGACTAGGATGAGTATTCAATTAGCAGATCGGTCGGTTAAGTACCCAAGAGGTATAGTGGAGGATGTATTGGTTAAGGTAGACAAATTTATATTTCCTGCCGATTTTGTTATTCTAGATATGGACGAAAATATCGAAGTACCACTTATACTTGGCCGCCCATTTCTAGCCACTTCTAGAGCTCTTATTGATGTTTTTGATGGTAAATTAGTTTTGAGAGTAGGGGAGGATGAAGTCACTTTTCAAATTGGCAATACTATGAAACAATCTTTAGATAGTGATGATTATTGCTATTTTTCTCATGGTGTTGACAACTTATTATCTTCTATTGATTCTAATTTTCATTATAAAGATCCTTTAGAAATTTGCATTACTAATTGTTTTCTAGAAGATGAAACTAGTAAAGAGATTATTGATCATTTACTTTTTCTAGATAACTCTGTATCGATGAATGGAAATACTGAATATAACTTACTTACAAAAGGAAATAATGAAGTTCGTAAGAATAATACTAAGGATCCACCTGTACTTGAATTAAAAAAATTACCGGATCATCTTGAGTATGCATTCTTAGGAACTAACTCTTCTTACCCAGTTATTATTTCTTCTAATCTTTCTGAAATTGAAAAAGCTAAATTAATAACTGTGTTAAAGAAATGTAAAGGTGCAATAGCATGGCAAATCTCTGATATAAAAGGTATTAATCCTAGTTTTTGCACTCATAAAATCCTTTTGGAAGAAAACTATAAGTCTTCTATTCAACTGCAGCGTAGGCTTAATCCTAATATGAAAGAGGTAGTTAAGGCTGAAATTGTTAAATTATTAGACGCTGGTATGATATACCCTATTTCCGATAGTCCATGGGTTAGTCCTGTCCAAGTGGTTCCTAAGAAGGGTGGTTTAACTGTGGTAGCAAACGATAAAAATGAATTAATTCCAACGCGAACAGTAACAGGTTGGCGTGTCTGTATAGACTATAGGAAGTTAAACGATGCCACTAGGAAGGACCATTTTCCTTTACCCTTTATTGACCAAATATTAGAACGCTTGTCAGGACATTCATATTATTGTTTTCTAGATGGACTTTCTGGGTATTTCCAAATCCCAATAGCCCCAGAAGACCAAGAGAAAACCACGTTCACATGCCCATTCGGTACCTTTGCCTATAGGCGTATGCCTTTTGGTCTTTGTAATGCCCCCGCTACCTTCCAAAGATGCATGTTAGCTATCTTTAACGAGTATGTTGAAGATATCATGGAAGTGTTTATGGATGACTTCTCCGTCTTTGGAGATGCATTTGATTTATGTTTGAATAATTTAGAGAAGGTTCTAAGGAGGTGTGAGGAGACGAACTTAGTACTTAGCTGGGAGAAGTGCCATTTTATGGTACAAGAAGGGTTAGTATTAGGTCATAAAATATCCAATCAGGGAATTCAAGTAGATAGAGCGAAGATAGAAACGATAGAAAAGTTACCACCACCCACATCCGTTAAGGCAGTGAGAAGTTTTTTAGGCCACGCCGGATTTTACCGCCGGTTTATTAAAGACTTTTCAAAAATTGCTAAACCACTTACGAGACTATTAGAAAAGGATACACCGTTTATCTTTGATCAAGAGTGCCTACATGCTTTTGAGTTCTTAAAAGATAGATTAGTTAATTCTCCTATTATGATAGCGCCTGATTTTACTCAGCCATTTGAAATCATGTGTGACGCTAGCAGTTTTGCGGTAGGAGCTGTTTTAGGACAACGCCGAAACAAACATTTTCATCCTATATTTTATGCTAGTAAAACACTTAATAATGCACAAGAGAATTATACTACAACTGAAAAAGAACTTCTAGCAGTAGTCTTTGCGTTTGATAAATTTAGATCCTATTTAACATTGTCCAAGGTGGTAGTTTATACGGACCACTCTGCACTTAAATATTTGCTAGCCAAGGCGGAAGCTAAGCCTCGTTTAATCCGTTGGGTACTTCTATTGCAAGAATTTGATTTGGAAATTAGGGATAAACGAGGAGCAGAAAACTTAGCGGCAGACCATCTTTCACGTTTAGAAAATCCGTTACGTGCAACGTTAGATGAGTCTGAGATTTCAGATACATTCCCTGAGGAATCGTTATTTGCCTTATCTTCGAAAATTAATAATGATTATCCATGGTTTGCAGATTATGCAAACTATCTTGTGGCTAAGGTCCTCCCAAAGGATTTTTCATATCAGCAGAAAAAGAAATTTTTCTCCGACTTGAAATATTACTTTTGGGAGGACCCTTTTCTTTTTCGGGTATGTGCAGATTCCGTGATCCGAAGGTGTGTATCCGCCGAGGAAGGGTGGAGAATTTTGGAGCAGTGTCATTCTGGTCCTACTGGTGGTCACTATGGAGCAAATCGCTCTGCGAAAAAGGTTCTTGATTCGGGTTTTTATTGGCCCCTTCTATTCAGGGATGCCCAAAGGTATGTGCTTTCATGTGATTCTTGTCAAAAATCAGGTAATATTTCTAAATTACATGAAATGCCACAAAATTTTATCCTTGAATGTGAAGTATTTGATGTGTGGGGGATAGACTTTATGGGTCCATTTCCAGTTTCATTCGGGAATAAGTATATCTTAGTTGCTGTAGATTACGTATCAAAGTGGGTTGAGGCGCAAGCTTTACCTACTAATGATAGTAGAGTAGTAATCCAATTCCTAAAATCTCTATTTGCGCGATTTGGCACACCACGAACACTTATTAGCGATAGGGGTTCTCACTTCTGTAATCTACAGTTAGATAAGGTATTGCAGAAATATGGAGTCACACATAGGATAGCTACACCATATCATCCCCAAACTAGTGGCCAAGTTGAAGTATCCAATAGAGAACTTAAGCGCATCCTAGAAAAATCTATAGAGGGGAATAGAAAACAATGGTCTAGGAAACTAAACGATTGTTTATGGGCCTATAGGACCGCATTTAAAACACCTATAGGTACCACTCCCTTTAGATTAGTCTATGGTAAATCTTGTCATTTACCTATAGAATTAGAGCACAAGTCATATTGGGCAATACGCTCTCTAAATTTTGATACAAATTCTATAGGGGAAAAACGCAAACTTCAACTTAATGAACTAGATGAATGGAGAACTATGGCTTATGAGAACTCCAGAATTTATAAGGAGAAAACCAAATTATTTCATGACCGTCACCTTCGGAAAACTAAAACATTCAACAAGGGTGATCAAGTGCTCCTTTTTAATTCTAGGCTGCGTCTATTTCCCGGGAAGCTTAGGTCTAAATGGTCCGGACCGTTCCAAGTTAAAGAAGTTTTTCCCTATGGCACAGTTGAACTAACTCACCCTGAAAAGGGAGATTTTAAAGTCAATGGGCACCGATTAAAGCTTTATAACAGTGCACTTCCCCAAGAACATATTCGACTAGAATCATGCCTTCACCTAGACTAAGAGAATATATAGAATAATATAGTATAGTATTTTGTCTATATAGGAGAATAAAAATTTTAATGAAACTTGAACTAAAAATAAATAAAATACGTAATCAGGAGAAATCACCAAAGAAGAAGAGTACACGGCCATGCACACGCCCGTGTGCATAGCCGTGTCTAGCACACACGGCTGCCCACCCAGCCATGTGAGCACCCGTGTCGATACGGCGAATTAATTTTTTTTCAAGTCAGAGAAGTACACGGCTTTCCACCAACCCGTGTACCTAGCCGTGTGTAATATACACGGCTGTCCACCCAGCCGTGTACATAGCCGTGTCAAAACGACGAATTAAATTTTTTTGAGTCAGAGAAGTACACGGGTTTCCACCAACCCGTGTTCTTGACCGTGTCCGCCAGGGCTGACCACACGGCCAGGGGACACGGCCGTGTTGTTGACCGTGTCCCACCGACACGGGCAGTTTCCCGCGAATTGACCACACGTCGCCTTGAAGGCCGTGTTTCCCGCGCAGAAAGATTCCTCAACACGGGTACACACACGGCCGTGTGTGTACCCGTGTTCGACTTCTTTTTATAGGGGCCCGAATTCTCCATTCTCTTCATCACTTCCAGTTCATCCTCTTCCCAGTCCTGCATTTATTCTAGCCGGGAAAGCCATTTCCTTCTCCAAATTTCGCGGAATCGCCTCCTTTCTTCGCACTCAACCTACTCGGTAAAACTCCTGGGTTATTTCCTCTTGATTATTTCTATTCCTATTCTCCTTCTGAAATTCATTTTAGATTTGTTTTTATTTATTTATTTTCAGATCATGGCCTCCTCTCGTAGCCAAGGTGGTCGCCGGCGCCGCCCGGAACTTCAAGCATTATCGACCGAGAGACGCGACGTCGCTCCGCCACTAGCTTTCACAGATCCCATCCACACAAACCGCTATAATCGGCTACAGGCGAAGAAGTATCAGGACATACGATTCATAGACTGGGATGTCCTCGAATCTATAGATCTAGCGGATACTGTGAGGGAGTTGATTTCTGTAGTGGGGTGGCAAGGATTCTTTGCCATAGAAGAGATAGGATTTAGAGAGCTGACCCTCGAATTTTTATCCACTTTTTATGTAAACCTTCGCTCTTGTGTGGCCGATGATGGAAGACCTACAGAGGGAAATATTTCTTTTCGAGTGGGGGGCACATTCTACACACTTTCTCTCCACCAGTTTACACGGTATTTAGGAGTATATGACGAAGCGTTCCTCCTTAGTGCCGCCTACTCTGACTTGAAATTTGAACTCCCCAGTCGCGAGCACGCAGGTGGCATTTGGCGACGTTTATCTTTTGACACCGGCGCCTACGAAGCAAAGAGGTCTAAAGCCTCCAAATTAGTCTCCCCCGCCGTGCATTATATTCATCACCTTCTTAGCCATACTCTGAGCGGACGGGGCGAAAGCTCCGGTGTTGTGAGTCGACAAGACATTCTGTATCTGCACAGCATGACAGCCCACTATCCTATCCATTTGGGCTATATGCTTGCTCATTTTTTTCTTCATCAGGCGGAGAATTCCCGAGTCGGGTCTATCTGTGTAGCCCCCTACATCACGCGTCTAGTCAAGAATATGGGCATCTTTTTACCTCTTCCTCCGATGGCGGTGGTAGCGAAAACTGTGCCTATCACCATGGCCAGTCTTCGAGCCATCCGCCTCGTTACTGCTCGTCAAGGCCGAGGCGGGACTATATATACCATTGCGCCTCGTGGCCTTCATATCCACGACGACGACGATGATGAGGTCGATCCAGATCTCGATGAGCCTCTCATTCCGCCGGCCCGTTCGACGCGTACTCAGGGGGAGTCATCATCTGCCCAGCCTCAGCGACAGTCTCGATTTGCGCAGGAGTTGCAGCGTTTTTATGACCTTCAGCTATCGCCGCGCCTTCAGCGTATCGAGGAGACGCAGCAGAGGACTGAGGACGCCATCATTCAGATCCGGCAGCACATGGGGATCACCAGCCCACCGCGACCAGCTCCTCGTCCATCTCACCCTCAGGATGATCCGACTGATCATGATGACACGCCGATGTATTTCTGATATATCTGGCTTAGCATATTTGGCATTATCTTTAGTATTGTTGATCGATATTTGTATTTGTATTTGTATCATTTTATATTTGTATGATCGGCATATATATGAAAAAAAAAATGTTTTATTTCAGATTTTGCTCCTGTTTCGTGTTGTGATGCTCTATATTCCTGCTCATCAGTCTTTATCTAGTGCAATTTATGTCCCCTTGTTTTAATTTTTGTTTGCAATGAGGACATTGCAACTCAAGTCTGGGGGTATGCGGCATTTTTATAATGAGTATTGACAGTGGAATACATGATTACAATTACTTATTTGCTCTTTATCATAATCCTCTATATTTCCTTATACACCCCCTCGAAAAACTTGATTACTTCTCTTTAAGCTTTCATTACTTTACTCATTGGGAATATAACTATCTAATTCACTTTCGCACGCTGATTAAACCGAATTCGTGTTCAAATTTGTTGATTAGTAACTACGTATAGAAATTCATTAGATTACTTTTCTCCATATAATTTGGTTTAAAAAGATTGTCCTTTATATTATTAACTAATAATCACTCCATTTTAGAAAAAAAATGTTCTTTATCCATACTAAAGTGAGTTGATGAGTGTAATATCTTGATAATTTCGTATTAGTAGATCAACAATAACAAAAAAATTTTTTCTCTATTGGTGTCTAGAACTTACTAGCGATCCTCAAACCTTTTGCACATGTTAATTAGTAAAGGTGGAAATGACTTAGGCCTCCTTTTGGATAGATTGAGCCGTTCAAACCCAAAACCTTAAACATTATACCTTTGCTCACCCAATTTGGACTTTATCCCTATATTTTTGTAATACTCCACCTCTAAAATTCACCAAGGCCAATTCTCACCTAGTAGCACCTATCATTAAGATCATCATGAAATGAAGTTGTTTTTATGAGTTGTATTTCTATCATAGTGATTTGTGGCCTGAGTGAGCGTGTACACCTGCACCCATTCAGAATGATCCCTACTATGAAGTTCCTAAAAGAAAACAAAAACATATAACATAGTGATATGTGGCCTGAGTGAGTGTACACCTACACCCATTCGGAATGATCCCTACTATGGACCTTTGGTTAAGAAAAAAAAAAGAGAAAATATAAGGGAATGATAATACGTGCAAAGTCTGGGGGTGCTCTTAAAATATCAATGTATGTTAAAGGTCCTTATCATACAAAGGGCTAAATTGTGATCTAGTTTATTTTGCTTACCCCACCTATAATCACCTATCCTAAGCCAAAACAATACACCACCATACAAGTCCTAAGGATCCAACTTTACTAATTCTCATGAGTGTTATGGAGAGGGTGTGTAAAGGGAAGTGTATGATTATCAATAGGGGGAATTTTTAATTTTTGAAAGACTAATGCATATGTTATCAAGATTGTTAGTTTCTCCTTACAATAGTTATGGATAACTATAATTATAATTCTAAGAAAGAGTGAAAAGTAGTTAAGATATGTATTGGAGAAATTTTTAAGAAAAAGTTATATTTAGAAAAGTCTACTATACTATTTCCTATACAATTGCAGCATCAAATCTCTATTCGAATTCAAAACAATCAGTGTGCGGAAGAAGAATTATGTATTGGTAACCCAATTGTTTGAATTAGTTTGCTTAGGGACAAGCAAACACTTAAGTCTGGGGATGTGTGATGATTACAATTATGGTAGATTTTTATTGTAATAATTGTAATCATATCCGCTGTTTTCTACCTCTTTATTCAAGTAATTGCTCTAAATAATTAAGAATTGGTATTGTCATGAATAGTAGAGCATAGTTTAAAGTTGTTACTATTTAATGTATTGAACTTCTCCCTTATTATGTCATTTTTCTAATGCAGGTACAACTAGCCAGTGGAACTAAAAGTCTTGGAGCAAACAGGGGAGTTTACGGGGCCAACAGGACTTAACACAGGAGAAGATTTGCTCACACACGGGTAGGAACACGGCCGTGTGCCTACCCGTGTTCCCTCCCAGCTGAAGTAATTTTCCAACCCCCGTGTTTGAAGAACATGAAGAACAACACGGCCGTGTTCCATAACACGGCCGTGTCAGTACCCGTGTGATCCAACACGGCCAATGATCCAGCCCCCGTGCCTGAAGAACGTGAAGAACAACACGGCCGTGTTCCATAACACGGCCGTGTCAGTACCCGTGTGATCCAACACGGCCCATGATCTAACACGTCTTTTCGTGTGGAACTGCCCTGGAACTGCCGACACGGCCTGCAACACGGCCGTGTCGGAACCCGTGTTCGACCATGTTTGCTATTGGACTATAAAAACCTGGAGAAAATTTTATTCTGCACTTTTTTTGGATTATTTTGCTTGGAGATTTTCTGGAGAACGAAAGTGGAGCATCCAAGAGAAGGAAAGCTTGAAGGAGATATTTGTATGCATTTATTCTTTAATTTATCTCTTTTAATCTTGTATCTCTTTTGGTAATCCAACTTTATTTATCTTTTAATTTTCATGAACAATGTGTTTGAACAATTTAGTAATCATGTATCGTTTTGTTTTAATCAATTTCATCGTATTTTATTCGTATATGGGCTTGCAACCATTGAGAATTATCCTTGTTATGAATGATTATATATTTTCACATGAATTCCAAATGTCTAGATTGAGAAATTGGATTGTTTGGATGATGGTTAAATCTTCATATTTATGTGTTATTTCTCTTTGTAATTCAAAACTCATGATCGAGAGATATGTTTCTTGGAAAATTAGAATACGAATGAATGGAATTATGGTATTTTAGAAATAAAGTTTCATGAATCCATGTATTAGATAGGGTATTTCATTCAATAAATATTTGAGTATTGTAAATTGTTCGAGAGAAAATTTACTTACCTTAACTTAGATTTTTAAATTGCTCGAGAGAGAATTTGATAATTAGTTTAACCCCTTACAATACAATGAATTTGATAGTCTTGTTATTTCATGATTACTCAAAGTGATTATGTTCATTGAATACTCTTAACTTTCGACTTGAAACTATTTTTATAACTCTCCAATACAATTTTTATCCAAATAGTCATAGTTAGGATTAATCTATGTTAGAACGCAACCTTAAGTTTAGGTATGATAATAGAGTGAGAGTGAGTACGAATAGTTGAAATGACCCTGTGGAATACGATACGAGATGTAGAATTCTCTTATACTATGATTGATAGGTGCACTTGCCTGAAAGATGATTCAATCTAGCTTATGCCCATCTACATAGTTATGATAAATTGTAGAATGAATCCGCATCAAGTTTAGACTTAGCGAAAATATTCATCAGTGAGTTGTCCTCACTCAATGTATGTGGACTTAGACAGATTTTCTATCTTTCCACATGTTTATCTTACCTCTTGTGTTGAGTGAGCTTGCTCCACTCAACGCTTGTGGACTTAGTATAATTTTTGCCATGCCCAGCAGCCTACTTTATGTCCACCTATCCAATAAATATGATAAGGCCTAACCTGCATTCATAAACTCAAATACACAACAAATACACATCAAATACAATGGATGTGTGTGTCTTTGACTTGTTTTACTTCTTACAAATCTAGGACATTGGGATCAATTGACCCAACAAGCGGATTGGAGAAGCTATCTATCGATCAGCTCTTTCGGCAGAGCTAAGTGGTTTGCATGATGTGTTTCACATATCAGTGCTGCGGAAAGCCTTGAAAGAGCAAATACAATTAGTGTTTGATGATCAATTGTCGGTCGATGGTGGGCTGACGACGAAGGTGTTGGAACCCCAGTTTGTATTTGGGCTAGGTTCACTAATTAGGATTGTTGACCCATTATGTATAATTTAGGGTCAATTTATTGGTTCTAAGGATAGGTCAGACTGATTAGGTTAGACTCTTATGTTACATCCTTCAGAAGACTCCAGAGACTCAGATTTAGAAGAAATGCAGTTGTTAAAGAGTTCAGAGAATTATTTCGAAGTTCTTCGAACTCAACTCGACGATCTTTGATCGTTGATCGACGATGTAAGACCCCCTTTTTCCCTTTTAAACACCGGGGTCTTAGGCCCAGAATCGCCACTTTGCCATGACACCTTCACGCCCTGAAGGGTCATCACCACAAAGCGCCGATTCTGCCAGCCAATTCGATAACAGAAAGGTTGCACAATAAATGAAAGCAAGTCCACATGAAAATCACATATATAGAAATAAAACTCCACAAAGGGAGTGTCCACAAAATAATACATCAGAGTACTAAAATACGGCTTATTCCCAGTACATCATAATCCTCACTACAGGTCACTCATGCGGAAGAAAAAACAAAACATCTACTCAAGGTCGAGACTCACGGTCCCGACTGTATGAACTCCAGAGCAAGACTGCCCCATCTCCAAGCGCACCAGTCTCTGGGACTGCTCCCCCGTGCTGGGCTCCATGATCCCCTAAAATGATGCGGTTAGAAAACTATTAGTCATAAAGACTAAGCCCTATCATCCTCTACTCGTTCCACCATGGCTCCTAGGTACCGAGCGGAGAGGAAGAAAGGGAAGGACATGAAGGTGGAGATTAACTCAAAAGAACAGGTGGCAACGGAACTAATCTAGAAATTTTATAATAAATATGACAGAAACAGAAAGTAGGAAACATAACCTTAACTTATGTGCGGAAGCACATAAGCCAAGGGATCTTCTGCAAGGCTCCCATCGTATAAAGTTTCCCATACCACTTATACGTTGGGGTGTTGGTTATCAAATAGCAGCATATATATATTGAATTTAATCTTAATTTATAAACTTGCTCACACAAGCTTATAGACCAAGGGGTCGTTTTGCAAGTCCTAATGTATAAGCGTCACATTCCACTTATACTTTAGGTGTCAGGGTTAAATGAATCGATTATGCTATGACATACAAGTGGGTATGATGGAACATGCAAGTGCAACTCACACACCCGACTCTGTGCACACAGACCTTTAGTTCCCCCTTTTGGAGTTGTTACCTCCCAGGATACCTCCGTAGTGGCAGACGGAAGCGGTGGGTGGGCCTCGCCCACCTCTAAACAAGTAATGCACTATCGGTCATACCTATCGTACACCTCAACGCTTGGTGCACTAAGCGGACGCCTGCATACTCTTGCCGGCTGGCGCACCGGACTTCTGTTGGCGAAGTGCTAACCAAACTTGTCGAGTCAACATATTGGCGTCGGTGCATCGACCCTCCAATACCGAAGACCCACCACCTTAATTTTCTTTCCTTTTATGCACATACAAATTTAATCGTAATAAAAAAAACCGAGCCGAAGCTCCCCGGACCAAAACGTCTGTCTCTAGACCAACCGAGCCGAAGCTCCCCGGACCATTCTGTCCGTCTCTTAACCAACCGAGTCGAAGATCCCAACTATCTTCCTGTGCCACAGTGTTTTTGAAACGTGAACCCTAATTACTAAGTTACTCTTATCAGTTTGTTAATACAGTTTACGTTAACCTAGGACTGCCCCCGGTATTCCCTGTGAAGGGCTCTCAAAGGGCACTAGGAACTATGATGGTAGCTGAAGCCCATCGTTCCCTTTTGCAAGGCACTTATTGTTATTGGTTGAATTCCCTTACCCATTCCCTTCTCATATTACGATAGACTAACCTAGGGTGATTTTTAACCTTCCTCTCTTCGGGAGAGACAATCTTTCGTCGAACCCGAGCACCTCTTAACTCTAGCAATCACCACTTCTCACTACTCTTCCTATCCCTCTATAGTGAAATCATCCACATCAGTCCACCCAGCTAAAATGACTAACACCAACAACTATCCCAGATCATGTCCTATTGCAATTTAACAATTTGTTATATGCAGACCAAGCTAGACTATATGTCGAACCGGTTAGGAAATGATCCAATACTCGCACAAATGCCCTAACATATTTACTGGAGATATATCATGATATGATTAGCCTATAATCAGAAAATTATAATTTTCCTAATTTATCTGGCATTTAATTAATTTCCTCAAAAATTCCGCGGGCTACCGGTTTGAACATGAACTACCCTAAGTACTCATGCAAGATGTCCAACAAAATTAGTATAAATACTTTGCTATCTCAATATGGTAAATCCAAGGTTTCACAATTTTTCTAGCATCAAAAGGGCACTAAAACTATTTTAGCAATATTTTCTATCTTCCATTATTTATGAACCTAGTATAGAGTATATCCATCCAAAAATTATAAATTAATTATATTATGCATGTACAACCTTAAAAATAGCATTGACCAAGTTTCATAATTTTCCAGCAACAATACCATCCATAATTAATTTTCAAAGCATAAAACCCCTTTTTAACATTTGTGAAGGAAGTACTGGAGTTACTCAACTAAAAATTATACAAAAATTCAGGAGCAACCAATCTGTCCTAAAACATTTAATTCCAAGATTGCATGGGGTTTCAATGTTCAGAAAGATTCAAATAACTAAAACATCAATTAGGGCTATAACAATCGTTACAAATGAGGTGCTGGAAATAGACATCATAAAATTCCAATAAAATTGCTATATGTTCTACCCGCCCCAAAACTTACTCTACCCGAGTTTCACAGCCTTTAGATAATGTTTAGTGACAGATTGTGCTTAATTAGTATTTTACCCTAAAGCTAAGGTTAGGGTTTTGAGGTATCTATCTTTCTCCAAATCCTCCAAAATTCCATCCAGATGATTCCTATCATGCCAATGTCAACTCTACAGAATTGCAAGACAATACAAAAGCAATTGCCCCCATGTCCTTCACAACCCTCAAAACCCTCCATTTAGGGTTTAAGTTTGGATCCTAGGGTAAACCAACCCTAAACCACACCATTTTCTCCAAGTGGGCTATAATAACCCCTCTAAGTCAGTGGTCAAAATATCAGCCTCTGTTGAGATGATTTGGCAGTTCCAACCTCTCAGTGCACTTTTTACTCAAAAATGCCTCATTAATGTCTAGTTAAGAATAAGTGACTTTCTATCCAAAACTCATCCAAATGAGTTGAAATATTGTACAGAACTAGGTTTTATAGCCAGGGACCACTCACTAAAATTTGGGAGGGTTTTGAGGTCATTTGACCACTTAAATAAACTACTCTAACTTTATTAAATTAAAACAAAAACCTTAGGCAAAGTTTCTCCAAAAATTCCCATTTTTGGACAACCTCTATTTATGGCTAAGGGTAACCCCCTACCCAAATTTCACGTCGTTTGGACAAGGGAAAAAGAGTGGGCATTCATTTTAGTTTCTGCCCAACTCTAGGTATAGCCCCCACTAAAACGGGTGTTGCGGTCAAACCACTTACCCAAACGAGTTGAAATTAATTTTAAATTAATCTAGACTTGAAGGGATACAACTTTCGTGACTGACCATTTTTCCTTAATCGGCCTCTAAGTACCTCGTTTTGCAGCATCAAAATATGCCCATTTAATGTATCTTTTCTATATAAATTATTTACATAATTTTTAATTAATAAAAATGTTTTTACTGTTCATCTTCTACAGAACAGAAAACTGAACTCAGAAAAATATGTTTCCTGTAGCTCTTCCGTGATTCGTCGCCGGCCGTCCGGTCACTTCCCTGGCCAGCCACCACCACCACCACCTCCATCGAGGCAATGGCTATCGGTCGGCGGTTGTTTGGCCGCCGGAGGTGGCAGTTTCTGGTGTACCCGAAGATATATTTTTCATGGTTTTTCCATGAAGATGTGAGATAGGTTCAGCTCCGTTGAGCACGAACTCCTTTCTATGATCCTAAGATCTACCCACAAAAAAATAAGTAGAGGAGGACCTTGTTCGCGGTTTGGAGGCGAGATGAACGTCGGATTGTCGTGGCACGGTGGTGGCGTTCCCGAACTTCTCCTACAGCAAGAACACTAATCTGAATCCATTTGGTCAAGAGTGTAACCTTCTCATCTTGCTCTAAGGGGGCTTTTATAGATCTCCATGTGGGGAGGGGAAAAGGTAAAGCATTCATAGCCATGAAAACTCTCTCTTAATAATGTTTCAGTTATAGTGGAGGAAAGGAAACGCTGGAATAAGAAGAGGTGTTTACCAGTGGCGATTTCCTATTAGACCAATACTTTCTCTTTCTTATTAAGTTATTAGAGAAGGAAACGGCCCATAAATACTCCTGGTGTAACTTTCCATACCAGAATTTATTATAACACGTGTTAGAATAATTTCGGGCCTGAACCGAAGTTTCGGCCTTAGTCACGGGCGTGACACATAGGTTACGGGCGTGACAGGCCTGGGTGGAAAATTCTGAGTTCAATGATTGTCTTCCTGAGATCGACGATCGTCGAAGGGGGGTCACGCCCTAGGTCACGGGCGTGATACGTCGGTCACGGGCGTGATGGGCCCGGGTTGCAAATTCTGCGCTCGCCAATCGTCTTCTTGAGATCGACGATCGTCGAAAGGGGTCACGCCCTAGGTCACGGGCGTGACATGTCGGTCACTAGCGTGATAGGCCCAGGTTGCAAATTCTGTGTTCGACGATCGTCTTCCTAAGATCGACGATCGTCGAAGGGGGTAACGCCCTAGGTTACGGGCGTGACGAATCGATCATGGGCGTGACAGACCCATGATGCAAATTCTTAGTTTGCTGATCGTCTTACTGAGATCGACGATCGTCGGAGGGGGTCACGCCCTAGGTCACGGGCGTGACGAATCGGTCACGGGCGTGACCAACCCGTGACCCGAAATCTTGGCCGATGGACTTCGATTCTTGGGTTTCCTAGGGTTCTATCATGGCAGACCGACTCCCAGGGGTCTACCCGGAAATGAGATGTTACAAACGAACTCGGAGTTTCAACTATAAGCTGAGCTCGACGATATTCGAGCTCAGGTCGACGAACTCCCTCCTCTACTCAATTACTCTGGTCGACGAAATTCTACCTCAGGTCGATGAACTTGGAGCTCAGTATTGTCAGATTATTTCTAGATTAATTTTCTCTGAGCTCAGCTCGATGAAGATAATTTCTCTGCTCGACGAACTTTGAGTTCAGGTCGACGAAATCTGTTCTGAGTTTGACTAATTATGTCAGTATCAGTTTGACGTATTCTCTTTCATTTTGACTTCAATTCTTTTATTCTAAGGCAGTAATTCTCTGAATAATTAATGTTTATATTCTCAAGAATATAATCGTTCCAAGGCAGTATTGATTATGGATTTCACAGAGTTAATTACTTGGCTTATTTACTGGGACAGTTGAGGAAACACATTAAAGACAATTTCCAGCCGTTTCAACCCCCAGAATCTCAGCAATAAATAAGGATATTATTCAAAATTCAAAGGTTGGAAAACCTTTGAGATTATAAAAGATCTTTTTCAAAAAGAAGAACCACAATTACAATCATACAGCTGCTGATACACGACATAGAGAAGAAATTCTTATTTATATTGTTCTTACAGGAAATTGAAGTAGAACATCACCACACAAATCATTAGTCTTCTTCAGTTTTTTGCTTCAAAATTTTTCCAGAGACAACAATCAACATCTGTCTGAAAGTTCCTGAAGATAATAAAGCCAACTTCAAGGCCTACACCCTGAGCAAAGATCTGATCTTCATGAACTATTCAACATCTCAGGGGGAGCTTTGACAATAACAATCCACTTGTGTTCTCAAGTTATTTGAGAAAGAGAAGACACCATCATTTTCTTTACCTCACTGTAAAAAGTGTTTTTAACTCCCTTCAAAAGTTATCACATGGTTGTCAAGTCTCCTTAACAAAAGACTTGTGTTGGTTTTGGGAACCTGATCAAAAGCCTAAAGGGTTGTGAGATATCCCTTGAAATATATCTTGTGGTGACAGGGCACCTGAGCAAAAACCAGTGGTGGCAGGGCACCTGATCAAAAACCTGTTAGTGGATTCCTACTAGGGTGGTAGAAGAGTGGATGTACCCAGTTTTGGGGAACCACTATAATTTCCTTGTGTCGTCTTGTTGTTCCATTTCTTATTTTTTTGTGCTGTGATATTTTTGTTTTTACTTGTTTCTATATACTTTAATATCACTTATTTTAATTCTGCTATAAAAACTAATCAAGTTTTTAAAATACTCTATCCCCCCTCTAGAGTTAGTTAGATCTATCCACTGACTTTCAATTGGTATTAGAGGGTTGTTCATTTGGTTTCACATGCTAATACCTGAACCAAAAGTTCCTTTGATAGATCTAAATACCTCTAGTATCTCTCTTATATCATGGCACAGAATAAGGAATATTCAAGCACCAGACCTCCAGTATGCAACCTTAATAAGTTTGCAATCTGGAAGGCAAGGATTAGATTGTATATGAATTCAATTGATGAAGATATCTATAATTCTATCTTGACAGGTCCCCCCACACCTTCTGCAACAGCAACAACAAGTACCAATGCAGTTCCACCACCTGAGTGTACTGATGCATATAAGAAGGCCAAGATTACTGATGCCAGGGCCATGAACATTCTGGCACAAACTATGTCAGATGACATATTCTAGAAAGTGGCTGAGTGCACTTCAACAAAACCATTTGGGACTCTCTAAACCAAATGGTTGCAAGATCAGCTGATGAGAGAAAGGACAGAAGATCTCATCTCATCTCTCAATATGAGAATTTCTAGACAGATTAATCTGAGTAAGTAGATGACATGTATAACAGACTCAGCCTAATTTTCAAAGAGCTGAAGAACCTGGATAAAAATATCTCACTGACTGAGATAAATGACAAGATTCTTATGTGCTTCCCGAGCACATGGGATTCCAGGATCTAGCCAATCAAGCAGCCAGAGGCCAGAATGAAATATCCACTGAGTCTCTACTAGGCAAGCTCAAGTCCTATGAGCAGCTTATAATGACAAGAGAAGTAGCTGAGCAGAAGACCTCCTCATCAGGAAGGAAAGAGCAAAACATTTCTTTCAAAGCATCTGAAGGACCAGAAGCTCCACAAGTAAATGATGATCTCATAAGCTTAGTGGCAATGAGATTTTACAAGATGGCCAGAAAAGATTTCATAAGGAATTAATCCAGACAAGATGACAGACCAAGATATGACAAAACTCCTACCAAGGAAATTATCTGCTTTAGTTGCAGAAAACCTGGACACATTCTTCTTGAGTGTCCAGAGAATCAGATCAAGGAGAAAAGAAGAGTTAAGGACTCCAAAAAGAAGTACAATAAGCCCTCCTCAAGCAAGCATAAGAGGAAGGACAAAGGTTTTGTTGCAAAAACCTGGAGTGAGACAGATGAAGAATCTTCATCTTCTAGCTCCAGTGAAGATGAGGAAGAAGCTAAAACAAAGGAAGTTTGCTTGATGGCTATCAATGCATTAGGCAGCTTTTCAGAAGCTGAAAATTCAGAAAATGAAGACTCTGAATCTGAAGAGGATCAGGTAATATCCTCATTTGATTTTAATTCTGATCATTTAAAAACTGAATTTAAATTATTATGTAATGATCTAATCAAATCTGAGAAAGAAATCAAACATCTCAGTGATAAGCTAACTGAACATGAAAACTTGTTATCTGAAAACATTGAATTAAAAGATAAACTAGCTATAACTTTTGAACAGATTAATTCTTTAAAAATTAAACTAAAGGAGGCTAAGTTATTTGAAGAATCCCTTAATGGGAGAAGCATCAAATTGGTGAACATCACAAGTACAGTAAATGTCAGGCTCAATGACAAGCTGGGCTTAGGTGCTTCATCAAGCCAACCTCATTTAATTCAGAAAAATATTCTTTCTACACCAATAAAATTTATATCAGAAAAGGCTAAAGAAAAGGTATATGAAAATAATAAACCAAGTGAATTAAAACAGAAACCCTAAGAAAAAGAGAAAGAATAAGAAAAACCTTAATCATAACAAAGTTCAACAGATTTCGTCGAACTCAGATCGACAAAATGTGTACAGTTCGTCAAACTCAAGTCGACGAACACCTAACGCAGCTTTTTATTATAATTATTCTTCAAACAGCGAATGTCAAAACCAATATGGTTCTTCGAGCCGAGATCGATGATATTGGGGCACATAGAACGAATATTTCCATTCTCTAAGCAGAGTTCGACGAACTCAGCCCTATTCGTCGAACTCAGATCGACGAACTTATCAGAATTCATCGATCCTAGTTCAGCTTAACAGAAACTCTAATTATTTCAGAATATTTAATCAACCAAAAGAATTTGTTAACCCATTTACCCAATGGATAATTCCACCTAGGAAATTTCACCCTCTAGGATATAAGAACCAACCTGAATACTCTTATATTTCTAGTTTTAAATTTGAAAAAAATCAAGGACCCAAGGTTACCTGGGTCAAGAACACCTATTTTTTCATTTTACAGGTGAAAGAATATCCTACCACGGAGGAACAGTGGTACCTAGATAGTGGATGTTCAAAGCACATGACAGGAAGCAAGGACAACTTAACAAACTGCATGTCCAAGCTTTGTCCAAAAGTGATATTTGCTGACTCCAACTGTGGCCAAACTGAAGGCTATGGGAATGTTAAAGTTGGATCAATCACTTTCAGGAAGGAAGAATATGTAAATGGTCTCAAACATAACCTGATATCCATAAGCCAATTATGTGATAAAGGTTATCATATTTTCTTAAGAGCATAGAGATTGAGTATTCTACTCCAATTGCATTGATCAGAAGTGATCAAGGTACATAAGGAATAAAGTAAGGCTAGTAACTCAAGGTTATAGACAGGAAGAAGGAATTGATTATGATCAAACCTTTGCACATGTTACAAGGCTTGAGGATATCAGAATCTTTCTTGCCTATGCAGCCTAAAAAAGTTCAAAGTCTACCAAATGGATGTCAAAAGTGCTTTCTTGAATTGTTAACTCAAAGAGTAAGTATATGTTGAACAACCACCAAGTTTTATTTCTCCAACTCATCCCTCTTTTGTTTTCAAATTGCATAAAGCTCTCTATGGTTTAAAGCAAGCTCCAAGAGCTTGGTATGAGACCCTAGCTATCTTTCTTTTAGATCATAAGTTCACTAGGGGAATTGTAGATAGAACTTTGTTTACTAGGCATCATAATAATAGCATATTTTTAGTACAAATATATGTAGATGACATCATTTTTGTCTCTACTGATTCCAAACTATACAAAAGGTTTTCTGACCTGATGCATTCCAAGTTTTAAATGAGTAGCATGTGTGAGCTTTCTTACTTCCTTGGTCTCCAAGTGAAGCAATCCCCTGATGGCATTTTCATCTCCCAATCCAAATATGCTAAGGAATTAGTTAAAAGATTTGGGATGACTGATGCCTCAGCCAAGAAAATAAACATGGCTTCCAATGTTGTGATTGATTCTGATGAACATGGCAAGCCAGTTGATCAGAAAACATATAGGGCTATTGTTGGGTCCTTACTGTATCTCACAACTAGTAGGACAGACATAATGTTTGTTACATGTCTTTGTGCTAGGTTCCAAGTGAACCCTAAAGAATCTCACTATATTTTACTTAAAAGAATTTTGAGATATATAAAGGGTTGCCTAAATCTAGGACACTTTTATCAGACTGAGTCAGAATTTGAATTAACTGGATTCTCAAATGCTTACTTTGCTAGATGTAGAGTTGACAGGAAAAGTACATCAGGAACATGCCATTTTCTTGGTGATAGGCTTGTGTATTGGTTTTATAAGAAACAAACATCTGTGTCCCCCTCAACTGTAGAAGCAGAATACATTGCAGCTGGCAGTTGTTGTTCATAAATATTGTGGATTCAAAACCAACTCCTGGATTATGGTTATAATCTAAATAATTCAATTATATTTTGTGATAGTACCAGTGCAATTTCCATTGCACAAAATCCAGTGCATCATAGTAGGACAAAGCATATAGAAGTAAGGCATCATTTCATTAGAGATTGTGTGGACAAAAAGAAAATTAACATTGTCTTTATCTCTACTGATTTCCAAAGAGCTGACATCTTCACTAAACCTTTAGATGATAAGAAACATCTGTTATTTCTGAATCAGCTAGGTATGATCAATGGAGAAGGTTAATTTAATTTCTGTCTGAGGTCGAAGAATTGGTCACAGTTCGTCGAACGGAGATCGACGATCTGAGAATTATTCTTGAGAAAATTCGTCAACCTGAGATCGATGAACTCTATGTGTGAAGTTATTTTCATCGATCGGAGATTGACGATCTTACTTCATAAAAGTTTCGTCGACCTGAGAACAACAAAATGTTTTCCCCTCTTCAAACTGAGATCGACGATATCATTTCTTCATGAAATTTTTCATCGACCTGAGAATGATGATTTGTTTTCTTTTTCGCAGGATAGAGTCTGCCGCTTCATATTCTGAGAATCTTTTTAACTAGGTTTTATTCAAGCTCCATCTCACGCTTTTTATTTATCTTGCACTTGATCTCTCTCTCATTTTGCAGGAAAATTATGGCGATTATGGCGATTTCCCTCTTTAGCATGAAGTATGACACTAGATTCTATATCGACTTCAATTCCTTAAGTCATTCCAATCAGATATTCAAGGACATTCTGCAACTATTTGAAGAACAGCAACTAAAGAAAATCATGACCACCAGGATCAAGTTGCCAGCGAATGAGATGAGGGAATGTGTTTATATTCAACTTATCCAGACGTAGATACTATGACTGGTACCATTGCAGGCAATCAGGTTATCCTAACACCTGCTATTTTATCTGAAATTTTTGTTTGGTAAATGGAGAAGAATACAAAGAAATAGACAGTTCTGAGTATGAGTCTATGCTTATTAAGAGGGGTCACTCCGAGGGAAACCCTAATAAATATTTGAAAAAGAATTTATCTGTAGAGTATAAATTTCTTGCTGATGTTGTTGGGAAGGTGTTACTAGGCAAGCACAAAGCTCATGACTACATAACCAGGCACCAATTCTTGGTGATGTGTGCTCTGGTAAATAAGAAAGCTGTAAATTAGGGTAGGTTATTGTTTGACTTGATTAAGAAGAAGAATTCCAAGAAAGAGGTTTGTTTTGGGAGGATCTTAGGATTTTTCCTCCATACCAAGGCACCTGAATTTTTGGTCTCCCATACCATATTCATAAATGCCTCTAAGAGGCTATCTTCTGCCTTATTTGGTAGATGGGAGAGGACCATCCCTAAGCAATCCAGGGCTTACTCTTCTTCCAGGACTTCTGAGGACACCAGGGCAGTTATAACCACTCCCCCACCACCAGAAGATGTTATCCCTTCCAATAGAATTCCTTCACCTCCTCAACAACAACACCCATCCTCCATTATCCCTTCTACTTTACCTCTTCCACCACCATCACCTCCACAATCACCAATCATCATCCATAAGGATATTCCATCTCCACATCAGGATGAAATTATGACTGATTTCATTCCTCCTCTATCTCCAACTCAAACTCATTTGAACGTTATTCCATCCACTTCATCACAGCCTAACTTCAACTTAATGTATCCTCAACTATCTCCACATCAATCCCCAGTTCAATCACCCATTCAGGAAACCACCACAACAATTCCTACCACAACAATTCCTACTACCATAATTCCAACCACCCTTAATACCATTCCTTCTAACCCTACTTCCACATTCCCTGAATATTCTCATACAGACTTCCCCCATGATTTTTCTGTATGTTCTAATTGTGGCCATCACACCTCTTACACTCCCTCTGCTCCTGAACCTTTATATTTAAATTTCTTTAATATTGCCAAAGATCTTCTTACATTCATTACTCCATCTCTTAAGCAGTTAATAGCTAAAGCTATTGCTCCTCTTGCTGATTCCATCTCATCCCTTGCTGCCAATCTTGCTGCCTCCTCTGTCCCTTCTTCTTCTAGGGGCCTGGTTTTAGTACCCTCTGAATCCATGCAGGGGGAGATGTTAAGTGAAGAAGTTCAGTTCCTCCTCTAGCAGTAGCAGCAGCAGCATCCCCAGAGGCAGACATTCCAACTAAAATAATAGATATGACTGATGATTCAGTTACTGAAATGTCTTATTATGTAGATGATGAAATAAGTACTGTTGGTGATCTCATTATAAATCCCTCGGTGGACTTGGACTTTTTACTTAATTCTTTCAATTCAGTTTACAGAAATGCTTTACCAAGTTTTGATGTACCGTACTCTAAGGCAATTGTATGTTATACTGCTCCCATAAGTCCTGAAGTTGTGAAGCAACTGAAGGCAAGTTTTGCAGTTCCCATGTCTATAGAGCCCTCAGTTTTTACAGAATCTATAGAGCCAGTTTATGCTCTTGAATCCATTGAGCCTACAGCTGACTCCCCTATTGTGGATGTTTGGGATGAAAGTCCTATGCCAGACATGGATGACATTATGTTTGCAGACATGGAAAATTCTCCAGAAAAGTTAGCAGATTTAGTTCCAACAGATGCCATTCCAATTCCCAATATATCTTCTGAGCCTCAGTCCAAGAAGCTCATTTATAAAGAAGCTCTAAAAGAAATTGATGATTTATATGATAATCCTCCTGAATCATCTAATAATGATGAGGATTCTGATGAATCAAGTTCCAAGAAGATAAAATCTAAGAAGAGAAAGGCACCTCCTAAGGCTGTTCCCAAGCCAAACCCATCTGTAGATACTCCCTATTATATTTTGAATAATATTACTCTGTATCCAGGAATGCCTCAATGGATGTGGTATTCTAAGAATGAGCTCAAAGAAAGAAAGAAGAGGAAAAGGTATAGCTCCCCACCAAGGCAGTCCAGGAGAGGACCTCCTCCTCCTCCTGCTGCTGCAGGTGCATCGGGAAGTGTTGTTAAGACTAATAAGCCAGCCTCTAGTAGCTCTCGGACTCCAAGGCTAGCCTCCCATCAGTCTTCTAGACCTACTGGGAAGTACAGTCAATACAGACCTCCAGGTCCTATTACTCAGGCAAATCTCAGCAGTCTCTTCCTCCAACAAATTTTCAACAGCAATCTATTTTATTCAGAAATCCTCAAAAGTCTTCTCAATATGCTCCAAAAACTGATCTAGAGAGACCTCTCTCTTAAGCTTATGAACCTGAGTTAGATCAAAATTTCAGAATGGCAAGATTTCAAGAGTTGATTGGTTTATATCAGATGAATAAAGCTAGAGCAGAACGATCAGATCCATCAAAATTCACTACAATGTCTACCTATAGACAGAAAGAATTTGATCAATTCCAGATAGACAAAAATTTATTTGATCCCAATAAATATATGCAGGTACATCTAGAAACTATAGTTCCCAGAGCTTCATCTGTCACACTTCTTGGAGTTCAAGACATGAAAATGTCTCAAAAGGAAGCAGAGAATCCTCACAGGATAATTGTGTTTGCTAAATCATCATCTACTCCTCCCTCTGACAAATATTGAACATTTATATCTGTGATTTATTTGTGTAATGAACTTAGCCATATCATATCTGTTGAATGGTTTAAATAATGTTAGATATTTATATTGCTTTATGTTTTTATGCTTTTCTTTTTTGTTGGTTAGTGACATCACCCAAATAGGGGGATATTATTGGAACCCTAGTTTGGATTTGGGCTAGGTTCACTAATTAGGATTGTTGACCCATTATGTATAATTTAAGGGTCAATTTATTGGTTCTAAGGATAGGTCAGTCTGATTAGGTTAGACTCTTATGTTCCAGCCTTCAGAAGACTCCAGAGACTCAGATTTAGAAGAAATGCAGAGTTTAAAGAGTTGAGAGAATTAGTTCGAAGTTCTTCGAACTCAGCTCGACGATCGTCGATTGCTGATCGACGAACTTAGAGTTTCAACTCTGAGTTGAGCTCGACAATATTTGAGCTCAGGTCGACGAACTCCCTACTCTACTCAGTTTCTCTAGTCGATCAAATTCTACCTCAGGTCGACGAACTTGGAGCTCAGCATTGTTAGATTCTTTCCAGATTAATTTTCTCTGACCTCGGCTCGACGAATATGATTTATCAGCTCGACGAACTTTGAGTTCAGGTCGTCAAAATCTATTCTGAGTTCGACTAATTCTATCAGTATCAGTTTGATGTATTCTCTCTCATTTTGACTTCAATTCTTTTATTATAAGGCAGTAATTCTCTGAATAATTAATGCTTACATTCTCAAGAATATAGCTGTTCCAAGGCAGCATTGATTATGGATTTCACAGAGTTAATTACATGGCTTATTTACTGGGACAGTTGAGGAAACACATTAAAGACAATTTTCAATCATTTCAACCCCCAGAATCTCAGCAGTAAATCAAGGATATTATTCAAAATTCAAAGGTTGGAAAACCTCTGATAATATAAAAGATCTTTCTCAAAAAGAATAACCACAATTACAATCATACAATTGTTGATACACGACATAGAGAAGAAATTATTATTGCTATTATTCTTATAAGAAATTGAAGAAGAACATCACCACACAGATAATTAGTCTTCTTTAGTTTTCTACATCAGGATTTTTCCATAGGCAATAGTCAACATCTGTCTGAAAGTTCCTGAAGATCATCAAACCAACTTCAATGCATACACCCTGCGCAAAGCTCTCATCTTCCTGAACCATTCAACATCTTTGGGGGAGCTTTGACAATAACAATCCAATTGTCTTCTCAAGTTGTTTGAGAAAGAGAAGACACCATCATTTTCTTTACCTCACTATAAAAAGGGTTTTTAACTCCCTTCAAAAGTTATCACCTGGTTGTCAAGTCTCCTTAACAAAAGAATTGTGTTGGTTTTTGGGCACCTGATCAAAATCCTAAAGGGTTGGGAGATCTCCCTTGAAATAGATGTTGTGGTGACAGGGCGCCTGAGCAAAAACCTGTGATGGCAAGGCACCTGATCAAAAACCTGTCAGTGGATTCCTACCAGGGTGGTAGAAGAGTGGATGTACCCAGTTTTGGGGAACCACTATAATTTCCTTGTGTCATCTGGTTGTTCCATTTCTTATTTTGCAGTGCTGTGATATTTTTATTTTTACTTCTTTCTATATACTTTAATATCACTTATTTTAATTCCGTTATAAAAACTAATCAAGTTTTTAAAATACTCTATTCCCCCCCCCCTCTAGAGTTAGTCAGATATATCCCCTCACTTTCAGAAGGTTAGACCCATTCGGATCGAGGATACGGAGGTCAGGCACCTATGAAAAAAACAATCGGGATGGTCAAAGTCCGTTGGGCCGTGAAAAATTGACATGGGAGTATGAGCAAACCTAGCGAGATGAGTTTACCTAGTTTTTTTTGTAAAAGTAATGTTGTAATAGTTTTGTACTATTTTCCTTCAGATGAATAAAATTTCAGTACGAAATTTATGTAAGGAGGGGAGGTTTGTAACACCCCAAAACTGGAAAACAGAACTTAAAAGTGGCTATCATCGAATAATAGTGGGTATCGCTGGCGATAGCGATATCACTCAATGAAGCATTAAGTAGACTCAACGCACTAAGCGCTCTCAACGCACTCGACGAAGCGTTGAGTGAGCTATCGGAGTGGCGATAGTGGGTATCGTCAGGCAATACTGCTATGTATGGCTGGACACGTGTTGGATGGCTGGACGGTAGCCGAAGAGCGGTGGTTGACTGGGGTCAAAGCGGCTACCGACGATATTGCCCAGGCGATAGTGGATATCGCCAAGTGATAGTGTTAACTTTTACTCATCAGCTAAAATCATGGCCATTGCTTTCTCTGGATTGTGGCTGGGATTAATCCTGAGACCACTTAAGCAGAGAAGTGGAGTGAAGAGATTTAATTTCTCTTCTTCTCACTCTCTCTCCTCCTTTTCGTCCAAGCTCTTGAGATAAAAGAGCTAAAGAAGAAGAAGGTTGAGGCTGATCTTAGCAAGGCTTGGTGAAGGAGATCCAGGAGTCAGAATCAAGAACTAAGGAAAGATTTGTGAAGAGGAAAGTGAGGCACTCCTTTCGAGCTAGATAGAAAGCTTGTTAATGGCTCCGAAATGAGTTTCGGGGGTAACGATCTTCCTTCTTGGACTAGTGAAGTCCTCTTTTTTGCATAAGCATGAAATCCCCACCAAGAGGTGGAAAAGTAAAGGGAATGCCATTGGGTTGATACGTGAAATCCCCGGGTAGTTTTGCATATAGATCCGGAAATCGTAGTACAGAATAGGCATGCTGTGTGAAGCTCATCCAGACAGGTTGGTCCGGATTGGTGATGTTTTATTTTGCATGTCGGAGAAGACTCTGAGTATAAAAAGTGATCAATCCAGCAAGGCTCTTTCTATGAGATATGGCGTGGGGCCCCTGCCGGACCCTCTGTTATATTTCATGTGACAGATGGAGGTGTTACGTATGTCCCCAGGACCTGAGCTGGCAATGATCAATCATGGCACTCATGGTCAATAGTTGGGCTCTCCAGGCTCACAACTTCTTATGCTACACACCTTGTCACATGGACACAGACTTCATAACAATAAAATTCTATCTAGAAGCTTTTGCTAGTGATAGTCACTATCGCATGGTGTTATCGACATAACTCTCTTCTGTCTCCAAAATCAGCCACAACTATAACATCTTTCCAGCCAAAACCCTGCAGCATCCTGTAGTGCCAGAAAACTGGTCTTTTACAGCAATCATAGTTGGACGTACAAAAACTAAAACTTATAGAACTAACTAATAAGATAGATAGCCAGGAAGAGGTGATAATAGAATAGGTCAAGACTGTCAAAGACCTGGAAGCAAAGCTTACTCAGGAAAGACAGCTCCTGACTCAATTATGAAAACCTAAGTCAGTGCTACCTATCATAGATACCTTTTCTGCACCATTTAGAAGTGGTGTAGGATATGTTAAGAACAAAAAGTTTAAAAAGAAGTATCTACCCAAGGGTAAAGCTCCAAGTGGTCCAGTTAGGCAACCAGTCAAGTTTCTTCCTTCTAACAGATGCTTGAGATCATATGTTCTTGGACACATGAGGTCTGAGTGCTCAACTAGTAAGGTCAAGAAAGAGCCTTGCTGGAAGGATCAGACATCTTAAGGCAATATAGGCAAAGAACCACCACAAAAAGTGATCAATCCAAGAAGCCAAGGAATTCTTTGAACTGGTCTCAGTGTATCTCACCTAAATCTGAAAGGTAAGGTTGTGAATTTTGCACTATTACTTTGGAAGTTGGATGATAATTATGTGTTGCACAAAAGATCAACTTCAAATATGCAACCAAAGAAAAGATACAACCAATTTGAGTGTTGGTGTTGTTGGAAGGTTGGGCATTTTTCCCTAGATTGTTGGTATAATCCAACAGCCCCTTCATATAAGTTTCAACCAACTTTATTTAGAAAGCATGTTGTGTTTCACACAACAAAGCCTAACAGGAATCAAGGCCCCAAAACTATTTGGGTGCCTAAGGTGAACAAAATCTGTGTTTACAGGTAGAGCCAAGTACCAAAGGTAGGCCAATATAGTACTTGGATAGTGGTTGTTCCAGGCACATGACTGGATCAAGGAGTTTATTAAGAGATTACACTCCAGTTAGGAATGGGCCAAAAGTCATCTTTGGAGGGTCAGAGAAAGGACTCACCAACGGATATGGTAACATTTCTAATGGCCTAGTTACCATCACTAAAGTGGCTTATGTGGAAGGATTGAACCATAATCTGATAAGCATACGTCAGCTTTGTGATATAGGGTATGAAATTTTTTTCCACAATGATAAGTGTTTGATAAGGAATTCAAGTGATCAAGGGATCATCTTGTCAGGCACTAAGCGTGGGAACATTTATTTTCTAAACTTCTTAAGTATAACTGAGAAATCACTTGTATGCCTTGTAGCTAGTGAGAAAGACTCTTTATGTGTACAGTGGCACAAGAGGCTGGCTCATTTAAACTACAAAGCTATGAGTAAACTATTCTCTATGGACTTAGTTAGAAATAGTCCACAAATCAAATGCTCTAAAGAAGGCTTATGTCCTGCATGTCAAAAATGCAAAAAAACAAAAATTTTCTTTAAGATCATTCAGTCCAATGATACTGAGAGGTGTCTGTACTTACTTCATATGGATCTATTTGGTCCTATGCAAGTTCTTAGTTTTGTTAGGAAGTCCTATACTTATGTGATTGTGGATGATCACTCCAAGTTTGCTTGGGTATTCTTCTTAAGGAGAAAGTCTGAAACACTAGACATCTTTGCTGATTTCATCAAACAAATTAAGAATGAGATGGGATGTTCTGTGGTCAAACTTAGAAGTGACCATGGTATAGAATTTCAATCTGAAAAGATGACAAATTTCTGTAAGGAACTGGGAATCTTTCAGTAATTCTCCTCTCCAAGAACACCACAGCAAAATGGAATTGCTGAGAGGAAAAATAGAACTCTTATTGAGGCAGCCAGAATAATGCTGAGTGATACATCTCTCCTAGAATATTTCTGGGCTGAGACTGTAAACACAGCATGCTATGTTCAGAATAGAGCATTGATCAACAAGAATCACAATAAGACTCCCTATGAACTATTAAAAGGCAAAAAACCAAATCTATCATACTTCAAAAAATTTGGTAGTAAGTGCTATGTTTTGGACAATGGGAAAACTTATATAATCAAGTTCTCAGAGAAATCCTATGAAGGAATCTTTGTAAGGTATAGTCTTCATAGCAAAGCATACAGGATCTACAACTTGAAACATCAAATTGTAGAAGAATCCGTTAATGTAGTTTTTTATTAATCGTCTATTTTATTTAATGAGATCTCTAACAACTCTGGTTTAGATGTTAAAGACTCTAGAATGGAAAAGCTAAAAATAAGTGACTTACCTGATCTAGAGTTACACATTAGAGACAATATAGAAATTCCTCTAGAAAATACTACAACTGCCCAGGTTGAGGAAGAGAATCTTCCTAATCCTCCTACAGTACTAGGTAATGGTAGGCACCTGGCAGTAGCAGTTAGACACCTTAGATATCATCCTATTGTTCAAATAATAGGTGATGCCAGATTAGGAGTATCTACTAGGAGTAGACATCTCAATGAGGTTTTATACTCTAGTTTTCTCTCTCAGGAGAACCTAAAAGGTTTGAAGAAGTCAATTCAGACACCAACTGGATTATGGCTATGCAAGAAGAGCTAAATCAATTTGAGAGATGCAAAGTCTGTAGTTTAGTTCCTAGACCTAGTAATCACAACGTGATAGGTACTAAGTTGATTTACAGGAATAAATTAGATGAGTATGGTGTTATAGTAAAGAACAAAGCTAGATTAGTGGCTAAAGGATATAGACAAGAGGAAGGGTTGGACTTTGACCAAACCTTTGCACCTGTAGCTAGGATAGAATCCATAAGGTTATTTTTAGCTCATGCAACATTCAAAGGATACAAGGTCTACTAGATGGATGTAAAATCAGCATTCCTAAATGGTACACTGAAGGACGGAGTCTACGTAGAGCAGCCACCAAGTTTTGTTAACCCTAAACACAACAACTATGTTTTTCAAATTGCACAAGGCTTTGTATGGGTTAAAACAGACACCTAGAGCGTGGTATGAGACCATGTCTACCTTTCTTATAGAGAACAAGTTCTCTAGAGATAAGATAGACAAGATACTATTTCTTAGGGACATCAAAGGATCAATCATCCTAGTCCAGATTTATGTAGATGACATAATCTTTGGGTCTACTAATGAGAAGCTGTGTAGTAAATTTGCAAGGCTTAAAAAGTTTGTACAACTCTTAGAAAGATGGCTAACCAGGTATACAAATCTTAATAACCAAGAAAAACTTGATCAAAGTCATAACTCAAAGTTTGTCTAAGTCAAAGAATTGTGTCGAGACAGTGTGTGTTGACACTATAGGTAGTATTGTGTCGAGACACCAGAATATGTGTCGACACTATAAGTAAACATGTGTTGAGACACTTGACAGAGTATCGACACTGAATAGCGATAGTATGTCGAGACATTATAAATTAGTGTTGAGACATAAGGTTATCGAGACCTTGAGGTCTGAGTCGAGAAAGATGAACCTTGTGTCGACTTAAGTCCACACATCTCGACAAACTAGGTCTTCCAGGTCGTTACTAGATATTTCCCTATAATTAGAAAATTAATAAATGCAGCGTGCCTTTTCACCTTCAAAAGACAGATACTATAAAAAGGAAGTATAAGGTTTTGTCGACTTCAATCACCATAAATCTTGAGAGACTGATCGTTGTGTGTCGAGACCTAGAAATCCATAGTTGGCTCCTCTCTAACTAAAGCTCTTTCAACAAGAATGGCACCCAAGATGGACGACAACATCAACGAAGGATACGAACTGGTGTGCAATGCCTTTGTCTCTGCTCTTGAAGATATAAAGAAGGTGATTGACCTTGTCAATGAGGCAGGTCTTAAGTATCTTCTTTCAGAACCGACCAAAATTTGGAAGAGAGAGGTATCTGAATTCTACTCTAATGCCTCACTAAACCCTAAGTCAGGCAAGATTAAATCCATTATTAAGGGAACAAGAGTCAAGGTCACAATCAAAAGACTGGCTAAAGTCTTTTAGATTCCAAAAACTGCCCAGGAATATGAAATGGATTCAAGCAAGACTGTTGAAGCATTAGAATGGTGTGGCCTAGCTCCAACGACTAGTTTTGGAAATTCTTTAAACAAGAAGGGAATGAATTCCCAAGGAAAATTTTTATCTGAGATAGTAGGAAAGGTACTCCTCTGCAAGACTGGAGCACATGACAGGCTTTCCAAATTTATGTTTAACCTGATGACAAGGATTATTTTCAAAATCTCAACTGACTGAAATAGGGTGGTTCTTGATAAAATTACAGAAGGAATTCAGAAGCCCAATATGGGCAGTATAATTAGTTTGTATCTGGTAAAGGTCATTCCAAATAATATCAATCAGAAAAATGGAACTAAGATAAATCATATGTGGAGAATGGACCTGAGAATCATGTCTAGATGGGACAGAGTCTTGACTAAAGAGACACCAGAACCTAAAAGGACAAAAGAGGTAACAAGCAAGAAATCTGTGGTAGAGGAAGTTGTATCCTCTAGTGATTCTGAAGAGGAGTGAATTTTAGTTAAGTTAAGGATGCTGAGGAAGAACAAGGCAGATCTCCAAGGCACTCACCTGGAACTAGTGTATTAGATGTAGGGGAGAACATTCCAGAAAGAGAACAAATTGAGGGGGAGAACCTCAATGAATTGCCAATGGATATAGCTACTACTATTATATTGGATGTTGTACAAGCCCTAGAAAAATCTAAAGATTCTGATCATGAAATATCTGAGAAAGAGACTGCAGAAAAGATTCTTCTGTTTAAAGAAACTAATATCCATGGGGAGATAACTGAAATTCCCCAGAATGAAGTACCTGATGATGAAATTTAACATGCAGATATTACTATGGCCAATATCAATATTAATAAGGAAGGTACAAGAGTTGATGGGGAGTTGGCCCCAAATACTAACAAAACCAAAGAGACACCTCAAGTTGAAGAAGTTAGTTCTTCTGAATCTGAGGAAGCAGAAGCTTCTCAACTGAAGAAAAGAAAGTTTTCTGAAATTAAGAAGAGGAGCAAGAGCTACAATTAGTATCTTAAATTTGGACCACCATCAGCTCCTGCAATGGATAATAGCTCTCTGCTAGTTCAACTACAGATCATGCTTGATAAGCAAAGGCAAGATCTACAGAAGTATGTAGATGAAAGCAACAAAGAGCTGCAGTTTCAACTGGCTTAGGATATTAAGACAATAAGATATGAAGTCAATCTCTTGAAAACTGAAATGACTACTTTCTTTGAGAAAGGTGCACATGTTGTTGTCTACCTGGCCAAGCAACAACAGGAAGCCAAACAACTAGAGGATGATATGGCAGTCAAGCAAGGCTATGCCCTTGAGAATCAGAATAGAATGAATGAAAATATGATAGTTATGCATGATATAACATTGGGAGAAATAAAGAATCAAACCACTGCTTTGGAAACCAAACTTAATTCCACTGCAACAAATATAGACACCAAACTGAAAACTCATTCAAAATCTCTGCTAAAGGACATCAAGACTTCTAATAAGATTTTGGACAGTAATTTACTCAAAGTTAAGAACACAGTAACATCAGGAATTAATTATCTAGATGGTCAAGTAAGATTTTATAAAAATGATTTGAGGGATCATATTGAAAGAGAAGTCATAAAGGGGGAGAGGGTAATGATTAAGGCCAGTTCTGAACATGCTACCTGGATATCAAACAATATCAGAGACACATTAGGCTTTTCTCCCCTATGGTATGATGAAGATCAAACTGCTGAATCTTGTTGTCAACCACCTCTACTTGAAGCACCTCTTGCTGAAATCTATGATTTTAATAATCCTATAACACAAGCTAATTTTGAGTCTATTCAAGCATCTGTCCAACATATGTACAGTCCTCCTCAAGGCTTAGATCAGTATGTAATTTGTGAGAAAGTGGACAAGTCTTCTACTGCTCTAGAGATAGAGCCTCAGTTATCAAAGAAAAGGTTTAGAGAACAAGCTGAGACTAGACCAGATTTTTAGCAATGGAGTCCAACCTCCAGATAAATAATTCTTACTACATGGAAGGCTGTAAATGCTAATGTCACAGATAGGGGAAAATGGTACAGTGAACAGGAATGGGACAAACATCTTAAGCAGCAGCAAGTTATCTAAATGTTCAAATATGATATAAAGAAAGGAAAGCTTCATGCGAAGTCCATTGAGCCCAGCAAATATTTTCCAAAGACATACCATTACTTTGAAAGACAAAGGCTGAAAGAAGAAGCAATTGCAAAAGCTAAAGCTAAGAATGACAAAGGAAAGGAGGTTGCCGAGGAAAAAGTGACTGAGGTGAAAGTCAAGATACTATCTAGAAAAGGCATAGTTATCAAGGAACCAGAGCTGCCTTAGGATTTTTTTTAGTTTTAAATTTCATATTAAAAACTTGATTTATAACTTTTAAGTAACCAAAGTTTGTAGCAGTAGACTATGTGATAAACTATTAATGAAAATCTTGGCTTATTCAACATTTCATGTGTTGTTAATAAGGATTGCGATTGTTGATGAGTATAAAAATATAAAATTTTGTATAGTATTAATTTTGAATATTTAGAAAAAAAATGTTAGTTTTTATATATATAACTAATTATTTTTGTTACATTTTATTTTTTTATGTTTTATATTTATTTTCTAAGTTTTTTTGAAATTTTGCATTTTTTACTTAGGTCACGCCCCTAGGTCACGCCCGTGACCTAGGGCATGATAGCCCTATTTAATTCCTTTTTATTTTCTGTTTTTGTTATTTAGGAAAATCAGAAAAGCTGATAGACATGTCCACGCCACGCCCTTGACCAAATCAGGCACGCCTATGACCCGCACCGGTGTTAGCCTGTTTTCAGCAAGATGTCGCGCTATCGCCACGCCCCGACCTGCCTGATGAACCGACTGCCAGACATGCCTGTAACCCAATTCAACACGCTCGTGACCGGATGAAGTTCTATCCAGAGTTCAACCCAGCTCGACACATGTCCCGACACGCCGCCCAATATGCCTGTGACCTTATCACGCCCACCTGACATGCCCGTGTCCAGGGGCGTGTCGTTTCAAATTTTTTTACTATAAATAGAGGGGCAGAGCTTTGTAAAATTATTCGAACACCAACAGCTTCCTTAAGAACAGTTAGGACTCCCCATCTCTCTGACAAAGAACTGGTAGTAGCTTCCAAGTATTCCAAGTTCTTTAATTTGTAATTTTTTAGCTTTCATTTCAGCTTTGTAGGAAGTTATAATAGCTTTTGAATTTATAAAATAGAATGTTTCAATTTCAATTCTGAGTACTTTATAGTTTTATTTGTTTGCTTCATGTTACTTTATTTTCTCATACTATCCCGAATGAAAGTCGAAGCTCTGCTTATGTCCTGGATTAAGATAGCGTGAAACTGCTTTCAAAACTATTTTTCAAAACCTTATTATTTCATACTATCCCGAATGAAAGGCGATGCGAAAGCCTATGACCTTGATTAAGATAGTGTGAAAGCTTTTCAATAGTTTAGAATTTACTACCCTATCCTGAATGAAAGGCGAAGCGAAACTTAAGTCCTGAATTAAGATAGATAGGTAGATATTATTTTATGCACTTTATACCGCCCCCATCCTGATAAGAGGTTAAGAACCCTTAGCACTTGGTCAAGATGAGCTCTAGGCTGGATATTATTTTCAACTATTTCAACTCTACGTTCTAGTTATTCTAACTAGGTTTACTGCTAATTAATGATATACCAGGTGAAGAGACGGTACGTTTTAAACGCAAGCCTCCCCGGTCGTACTTTCGAGTCAGTGATGCTACCAAAGGGACCCTCTCGTTAAGTTAGGTAATCAAGAAATAAAGTTGTTCTTTACTAGGTGAATTAATATTCTCTCATAGTAATTCTGAAATCAAAGACTACCTTTTGAGTCCTTATCTTAATAAAACCACGTATTTATATTTTTCTGTCTTTTGTTTTTAATATAAACTTCACTCCGTTCTTTCGATAAGATAATAGTCCATTCTAAAAGGTAGAATAATTAACACTGATCCTAAGAAAAATATGTCCTTGATATTTTCTACAAAATACTATACTCCTATGCGATAGGTACTCTTGTCTTAATCCACAGGATATAAGTAAGTAAAAAAAGAAATAAACTTATATACGTAAAAGATTATATAACACCAAATCTATCCTCTTTAAATCAAAATTTACTTATCAAGCTTTTTGGCGCCGCTGCCGGGGATTCGTTTATATGTGTCAATATTTGAAAATAAAAGAACGCTATAAATTTTATTTTTTTCTTTTCTTGTTATTTAAAAACCTTAGTTTTTATAAAAATAAATCAAACATAAAATTCACTGAATTTAAAACTTTGTTTTTATAAAACCTAACTTTTTATTAACAATTTTATTAACCACTATTGAATTCTAACAAAAACCTAACATACTATTTTAACGTATTTTATATAAAACTTTTCTTATTATAAAACTAGTTTATAATAAAACTGCTTTTTATTATAAAACCTGTTTTATATAAAACCTTATTTTTAGTTATTTTCCTGTTTATTCTTTTTGTGTGTTTGTATTTGTGTGTTTATATATATTTGTTTTTAACTTAGTTTTTTTTAATTGTAACTTATTTTTATTTTACTTAGTTTTTATATATTTGTTTTATTTTTTGTTTTTATCAAAAGTCTTTTTTAGTGTATGACCTGCAGAACTCCATTTGATTTAAATCTTGAATTTGATCCTGAAATCGATCGCACCTTTCGCAGGCGCCTCCGATCTCTAAATCAAGAGCTAGTATTAAATCTGGAAGAGCCTGTAGGTACTGCACACGTACAAGAAATGGCAGCAGAGCCACAACAAACGCCAGAGGTGGTCCCCCAAAGGACCATGTCTTATTATGCACGACACAATTTAGATGACACCAGGTCTAGTATCATTCGGCCAACAATTGCTACTAATAACTTCGAGATTAAATCGAGTATAATCCAAATGATCCAAAATTTCGTTCAATTCAATGGATTGCCCGACGAAGATCTAAACATGCACGTGTCCAACTTTTTAGAAATATGCGACACATTTATGATAAATGGCGACACTAATGATGCCATCAGTCTTCACTTATTTCCTTTTTTGCTATGAACAAAAGTCAAACAGTGGCTAGCTTCTCTAGCTAGAGGATCTATCACCACTTGGGCTGACATGACCGAGAATATCCTCACAAAGTACTTTCCACCTGCAAAAACCGCACGTCTGCGTGCGGATATTTCTTCCTTTGTGCAAGGCGAGTCTGAGTCTCTCTATGAGACTTATGAACGTTTTAAGGAATACCTAAGTCGGTGTCCACATCATGCGATGCCAGCTTGGCTCTAGGTATAGACATTCTATAATGGTCTGAACACTCAGACCCGACAAGCCATTGATGTTGCCGCTAGGGGCACGCTCAATAACAAAACCCCTGAGGTCGCTCAAACCCTGTTTGAGGAGATGGCCATGAATGCATACCAGTTGAACGTGCCGAGGTCACTCCCTAAACAAGATGGGATATATGAGCTCGACTCCTCTTCAAACTTAGCTCTCCTAGTAGAATATCTGACTAGGCAAGTGGCGGGGATGAGTGCTTCCTCCGCCTCTACATCTTAGAATCCGCCTAATTCAACTAATAATAATAATGAATAAGTCGACTATATAGAGAAATCATATAGACCTTCCTATAATCAGAATAATAATAATAATTCTTACAATCCAGGATATAAGAATCATCCTAATTTTTCGTGGAGCAACCCCAATAATGCTCAACACCCTCCGATTGCAAATCCAATTGGATTTGCACCGCAACCCCACAACCACAGACACCACCACCATAACCGCACTAATTTAGGCCAACCCCGATAGAAGACATATTCACGAAATATGTCAGTATCAATGAGTCCAATATCCGGAACCTGGCCGGATCAATGAAAAACTTAGAAACACAAATTGGACAACTATCAAAAATGTTATCGGAACGCCAACCTGGTAATTTGCTAAGAAATACGGAACCAAATCCGTGGTAAACTGTCCATTCCAGTAACCCACCAAGTTGGCAAGCCGTCAAACTACGAAGTGGCAGGGAGCTACCACCACCCGTTAGGGTAGAAAAAGAAACTACGGTTAGACCTCCTACACCACCTCCTGTTACATCTCTGCCTCCTAAACCCCCGTGAATTGTTCCACCTCATGTTGTTGTACCTTATCCTTCAAAATTAAAAGATGAGTGAGAAGATGAACAGTATAAAAATTTTCTAAAAATGCTAAAACAAATTCAAATAAATATACCTTTCTTCGAGCCAATTGCACAGATGCCTAAATACGCAAAATATTTAAAAAAATTCTTTCAAATAAAAAGAAACTCAAAGATATTTCTAGAGTTTTCCTTAATGCCGAATGTTCAGCCATTTTATTACATAAATTACCCTCAAAATTAAACGATCCGGGACGATTTTCCATCCTGTGTCTCATCGATAATCTATTAATAAAAGATGTGTTAGCAGACTTAGGTGATAGCATAAATTTAATGCCCTACTCGCTCTTTCAGAAACTAGGATTAGGTAACCGCAGCCCAACAAAAAAGAGCATCCAGTTAGCAGATCGTTCTATTAAATATCCAATAGGGATAGTAGAGGATGTTCTCGTAAAATAGACAAGTTTATCTTCCCGGTAGACTTTGTTATACTTGACATAGAGGAAGACGTCGATGTTCCCATAATTCTCGGTCATCCTTTTCTCACAACCTCTAGCACGATAATAGATGTAAGTAATGGTAGACTTCTCTTACATGTAGGAGATGACGAGGTTACTATCGATATAGATCCCTCTATGAAAAATTCTTTAATAAATGACGATTCCTGCTATCTTGCGGATGCCTCTTTTGAGGAAAATGGTTTTCCCTATTCTGATTTACTTTCAATAACTGTAGAAGAATCGGACTTGACAGACTTACCCCTTTCACAAGAAATGTCTACCGATGACCCTTTAGAACCTTTTATATCCTTAACTTCTACAACTCTAAAAACCCCAACTTCGTATGAAAAACCACCAACCCTCGAGCTGAAAACACTTCCCGCACATTTAAAATACGTTTTCCTTGAAGCCGAATCTAAACTCCATGTTATCATTTCTGCCGAATTAAATGATAAGAAAACGTCTGAATTAATAGAAGTGTTAAAACAACATCGCCATGCATTAGCATAGCAAATTTCTGATATACAAGGACTCAACCCATCTTTTTGTACGCATAAAATATTTCTTGAAGATAACCCTCGTAGGTCTATCAATCCCCAATGACGTTTAAATCCTAATATGAAGGATGTCGTAAAAGTTGAAGTAATGAAATTATTAGATGCAGGAATTATCTATCCAATCTCAGACATCACATGGGTTAGTCCCGTATAATTCGTCCCTAAGAATGGAGGTATAACGATAGTGCCAAACGCTAATAATGAACTAATTCCAATAAGTACTGTTACGGGTTAGAGGATGTGCATCGACTATCGAAAATTAAATGATGTCACCCGTAAAGATCACTTTCCACTACCATTTATAGATCAAATATTAGAGCGACTCTCGGGTCACTCATATTATTGTTTTCTCGATTGTTATTCAAGGTATTTACAAATCCCTATAGCCCCTGAAGACCAAGAGAAAACTATGTTCACTTGCCCCTTTGGTACTTTCGCCTATAGGCGAATGTCGTTTGGACTTTGTAATGCGCCAGCTATATTTCAATGTATGCTAGCTATTTTTGGCAAGTTAGTAGAGGACGTTATGGAAGTGTTTATGGATGATTTCTCCGTATTTAGAGACTCATTCCATACGTGTTTAAATAACCTCGCTCCTGTTCTTCAACGCTTTGAAGACACGAATTTAATGTTGAACTGGGAGAAATGCCACTTTATGGTTCGCGAAGGTTTAGTTCTCGGCCAAAAAATTTCTTCCCAGGGAATCGAGGTCGATATGGCCAAAAAAGAAATAATTGAAAAACTTCCTCCTCCAACAAATATAAAATCTATTTGAAGTTTCTTAGGCCATGCAGGTTTCTATAGACGGTTCATTCAAAATTTCTCTAAAATAACAAAACCGTTAACTCATTTACTAGAAAAAGAAGCTCCATTTATATTCAATAACGACTGCTTAGTAGCATTCAACATTATTAAGGACAAACTTATCAACTCTCCTATTTTAGTAGCCCCAGACTGGTCCTTTCCTTTTGAGATCATGTGTGACGCGAGTGATTATGTGGTAAGAGCTGTCTTAGGACAGTGAGTAGAAAAATATTTTCATCATATCTATTATGCAAGTAAAACTCTCACATCCACACAAAAAAATTACACGACCACGGAAAAGGAACAACTGGCGATTGTATTCGCATTTGATAAGTTTAGATCTTATATAACGTTATTGAAAGTTATAATTTTTACGGATCATTCTGCTTTAAAATATTTACTAACTAAGGCAGACGCAAAACCCCGTTTATTACGTTGGATTCTCTTATTACAAGAATTTGATTTAGAGATCCGAGATAAGAACGATGCAGAGAATTTAGCAGCCGATCATCTTTCTTGACTAGAGAATGCTGCAACAGATACACTCGTGGAAGCCGACATCAAAGATAAATTCCCTGAAGAAAGTCTCCTCTCCCTCGAAAAGGTAACAAACTCTTCTACTCCTTGGTTCGCAGACTTGCCTACTATTTAGTAGCCTGGGTCCTTCCAAAAGCTTTTACAATTCAAGAAAAGAGGAAATTCTTTTCTGACTTGAAAAACTACTTTTGGGAAGACCCGTATTTATTCCAAGTCTGTGCCGACCAAGTAATTAGAAGATGTATTTCGAACGAGGAAGGACTACAAATACTACGGCACTGCCACGAAGGACCAACCGGCAGACATTATCAAGCCAACTGAACTGCACGTAAAGCCCTTAAAGCAGGCTTCTTTTGGCCTACTTTATTAAAGGACGCTCAGCAATTGGTAAGCGTTTGCAACCGCTGCCAACGGTCAGGTAACATTTCCCGTCGGGACCAAATGCCCCAAAATTTTTACTTAGAATGTGAAATTTTTATCTGTGGGGCATAGATTTTATAGGCCCTTTACCTCCTTCTTTTAAAAATCATTATATCTTAGTAGCGGTCGATTACGTTTCACGATGGGCTGAAGCGCAAGCTGTAACACCTCTACCCGTCAAGAAGAATATAATAGAGGGTCCGGCCGGGGCCCCACACCATATTCCACAAACAGGCGGAGACGCTACTAAATAATATCATAACCAACGCATCCTAACACAGAGCATTCTAGCGGAAGTTTCACGGTTGAATTATTGAACTCAAGATAAACAACATTGTCCACTAACATAGGAATGTATATATATACATCAAAAGAGTCTGGCCTTAAGGCCTTACAACAGTTTCTCTTAACAAGAGTGTGGTTTCCATACATCGGCATGCAGGCCGGCCACACATGAACAAAAGAAACAAAACAATGCCTTCGAGGGCAGCAACGCAGCTTTGGGCTTCAGCCCGCTAAGTCCCGCTCGGACCAGCTCCTCCAGCACCTGTAAGAACCAATCCACCAAACGGTGGCAAAACAGAGCAACGGTCAACATTCAGCTGACCAATTATAACGACCCTGCCCCTGGCACGGGGCAGCGGAATTCCATCCCTGCATAACATTCATCCACATGATATATAGCCATTCAAGCAAGACGTGCACGCCCGCACCGTCACATATCACAAACGTCGGCTCGACGGCCCGACGCTCCGTGCACTCAGGGCACATTCACACCGTTCAGAGGTCCCAGACATAACGGCGCACTATGAGCATTCTAGTCTGATCGGCTCACCAGCCGTCGACTCTCGCTATGTGATCCTAACAGGGTCTTAAGCACCCAAGGTTAGACAACCATAACGCAGGTACAGATCCACCTTTCCCGTTGCTCACATCGTCAGACTCACGCCTGGACTGACGCGGGTACAGTTTCACCTTGCCCGTTCAACCATTTCCTAGTTGCAGCCTCACGGCTCAACTTTCCACCAGTAGCACTCACGGCCACAAGAGAGTCCAACTCTCATAATTTCCTGGACTTCCTCTAGTACTTTTATCTATCATGCATACAAGCAATCATCACGGAGCCTTCTCCGATATGCAACCAAGCATCACCAATCCAGACCATGTCCAGATGGGCTTCACACAGCATGCCTAGATCCGTACTCCAATTCCGGACTCTAACAAGGGGGACTTCACATATCTACCCCAAGGGACGCCACAACCCACCGCACACTCGCGGGGAAGGGTTTTCCCTATGCAATGCAGGAATTAAGGACTTCACATGTCCAAGCAGGAAATCGTTACCCTAGGAGTTCGCTTCGGAGCCATGGAGAGAAATTTGAGACGGATGAAAGCCTTCGCAGTAGCGTTGCCTTCGCAAATCCGAGCTCGGCTCGCGATTTGGACCACCGTAGCACCACCGGCAGCCGGACTCCACTTCTTCTTCCTCCTTGCTCTCACCTCTCTCTTAAACTTTAGAAAGAGAGTAGGATTTTAGAAATGAGCCCTCTTTTCCTCCTTTCCCGACCTTATCAGCCCAGGAATGAACTCCAGCCACAGGATTCTACTTAAAGAAAATGAAGGGCCAAGATCTACTGAAAATTCCCTTTTCTTTTGGCCGACACGGCCTGTGACACGCCCGTGTCACAGGCCGTGTACCCTTAAGCGGCACACGCGGCAGTCACACCGACTGAAATATTCGAGAACACGGGCATCGACACGCCCGTGTCGAACCTGACACGCCCGTGTCAGTCATGAGACACGCCCGTGTCTCCTGTTACACTGTACTCACCGATCTCCAAAACCAGTACACGGGTCGGAACACGGCAACTGACACGCCCGTGTCCAGCCTCACACGCCCGTGTTCCCGGCCGTGTTCAAGGTCGTGTCCTGCTCTGACTTGAATAGGCCAATTTCGAAAATTAATTCGAACACGCCCTGGGACACGCCTGTGTCGAAGGCCGTGTCCCAGGCTCGACGATCGTCGACTCTCAAACGTCGACTAGCCTGAACACGGCCTGGGACACGCCCGTGTCCCAGGCCGTGTACACCCGACACGCCCTTGGACACGCCCGTGTCCCAGGCCGTGTCTAACAGCCTCCAACCCAAAATTGTGTACAAACATATTTTGAGATTTTTGGGGTGTTACAATCCTCCCCCCCTTAATAAAATTTCGTCCCGAAATTTGAAGACAATAGGGAGAAAATAACAAAACATTTATATGTTTCTATTACATATACAACGAGTGAACAAGCTACGAAAATAACTCGGGAAACTCGGCTCGCATGGTCTGCTCGCGCTCCCATGTTAGCTCTTCTCGGCCACAATTGTCCCACCGGACTTTGACTATCCCGATCACCTTGTTCCGCAACTGTTTCTCGACTCGATCCTCTATCCGTATAGGCTTCACCTTTGTCGTTAGCCCATACTCAACCGACACTCGATCATTGCCAACTATATGAGCTGGATCCTTGACTGCTTTGCGTAACACCGAGATGTGAAACACGTCATGCAATCCACTCAATTCCAATGAAAGAGCTAACCGATAGGCAGCTTCCCCAACTCGCTCCACCACTTCAAACGGACCAAGGTAGCGCGGACTTAGCTTTTTCAACCGCCGGATCCGAGATACGCCTTTGAAGGGCTTAATCTTTAAATAGACCCAGTCACCCACCGCGAACTCCACGTTCCGGTGCTTAGCATTGTAATACTTGGCCTGCCGATCTTGGGCTATTAGGAGCCTCTCTCGAATAGAGCGTAATGTTGAGGTAGCATCCTCGACTTCCTTTTTGCCTAAAAGTTTAGTCTCGCCAGTTTCTGCCCAAGCTAGCGGTGTACGACACTTGCGACCATACAGCGCTTCAAATGGGGCCATGCATATACTCGCTTGATAGCTATTATTATAGGCAAACTCCACCATAACAAGATGTTCTTCCCACTTCTTACCGAAGTCCAGGGCGCACATACGGAGCATATCCTCCATCGTTCTGTTGGTTCGTTCAGTTTGGCCATCCGTTTGCGGGTGAAAGGCCGTACTGAATGCTAACTTCGTGCCCAACATTTGATGAACTAATCTCCAATCCTTTGAAGTAAAACGCCCATCTCGGTCACTTACGATGCTCCGGGGAACACCGTGCAATCGAACTATCTGCTCCACATAGAGCTTTGCCAACGTTTCCACTGAATCGTCCCGCTTGTTTGGTATAAAGTGAGCCACCTTTGTCAACCGGTCTACAATCACCCAGATTGAGTCATAACCACGCTGAGATCTCGGCAATCCGTGCACGAAATCCATAGAAATATCCTCAAATTTCCATTGTGGAACCGGCAACGACTTCAGGAAACCACTCGGCCGTTGACATTCTGCCTTTACCAAAGCACAAGTACGACATTTAGCCACATACGCGGCTATGTCCTTCTTTAAACCAGGCCACCAGAACAGTTTCTTCATGTCTTTGTACATTTTTGTGCTCCCAGGGTGAACTGAATACTTTGTAAAGTGCGCTTCATATAGCAGCCCTTCTCGCAATTTACCCGCACTAGGGACGCACAATCGGCCATCTTTTCGTAATAAGCCATCATCCTAGGAGAACTGATCACCAGATCCCTCCTTTGCATAGCGTTGGAGACTTTCATCCAACTCCGTTGCCCGCCGAACCCTGTCAGCAAGGTCATATTGAACTTCCAACCAGTTCATGCTTGCTTCAGTTGAAGAATCTCTTTCCACACAAGATATCTCCAAGGCTTCCAACTCCTGGATTAACCGCTCATCATGTATCCGCAACCAATTTGCCTGTACTGGAGTCCGACGACTCAAGGCATCAGCGACCACATTTCCCTTTCCGGGAACATAATGAATGTCGAATGTAAAATCCCCAAGGAATTCCATCCACCTCCTTTGTCGCATATTCAACTCCTTTTGATCGAGCAGATACTTTAAGCTTTTATGATCGGTATAAATATCTACTTTCACGCCATATAGATAATGCCGCCACAACTTTAGCGAAAAGATCACCGCCGCCAACTCCAAATCATCGACGGGGTAATTACGCTCATGCACTTTCAATTGACGTGAACCATAAGCGATCATCTTGCCAAACTGCAGGAGAACGCAGCCTAAGCCGCTTCCTGACGCATCGCTGTATATTTCAAATCCATCTGTACCACATGGCGACGTCAAAACAGGCGCCGTGGTCAAACGACTTTTCAGCTCCTCAAAAGCTCGTGTGCACTACGACGTCCAAACTAACTTCTGATCCTTTCTCGTCAACGTAGTCAGAGGCAAAGCAATCCGGGAGAAGTTCCCCACGAACCTCCTATAGTAGCCCGCCAGTCCAAGGAAACTCCTGACTTCGGCCACTGAAGACAACACTGGCCAATCCCGAATGGCACTTATCTTAGCCGGATCCACCGCTATGCCCTCTCCACTTACCACATGGCCTAGAAAAGCCACCGACGAGAGCCAGAACTCACACTTTGAGAACTTGGCATACAGCTTATTCCTTCGCAAGGTATGCAATACTAATCGCAAATGGTTTGCATGATCTTCCTCCGATTGTGAATATACAAGGATATCATCAATAAACACAATCACAAACAAATCCAGGTATTCGCGGAACGTTCGATGCATGAGATCCATGAAAACCGAAGGCGCATTACATAAGCCGAACGGCATCACTGTGAACTCATAATGACCATAGCGTGTGCCAAACGCTGTCTTGGGAATGTCACCTTCCCTAATCCGCAACAGGTAATACCCGGACTTCAAATCCAACTTCGAATAGACGGTTGAGCCCGCTAGCTGATCGAACAAGTCATCGATCCGAGGAATTGGATACTTGTTTTTCTCCGTCAGTTTGTTTAGTTCACGATAATCAATACATAGTCGCAAACCACCGTCTTTCTTTTTCACAAAAAGAACAGGCGCGCTCCAAGGTGACATACTTGGGCGTATATATCCCTGCTCCAACAACTCTTGCAACTGAACTTTCAGTTCGGCCATTTCTTTTGGCGCTACCCGATACGGCGAACGGGCCACGGGTTTTGCACCCGGCACAAGCTCGATAGCGAAGTCAATTTCCCTTTGGGGAGGTAACCCCGGAAGGTCCTTTGGAAACACATCAGCATATTCCGACACAATAGGCACTTCACTCACACTGGCCTTCGGCGCCACCGTCTCTATGAGTGTGAAGAACAACTCCGCACCCTTCCGAACTGCCTTAACAACTTGGAGAGCGGATATCAACATCCCACTCATCCCTTGCAAACCAATGAACTTGGTCTCTCGTTCGGTATTTTGCCCAAGTGTGACCTCTTTTGAAGTGCAATCAATACAGGCACGCTGCTCTGAAAGCCAGTCCATACCAAAGATTATATCAAACTCTTTGATCGGCAATACTAGTGTTTCCACCTTGAACTCCCGACTTCCTATCTTGACCTCAAGACTGCAAGATCGATCCGCGCACATCAAACATCCGTTAGGCAACAACACCTTTACACTGTCTGTCTTGGTCCGGATAGGCACCCCGACACGCAAGACAAAATCCTCAGACAGAAACGAATGTGAAGCACCTGTGTCAAACAGTGCTCGCGCCGGATACTCTCGTATAAGGACAAACCCTATAACATGACAATTAAAACAAGCACAGCACACCAAAAGTAAAAACATTAAAACTTAAGCGCACCTGTGACGACATCAGCCTGCTTAATGGCCTCCTGTTGACCAAGGTTGAAGACCCTGGGCTGCGCGTGCGAGGCAGAAGACTCCACCACAGCCTTCCCCTTCTCCGCATAAGACGCTCCCGTCTTCTTATCACCCTTTGGAGGACCAAATCGGCATTCACGTGCGAAGTGTCCAACCTTCCCGCACGTAAAACAAGCACGAGCTCCATTCCCAGATGTGTCCGTCACAGTCGCAGAAGGAGTTTGTCCAGAAGACTTAGACTTCTTATTCCATTTCCTTCGGTAGCCAAACTTGTCCGGACGCGGCGGCTTAAACTCCGGCTTCACAACCGCCAAGTTTCCCTTTGCTTGCCCCCGTTTCATGTCCGTCTCCAAAGAACGAGCCGTACAGACTAAGGCTTGGAATCCCTGACTCACAGAACTCGAGAGCAAATACCTTAGCTCATCTCGCAGTCCCGCATAAAACCGACTAGTCTTACGCTCTTCTTCGGCAAAGATCGAGCCCGCATATCTTCCCAACCGGGTGAACTCATGCAGGTAGTCATCCACACTTCGATCTCCCTGTGCTAACCGTTGGAACTCCATTTCCATCGATATCCTTTGCTGCATCGGCAGATGTTGTGCTAAGAACAACCGAGAGAATTCTTCCATTGTAATCTCTGCCAATTGCCTGTCGGCCAAGTGATGCAGTTCAATCTCATCCCACCACAATCGCGCCTCTCCTTCCAGTAGGAAAGTGGCTAACATGACTTTCTGTTCCTCCTCAACCCTGATAGCTCTCATAATCCTCTTAATTCTTGCAAGCCAATCCTCTGCTTGGGCCGGTGTACCCGCCCCATGAAACTGCGGAGGGTTAAAGCTCAAGAATTGCTTCCATTGTTGATCTGCTACCCGCGGATCAACTTCGGCTTCTACCGGTTCTTGCCGTACCCCAGCTTGCGCTGGCACCACTGCAGGACGTGCTTGCCCAGTCTGCTGAGCATTCATCACAGCAAGTACCGTTTCCGTGATAAGACGGACTGTTTCAGCGGATGGAGGAGTTGTGGGCACCTCGGCTGGTGCCGCACTCTCAACAGAACGTTGTGGTTCGGACTGACCCGCAACACTTCTGGTCACCTATATGTGTAAATTACACAGGTTAACGACCAATAAAACGGCAATCATACAAAGAGAATACACAAGTTCAACAAACAAGTGTATTTGCATTCCTAAGTGGACAATCTTGAGTTCAAAATTAAGTGTTATAACGACGGCACTGACACGTGCTCGCCCCCTCTCAAAAGAATTCGTCCGCGAATTCGGAAGAGATCGACCAACAAGCTGATACCAAATTGTAACACCTCTACCCGTCAAGAAGAATATAATAGAGGGTCCGGCCGGGGCCCCACATCATATTCCACAAACAGGCGGAGACGCTACTAAATAATATCATAACCAACGCATCCTAACACAGAGCATTCTAGCGGAAGTTTCACGGTTGAATTATTGAACTCAAGATAAACAACATTGTCCACTAACATAGGAATGTATATATATACATCAAAAGAGTCTGGCCTTAAGGCCTTACAACAGTTTCTCTTAACAAGAGTGTGGTTTCCATACATCGGCACGCAGGCCGGCCATACATGAACAAAAGAAACAAAACAATGCCTTCGAGGGCAGCAACGCAGCTTTGGGCTTCAGCCCGCTAAGTCCCGCTCGGACCAGCTCCTCCAGCACCTGTAAGAACCAATCCACCAAACGGTGGCAAAACAGGGCAACGGTCAGCATTCAGCTGACCAATTATAACGACCCTGCCCCTGGCACGGGGCAGCGGAATTCCATCCCTGCATAACATTCATCCACATGATATATAGCCATTCAAGCAAGACGTGCACGCCCGCACCGTCACATATCACAAACGTCGGCTCGACGGCCCGACGCTCCGTGCACTCAGGGCACATTCACACCGTTCAGAGGTCCTAGACATAACGGCGCACTATGAGCATTCTAGTCTAATCGGCTCACCGGTCGTCGACTCTCGCTATGTGATCCTAACAGGGTCTTAAGCACCCAAGGTTAGACAACCATAACGCGGGTACAGATCCACCTTTCCCGTTGCTCACATCGTCAGACTCATGCCTGGACTGACGCGGGTACAGTTTCACCTTGCCCGTTCCACCATTTCCTAGTTGCAGCCTCACGGCTCAACTTTCCACCAGTAGCACTCACGGCCACAAGAGAGTCCAACTCTCATAATTTCCTGGACTTCCTCCAGTACTTTTATCTATCATGCATACAAGCAATCATCACGGAGCCTTCTCCGATATGCAACCAAGCATCACCAATCCAGACCATGTCCAGATGGGCTTCACACAGCATGCCTAGATCCGTACTCCAATTCCGGACTCTAACAAGGGGGACTTCACATATCTACCCCAAGGGACGCCACAACCCACCGCACACTCGCGGGGAAGGGTTTTCCCTATGCAATGCAGGAATTAAGGACTTCACATGTCCAAGCAGGAAATCGTTACCCTAGGAGTTCGCTTCGGAGCCATGGAGAGAAATTTGAGACGGATGAAAGCCTTCGCAGCAGCGTTGCCTTCGCAAATCCGAACTCGGCTCGCGATTTGGACCACCGTAGCACCACCGGCAGCCGGACTCCACTTCTTCTTCCTCCTTGCTCTCACCTCTCTCTTAAACTTTAGAAAGAGAGTAGGATTTTAGAAATGAGCCCTCTTTTCCTCCTTTCCCGGCCTTATCAGCCCAGGAATGAACTCCAGCCACAGGATTCTACTTAAAGAAAATGAAGGGCCAAGATCTACTGAAAATTCCCTTTTCTTTTGGCCGACACGGCCTGTGACACGCCCGTGTCACAGGCCGTGTACCCTTAAGCGGCACACGCGGCAGTCACACCGACTGAAATATTCGAGAACACGGGCATCGACATGCCCGTGTCGAACCTGACACGCCCGTGTCAGTCATGAGACACGCCTGTGTCTCCTGTTACACGGTACTCACCGATCTCCAAAACCAGTACACGGGTCAGAACACGGCAACTGACACGCCCGTGTCCAGCCTCACACGCCCGTGTTCCCGGCCGTGTTCAAGGCCGTGTCCTGCTCTGACTTGAATAGGCCAATTTCGAAAATTAATTCGAACACGCCCTGGGACACGCCCGTGTCGAAGGCCGTGTCCCAGGCTCGACGATCGTCGACTCTCAAACGTCGACTAGCCTGAACACGCCCTGGGACACGTCCGTGTCCCAGGCCGTGTACACCTGACACGCCCTGGGACACGCCCGTGTCCCAGGCCGTGTCTAACAGCCTCCAACCCAAAATTGTGTACAAACATATTTTGAGATTTTTGGGGTGTTACACAAGCTTTTCCCACCGCTGACACATGAGTCATCGTTAAATTTCTGAAATCCTTATTTCCACGTTTTGGCATGCCTAGGGCTCTAGTTAGTGATCGAGGTACTCATTTTTGTAACACCCAGATGGCTAAAGTGTTAGCAAAATATGGAGTTACTCATAAACTCGCTACCGCTTATCACCCCCAAACAAGCGGCCAAGTGGAGGTAGTTAATAGAGAACTAAAGCGCATATTAGATATGACTGTAGATACCAATCGAAAAGAATGGTCCCTCAAGTTAGATGATGCACTTTGGGCCTACCGTACAGTATTCAAAACTGCGATCTGTTGTACACCTTATCGTTTAGTATATGGAAAGGCATGTAACCTACCTGTAGAATTAGAACATCGCGCATACTGGGCGCTAAAATATCTTAACTTAGATACAAACTTAGCCGACGAACAATGTAAATTTCAACTCAATCAACTTGAGGAATGGCGTGCAAACGCCTATGAAAATAATAAATTTTATAAAGAGCGATCTAAGTTTTATCATGATAGGAAAATTAAATTTCCAAAATCTTTTTCACTAGGTGATCTTGTCCTACTATATAACTCACGCCTTAAATTATTTCCAGGAAAATTATAATCCCGATGGACCAGACCCTTTACAGTTAAACAAATCTGGCCATATGGGACCGTTATTATTTCTAACCCTGAACTAGGAACTTTCAAAGTAAACGGGCACCGTTTAAAACTATATTTTACTGGGGACCCTGTTGGAACACCCTTTTTATATTTGGGTCAGGATAACTATGTTAAGGATTCATGACCTCATTATATAGCATAGGTCATTGAGTGTGAGTTTAGAACTTAGGATATTTGAGAATTTAGTTCTGCTCAGCTCGACGGATAGTCGACCCCAGCTCGACGTGTCGTCGTCCTCAGCTCGACGCGTAGTCGACCGCTGCTCGACGCATAGTCGATCGCAGCTCGACGCAGCATCGTCCTCAGTTCGACGTAACGTCGACTTCAGCTCGACGTTTTGGCGTGATTCTCTCTGCATCCTTAATCACTCTCTGATCGACGGATAGTCGAGCTCAGATCGATGATTTATGATGAGTTCGATGTTTTGAGTTCTCCCGTCTGTTGACATTTGAAATTCAAATTAAAGATCATCAAAGCAGTTATTGCAAGAGATCCCCTGGCCGTTTCAAGACTTAATTGGTCCATATCTCAAGGAATTTTCATTGGAAATCAATTAAGGCACTTCCTTCCAAGGCATGGACAGTTAAGGAATGCATTGAATGCCCTGCCAACGGCTATCTATCAGACAGTAGTAATTCTATTACTTAGAGATTTTTTCGAGAGAGACAGTAACACAGTTATTCAGATTTGTTACAGAGAACATTCTTCATCATCTCTCTCTCACAGAATCTGCTGTAGAGAATTCAAAGAGAAGAACATCACTCAGAGAAATATCATCATCAATACTCTCTGATTCTCGTCTGCTCTGCAATCAACTCTTCTACAGACTGCCTTCTACCTTCAGACATCAAACACTCAGTTTCTGAGTTATCTATTGCTGAAGAAGGACAAGCAGTGAAGAGCCTGTCACCCTTGTGCAAAGTTTCTTCTACCTGAACTCATCTACATCTCAGGGGGAGCTCTGACAACATCAAAATCCACAAGCTTCTCTCTGATAGTTGACAGAGAAGCATACTCATCCTTTCATTACCTTATTCCATCTGTACAGGGCTTTAACTCCCTTCAAAAGTTACCCTTTTGGTTAGCTGAGACCTTGTCAAAATCAGTGGTGGCAAGACACCTTATCAAAAAATCTGGTGGTGCCCAGGACACCAGATCAACCATCCTGCAGTGGATTCCTATCAAAGGGTGATAGAAGAGTGGACTACCCAAGTTTGGGGAACCACTATAATTTCCTTATGTCTTCTGTGGTTTATGTTTACTTCTTGCTGTGTGCTGTGTGCTGTTTGCTTTATCATATATTTAACCATTGCATAACTCACTTTCTACACTAAGTAAATCAAAAGTTTTAAATACATCAATCTATTTGAACTTATTCTATTCACCCCCCCTCTAGAGGTAGATAGATCTTATCACCTAACTTTCAGACCCTTTTCAAAAAGAACCTGAAACCCTAACACTACTTCATAACCTCGAAATATAAATTCACTTGTATATTTCCATCTTTTATGCTTTTGTATATTCTGTACATATGTTTTTTTGTCTTTATTTATCACTTCATACCTATGCCTAACATAAGTATGGGGGTGCTTTTAGCTGCAATTTTTATCACTTTTATGTTATATTTTTCCTTTTAAATAAAAACATTATTTATTTTATTACTCATCCAAAACAAGTCAAAACTTTTAAAACTATACTATTTATATATATTCCAAAAATCTGCATTGATAAAAATGCAAATTATTCAATTTTCAAATTTACTACTCCTTCTAATAACAAGATAGATATAAATATTTGGAATAAACTTGTAAACCCTACCTTGTAAATTTCATTACAATCGGTGTTATTATTTTAGCAAGCCTGCTTTAATATATAAAAAATACATATATAAATATATAATAAAAGCAAAACATATTATGTTCACCAAACAATTTTAGACTATAATTATCCTTACTCAATTCTAAATGAAATATAGGAAATACAAACTATTATAGTTGCTCTATAAATTTTTTATCCAACTCTTGAATATTTAGTCCTTTCTACTTGGCATGTTTTCTTACGCAAGCAAGTATCTAGGAGTATGTGCTCATACTAAAAGAAAAGATCTTATGTCAATGGGAATAAGATTTCATTCCATACACATAGGCATCCAATAAATATGAAAAGATTATATGGAAAAGAGTATGTGCTCCTCTAAATATACATTGGATTCAAATAAAAACTCAAGTATGCATTGTATTTTTTTGCCACTTTGGAATTACATTCCTTAGTAGTTATAACAACGCATAACTTAGATAAAAAGATGATAGAATATAAAAATCTATCACTTCTACAAAAGCCTATTGTATAGGTAAATTCCACCCTTCCAAAGTTGATATTCTATTTTTGTTTAAAATTTTTAGAGAGCATAAATAATAGGATGTATATTTTCCAATATATCTTGTATAAGATATAGTAATCATAAAGTCAATCTATCTTTATTATATCTGATTTTAAAATATGCTTACTATTTGTTTTCCAAAACTTTTTATGGCTATAAATTCTAACTCTGATATCAATGATATATATACGATAACATTTAACTCTTTATTCACCGGATTTTTATACCTGTTTTATCTTGAAGAATTAAATTGATAGTAATTAGAAAACTTCATAACTTATAAATATACTCAACTCTATATTTGCTCTGGAATAGCAAAATCTAACTATGGGGGTATTTAATGAGTATAAAAATATACAATTTTGTATAGTATTAATTTTTAATATTTATAAATAAAACCTTAGTTTTTATATATATAACTAATTATTTTTGTTATATTTTATTTTTTTATGTTTTATATTTATTTTCTAAGTTTTTCTGAAATTTTGCATTTTTTACTTAGGTCACGCCCCTAGGTCACGCCCGTGACCTAGGGCGTGACAGCCCTGTTTAATTCCTTTTTATTTTCTGTTTTTGTTATTTAGGAAAATCGGAAAAGCTGATGGACACGTCCACGCCACACCCGTGACCCAATCAGACACGTCCGTGACTCGCACTGATGTTAGCCTGTTTCCAGCAAGATGTCACGCTGTCGCCACGCCCTGTGCCGCCTGATGAACTTACTGCCAGACACGCCCATGACCTAATTCAACACGCCCGTGACCGGATGAAGTTTTATCCAAAGTTCAACCCAACTCGACACATGTCCCGACACGCCGCCCGACATGCCCGTGACCTTGTCACGGCCACCTGACACACTCGTGTCCAGGGGAGTGTCGTTTCAAATTTTTTTTCTATAAATAGAGGGGCAGAGCTTTGTAAAATTATTCGAACACCAGCAGCTTCCTTAAGAATTGTTAGGACTCCCCAGCTCTGTGACAAAGAACTGGTAGTAGCTTTCAAGTATTCCAAGTTTTGTAAGTTGTATTTTTTCCAGATTTCTTTTCAGCTTTATAGGAAGTTGTAATAACTTTTGAATTTATAAAATAGAATGTTTCAATTTCAATTCTGAGTACTTTACAGTTTTATTTTTTTGTTTCACGTTACTTTATTTTCTCATATTATCCCGAATGAAAGGCAAAGCTCTGCTTATGTCCTGGATTAAGATAGCGTGAAACTGCTTTCAAAACTATTTTTCAAAACCTTATTATTTCATACTATCCTGAATGAATGGCGAGGCGAAAGCCTATGACCTGGATTAAGATAGTGTGAAAGCTTTTCAATGTTTAGATTTTACTACCCTATCTCGAATGAAAGGCGAAGCGAAAGCTTAAGTCCTGAATTAAGATAGATAGGTAGATATTATTTTTTGCACTTTATACCGCCCCCATCCTGATAAGAGGCTTAGAACCCTTAGCACTTGGTCAAGATGAGCTTTGGGCTGGATATTATTTTCAACTATTTCAACTCTACGTTATAGTTATTCTAACTAGAGTTTATTGTTAATTAATCATATACCAGGTGAAGAGACACTACATTTTAAATGCAAGCCTCCCCGGTTGTACTTTCGAGTCAGTGATGTTATCAAAGGGACCCTCTCGTTTAGTTAGGTAATCAAGAAATAAAGTTGTTCATTAATAGGTGAATTAATATTCTCTCATAGTAATTCTGAAATCAAGGACAACCTTCTGAGTCCTTATCTTAATAAAACCACATTTTAATATTTTTTTGTCTTTTGTTTTTAATATAAAGTCCACTCGGTTCTTTCGATAATATAATAGTCTGTTCTAAAAAGTAGAATAAATAACACCGATCCTAGGAAAAATACGACCTTGATATTTTCTACAAAATACTATACTCCTATGCGATAGGTACACTTGCCTTAATCCATAGGATATAAGTAAGTAAAAAAGAGATAGACTTATATACGTAAAAGATTATATAACACCAAATCTATCCTCTTTAAATCAAAATTTACTTATCAATTGTTTGTCTTATCTTCTGTTCAGCATTATTATTTTTAATATGTGTTTTTATGAGTGGTATTTCACATATAATATTGCACTGTATTCTTATGTCTTTATCATTATATTTTTGCATCATTTTGTATATCTTTGATTTGGGGTTATGACTTCCCCAAATTGGGGGAGATTATTGAGTACATTGGTCTGAATGTACTTGATTTGAAGAAGTCCTTTCAGCTCAATGATATACACATAGTTATATTTGATGGATGTTAAGTTCATATGTGCAGGCAAATAAATCTAAGTACAAAAGCGTCGAGACACTCAGGACTAGTGTCAACACACACTGAACAAGTTAAGTCAAGACAAAGAGAAGTTGTGTCGACACTAAGGACAACTGTGTCGACACACTCTATTCAAGCTATGTTGAGACTAAAGATAACTGTGTGGACACTCAAGACTAGTGTCGACACACTTCACAATCTGTGCCGTTACTGGAAGCAAGCTGTGTCAACACTCAGGACTAGTGTCGACACATTCTACATAAGTTGTGTCGAAACAACTTGAAGAGTTATGTCAACACATTTAGATGTATGTCGACACCACTACAAGAGCATTGTCAACACCCAGGACTTGTGTCGACGCATTCAACTGTCAAGTGTCAACTCTTCAAGAAGATTTGTTTCCTAAGAACAGAAATCAAGACCGAGGTACTTACAACTATTAGAACTGTTAGATGTCAGTTATTAACCGAATCAGCCAATTACTCCTATTAGAGCCTATTTAAAGGGATCAACTCTTAAAAAGAGAGAGAGAACAATTAGAAGAAAAACAATCACAATTGTTGAAGTCAGATATTAGAAGCATCAATTATAAATTTAGAAGGTGGAGAGAAGCCAGATCAAGAATCCTCTTCAACATTTCTCCAGCCTAGATCTACCCTAATTTTCTACTTCAAGAAGTTTTAAAAAGCTAAGAATGGTTGGATCAGATCTATCTTGATAATTTCAAAGGAAGCAAATTCATTAAGATCAGATCAACAAGCTGTTAATCATTTCTCTCTTGTTGGGTGACATTTTCTGAATCTATTTCTTTTACCATCAATAATTGTGTAAGATCTATCTGTAGATCTGAGTGTAGGAGAATTATTCTCTTTATGTTATAAGCCTGTGTTATAAAGGCTGAAGTAGGGCTGGGATAGCCTGAGGTAGGAGAAGTAGGTATTTCTCTGAGTTGTAGGGAAGGATTTCCCTAAGGAGTAGGAGTGTGGATTCATTCTGAGGTAGAGTTCTTGAGAAGAACTTGAGGTGTAGGATCTTGGTGATCTGAGTGGTAAGACTTGTATAGTTTGAGTGGTAGGAGCCAGTTGGGCTCTAAGCTGTAAGATCTGATGATCTGAGTAAAAGAAAGAGAAGGAGTTGGCTGAATCTAGTTCATTGCTAGATAGGCGAAGGGGGAAAGTGGATGTACCCATAAGTTGGGGAACCACTATAAATCTGTATGCATTGTGTGTGTTTGCTGAATTGTTGTACTGTGATAATTTTCTAATTGCTGTTAAGTTTAACTTAATTATCTGACTGTGTTAATCATTTTAAAGGAAAGTAGAACTCTGATTAATTAAAGGGGTACCCATAGTTTAAATTGGACATATTCACCCCCCTCTAGGTCATTCTCAATCCTAAAGCAAACATTTACAGGCTATCCGCAAAACGTTCTTTACGAAGCGCCTATGGTAGCCAGCAAGTCCAAGGAAGCTCCTGACTTATGCTATAGAAGACAACACAGGCCACTCCCGTATCGCAACTATATTCGCCGGATCCACCGCAATACCTTCACCACTAACCACATGGCCAAGAAAAGCCACTGACGATAGCCAAAAATCGCACTTTGAGAACTTGCAATGGAGCTTTTTTCTCCTTAGGGTGTGCAAAACCATCCGCAAATGATTTGCATGATCTTCTTCAGACTGAGAGTACATCAATATGTCATCAATAAGGACGATCACAAACAGGTCCAAGTACTCTCTAAATGTTCGATGCATCATGTCCATGAATACCGATGGCGCATGTTTTAGCCCAAACGGCATTACAGTGAACTCATAATGACTATAGCATGTACCAAACACCGTCTATGGAATGTCACCTTCCCGAATCCTCAACTGGTAATAACCAAATTTTAAATCTAGCTTCAAGTAGACAGTTGAACCCACTAGCTGATCAAACAAGTCATCAATCCATCGAATTGGATACTTGTTCTTCTCCGTCATCTTATTTAACTCTCGATAATCAATGCATAGCCGCAAGCTTCCGTCTTTCTTCTTCACAAAGAGGACCGGTGCACTCCAAGGTGACATACTTGGACGTATATAGCCTTGCTCTAGCAATTTTTGCAATTTAAATTTCAATTCAGCTATCTCCTTTAGCACAACACGGTACAACCAGCGTGCCATAGGTTTCGCACCTAGCACCAACTCTATAGCAAAGTCAATCTCCCGATGGGGCGGTAACCCAGGAAGATCCTTAGGAAACACATTTGCGTACTTTGATACGATAGGAATGTCACTCAAACTAGACTTCATCTCAACAGCATCCAGCAGCGTAATGAACAACTCTGCGCCCTTCCAAACAGTCTTGACTACCTATAGAGCAGACATTAATATCTTACTTGATCCTCACATACCAGCGAACTTAGTCTCTTGTTCGGTGTTCTGTCCTAGTGTTCCTTCCTTTGAGTTGCAATCTATACAGGCACGCTGATCCGAGAGCCAGTCCATACTGAAGATTACATCAAACTCAAATATCAGCAGCACAAACGCTTCCAATTCGAAATCCTAAATTCCAATCAGTACCTCAAGATAGCAAAACCTATCCGCATGCATCACACATCCATTAAGTAACAACACCTTTACTCTATATGTCGACATATGAGTAGGCACTCTGATTCGCGATACGAATTCCTCAGATAGAAATAAATGAGAAGCACTTGTATCGAACAGTGCTCTCACTGGATAGTCCCGAATATAGAAAAAACCTATACTTACCAAATTATACGCAAGCAATTCACAAGTTATATAAAGTATATAAAGCAAGAAAACTATATACTACTAATACCTGAGACGACATGAGCCTGTTTGATGGCCTCCTGATGGCCAAGGTTATACACCCTTGTTGGAACCCTATTACTGATTTGGGCTAGGATTACTATTAGGATGTTTAGTTTGACCCATTTTGTATAGTCTAGGGTCATAGGTTATTTCCAGGGTTGTTTCTCCTTCAGAAGAATTCCAGAAGAAATGCAATTAGTCGAATGCAGAATTCAGGTCGACAAAAGCTGAGCGCAGTTCGACGATCGTCGAGCTCAGCTCGACAAACTCTACTTTTGATCAGGTGCCCCAAAACCAACTTAAGTATTTTGATAATACTTAAGTTTGTTTTTGGGTACAATAACAAAAAAATACAAGTGTTGTACCTCCTCCAAAATGGACAGAAGCCCAGAAGAAAGCAAAGATTATTGATGCCAAGGCTATGAACATTTTAGCCCAAACTATATCAGATGACATTTTCCAGAAGGTTGTTGAATGCTCTTCAGCAAGGGATATTGGGAACTATCTAAACACAATGGTTACTGGATCTGCTGATGAGATAAAGGACAGAAGATCCAACTTGATCTCTCAATATGAGAATTTCAAGAAGGGAGAATCTGAATCAGTTGTTGAGATGTACACAAGACTCAGTCTCATTATTAATGAGCTGAAAACCCTAGAGAAGGACATCACATTGACAGAAGTCAATGATAAGATCCTCATGTGTTTCCCTAGCACATGGGATTCAAGGATCTGGCCAATCAAGGAAGCCAAAAGTATATATGGGATTACCACAGAGATCCTGTTGGGCAAGCTCAAGTCTTATGAGCATCTCATCAGAATCAGAGAAGCTGAACAGAAGTCTTCACCCCTAATAAGGAAAGAGAAAAGCATTGATTTTCAAGCAACAAAAAAGGAAGAAAAATCTCTAGAGAATGAAGATCTTATAGGTCTCTTGGCTAAGAGATTCTACAAAATAGCAAGAAAAGATTTCAGGAGAAGATATTCAAGAAATAATGACAAACCAAGGTATGATAAAAATCCCACTAAATAAATAGTTTGGTATGGTTGCAGGAAACCAGGACATATCCTTCCAGAATGTCCTGAGAATAAGAAGAAAGACAAGATGAAGGAGAAATACTACAAGAAGCACTCACACAAACCCTCTTCCAGTAAATAAAAAAAGAAGGAGAGAGACTTTGTTGCTGAGACTTGGAGTGAATCTGATTCAGAATCTTCATCTAGCTCAAGTGAAGATGAAGAAGAAGAAAAGGCTAAAGAAATCTATTTGATGGCAATCAATGCATCATGCAACAATTCTGAGTCTGAGTTAGAATTTGAAGAAGATCAGGTAATATCTTCTTTTTATTTTACTTCAGATCAATTTAAAATAGATTTTAAATTACTATGTAAAGATTTAATAAAATCTGAGAAGGAAATAAAACTTCTCAGAGAGAAACTAACTGAATTTGACAATCTTACCTCAGAAAATCTTGAACTTAAAGAAAATTTAAAAATTGTTAATGAACAAATAGGTTCCTTAGAAAACAAGCTAAATGAGGCTACAAAGTTTGAAGAATCCCTTAATGGGAGAAGCATCAAACTGATGGATATCACAAGCACAATCAATGCTAGGCTCAATGACAAACTAGGCTTGGGGGCTTCATCTAGTCAACCTCATCTTATTCAAAAAAATATTTTATCAACCCCTATAAACTTCATATTAGCTAAAGGAAAAATAGTTCTATAAATTATAGATAAAATTACTAAAGTTTCACAAAAGAATAAATCAAAGCAAAATATAAATTCACCGAAAAATCATGTTCAACAAAATTCGTCGAACCAAGATTGACAAAATCAGTATTTTTCGTCGAACGGCGATCCACGAACTCTGAACCCAAAATTTGGGTATAATTACTCAACAGCTGGTGCTCGACAAAATCAATATGATTCGTCGAATAGAGATCGACGAATGTGGAATGCAGAAAATGAATATTATCATTCTATGAACCAAGCTCGACAAAATCAGTACTTTTCGTCGAACAAAGCTCGACGAAATAATTATAATTTGTCGAACCCTATTTACTCAAACAGAAATTTTACTTATTTTCAAAACAATAATCAAAAATAAAAATTGAAAAACCCCTTTACTCAGTGGATCATCCCTCCTAGGAGATATCATCCACTTGGTTATAATGATCAACCAGAGTGTTCTTACATTTCCAATTATCATTATAAAAGAAAATTAGGACCCAAGGTAACCTGGGTCAAGAACATCTAATTTTTTTTTATGCAGGTAAAGAACTATCCTACCATAGAGGAACAGTGGTATCTGGATAGTGGTTGCTCAAAACACATGACAGGAAGCAAAGAAAATCGAAAAGATTTTAAACCTAAGCTTGGACCTAAAGTAATCTTTAAAGACTTCAACTGTGGACAAACAAAAGGCTATGGCAATGTAAAGGTTGGAGCTATTACCTTCAAGAAGATAGCCTATATAAATGGTCTCAAGCATAACCTCATCTCCATAAGTAAGTTATGTGATGAAAGTTATCAGGTATCTTTTAATAAGTCATCATATTTTATTACTTCAGATAAAAACAAAATTATTTTAACTAGAATTAGACAACATTTACTTAATTAATTTTAATTCTGCTAATTCAAAAATTTGCATGTTTAATCAAATTAATAAAACAAATGATTTATGGCATAAAAGATTATGACATGTAAACCTTAGGACTATTACTAAACTATCTAAGGACAACCTTGTTAGAGGACTACCTTCTGGTTCTTACAAGAAGGAAGGACTCTGCAGGGCTTATCAATTAGGCAAACAAACCAAAAATAGTTTTAAATCCATTTCTAAGAGTGATTCACCTAGAATTTTGTATTTTCTTCATTTGGACCTTACTGGACCTATTGTTGTACAAAGTTTGGGAGGAAAGTCATATACCTTAGTTATTATAGATTATTTCTCTAGATTCACTTGGGTATTCTTTCTGAGAAACAAGTCAGATAACTTTAAAGTTCTTATAGATTTTCTTAAGAGATCAAGATTGAGTACTCTACTAAGATTGCATTGATCAGAAGTGATCATGGCACTGAGTTTGAATCTCTTCTGAAAGTGCAGGATAAGATCAATCCTAACTCTAGAGGGGGGTGAATAGAGTTATTTAAAATAGTTTTGCAAATAAAAACTTGAGTGGAGAGAAAGTTTAGATTTACTTAGTGTATGGTGCTATAGCAAATAATCAGAGTAAAAAGAAATTCACAGCACAAAGCAAAACACAAAGAAACAAGCAATCCAGACGACACAAGGAGCTATAGTGGTTCCCCAAAATCCTGGGTAGTCCACTCTTCTATCACCCTTGATAGGAATCCACTTCAAGATGAGTTGATCAGGTGTCTTGAGCACCAGAGAGTTTTTGACCAGGTTCTCACAAACCAAAGGAGCTGATTTTGACCAGGTTTCAGCAAAACCAAAGGTAACTTTTGAAGGGAGTTAAAACCCTGTACAGAAAGAAAAAGAAAAAGGGGTGATGTTGTCTTCTCTATCAACAAGTAGAGAGAAGCAAAGTGGATCTGTAGATATTGTCAAAGCTCCCCCTGAGATCAAGAAGTAGTTCAGGAAGGAGAGCTCTGCACAAGGGTGACAGGTCTTCAAAGATCTGATTTGCTCCAGCAAGGGATGATCCAAGAAAGTTGGATGGTTGTGTCTGAAGCAATCAGAATTCCTGTGAGTGAGCTTTCAAAACAATATCACAGAGAGAGAGCAGCTGAAGTCCTGTATTGTTGTTCTATATGTCTCTGTCTAGCTGAATGAATAATATATCTGAGTCTTCTTCTTCCTTTTTCTTTGATAGCCGTTGGCAGTCAGCATTAAATGCTTTCCTTAAATGTCCATGCCTCAAAGGAAATGTCAGGCAGATATTCCTTAGAAAATTCCTTGAGCCATGCACCAGATATGCTGTAACGGCCAATAAATCTTCAGCATTAATTGTTTGACAGAAGGAATTTGAATTCCTATTCAAAACTGACGGAAGTCTGGAAAACGTCGAGCTCACAGTAAAACGTCGATCTGAGCACGACACACGTCGGCCAGAGAGTGTTTTCTGTAAGCAGAACTGGGTTCGACGGAACGTCGAGCTGAGGTCGACTCCACGTCGAGCTGAGGTCGACTCTGCATCGAGCTGAGATCGACTCTGCGTCGAGCTGAAGTCGACTACGCGTCGAGCTGAAGATTACTCTAACAAGCCTATGTGACCTTTATAACAACAAGGAGGTCACAACACAAAATCCCTATAGAAATATAGTCATCCTGATCCAAATAGTAATAGGGTGTTCCAACAATCTCCCCCTATTTGGATTAGGATTACTATTTATATGAATTTAGGGATTCAAAGAGAAGTAAAGCAAAAAATACAATACAATACAACCAGACATATGACAGAATAAAAAGCAGCATATATATAACACTATATAGCAGCAGTAATGTTTAAATGTCCTGTGTCCAGCAGATAGAAAGAATTAAAACACCTTACTTTACTTTTCCTGTGGGGCTTTGTCTTGATCACCTTTCTTGAAGATAATTTCTCTATTAGGATTTGAAGCCTCCTTCTTGGATCTGTAATCATCAGCTGCACCTAAGGATTTCTGATCTCTTGCACTAGGTGGTACAGCTGCAGGATGGAGTTGCATATATCTGTCCGAGTCAAAGAACTTCTTTGAATTATATTTCTCCAATTCCTCTCTCCTTTGGTATGATATTGTGCTGATGTGAGAGGTGTCCAGACCTCTTTCTCTAGCTTTGTTAATCTCATTTAGAGCAGCCATCTCAATCATTCTAGCTTTCTAGTAAGCTGGAGTTTTGGTGGGATCTTCAAAAGGTACTGCTGGTTCAAATCTGTTGGAGGAGAGTTCTTGAGTAGTTCTTGGGGTGAGGTCAGCTCTAGGTCTGTAAGGATAGGGACCAGAGGTTGGATCAATGGATCTTCCCCTTTGATAAGGTTGAGAACCTGATCTTCCTCTGGACTGCCTGCCTCTGTTGTGTCCTCTTTGCTGATTTCCCCTTTGCTGACTAACTCCTTGGGATCTTCTTGCTTGATAGGTCTTTCCATGTAGAGATGATGGGGCTGGATTGGAAGATAGACTTGCACCGGCACCTGCATTTGGAGGAGGTGGAGGTGGAGGCTGATGGACAGGCTTGGTGGGTCCTTCATTGAATTTTCTTTTCTGTTTCATTGCCTTTCTTTGATTTTGAGAATACTGCATCCATGGCTCTGTAATTTCACAGTTGTATTTGATGTAATAGGGGATGTCATGGTGTGTGGCTCTAGCCATTGGAACTCTTTTCATAGCTTTTGATCTTGCTTTCCTCTTCCTTGCAATGGTTGCAGAGGAGTCATCAGAATCAGTAGCAAACTCATCTTCTGAACTCTGAGATTCATCATAGGGATCTATGTACTTTCTTTTGGAGATCGGAAAAGTGATGGAAGCTGGAGCTGCTGAGGAGGTGACTGGAGGAAGATCTGCTGTCAGTGGGGAGGAGGAGTCTACCACTACAGGAGAGGGAATAGCCTCAGGAGCCATAGAGACTGAAGAGGCTGGTTCCTGAAGGCCTGGTTCCTGAGGGCCTTGGGAGACATGGATCTCAACTGCATCAGGTGTCTCAATTACTTCACCTGAAGTTTCAGCAGCTACTATTATTTCAACTTCATCACTAGCAGGAGCCACTGCTACCACTGCTACATCAGGGATCATGGTCTTCTGAAAAGGGATAATAGCCCTAGACAGGTCTTCTTGAAGCTGAGTTGGAGGGGAGAGGCTCTGGACAGAAGATGCTAATGACTGAAGGTCTAAGGCACTGCTGATTATCTGAATTGAATCTGGAGGAGGAGCCTCAGATGCTATCTGAACTTCTGCTGCTGAGACTGTCTCTGAACAAGTCTGTACAAACTGAACTGTTGAAGGATGCAGCTCTTCTTCTGCTAACATCTCCCCCTGCCTAGAGTCAGTGGCAGCTGACTCCAGGCCCCCAGAAGAAGGGCATGCCAGATGAGAGGAGAGGGAGGAGACAGAGGCAGAGAGAGTTCTCAGGGAAAGGAGGAGAGGATTCAGCTTGGCATCCAAGAGGGAGGAGAGCCTAGGGGCCAAATGGTCAAAAATCTGATTGGCCAAGGGCAGGAGAGCTACTTGCTCAAGTGGGACTTGAGTAGAGGTAGAGGGAGTAGCAGAAAATGTAAATGGAGAAGATGTTGTGGGTGGTGCAGACAAGGGAGGGGTAACTGGTTCATGGATGGAGGAAAAGAGCAGTTCTGAAAAAGTTGATGAATGGAGGAAGTCATGAGGAGAGGAGGTAGAGGCATCCATGAAGGAGTCTTCATGAATGTCAAAGGAGAAGAGGTCCTCATGAGATGAGGAATCCAAGCTTATGGGAAGGAAAGTTGTGTGTGGTGGAAGGGAGGATGCAATGGTAGAGATGGATGAAGGTATGGATTGAGTGGATGAGAGGATTGTGGTTGAGGGGATGAAGGTGGATGGGAGGGAGAGGGAGGGAGATGGCAAAGTCCCTGCTTCTGGACCAGTGGACTGAGGGAGAGTGACCTCTACAGTCCTGGTGTCTGCAGAAGTCCTCATTGCTGCTGCTGCCCTGGGATTCACAATTTTTCTGTCCCACTTGCTAATCAGTGCACAAGTGAGCCTCTTGGAAGCATTGATGTGCTTCTTTGAGGACACAAGCAGCTGGGGGCAGCAGTGGTTCAGAATCAACCCAAGAACCCTTCCAAAGTGGACAGAGTTCTTATCCAATTTCTTCTTAATCATTTCAAAAACAATCAATCCCCAGTTGGGATGTTTCTTATCCAAGATTGCAGCCATAAGGCAAAACTGATGCCTAGTAATGGCATCATGTGCAGTCCTCTTTGCACAGATTACTTTGCCTGTGATGTCTGCTAACAACCTATACTCAATAGCTAGGTTAACTTTTAGGAGTTTAGAGGGGTTACCAGCAGTATGCCCCATCCTGTCCAGCATCAAAGCATACTCTTCCACAGAGAGGTCTATTCCATCATCTCCAGCAGCAAAACTGAAAACCTCTGAGATGATTTGAGGTGAGATGGCTACCTCATTCCCTGAAATTTTCCTGGTCAATGTATTGTTATCTGAGTTAACTGCTGTAAGAGTCCATTCTTTGATTTCCGACTCTGGAAGAGGGATCCTGGTTGTCATAAAGTTGACCAGGTGCTGCTCCTTGAAAAGTTCTAGAATATCCAGAAAGTACTGTGGTGATCCATCAAATGAGTCGAAGTCGATGTCGAAGCCTGAATCGAACTTCATGGCCGCCAAAGCACCTGCAGTGATTGCCATTTTCCTGCAAAAAAATACCTTCCAAGATCAAGAGTAAAGTATTTGGAGGGAGAAAGCTTGAGCAAAAAATATGAAAGCGCAACTGCGAACGACGGAGAAAAAATGATTTTATACTTAGGGTTCGACGCAGAAATGGAAAGAACGTCGAGCTCAGTTCGACGCTCTAAGGCTCTAGGAGAACTGAAACGACTCAACAGCGTGCAGCTTAGGTCGACGTTTGACGCTTGGGCTGATGCTATACGTCGAGCTCAGGTCGACGTTGAACGAAGACGTCGACCGGAGAGAGAGAAACTCAAGAAGCTAGGGAGCTGTGAACTTAGTTCGGCGCTAGAAGCTGAGTTCGACGTTCGACGCTTTTGAGGGCGACGGACCGTCGATCTCCGTTCGACGCAGCGTCGAGCTTAGTTCAGAGCTCAGAAACACCACTCAGACAGGGAAATTTTGAAATGAAATTTTTCCTATTCCTGTTAATTATGGGTTTCAAAATCTTGGAGTTTTAATTTATGTTGTCTCCATCTAGCATTCCCAACTGATTAAGGAAGAAGAAGTGCTTCTTTTCATCCAAGGGCTTGGTGAAAATATCTCCTCTTTGTAGTTCAGTGGAAATGTATTCTAGTGCAATTTTCTTCTTTTCTACATTATCCCTTAAGAAGTGATGTCTGATCTCTATGTGCTTAGTCCTACTATGGAGAACTGGATTTTGTGCAATTGATATTGCACTGGTATTATCACAAAAGATTTTAGACATCTCTAAGTTGTAGCCATAGTCTAGGAGCTGGTTTTGAATCCACAAAATCTGTGAGCAATAACTGTCTGCAGCCATGTATTCAGCTTCAGCAGTTGATGTGGACACAGAAGTTTGTTTCTTACAGAACCAGGAGACAAGTCTATCACCAAGGAATTGACAAGTTCCACTGGTGCTTTTCCTGTCTACTCTACATCCAGCATAATCAGAATCTGAAAATCCAGTTAGATCAAATCCTGAGTCATGTGGATACCAGAGACCTAGATTAGGACAACTTTTTACATACCTAAGAATCCTCTTAACTAATGTGAGGTGGGACTCTCTAGGGCTTACTTGGAATCTAGCACAAATGCATGTGACAAACATTATATCTGGTCTAGTAGCTGTTAGATAAAGTAATGAGCCAATGATTACTCTATAGCTTGTCTGATCAACTGGTTTTCCAGATTCATCAGCATCTAAAACAGCATTTGTAGGCATAGGTGTTTTCATAGAGGATGCTTCAGACATTCCAAATTTCTTAACCAGTTCTCTTGCATACTTGGTTTGAGAAATGAAAATGCCATCCACATGTTGTTTAACTTGCAATCCTAGAAAGAAAGCAAGCTCACCCATGCTACTCATTTCAAACTTTGAGTGCATAAGTTGTGAGAACTTTTTGCATAAGTTTGAATCAGTAGACCCAAATATGATATCGTCTACATAAACTTGTACTAGTAGGGTATGGGACCTATGGGTTCTAACAAAGAGAGTTTGGTCTACTCTACCCCTTTTAAAATCATTTTCCAACAAAAAACAAGCTAAGGTCTCATACCATGCTCTAGGGGCTTGCTTGAGACCATATAAAGCTTTATGCAGTTTAAAAACATGATCAGGAAAGGTTGGAGAGATAAAACCTGGAGGTTGCTTTACATAAACCTCTTCCTTGATGTCTCCATTGAGAAAAGCACTCTTGACATCCATCTGATATACCTTGAATCTCTTGTGAGCTGCATATGCAAGAAAGATTCTTATGGCCTCCAACCTTGCAACTGGTGCAAAGGTTTGGTCATAATCAATCCCTTCTTCTTGGCAATATCCTTGTGCAACAAGTCTTGCCTTGTTTCTCACAATTATTCCTTGATCATCCAACTTGTTCTTGAATACCCATTTGGTTCCAACAATTTGCTGGTTTCTTGGTCTTGGTACTTGTGCGAATAGAAACAAGAGACCGGAAAAACTGGAGTAATGGAATTTTTATTATCCAAAAAACTGAGTATTACAAAGGTATAGCCTCCCTTATATAGAATGGAGGAGATGAGAGAGATTACAAATACCCAATGTGGGACTAAATACACACATACATCATCTACAAATCTAACCGCCAAACCGCCCAGGAGACCGCCTAACCGCGCGGTTAGTAGGCACTAACCGCCCGGTCACCACCATCAGAGCACGCCGCCAATCCACTGAGATCCCAGAGATTAGCCGGCAGACCGCCCGGCTACCAACCCGCCATAGATTAGCCGGCTGACCGCCCGGCTACCAAACCGCCAGTCAAGCCGGCTGACCGCCCAGGCTTATACAGCAACACTCCCCCTCAAGCTGGAGCATAGATGTCAATCATGCCTAGCTTGCTGCAAATGTGGAAGAAAGAGGCGGACACAGGTTTTGTGAATATATCTGCCAGCTCTTTCTCCGAGGTAACAAACGGAGTGCAAATCTGGTTCTTCAACACTTCTTCTCGAACGAAGTGACAATCAACCTCTATGTGCTTTGTTCGCTCATGGAAGACCGGATTTTTAGAAATGTAGATCGCGGCTTTGTTGTCGCAGAACATGGGAAGAGGATGGTTATAGACCTCTCCAAGATCTAGCATGAGAGCCCGCAACCATTTTAACTCACATGTGGTTGACGCCATGCTACGGTATTCAGCTTCCGCACTAGACCTGGAGACGACTGACTGCTTCTTGCTCTTCCAGCTAACCAAGTTTCCTCCAACAAACGTGCAAAAACCGGAAGTCGACTTGCGGTCCCCTTTGTCGTCCGCATAGCTAGCATCGGAGTACGCTTCGACTCTTAGGTGACCGTTTTTCTGAAAGAGAAGACCTTTCCCAGGTGCGGACTTCACATACTCCAATATCCTGAGAGCAGATTGAAGATGACATTCCCTAGGCGACTGCATAAACTGGCTGACCTTTCCCACTGCATAGGAGATGTCAGGTCTGGTCACCGTAAGGTAGATGAGTTTGCCAACAAGACGCCGATACCTCGTAGTGTCCAATAAAGGTGGAGATTCGTCTGTCCATGTCTTGTCTTCTCCAGGAGCCATAGGACACCTGGCAGGTTTAGCACCCGTCAACCCTGCTTCTTTCAACAAATCAAGAGCATACTTCCGTTGGGAGAGAACCAAGGAACCCGGTTTCCGAGAGATTTCAATTCCCAAGAAGTATTTTGGAGAACCCATATCCTTCGTGACTAGGTGTTGGCGGAGATGGACCTTTGTCAAGGCTACACCAGCTTGATCGTTGCCAGTAAGAAGAATATCGTCCACGTAAACAGCTAGCACAACCAGACCGGAAGCGGTCTTGCGAATGAACAAGGAGTGATCAGCCGAACTCCTGGTGAAACCGATAGCCCCAACGATGCTACTGAACTTATCGAACCACGCCCTGGGACTCTGCTTTAGGCCATAGATGGCCTTCTTCAACTTGCATACTTGAGTCTCCCCCTGAGCAACATACCCAGGAGGTTGCTCCATGTAGACGTCCTCGTGAAGGTCACCATAGAGGAAGGCATTCTTGACGTCTAACTGCGAAATAGGCCAATCCTTGTTGACCGCCACCGACAAAAGGACTCGAATTGTGCTGAGGCGAGCAACGGGCGAGAACGTGTCAAAGTAATCAACTCCATAGGTCTGAGTAAACCCTTTTGCAACAAGTCGGGCTTTGTACCGGTCCACACTGCCATCGGGACGGAACTTAACGACAAACACCCATCGACAACCAACCACATCCGTGCCACAAGGAGGAGGCACAAGGGTCCAAGTGCCCCGGTCAGAGAGAGTAGTAATCTCCTCATCCATGGCAGCCTTCCAGTGAGGAATACCAAGAGCTTCCTGGTAAGTGCGAGGTGTGGTAGTCGCTGAGATAGCTAGGGCGAAGTCCCTGCGAGAAGGTGTTAGCTGATCATAAGAAACAACAGCTGCCAGCGAGTGCTGGGTGCACGTCCGAACCCCTTTGCGAAGGGCAATGGGCAGCTCCAAGTCCTCGAGTTCCTCAGTCGCCGGTGCATCCGTGGCGGAGAGAGCTGGCCCGGGAGAAGAGAGAGACGGCCGAGGAGACGAGGGAGAAGGAGCATGAGCAATAGAAGGAGGGGCCGGTAGAGGTGGTGATGGAGGAATCTCAAGAGGCGTGGATGTGGTGGAGAGAATGGGTGGAGAGGTCGAGTCGGTAGGAGGAAGAGGGAGGTTCGATCCATCGACCTGTGGGAGGTCAGAAGAGAAGTAGGCGGCATTTTCAAAGAATGTCACATCCGCCGAGACGAACTGCTTGCGAGTAACAGGGTCAAAGCAGCAGTAACCTTTTTGAGTGGTGGAGTAGCCCAAAAAGATACACTTCGTGGCACGAGGGGACAATTTGTCGCGAGTTGCGGCAGGGCTATGAACAAAGGCAGTGCACCCAAAAATGCGGAGAGGTAAGGGAAAGGGTTCTTTGGAGGGATAGAGGATGGAAAACGGGGTTTTGCCTTTGAGGACAGTAGAGGGAATGCGATTGATGAGGTAGCAGGAGATGAGGACCGCGTAGCCCCAATAGCTACGAGGAACCTGCATCTGCGTCATGAGAGTGCGAGCGACATCAAGGAGGTGACGGTTTTTACGTTCCGCCACCCCATTTTGCTGGGAGGTATAGACGCAGCTAGTTTGGTGAATGATGCCATGTTGCGTACAAAAAGAAGCGAAATCACTACTCAGATATTCTTTTGCATTATCAGAGCGAAAAATTTTCACAGAGGCAGCAAATTGATTTTTAATCATATAGTAAAATGATGTCCATACAGAGAAAAGTTCGGAGCGATCCTTTAATAGATACACCCACGTACATCTAGAATAATCATCAATAAATGTTACAAAATATGAACTCCCACGCCCTATGGTGAGGGTAGGGGAAGGTCCCCAAACATCAGAGTGAATAAGGTCGAACGGCTTGGAAGAGCCACGACCTTGCCTAGGAGGAAAGGGGGAACGGTGATGTTTGCCCAGTTGACAGGCATCACAGTTGAGAGGAGAGTTGTGCTGAGGTAGATGAGGGAACAGTTGGTGGATGAGACGTGAGGGAGGATGCCCCAGTCGAAGGTGCCACTGAAGAAGATCTGTAGAAGCTGGAGAGAAGACGGTAAGGGCGGATACATCATCAAGGAAGTAGAGACCGCCCCGCTCAGTCCCAGTAGCAATCGTCCGCTTGGAGTCCGGGTCCTGAAACGAACAAGAAGAAGGAGTAAATGTTACCGAACACTGAAGTTGCTTGCAAAGAGAAGTAACCGACAATAAATTGCACGGAAACTTGGGCACATAGAGGGTATCCGCCAGGCGAAGTGACGGAGTAACTTGAACCATGCCCGTTCCATGCACCGGAGAGGGAGAACCATCCGCAACTAGAACAGGGGGCAACCGATCATGTGTTTCTAGGAGAGAAAAACACTGAGGATTGCCCGTCATATGATTAGTGGCGCCAGAGTCGATTAGCCATTTACCTTGGGTAACCACGTGGGCACTACCTGAGGTCGTGGCCACGGAGGCAGATGGCTTGGAAGTAGTAGGAGCATCACCAGCGGGGCGAAGATGTGGATGCTTTGTCCAGCAGCGGTCAATCAGGTGTCCTGTGCGACCACAATGAGTACAGAGGTAGCGAGAAGGGCCACGCCCGCCAGAGTGGGTACCACGGCCACTAAATCCACCACGATGAGCCTGGTGGGCATAGGCATCCGGAGCCGGAGGAGCGGCAAGCACGGGGCGTTGGAGCAGAGAGGTAACAGCGGCAATGCGGGCAGCAGTAGCATCCAGGGTAGGAGACTCAGCCTCTCCAAGAATTTGCTGCCGGATCATATCGTATGAGTCCGGAAGCCGCAGAAGGTAACAAACCACTAGGAGTTCCTGGAAGTGCTTCAGCTGAGTGGCCACATCTGCAGAGAGAGGACGATTTTGTAGAATCTCAGCGCCAAGGGCTTGGACCTGTTGGTAAGCTGCAGGAGGGGACATGGACTGGCGAGAAAAGAGATCCGCGTAGAGAGTATAGATGCGAGAGGTTTGGCCCCCCTTGGAGTAGAGAGCGGCCAAGTGATTCCAAGCTTGTTTGACCGTCTCATCGTGACGGATGACAGGAAGACATTCATCAGACAGGCTGTTTGCCAGCCAAGTGCGAACCAGTGCATCATTCGCATCCCAATCATTAAACTCGGCAGAGTCAGTAGGCGGAGGGTCATCGGTAAGATGATGACGCTTGCGCTGAGAGCGGAGAAGAAAAGTAAATGAGACACTCCAGTCGGGATAATTGGGCCCCAGAAGCTTGGAGACGGTGCCAAGATTCCCAGAAGCAGGAGAAGGAGGAGGCGGTGGGACAACGACAGTAGACGAGGTGGAGCCATCAGAATTGGTCATCCTGGAAGAGAGGGCGGTTAAGAGGAGAGACCGGGCGAGCAAAAGAAGGAGAGATTGCAGCGGTCACACAGAGACCAGCGGCTAGCACAAGAAGAGAGGCCGCACGGTCAACAAAGGAAACCGGGCGGGAACGCACGCGAACAGAGAGAAATCGCGCGGATAGGAAGAAACGATCTGCAGCGGTCACGATGACAGACACCAGCGGCCAGAAAAGCCACGACCAAGCCGCAGAACCAAACAGAGGGAGAGAAGTCGGGCGGCTAGCAGACAGACCGCGCGAACAGAAGAGGAGAAACTAGGAGGCAAAAGGCAACAGGTCGGGCAGGCAGAGAGCAACGACAAGGAAAGAAGCCGCGCGAGCAGAATGCAAGCCGGCGAAGGAGACAAGCCGCGGAAACAGGCCGCGAGAAGAGGACACAGAGGCCGCGCGGACAGGAGAAGACCCAATCAGGATGAGTAGACCGAGTCCTCTGATACCATGTGCGAATAGAAACAAGAGACCGGAAAAACTGGAGTAATGGAATTTTTATTATCCAAAAAACTGAGTATTACAAAGGTATAGCCTCCCTTATATAGAATGGAGGAGATGAGAGAGATTACAAATACCCAATGTGGGACTAAATACACACATACATCATCTACAAATCTAACCGCCAAACCGCCCAGGAGACCGCCTAACCGCGCGGTTAGTAGGCACTAACCGCCCGGTCACCACCATCAGAGCACGCCGCCAATCCACTGAGATCCCAGAGATTAGCCGGCAGACCGCCCGGCTACCAACCCGCCATAGATTAGCCGGCTGACCGCCCGGCTACCAAACCGCCAGTCAAGCCGGCTGACCGCCCAGGCTTATACAGCAACAGTACTAATTCCCAAACTTTATTCCTTTCAAATTGATTCAACTCCTCTTGCATTGCAATGATCCAGTTTGGATCTTGCTCTGCATCCTGTATTGTTTGAAGCTCAATTTGAGAAAGAAAGCAAGTGTGCATAATATTGTGATTAACTTGATTCCTTGTTTGCACACCTACTGAGATATCTCCAATTACTTGAGACATTGGGTGATCTCTTGTTGTTGCAAAGTCAACAAGGGGTGTTGATGATGCACCAACCTGTGTTGTTGTTTCCTCTTGTGGAACAACAACTGGTTCTTCACTTTGTTGGCCTTTTGAACTTTCCAGAACCTGAGATTCCTCTTCATTGTCACTAAGTTCAGTGTCTTGCTGAATTGTTGAAGGTAATGACCCTTTGTCTGTGATGGTAAGCTGCTTCAGATTTTCTGAAATTGAATGTTCCTGCAAATTGCTTATGGTAGAAGTCTCCTTCTCCTTATAAGACATGTTAGTTTCATCAAATGTAGCATGCATGGATTCTTCAATTTTATTTGAGCACTTGTTAAAAACCCTATAAGCCTTGCTAGTCATGGAGTATCCCAGAAACACTCCTTCATCAGCTTTGGCTTCAAATTTAGCTAGGTATTTCTTGTCATTATTGTGAATGAAACAAATGCAACCAAAGATTTTGAAGTAATTTACTTTAGGTTTCTTCCCTTTGAGTAACTCATAGGGAGTCTTACCCTTTAGTTTATGTATCAGGCTTCTATTCAAAACATAGTTGGAGGTGTTCACAGCCTCTGCCCAAAAGGTTAGAGGAAGGTGAGCATCTGTCAACAATGTTGTGGCAGATTCAATAAGGGTTCTATTTTTCCTTTCAACTACCCCATTTTGTTGAGGAGTTCTTGGAGCTGAGAAAGTGTGTCTAATACCTTCTTTCTGACAGAACTCTAGCATAAGAAGAGAATCAAACTCTGTCCCATGATCACTTCTGATCAGGGCAATGTGAGTATTGAACTCAATCTGTATGCCTTTGAGAAAATCTGTCAAAATCATGAAGTTATCAGACTTCTTTCTCAGAAAGAACACCCAAGTGAATCTTGAGAAGTCATCTACAACTACTAAAGCATAAGATTTCCCTCCTAGACTTTGTACATTAATTGGTCCAAAAAGGTCCATGTGCAATAAGTACAAAATTCTAGGTGAGTCACTCTTATTAAGTGACTTGAAACTGTTTTTAGTTTGCTTGCCTAACTGACAGGCCTTGCAAAGTCCTTCCTTCTTATAGGGACCAGAAGGTAGTCCTCTAACAAGGTTGTCTTTGGATAACTTAGCAATGGTTCTAAGGTTCACATGACCTAATCTTTTATGCCATAGTTCATTAGGTTTACTAAGGGAGTTAAATAAACAAATATCTACTTTAGATGAATTGAAATCAACTAGATATATGTTATCTTGTCTATTACCAATTAAAACAATGTTGTTATTTAATGCAATATTATATGCTGAGTTGGTAAACCAAACCTGATAACCAGCATCACATAGCTGGCTGATGCTGATTAAGTTGTGCTTTAGTCCTTCCACATAGGCCACTTTCTTGAATGTAATTGACCCTATTTTGACTTGGCCATAGCCTTTTGTTTGTCCAAAATTTGAATCTCCAAAGATTACTTTGGGTCCATGTTTGGCTTTGAAGGACACAAGGTTCTCCTTGTTGCCAGTCATGTGCTTTGAGCACCCACTATCCAAGTACCACTGCTGGTTCTCACTTGGATAGGTCTTTACCTGCACATATAACAAATCAATTGTTTTTGACCCAGTTTACCTTGGGCCCTTTTTGATATCCTCTAAATTCTGAAATAAAAGACATCTCAGGTTGACTCTTATAGCCTACAGGATGATATCTCCTAGGAGGTATGATCCATTCAGCATAAGGGTTAAAGTGATGAGATGTGGAGCTGGAATTGAATTTTGAATTAACCTTTGAGAACTGAGTTTTGCTCTGAACTTGGCTCGACGCACGTCGAGCTTCGGTCGACGGACTCTGGTGAGTGCGTCGAGATCCATTCGACGGCGAAGGCTTGCTTTGTTCAGAAGGTAGAGGGCGTCGACCTGAGTTCGACGTTTTCTTGCGATTACGTCGAGCTCTGGTCGACGTCCGTCGAGCTTCATTCGACGCTTTTTGTCCAGTTTCCTGGGTTAAGTCAGCATTCTTCCTAGCCACTGTCAAGACTCCTTTAACTTTGTCACTGGTAAATTTGATTGGAGTTGTCAGCACTATGGGTTGGCTGGATGAAGCACCCAAGCCCAGTGTACCATTCAATCTTGAGTTCACTGTACTTGTGATGTCCATTAATTTGATACTTCTCCCATTAAGGGTTTCTTCAAATTATTTGGCCTTAGATAGCTCACCTTTCAGTGAAGCTATCTCCTCCCCACATTGCTTCAACTCTTCTAAGAGTCTAAGATTATCTGAGTTAATGGATTTGCATTCAATTAATTGTTCTCTGAGATTTTTAATCAACTTTTGAGATTCAATCAAGTCAATGCACATAGATTTGAACTCAGATTTAAATTCATCAGAAGTAAAATCAAATGAATCTATTACCTGATCCTCAGTAAGTTCCTGATTAGATAGGTAGTCAGCATCAGGCTCTGAATCAGTGTTCTTTTGAGATGCACTGATGGCCATCATGCAGAATCCTTTTTCTTCTGCATCATCCTCATCATCACTAGAGCTGGATGATGAATCAGACTCATCAGAGTCACTCCAGGATTCAGCCACAAATCCTTTTCTGGTGTGCTTGCTGTTGCTGGAGGAAGGCTTGTCATGGTATTTCCTTGACTCCTTATCCTTCCTTTTATCTTTTCTTTCCTTCTTGTCCCTTCTGTCTTTATCTTGATTTTCTGGACAGTTGGGGAAAATGTGTCCTGGTTTCCTGCAGCCAAAACAGATAACATCTTTATTAGTAGATCTGTCATACCTTGGCTTGTCTTTGTCTTTGGATGACCATCTTCTGAAGTTCTTTTTATTCAGCTTATTGAACCTTTTGACAAGTAGGCTCATAAGCTCTTCATCTCCCAACAGCTTTTCTTTAGGTTGTTCTTCCTGTGCCTTGAAGGCAATGGTTTTCTCAACCTTTTCAGTTGGTGTGGATATCTTCTGCTCTTCTTCTCTCTTCTTCATGAATTGCTCATAACTCTTGAGCTTTCCTAGAAGAGCTTCTGTGGATAACTCACATACATTCCTTGCATCTTTAATTGACCAGATTCTTGAGTCCCAAGAGCTAGGGAAACAAGTCAGTATCTTGTCATTTATCTCAGTGAGAGATATGTCCTTTTCTAGTGATCTAAGCTCATTGATGATTAGACTCAGTCTGTTGTACATGTCAGCAACTGACTCAGACTCTGCCTTTTTGAAGTTCTCATACTGGGTGATGAGGTAGGATCTCCTATCCTTTCTTTCATCTGCAGAACCTGATATAATTTCTGAAAGTTTTTCCCAGATCTCTTTGGCAGTATTGCATTCAGCTACTTTCTGGAAAATGTCATCTGACATGGTTTGAGCCAAGATGTTCATGGCTTTAGCATCTGCTGCCTTCCACTTCTTTATGTCAGCATCAGTTCCTGAAGGAGGAGGAACAGCTGATGTACTTGTTTCTGTGGGAGGCCTTGGACAATCTGTCAACACAGAATTAAAGATGTCCTCATCAAATGAATTCATGTAAAGTTTAATCCTTGCTTTCCATAGTGCAAACTTAGAGAGATTGCACATAGGAGGTCTGGTGCTGCAAAGACCTTGTTTTGTGCCATGAGTTTTAAAGATAAGTAAAACTAAAAGAAATAACCCTTTTGAGAGAAATGATCTTATCAGAGATCTTTTGATCCAGGTGTTAGCCTGTATGAATGATCAACCTCGCTCTGATACCAATTGAAAGTGCAGGATAAGATCAATCCTAACTCTAGAGGGGGGTGAATAGAGTTATTTAAAATAGTTTTGCAAATAAAAACTTGAGTGGAGAGAAAGTTTAGATTTACTTAGTGTATGGTGCTATAGCAAATAATCAGAGTAAAAAGAAATTCACAGCACAAAGCAAAACACAAAGAAACAAGCAATCCAGACGACACAAGGAGCTATAGTGGTTCCCCAAAATCCTGGGTAGTCCACTCTTCTATCACCCTTGATAGGAATCCACTTCAAGATGAGTTGATCAGGTGTCTTGAGCACCAGAGAGTTTTTGACCAGGTTCTCACAAACCAAAGGAGCTGATTTTGACCAGGTTTCAGCAAAACCAAAGGTAACTTTTGAAGGGAGTTAAAACCCTGTACAAAAAGAAAAAGAAAAAGGGGTGATGTTGTCTTCTCTATCAACAAGTAGAGAGAAGCAAAGTGGATCTGTAGATGTTGTCAAAGCTCCCCCTGAGATCAAGAAGTAGTTCAGGAAGGAGAGCTCTGCACAAGGGTGACAGGTCTTCAAAGATCTGATTTGCTCCAGCAAGGGATGATCCAAGAAAGTTGGATGGTTGTGTCTGAAGCAATCAGAATTCCTGTGAGTGAGCTTTCAAAACAATATCACAGAGAGAGAGCAGCTGAAGTCCTGTATTGTTGTTCTATATGTCTCTGTCTAGCTGAATGAATAATATATCTGAGTCTTCTTCTTCCTTTTTCTTTGATAGTCGTTGGCAGTCAACATTAAATGCTTTCCTTAAATGTCCATGCCTCAAAGGAAATGTCAGGCAGACATTCCTTAGAAAATTCCTTGAGCCATGCACCAGATATACTGTAACGGCCAATAAATCTTCAGCATTAATTGTCTGACAGAAGGAATTTGAATTCCTATTCAAAACTGACGGAAGTCTGGAAAACGTCGAGCTCACAGTAAAACGTCGATCTGAGCACGACACACGTCGGCCAGAGAGTGTTTTCTGTAAGCAGAACTGGGTTCAACGGAACGTCGAGCTGAGGTCGACTCCACGTCGAGCTGAGGTCGACTCCACGTCGAGCTGAGGTCGACTCCACGTCGAGCTGAGATCGACTCTGCGTCGAGCTGAAGTCGACTACGCGTCGAGCTAGAGATTACTCTAACTAGCCTATGTGACCTTTATAACAACAAGGAGGTCACAACACAAAATCCCTATAGAAATATAGTCATCCTGATCCAAATAGTGATAGGGTGTTCCAACATCTTCTGATGTAAGAATTCTGTGAGAAGGAAGGTATTAGGCATTGTTTTTCTGCTCCTAGAACTCCTCAACAAAATGGGGTAGCTGAAAAGAAAAATAGAACCTTAATTTAATCTGTTGTAATATTACTTGCAGATGCTCACTTGCCTCTATCCTTTTGGGCAGAGGCAGTAAGCACAGCAAACTATGTCCTTAATAGAAGTCTAATACATAAACTTAAGGATAATACTCCCTATAAATAACTTAAATCTAAGAAACCTAAAGTAAATTATTTTCAAGATTTTGGTTGTAAGTGTTACATTCATAACAATAATAAGAAACATCTAAGAAAATTTGAAGCCAAAGCTGCAGAAGGAATTTTTCTTGGATATTCTCAAGTCAGCAAGGCTTATAGGGTTTTTAATAAATCTACTCTTAAAATGGAAGAATCTTTACATGTTACTTTTGATGAGACTAATATATTTTACAAGGAGAGAAATGTCTCTACCATAGAATCTCTTTAGGTACCAAATCTTTGTGAGAAAATGGATAAATTAATCCTAAAATAAGAGGATATAGTGCATCCTTCTCAACAGATTGCTGAAGACAGTGATGAAGAAAATCATGAGATTTATGCTGAAAATACTTTGGCAAATGAAATTCCTATAGAGAAATTAACACCACAAATAGTTGAAGAACCAACTCTACCTATTGATCTTATCACACTTAGGGATCACCCTAGATCTCAAGTGATTGGAGACATATCAGCTGGTGTTCAAACAAGGCATCAATTGAGTCAAGATACGATGCATGCATATTTTATTACTCAGATTGAACCTCAATCCATCAAAGATGCAAAACAATATCCCCACTGGATCATTTCAATGCAAGAGGAACTCAATCAATTTGAGAGATGTAGAGTTTGGGACTTAGTTCCAAGACCCAAAGACTATCTAGTCATTGGAACTAAGTGGGTCTTTAGTAATAAGTTGGATCCTCAAGGTATTATTGTAAGGAATAAGACAAGATTGGTAGCACAAGGATATTCACAGGAGGAAGTCATAGACGATGATCAGACATTTGCTCCTATTGCAAGATTGGAGGCTATCGGGATCTTTCTTGCATATACAGCATTCAAAAAATTCACAGTATATCAGATGGATGTGAAGAGTGCCTTTCTAAATGTAGAGCTTAAATAATAAGTTTATTTTTAACAACCGTAAGGTTTTATCTCTCCAACTCACTCTTCTTATGTTTTTAGACTTAACAAAGCTCTTTATGGTCTTAAACAAGCTCCAAGAGCTTGGTATGAGGCTTTTGCTAGTTTTCTTTTATAAAATAAATTTAGTAGGGATATTGTAGATAAAACATTATTTGTTAGACATCATAAAAATAAAATTTTGTTAGTTCAAATATATATAGATGATATAATATTTGGCTCTACTGATTCCAAACTATGCAAAAGGTTTTCTGACCTAATGTATTCTAAGTTTGAAATGAGTAGCATGGGTGAACTATCCTACTTCCTTGGTTTATAAGTAAAGCAATCTCCTGATGGCATTTTTATATCCCAATCTCAATATGCTAAAGAGCTAATTAAAAGATTTGGGATGTCAGATTCCTAATGCTAAAGATCACGGCAGTGAACCGATCGCACAAGTAATATAAAATGGGCGAATTTTCCCAAGTATCGATCTCTCAAGGAACACAGTAAGGTGGAGTTAATTTCGAGGAGGACTTGAGATTAAAGTCCTTAGGTAGGAGTTAACGATGGGGGGTTTTGGTAATTGCAGAAAAAAAAAGTAAAATGCTATTAGTCTACTCCTATGCAACGCCGCTATGCGATGCTTCTCCAGGCGGGATGGAAGACTAGTCGGGCCGCTATGCACCAAATCGCTAGGCGGATGGACGAGTAGGCAAGCGTAAGAACTAGGATTTGAGGGTCGTAAGCACCTCTTCGCTACGCACGCTTCTAAGAATTGCTAGAATGGCAAGAACGGATGGATGGCAGACGGATGGATATAAAGGCGCACCTCAAGCAAATAACGTATACAAACAATCACATAGACATGATTACCAAAGAACGTATTTTATAATAAGTGTACTTCATCAAATACAAAGAGATTAACAATGCTAACAACAACAAGAGCGGAAAAGTGTGTGAAATCGACCGGATCCGAAGTCTTTTTGAGGATTCACGGTTGGAATCGTCGGTTTGTCAATCTGCGTCCAAGCTCGGTCCTCAACTGCATCCGGGGTAGAGGAGGCTGTCACTCACTCCCAATAGACCTGTCTTCTTCGTGTCACGAGCCGGTGGAGGATGGCACAACTTCTCCTAGCTTGATGGAGAAAGCTAGGTTAAATCTCCTCTTGAAGCTCGAGGATGAAGGAGGAGGTCGAGAGGAAGCTCCGACTTGGATTTGGCGGTGAAAGCTTGCCCGGAGCACCTCCCCTACGTGGAACGGTGATGTTTTTCCCTAAAATCGCGGGAGAGATGGCTGGGAACGAAGACTCCTTTAATGGTGAAAATCTGTGCTTTAAATAGAAAAAGATCAAAAAATGGTCATGCACGGTCTGGCGCACGACCGTGCGTGAACCGTGCGATTTTCACGTGCAGTAAATAGCCTGAGAAGAAGAAGCGTTGACTTGTGCATTTTACTCGTGCACGGGCAATTCCACCCGTGCATGAAGGAAATCGCACGGGTAACGACAGAACGTCAAAAAATAGGCAAAGACAGTGGAACCGTGTGTTTTCCTCGCGCACGGGCGCTTCCACCCATGTGTGAAGGAAAACGCACGATTAACCACAGAACGCTAGAAATTTAGGCAAGAGGTACAGGCCGTGCGATTCCTTCTCGCATAGTTTGGCCTAAACCGTGCGCGAACAAAACACACGGGTAGAAACAGAAATCCCCAGAATGCTGTGTGAAACGCACAATTGAGCTGGAATCGTGCGCGCAGACGTGTGCACGACCGTGCATTTTACACAGGATTGAAAATGAACTTCGGGACATCTTGACTACCTGTACAGCAATGAAACCAACAAGGTCACCAGCTCCCAGCACCAAAATGCACACAAAACTTAATAGAAAACTAACGAGGAGCACCATATGCATACCACCGATAATAGAATGCGCAATTGCACACCCTTGGGCCAAAACAGTGCACTTCATGTGGAAAGCAGCATAAATGAAATATAAACAATAACACACTAAAAGTGAAGTGCAAGAGCGTTAAAACTAGCCCAGATGAGTCCGAAAAACACTATATAAAGAGGACTCATCAATGCCTTAACTATAAAAACACCCATGCCCTCTAATGTTGTTGTTGATAATGATGAACAGGGCAATCCAGTTGATCAGAAATTATATAGGACCATCATTGGGTTTTTATTATATCTTACATCTAGTAGACCAGACATAATGTTTGTTACATGTATTTGTGCTAGGTTACAAGTAAATCCTAAAGAATCTCATCTAATTTTAACTAAAAGGATCTTGAGATATATAAAGTGTTGCCCCAATCTAGGACTTTGGTATCCAATAGAGTCAGAATTTGAATTATCTGGATTCTAAGATGCTGACTATGCTGGATACAGAGTTGGTAGAAAAAGTACATCAGGAACTTGTCAGTTTCTTAGTGATAGGCTTATGTCATGGTTTTGCAAGAAGCAAACCTCAGTGTCTACCTCAACTGCTGAAGTTGAATACATGGCAACTGGTAGTTATTGTTCACAGATCTTGTGGATTCAAAATCAATTACTGGATTATGGATACAACTTAAATAATTCAACTATATTTTGAGATAATACTAGTACAATTTCTATTGCATAAATTTGAGTTCTGTATAGTAGGAATAAGCATATAGAAATAAGACATCATTTTCTTAGAGATAATGCAGACAAAAATAAAATTAATCTTGTCTTCATTTCTACTGATTTACAAAGGACTGATATTTTCACTAAACCCTTAAATGAAAAGAAACATCTGTTCTTCCTAAATCAGCTAGGCATGATAAATGGAGAATCATTAATTTGACTTTTGTTTCTGAGATCGATGAATTGCACACCTTTTGTCGAACGGAGCTCGACGAACTGTGTTCTTTTCATGAATCGTTCATTGGACGGAGATCGGCGAACTTTCCTTTATAAACTTTCGTACAACGGAGATGACGGATTAGTTTCAGGTATTTTTTTGTCGAACAGAGCTCGACAAAACGTATTTCTTTCACAAAAATTTTGTCGACCGGATATCGACGAAATGCATTTATTTTGAGAATTTTTCATCGAACAAGAGCTCGATGCTTTATTTTTCGTCGAACAGAGTTCGTCATTTCAACTTCTGAAAACTTATATTTAGGTTCTCAACGAACTCTATCCCGCGCTTTCTCTATTTTCCCTTGCACTTGATCTCTTTGTCTTGCAGGAAGATGGCAATTTCACAGGCAACCCTCTCAGCGATTAAGTTTGATGCCGGTTTCGATATAGACATGGAATACTTCCGCCGTTCAAACCAAATATTCCAGGACATTCAAAAATTGTTTGAGGATCAGACTCTGAAGAACTTCATGACCATAAGGATCAAAATCCCAGTTGCTGAAATCAAAGAATGGGTTCATACTGCAGGGTTTCCTAATCAGACAACAGTAACTGGATCAATCTCATGAAATCAGGTAACTTTATCACAAGAAATTCTTTCTGAAGTTTTTGGCTTTGTTAATGGAGAAAATGAAATAGAAATATCTAGTACTGAATTTGATGAGATGCTAGATAGAATGGGGAATAATCAGGGAAACTCTAATCACCTACTAAAAAAGAATTTTTCTGTTGAATACAAGTTTTTGGCCGATGTGGTCGGTAAAGTTTTGTTGGTACAACATTCTGCACATGATTATGTCACCAGGAAATAATTTATGTTGATGTGTGCCTTGGTTAATAAGAAATCCGTGAATTGGGGAACAATATTATTTGAATCAATTAAGAAGAAAATTAATAAGAAGGATGTCTGTTATGGTAGGGTACTAGGAATTTTCCTACAGGCTAAGTGCCCTGAACTCCTAGTCTCAAAAACCACCCATATTAATGCATCCAAAAGGCTTACCTCTGCCTTGTTTGGAAGATGGGAGAGGGTTATCCCTAAGCCTTTAAGGGCTACCTCTTCCAGAATAGCTTCTGAAGGTACAAGGGCTATAACAGCTACTCTCCCAACCCCAACAGAAGTTTCTGCTCCTCCTTCTTCTTCTCTTCTACAATCTCCATCCCATTCTCCGATTCAGTCATCAACTCCACACGATGACTCCCTCATTCCTCAGTCACCTATTCAGTCACCTATACCACCTATTATATCTAAATATATACCATCCACTTCAATTCATCCAGAATCACCCATTCATCAGTCACCCTCATCTCCTCTAATTTATAATCTACCTAATTTCAATCTACTTCCTCTGTCTCCACCACACTCATCTCCAATTCATGTATCTCCATCTCCACCTCACTCCCCCATACAGGAAGAAACTATTCCTGATGACACTCCTACTTTCATTCCTCCATCATCCATTCCACAAACATTCTATCTCTGCTCCAACTGTGCTAACAACTTCATCCCTTCTACCTCCATTCCTTCTACTTCCAATCAACCTTCAACATCTACAAAGAATCCTAATGAGTTTATGTATGTTGATTTTTCTTCTATTTCTGCTAACGTTCTTGAATTTATTACCCCCACACTCAAAAAGCTGATAAATGAAGCTATAGCTCCTCTTGCTGCTTCCATTTCTGCTCTCTCTTCTCAGCTATCTTCTTCTTCCACTATCCCTTCTTCTGGGGGCCTAGATTCAGGTCTCCCTGGATCTATGCAGGTGTAGATGCTTTATGAAGAAGCTCCAAACAATTCTGCAGTTCTAATCCTAGTAGCATAAGCAGTTATTGATTCAGACATAGAGATGATAAGTTCAGCAGCAGCAGCAGAAGAAGTTATTACTGTTGGTGATGTTTTTATTCATCCCACAGTTAACTATCAATTTTTGATACTCTGCATAGTTATTCTCCAGTTTTTGAGCATTCTTCTTCTAAGGCTATAGTATGATATACTGCCCCAGTTGATTCTTCAATTTTAGAATAGCTAAGGAACAGTCTTATAGATTTTTCTACCAGTAATAATTCAGTTCTTGAGACTGAAGTAGCTGATAATATAATAGATATTATAGAGCAAGACTGTTCCCCTCAAACTTATGCATGGGATGAATCCCCAATGCCTAATTTAGATGATATTCTTTTTGAAGATATGGAACAAGAGTATGATAATGTACATATTCAAGCAGCAGATATAGATATTGTAAATACACTGCCAGTAGCTTCAATTCCTGATCAGTCAGATTTGCTTAAACAGCTAGATGATCTATATGATCAACATGCAAAAGATTCTGATGATGATGATGAATCAGATGAGTCAGATGACTCTAGTTCCAAGAAAAGAAAGTATAAGAAAAAGAAAGTTCTTGCAAATGTTGCTCCTCAACCTTCTTCTACTGCTGACATTCCGAACTACATCTTGCATGGATTAACTCACTCCAAACCTTCCCCACTGGATGAGATATTCTAAAAATGAACAGAAAAGGAGGAAGAAAATGAAGAGATATCAGTCACCTCCAAGGTCTCGCACAGGACCCCTCCTCCTCCTCCAGTAGCAGGTGCAGCAGGAAACATTTCTCAAAGGTCTACTTCTTCTCATTATCAATTTAAACCTACTCAGAGTAGACATGATAGACCCTAAAGGTCTTATTCTCAAAGAAGTCAAAGCAGCAGTCAACAACAAATAGATCAAGAAAAGCCTCCTTCACCAATTTATGATCCAGAACTGGATTCAAACTTCAGAATGGCTAGATTTAATGAATTTGTTGCTTTATCTCAAAATAAGAAAGCTAAAGCTAAAGGAAAGAACACATCCCAGTTCTCCACTATGTCCTCTTATAGAAAGAAGGAACTAGATAAATACCAGGTAAAGAACTTATTCAATATTGATCAACACATGAGCTTACATCCAGAGGAAGTGGTGCCTAGGACTACTTCTTTGAAGATTATTGTCTCTCAAGATTTGAAGATGAGTCAAAAGGAAGCTGCTGATCCTAACATGAAGTTAATCTTCACCAAACCTTCATCAAAATATTCCTCTAATGCTCCTAAGAAAGACAAGTGATTTCTGATTTTATGTTCTTATAACTGTGTTTATGTTTCTATACTCTCAAAGCACTTTATTTTATATCTGCTAAAAGTTCTTCTGGTAGATATTTTACGCTTTGGGTTGTTTTTTCTTTGTAAATAGTATCCTCACCCAAATAGGGGGAGATTGTTGGAACCCTATTACTAATTTGGGCTAGGATTACTATTAGGATGTTTAGTTTGACCCATTTTGTATAGTCTAGGGTCATAGGTTATTTCTAGGGTTGTTGCTCCTTTAAAAGAATTCCAGCAGAAATGCAGTTAGTCGAATGTAGAATTTAGGTCGACGAAATCTGAGTGCAGTTCGACGATCGCAGAGCTCAGCTCGACGAACTCAGAGTTTTAACTCTGAGTTTAGCTCGACGAACATTGAGCTCTGGTCGACGAACTATGATCTCTACTCATAAACTAAGCTCGACGAAAGTCAAGCTCAGCTCGACGAACTCTGAGCTCAGATCGACAAATAAGCAGATCAGTTCGACGAACTCCAGGATGAGGTTGACAAAATCCTTGCTGAGTTCGACTAATTCTCTGTAGTGTTTTTAGGCAGTTTTGTTTACAGAAGGCAGAACAAGTTTCAGGCTTAATTTTAGGCTGATTATATTCCGAAGGCATAATAATTTAAACGCTTAATTACAAACAGCTATGACTCTGATATTTAATGCCAAATATTATAACGAATATTGCCGTTTAGAGGAAGCATTAAATATGGATTTATCATAGAGTTTAAGGCTGCTCAATTTTCAAGGCAGTTACCATTCTCGAGAAATCTCTTATACATTTCAGAATCGACTAATTCAAATGTTTGAATTCTTCTCTACATCATATATATATGTATAAAAAATTGTTGCTTCAAGATTACTCACTTAGAGATACTCACCAAGACATGCAGACTTAGAGATACTGACTTAGAGACTTGTAGATCAACACATACTCTTACAGAATTAGATCTTCAATCTCTGTTTGTGTAAAGTATTCATTTTCTCAAATACAGAAGGCATACACCCTGAAGAAAAGACTCTCTCTCTTGATCATAAACTCTACTCAAATCAGGGGGAGCTTTCTACTTCAACATCCACTACTTTTCTCAGAGATTCTTGACAGAGAAGACACCATCATTCTTTTTGTTTATTTTCATAAACTGTGTATAGGGTTCCTAACTCCCTTCAAAAGTTACCCTTTTGGTTTCTAAGTCTTCTGAACAAAAGACATAAGTTGGTTTTTGAGCACCTAATCAAAAGCTCAAAGGGTTGCTAAATCTCCCTTAGAAAAATAGATCTTATGGTGGCAGGGCACCTGAGCAAAAACATGTGGTGGCAGGGCACCTTATCAAAAACCTATAGTGGATTCCTACCTGGGTAGTAGAAGATTGGATGTACCCAGGTTTATTGGGGAACCACTATAAAATTCCTTGTGTCATCTGTGATTGTTATTCTCTTTATTTGTGTGATGTGACTGTTTCTTTATATATATATATATATATATATATATATATATATATATATATATATATATATATACGAGCATCTTCGCACGGGCTACGTACGGGCTCGATGCTCTCGGGCGGCCTTCGGCCGCATCTAGACGGGCTTCGCCCGCCTGCACTCAGGCTTCGCCTGTGCTCGATGCTTCGTTGCGGGCTGCGCCCGCCTATGAGCGGGTTGTGCACGCACTTAAAATCATTTTTTTCTAAACATATACATATGAGTACTTAAAATGACCGCAAAAAAATATGAAATACTATTCCTATTTTTATTTTATACAATTTTGCAAATTCTAATCTATAAAAATTAATTAATCTCTCTATCTCACTCTCTCTTTATCACTCCCCCTCTATCTTTCTCTCCTTCTCTCTCCCGACCCCTCTCTCTCCCTCTCCCTCCATTCTCTTTCTCTCCCAAATCTCCCCCTCTCATGCTCTCTCTCTCATGATCCAATGGTCAATATTAAATCGGAGAAATCCAATGGCCAATATTAAATCTATGGTGTGCCTCCAAATATCTATATTCCCTTATATATATAAGATATATATCACTAGTTTTTAAATCTGCTATTAAACTAAATCAAGATTTTAAAATACCTTATTCACCCCCCCCCCCCCCTCTAATGTAAAGTAAATCTATCCCTCACTTTCAACCCTCGGCTGAGCTGGAGCATAATGGAACCCAGTGGACTCCACCGTCTTTCCCATCTTAGCATACGTTGCTCCTGCCTTTTTCTCTGCCTTTGGAGGCCACTCCAATAGTTTCGGGATATGTGTCCCACCTTGCAACATGTGTAACATGTGAGCAAACCTCGCCCCGATGTTCCTCCAGAAGTACCAGTAGAAGGAGCCTATCCAAAAGACTTGGACTTCTTATTCCATCTCTTTCGGTAGTCAAACTTTCCAGAATGCGGCATTTTGAACTCGGGCTTTATCACAGCCAAGTCCCTTTTGACCTGCACCCTCTTCATGTCTTTCTATAACGAACGAGTTGTATTAACCAACACTTGAAACCCTTGGTTTATCGGACCCGAGAGCAGTAACCTCAGTTCATCTCGCAGTCCCTCGTAGAACCTATTGTTCTTATGCTCATCGTCAACAAAAATAGATCCTGCATAATGTCCCAACCTGTTAAACTAATGTAGGTAGTCATATACACAACCCTCTCCTTGAGTTAAATGCTGGAACTCATTTTCCAGAACAATCCGTTGTGACAACGTCAGATGCTTTGCCAAAAATAATCGCGAAAACTCCTCCATCGAGAACTCCGATAGTCGTCTGCCTGTGAAGTGGTGTAAATCCAACTCATCCCACCAACGCGAGCCTCTCCTTTTCACAGGAAAGTGGCCAAGGTGACCTTCTGTCCCTCCTCTATCTCTATCGCTATTAATATCTTCTTGACTCGCGAAAACCATTCCTCTATCTGCGTTGGGGATCCTGTACTCATAAACGTAGGAGGACTAAAGCTCATAAATTGCTTCAGCTGTCATTCAATATGAAAGTGAGGGGATAGATTTAATTTACTCTAGAGGGGGGGGGGGTGAATATACTATTAAAATCTTTTAAGTAATTTTTATAGAAGAATTAAGATAAGCATTACTTATAAGTAAGAGAAAAATAAATCACAAGCAATCACAGCACAACAGAAAATAAAGAAAGATGAGCAACCAGACGACACAAGAAAATTATAGTGGTTCCCCAAATCTGGGTACTCCACTCTTCTACCACCCTGGTAGGAATCCACTTAGGTTTTTGATCAGTTGCCCTATCACCACAAGATCTTCTTCAGGTAGATCTAGAGACCCTTCAGGCTTTTGATCAGGTGCCTAAAAACCAATAGGTTTTTGATCAGGTGCCCTATCACCAAGGAGTTCACTTTTGAAGGGAGTAGAAAAACCCTGTACAGAAAAAGGTAAAAGGAAAAAGTTGATGGCAGTCTTCTCTTTCTCAAAGCAAATGAGAAGACTTAGTGGATTTTTGTATTGCCAAAGCTCCCCCTGAGATATTGAGTATGTTCAGGAAGATGGAAGCATTGTACAGGGAGTAGGCCTTCAATGGACTGGAGTTATGATCTTCAGAATCTGTAGATTGATTATGATTGTTGTCTCTGTAGGTTTCTGAAGATGAAAACTGAAGAAGACTCAAGAAGAGGTTTTTGGTGTTCTTCTTTTGTTTCCTGAGAGCAGTAAGAGTTCTGAAGACTGAAAGAAATCTGAGAGAGAAATTTAGAACTGTAGAATGAGAAGAACTCTCTGTAGGTTTTTCTCACTGAAATCAGTCTGTGTGTCTTTCTCTATGTCCTTGAAGAATCGAATAATACTGCTGCTTTGAATTTCAAAAACAATACTTAATTTACTACAGAGATCGAGGAGAGAACGGCTAGAATTATTTGCATTTAATTATCTCCTCAACTCTCTTGGTAAATAAGACAAAACAAAAACTCTGTGAATATCATAGTTAATGCTGCTAAGGAACGGCTATAAGCTTTGAGAATATTAACATTAACTACCAGAGATTATTTATCATAAATTGAATTAGAAGCAAGATTTAAATCTTCAAGATTGATGTTGTAGAGAAGTAGTCGAACACAGGATAAAATCGTTGATCTGAGCTAGGAGATCGTCGAGCTGAGTTCAGCTATCTTCGAACTGAGAAAACTGTGAAGAGATAAGAAATCGTCGACCTGAGATCTTAGATCATCGAGCTCAGTTCAAGGAATAAACTCTGAGATCGTTGATGGGAGATAAACAATCGTCGAGCTGAGTTCGACGAAAGTCGAACTGATATATATATCACAGAATTCTTCTAAGTCTGAGTTCTTGAATGAAATCCAAAGCTGGTCTTGTGAAGTCTGACCTAATGAGACTAACTTAGACCTAGACCTTGACCCATGCTATATAGGTGGGTCAACAACCTAAGAGTTGACCTAGCCCAAATCCAAACAAGGGTTCCAACAATCTTCCCCTATTTGGGTGAGGTCACTCAACAAAGCATTAAACTGAAAATACAATGCCATAGATATCTGATAGAATGTAAATTATCAGCAGATATAATATAGCAATGTAATGCACATAAAGTTCAGGTAAAACAATAAAATAGTAAAGTGCAGAAAGTAAATTAAGGATTAGCAGGAGGAGGACTAGAAGAAGTTTTAGCAAAAACAATCTTCCTTGATGGGTCTTATGCTTCCCTTTTTGACATCTTCAAATCTTCCCCACCAAGAGTTTTCTGAGTAGCAGCTCTTGATACAACTGCTTCAGGATGAAGATTCATATACTCTGCTGAATTGAAAACTTTCTTACTGACCTGCAGCTTTTCAAGTTCTTTTTCTCTATAAGAAGACATGGTAGAAAATTATGTGGGGTCTTGACCTTCTTTTCTGGCTTTATTCATCTGAGATAGTAAAATCAGTTCATTAAGTCTAGCCATCTTGAAATTAGGATCAAGCTCTAGATCAAAAGGAGGAGAGGGAGGTCTCTCTAGATTTAGTCCTTGAGCATCCTGAGTTAACTTCTGAGAGAGATTTCTGAATTGAATAGACTGGACTTGGAAATTTTTTGCAATAGAATTTTGCTGCTTCTGTCTAGAGTAAAGTGATTTAGGAGGTGGAGCTTCACTAAACTTGCCTTTAGTCTTATGAAAGTAGGCAGGCCTCTGAGACTGAGAGGAGGCTAGCTTCTGGGCTTGAGAGGGTGCTGGCTTCTGAGGCTGAGAGTCTACTGATCTTGGTGACTGAGTGATATATGATCTTTGAGACACATTCTCTGAGGCTCCTACAGCAGAAGGAGGAGGAGGATCTCTCCTGAACCTTTGAGTTAGAGGAGAGTACCTTCTGCTCTTTTTCTTAGCCTTTTACTGATTTCTAGATTGCAACATCCAATGAGGCATACATAGGTAAGGTTTGATATTATTCAGAATATAATACGGTGTATCATTTTTTGGATTAGGTAAAGGAGCAGCCTTGGGAGGTGCTTTTCTCTTCTTTGAAACTTTCTTCTTCTTTGAGCAGGAATCATCAGAATCATCTTCATCATCATCATCATCATCAGATACAGGAGGATAATCATAGATATCATCAAGTTATTTAAGAATTTTGGAATGATCTTTATCTTGGAATGAAAGCTGTGCCTTCTCATCCATTGTACCAGCTGAAGCAGGAGCATTTGCTATCTCTTGAGCAATGTCCTGAGCAAGCAATTCATCTAGACTTGGCATAGGGCTGACATCCATAACATAAGATGCACTAGATGTCCTGGGAATAGGGGAATCAACCTTTTCTGCTAAAAAGGGTTCTGATTCAACAGCCATAGGAGATGACAAAACTGTATCTGCAAGAAAACCAGACTGCATTGTTGTTGGTTCTGGAACTTCCATAACCAATGGATTTTGAAGTTCTGGGAATTCAACTATCAAACCTGTACATACAGGTGTGGCAAAACTTACCTTTAGTTGTTCCATAACTTCAGGACTTATTGGGTTTGTATAACAAATGAGGGCCTTGGAGAATTTGTATGCAACAAGAGGTAAACAATCTTTGTATAAAGAATTAAGAGGATCAAAATAATGAAGTAAATTAGATAAGTTTACTGAGGGATTGATAGAACAATCACCATAAGTGACAACTTCTGGGATTTCCTCTTGAAAAACTTCAGCTGAAACCAATTTTGTATAAACCATTTCAGTATCTTTTGAACCTGGTTCTGACTCTGGAACTGTTGTTGCTGCTGCTGGAAGGGTCAATGCTGGAACTGAAACTGCTACTATTATACCTAGAACAGCTTCATAGGACATCTCCCCCTACCTGGTTTCAGTAAATACTGGAACCAGACCCCTGGATGAAGAAGGGCAAGAGAAGGCAGCAAGAATGGTAACAATGGATGAAATAGAAGCAGCCAGAGGTGAGGTTGCCTCTACTATCAAGGATTTAAGGGATGGAGTGATAAGCTCCAAGAGTGTGGTGATGGAAAGAGAGTCCATTTGCATGAACTTAGGAGGGGTTTGAGGTTATACAGATGAGTGAGAGATGAGAGGAGTGAAATATGTCATGATTTCATCCTGTAATGGAGAATTTTGTGGAGTAGGAATTGGTGTTGAATCAAGGTGAATAGGTGAATTCTGATGGGAATGATGTTATGGGGATATATGAGATGTGGTTGGGGATTGAGGAGGAGTGAGAAGATTGAAGTTTGGGAGGGTTATGATGTTGATGGATGGAGTTATAACAAGATATGGTGGAGTAGGAGAATGTGGAGGGGTAGTGTGAAGTGCTGGAGATGATGGTGGTGTTGGAATTGAGGTGGAAGGTTGATGGACAGCATGAGGGTTGGTTGTAAGAGGAGGAGCAGGGAATGCTTCATCAGGGTGAGGAGAGGTTGTGACTGCCCTAGTGTCCTCAACTGTTCTAGAAGAGGTGGAGGCCTGGGATGGATTTAGGATAGTTCTTTCCTATTTACTAAACAAGAAGGAGTCCAATCTCTTACTGGCATTAATAAATATGGTCTGAGAAACCATTAATTCAGAAGCCTTAGACTAGAGGAAGATTCCCAGAATCCTCCCAAAGAAAACCTCCTTCTTGGAGTTCTTCCTTTTTATCAAATTAAAGAAAACTCAGCCCAGTTGATGGATTTCTTATTAACCAATGCAAACATGATTGAGACCTACTGCCTATTAATATTATCATTGGCAGAGTGCTTGCCCATCAGTACCTTGCCAACTACATCTGCTAAGAACTTGTATTTTACAGACAAATTTTTCTTAAGCAACTTGGATGGTATTCCCTCTGGATGACCCATCATAACCAGCATGCTACTGTACTCATAACTATCTTGTTCTAGAGTGTTCTCTCCATTAATTATTTCAAACAGTTCAGAAATAATAACTGGGGAAAGAATAACTTGTTGACCTGAGATGGTTCCAACCATAGACGAGTCATCAGGAGTTGTTAACGTATAAACGGATTCTTTTATTTCTGTTGCTGGCAATTTGATCCTTGTTGTCATGATCTTCCTCAGGCCTTGATCTTCACAGAGCTTCAGCATGTCCGTGAAGATCTAATTGCAATGACTGAAAGAGTCAAAGTCGATATCGAAGCTAGCATCGAACTTCATCACTGACAGGATCGCCGCTGGAATCGCTATAGATTTCTGTAAAAGTGGAGTGATCACGTGCAAGAGAATTTGGAAAGAGCGGGATAGAGATCGAAGAGGAACCTCAATATAGGTTTTTGGAATACGAAAGGAAGAGCTCTGTCCTACGATAAAAAAGAAAGAAAACTTTCATCTTAGGTCGACGAGAAATTTATAGACAAATACTATCGTCGGCCTCTTAATGAAGAAGGGAAAACAAATCATCGATCTCAGGTCGACGATGTATTTTTTGAAGTAAATTCGTCGATCTCGACCGACGATTTTAACTTCACACAGAGCTATCGTTGATCTCAGCTCGACGATAGAGCGCAAGAGGAGTTCGCAGATCGTCGATCTCTGTTCGACGATTTGTGAACAAATCTTCTACCTTAGACAGAAATTAAATTAATCCATTTCATTTATCATTCCAAGCTGATTTAGGAAGAATTGATGTTTCTTTTCATCCAAAGGCTTGTTGAAGATATCTTCTCTTTGAAAATCAGTGGAGATAAAGTTAAGATTAATTTTGTTTTTTATCTACACACTCTCTAATGAAATGATGCCTTATTTCAATATGTTTGGTCCTACTATGATGCACTGGATTTTGTGTTATGGATATAGCACTGATACTATCGCAAAATATAGTTGAATTATTTAAGTTGCATCCATAATCTAGTAGTTGGTTTTGTATCCACAAAATTTGTGAACAACAACTGCCAGCTGCAATATATTCAGCCTCTGCAGTTGAAGTGGACACTGTTGTTCGCTTCTTACAAAACCAAGACACAAGCCTATCACCAAGGAACTGGAATGTTCCTGATGTGCTTTTCTTGTCTACTCTACATCCAGCATAGTCAGCATCTGTGTATATAGTTAACTCAAACTTTAACTCTGTTGGATACCAAAGTCCTAGATCAGGGCAACCCTTTATATATCTAAAAATTCTTTTTAGCAAAATATAGTGAGATTCTTTAGGGTTCACCTGGAACCTAGCACAAAGACATGTAGAGAACATGATGTCTAGTCTACTTACTGTAAGATATAATAGAGACCCAATAATGGCCCTATAAATTTTCTGATCAATAATTTTTCCATGCTCATCATAATCTATCACAACATTTACTGTCATAGGTGTCTTCATTGCTGAGGCATCACACATCCCAAATCTTTTAACAAGCTCCTTAGCATATTTAGATTGGGAGATAAAGATACCATCAGATGATTGTTTCACTTGGAGACCAAGGAAATATGAAAGTTCACCCATGCTGCTCATCTCAAACTTTGAATGCATAAGGTCAGAAAATCTTTTGCATAGTTTGGGATCAGTAGAGCTAAAAATAATATCATCTGCATAGATTTGTACTAACAAGATTTTATCATGATGATGTCTAATAAATAAAGTCCTATCTACTATGCCTCTAGAAAATTTATGCTCTAAAAGAAAACTAGCTAAGGTTTCATACAAAGCTCTTGGAGCTTGCTTTAGACCATAGAGAGCTTTATGCAATCTAAAGACATAAGAGGGATGAGTTGAAGAGATAAAACCTGGTGGTTGTTCAACATACACTTCTTCTTTAAGTTCTCCATTTAGAAAGGCACTTTTGACATCCATCTGGTACACTTTAATCTTTTTATAAGCAGCATAAGCAAGAAAGATTCTGATTGCTTCCAGCCTTGCAATAGGAGCAAAGGTTTGATCATAGTCAATTCCTTCCTCTTGCTTATAGCCTTGAGCAACTAGTCTTGCCTTGTTTCTGATAATAGTTCCTTGTGCATCCAACTTGTTCCTGAAGACCCATTTGGTTCTAATGACTGGATTGTTTTTGTGTCTTAGAACTAAATCCCAAATTTTTCATCTCTCAAATTGGTTGAGCTCCTTTTGCATTGCAATAATCTAATTTGGATCTTGCTCAGTATCTTTAATGGATTGGGGCTCAATTTGAGATATGAAGCAGGCATGCATCAAGTCTTGGTTGAGTTGATGCCCTGTCTGCACACCAGCTAATATGTCTCCAATCACTTGAGATGTAGGGTGATCTCTAAGTATGACAAATTCAGTTAGTGTAGTTGGTTCAACAACAGCTCGGGGAAACAATTCCTCTTGTGGAATTGTATTAGCTGTTGGAGGAAGTTCAGCCACTTCCAAATTTTCTTCTTCACTTTCTTCATCAACTTGTGAGGAGGAATGAGATGTAACCTTTTGAGTAAGGTTGAGATCATCCAATTTTTCACAAAGTTGAGGTACCTGCAAAAAGTTACTGGTAGAAGCTTCCTTCTCCTTGCAAAACATGTTAGCTTCATCAAAAGAAATGTGAACTGACTCTTCCATTTTCAAAGTTGATTTGTTAAAAACTCTATATGCCTTGCTGACTTGGGAATATCCTAGAAAAATTCTCATTGTAGCTTTGGCTTCAAACTTTCTAAGATATTTCTTGTTGTTTTTGTGAATATAACAAATACAACCAAATATTCTAAAATAAATCTATTTTAGGTTTCTTCCCTCTGAGTAGTTCATAGGAAGTCTTGCCCTTAAGTCTGTGTATCAAACTTCTGTTCAGGACATAGTTTGTTGTGCTCACAGCCTCTGCCTAATAGGAGAGTGGCATGAAAGCATCAGCAAGTAATGTGCCTGCAACTTTAATGAGTGTTCTATTTTTCCTTTCAACTACCCTATTTTGTTGAGGAGTTCTAGGAGCAGAGAAACAATTCTTGATGCCTTCCATCTCACAAAATCTTTGCATGGGAAGATATTCAAACTCAGCACCATGATCACTTCTAATCAAAACAACTGGAGTAGAATACTCAATCCTTATGCCTTTAAGAAAGTCTGTAATGTTGGGGCGGGAAATGCGCCTTCTAGTTAACGGATTGTTCGGTCTCATAAGCTAGATGAATAAGGGGGTTGCGGGGAATAGAGGAGAAGGTTTGGCGAAGCAAGGGAGGAGTTTGATCAGGAACTGTCGATCAGACAGTTACTTTGGCGGTTAGCTCTGATGGTTAGACCGAGAGAAGAAAAGAGAAGAGGGGGCCGCTAGCAGCGGCAACAACAGACTTCGCCCACCGCGGCTTGAATGCCACTCTTGCGGCGGGCTTTCCTTTGATTATAATCGAAATTACAGCTCGGGGTTACACCTTAACATTGAAAGCAGAAGAAAAGGTACAAGAGGGAAGCTGGCGGCTAGAGAGAGAAGAATGCCAGGAGGCCGCGCGGTTTGACCAATGAAGGTCGGCAGACCGCGCGGTCAATGATCGGGCAGCTCGCTAGAATAAGCCGAGCAGACTGCTCGATCAAGCAGAAGGCAGGCGGGTCGCGCAGACTGAGGATCCAAGTCCGCAGGAGCTAATGACGGGTCCTTGACCCCTCTCCCTTCTGTCCTCCTGAATGAGAGGTCTGGGGGCCTATTTATAGGCTCGGGGAGGTGACAGTCTTGGTAACGTCCCCACTGGTGAGGCGGTAAGCTATGCAAGTAAAAACATTGAGTCCGCAGAGTCCGCACTGGGCCGCACGGTCTGGGACTGCCTGGAGTCGGAGATGGTTGCCGCTGGTTGTTTGAGTACGAATGATGAGTCCGCTGAGTCTGCGCCGGGCCGCGCGGTCTGGGACTGCCTGGCTGTTGGGGGAGTGCTAAGCGAGTCTGCCTAGCCCGCTGCGGTTGAGGATGAACAGGTCGCCTCCTGCTAAAGGCTAGTCGCACTTGGTGACGGGCTGATGACCTGGCAGACTTAACACCGAATCCGCCACCTTTTGAGCTTGTTGCTACCGAGCGGTCTAGGCGGATAGGAATACGAGTCTGCGTTGGGCAATTTGCACCTGAAGAAGAATAAAACACCACACGGTTAACCAGTTTAACCGCGCTGCCTACAGGAGCGGACTGAGGAAGCAGTCGGCAGACCCTGCAGAGCAAGCGGCTGATGCGCGACCTGGGAGGTCTTGCTAGAGAGACCCTCCTAGCCGCGCGGACTGAGCGGCCTGAGAGATCAGTCCGCGCGGACTTTAGAAGAAAAGGTCGGCATGTAACGACCCCATCCGTTACATGACGTATAGTAGAAGGTCCGGCCGGGGCCCCACACTATATCCCACAAACAGACGGTGAGGTCACAGGATAATACCAAACCATACACGTATCCTAACTCAGAGCATGCTAGCGGAAGCTAAGTTGTAAATTGAACTCTAACCAGGAATGTCCAATATATAAACCACAGTTATATATATATAGCCACGGAATGTACAACAAATACACAAGGTTTGGCCTTAAGGCCTTACAGTTCCTCTTTCCACACCGTATGGATTACAAACCTCGGCACGCAGGCCGGCCATACATGAGTAAAAGAAAACAAACAAAAACATTCACATAGCCTTCAAGGGCCAGCCGCAGCAGCAGCAGCAGCAACAGCAGCAAGGGCTTCAGCCCTTCATTTACCACTTGGCTCTCCAGCACCTGCATAGGGACAATCCACCCAAACGGTGGCAAACATGGCAACGGTCAGCATTCAGCTGACCCAATTATAACAATCCTACCACTTTCTCGGGGCAGTAGCATTCCATCCCTGCACAGCATGGTATCAACAATAGCAAATATGTGCTCGCAGGCACACTCAAGCCATCACAACCGTCGGCCACACGGCCTGACAGTCCGTGCACTCAGGGCACATTCTTGGTGCATCGGAAAACCAGGGTCAACACCACCGTTTACACGGTATTGAGCATTCTAGTCTTTTTGGCGCGCGGGCCTAAGACTCTCATTATGCGCTCCAACGAAACCTATAACCAAGCTTACCAGTCGGACGGACATAACGCAGGTATGGATCAGCTACCCCCCGTTGCTCAAGTCGCCGTGCCACCTCGAATACGGAAGTATCCATGGCAATTTATAGGCGCGGGTCGGTTTCACCTTTCCTGTTCGGCAATCTGCCTTTTCATCGAGTTGCAGCCCAACGGCTCAACCACACACAAAGTGGCAACGCACGGCCACAAGAGTTGCATCCAACCCTCTTCATTTCCTGGACTTCATCCAGTACTTCCTGCTGCACCAAGCAACAGGTAGGCACAAGGCAAACAAGCCATAACCACGAAGTCTTCTCCGATATGCAAACAAGCATCACCAATCCAGACCAACATGTCCAGATGGGCTTCACACAGCATGCCTAGATCCGTACTCCAATTCCGGACTCTAACAAGGGGGACTTCACATATCTACCCCAAGGGATGCCACACCCACCGCACACTCGCGGGGAAGGGTTTTCCCTATACAATGCAGAAAAGAAGGACTTCACATGTCCAAGAAGGGAGATCGTTACCCTTGACGATCTCTTGGGAGACATCGAAATCGAGCCGGTGAGAAAGCACCACAGCAGCTTTGCCTTCACAGCGCTGGCCTCGGATCTCGAATCGGACCACGGGAGCTCCGCCGGTGGCTTGATCTCCTCCTCCTTCTTCTTCCTCCTCTCTCTTTCTCTCTTCACTTAGCCAAATGAAGAATGTGCTCTTCTGGTGTTTTAATCCAGCAAGGAATCTCCTGAGCCCTTGGATCCAAATAGAGAAAAGGAACGGCCACGATTTCCCAAAATTTCACTTTTTTTGCTGACACGGCCTGTGACACGCCCGTGTCACAGGCCCTGTACCCTTAAGCGGCACACGCGGTACTCGTACCGACTGAAAACTACCAGAACACGGGCATCGACACGCCCGTGTCGAACCTGACACGCCCGTGTCAGTCATGTGACACGCCCGTGTCACCCCTGCCACATCGAGCTCCAAAACCAACAAGCAGTACACGGGTAGGCACACGGCATCGGACACGCCCGTGTCAAATCTGACACAGCCGTGTTCAAGGCTTGGTTCCGGGCCGTGTACTTCCCTGACTCAAACAGCCCATTTCTTAAGTGACACGCCCTGGGACACGCCCGTGTCCCAGGCTGTGTACCCCCGACACGCCCTGGGACACGCCCGTGTCCCAGGCCGTGTCAAACAGCCTGCACCTCAAATTCAATTTTGAGATTTTTGGGGTGTTACAATCCTCCCCTCCTTAATAAAATTTCGTCCCGAAATTTGACACGGTAAGGAACCAGAAAATACAATGTTATAACTGGATATCTCTGTTATAACAAAAGGTACACGGGCTACAGTTTATACAAACAGCTCGGGAAATTCAGCTTGCATGGTCTGCTCTCGCTCCCATATTAGCTCTTCACGGCCACAATTGTCCCATCGGACCTTGACCATCCCGATCACTTTGTTCCGCAACTGTTTCTCTGCTCGATCCTCAATCCGAATGGGTCGAACCCTCGTCGTTATCCCATACTCGACCGGTACCCGATCATTCTCCACTACTTGAGCTGGATCCTTAACAGCCTTACGAAGTACTGAGATGTGAAATACACCATGTAATCCACCCAAGTCTGCTGAAAGTGCTAGTCGATAAGCAGCTTCCCTAACTCGCTCCACCACCTCAAATGGACCAAGATACCTCGGACTTAGCTTTTTCAAACGCCGAATCCTGGACACGCCTTTGAAGGGTTTGATCTTCAAATATACCCAATCACCCACCGCGAACTCCACGTTCCGATGTTTGGCATTGTAGTACTTTGCTTGACGATCTTGGGCTATCAATAGCCTCTCCCGAATAGAGCGTATAAGCGAGGTAGCTTCTTCGACTTCCTTTTTCCCACTCAGCTTAGATTCGCCTGCTTCTGCCCAAGCTAACGGTGTACGGCATTTACGACCATACAAAGCCTCAAATGGTGTCATACCGATGCTCGCTTGGTAGCTATTATTATAGGCAATTCGACAAGAAAAATATAATCTTCCCATCTCTTACCAAAGTCTAGGGCGCACATGCGGAGCATGTCCTCCATCGTTCTGTTGGTTCGTTCAGTCTGGCCATCCGTTTGGGGATGAAAGGCCGTACTAAACGCTAATTTTGTACCCAACATTTGATGAACTAGCCGCCAATCATTCGATGTGAATCGCCCATCACGGTCACAGACGATGCTCCGAGGAACACCGTGCAGTCGAACAATCTGCTCCACATAAAGCTTGGCCAAGGTTTCCACTGAATCGTCTCTTTTGTTTGGAAGGAAGTGTGCCACTTTTGTCAACCGGTCCACAATTACCCAGATTGAATCATGACCGCGTTGAGATCTCGGCAACTCGTGCACGAAATCCATCGAAATGTCATCGAACTTCCACTCCGAAATGGGTAATGAGTTCAGGAAACCGCCAGGCTTCTGGCATTCTGCTTTCATCAACGCATAGGTATTGCATTCAGCCACAAAACATGCGACATCTTTCTTGAGTCCGGGCCACCAGAATAGCTTTTTCAGATCTCTGTACATCTTTGTGCTCCCTGGGTGAACTGAGTACTTTGCAAAGTGAGCTTCGTACATCAACACTTCCCTCAATTTACCCACACTCGGGATGCACACTCGACCATTTCTTCGTAACAAACCGTTATCCCAAGAGAATTGGTCATCCGGCCCATCTTTTGCATAGCGCTGGAGGCTTTCATCAAGCTCCGTTGCTCGCCGAACTCTGTCCGTAAGGTCATATTGAACCTCCGTCCAGTTCAAGCATGCATCGGTCGAAGAACCCCTGTCAACACACGATATCTCCAATGCTTCCAAGTCCTGGATTAAACGCTGATCATGCCTCTACAACCAGCTTGCCCGTACCGGAGTCCGACTCAAAGCATCAGCGACCACATTTCACTTCCCGGGCGTATAGTGAATCTTGAAGGTGTAGTCCCCAAGGAATTCCATCCATCTTCGTTGTCGCATATTCAGATCCTTCTGATCCAACATATACTTTAGGCTTTTGTGATCTGTATAGATGTCCACTTTAACACCATAAAGATTGTGCCGCCACAACTTGAGCGCAAAGATTACCGCCGCCAATTCCAAATCATGGACGGGGTAATTCCGCTCATGCACTTTCAACTGGCGTGAGCCATAAGCAATCACTTTACCAAACTACAGAAGGATGCAGCCTAAGCCGCTCCCGGAAGCATCACTATAGATCTCATAGCCATCTGTACCACATGGCGATGTCAACACAGGCGCCGTGGTCAAACGACTCTTCAGGTCTTCAAAAGCATGCGCGCACTCCGGCGTCCAAATGAACCTTTGATCTTTTCTCGTCAGCGTGGTCAGAGGTAAAGCAATCTGTGAGAAGTTTTCCACAAACCATCTATAGTAGCCCGCAAGCCCAAGGAAGCTCCTGACCTCGGCCACTGAAGACATCACTGGCCAATCTCGAATGGCACTTATCTTCAACGGATCCACCGCGATACCTTCTCCACTTACCACATGGCCTAAAAAGGCTACTGAAGAGAGCCAGAATTCACACTTTGAGAACTTGGCATAAAGCTTATTCCTCCGCAGGGTATGCAAGACCAACCGCAAATGGTTTGCATGATCCTCTTCCGACTGAGAGTATACTAAGATGTCATCGATAAACACAATCACGAACAAATCCAAGTACTCTCGGAACGTTCGATGCATTCGATCCATAAATACCGAAGGCGCATTACAGAGGCCAAACGGCATTACTGTGAACTCATAATGACCGTAGCGTGTTCCAAACGCCGTCTTGGGAATGTCACCTTCCCGAATCCTCAACTGATAATATCCCGATTTCAAATCCAACTTGGAATAGACTGTTGATCCTGCCAGCTGATCAAATAGGTCATCAATACGTGGAATCGGATATTTGTTTTTCTCCGTCAGCTTATTCAATTCACGGTAGTCAATACATAACCGCAAACTACCGTCTTTCTTTTTCACAAAGAGAACAGGCGCGCTCCAAGGTGACATACATGGGCGTATGTATCCCTGCTCCAACAACTCTTGCAATTGGACTTTCAATTCAGCCATTTCTTTTGGCGCGACGTGATATGGTGAGCGGGCCACAGGTTTAGCACCTGGCACCAACTCAATAGAGAAGTCAATCTCCCGCTGGGTTGGTAACCCAGGAAGATCTTTAGGAAACACATCGGCAAACTCTGACACAACCAGAACTTCACCGACACTGGCCTTTGGCTCAACAGCTTGAATTAGCGTGAAGAATAACTCCGCGCCCTTCCGAACAGCATTGACGACTTGGAGCGCAAACAACAAAGTCTCGCAAACTCCTCGCATACCAGCAAACTTCGTCACAAGTCCGGTATTCAGGCCCAGTGTGATCTCCTTGGAGTTGCAATCAATAAAGGCACGTTGCTCCGAGAGCCAGTCCATGCCAAAGATCACATCAAACTCCGATAACGGTAGCACAGCTGCACTCAAACCGAAATCCTGACTTCCTATTTGAACATCCACATCGCAAGCCCTAACCGCAAGCATCACATAGCCATTTGGCAATAGCACCCTTGTACTATCAACCGTCACATGACTCGGCACCCCAATTCGAGATACGAAGTCCTCAGACAGAAAAGAATGTGAAGCACCCGTATCAAACAGGGCTCTCGTCGGACGATTCCGAATCAGGATAAAGCCTGCAGTACACACATCATGCACAAGCTATATATAACAAAAGGCAATAGCACTTAAGCATAGTAAGCTATATTAACTCGTACCTGTGATGACGTCACTTTGCTTAATCGCCTCCTGCTGACCAAGGTGATATATTCGGGGCTGTGCCTGGGACGCAGAGGAATCAACCACCGCTTTGCCCTTCTCAGCATAAGATGCACCCGTCTTCTTTTCCCCTTTGGGCTGAACAACCCGATAATCACGGGCTAGATGCCCCACCCGGCCACAAGTAAAGCATGTACGAGACTCCGGCCTTGACGTCGCTCCCGACACAACAGTCGAAGACACTTGCCCAGACGGCTTGGACCTCTTGCCCCCCTTTTTTCTGGTAGAACGATTTGCTAGGGCGAGGTGCTTGCTCTGGCTTCGACACAACCAAGCCCTTGTTCCCTTGCACCCGCCTCATGTCCTTCTCCAACGCACACGCAGTATCAACCAACGCCTGAAACCCTTGGTTCACTGAACTCGAAAGCAGGAACCTCAACTCATCCTGCAATCCTTCATAGAACCTATTCGTTTTCCTTTGGTCATCCGCGAAGATTGTTCCTGCATACCGTCCCAACCTTATAAACTCATGCAGGTAGGTATCCACGCTATCTTCTCCTTGCTTTAACCGTTGGAACTCATTTTCCATGGCAATGCGTTGCGCCGCTGGGACATGTTTCGCCAGAAATATTCGAGAGAAATCCTCAATCGATACTTGCGTTAATTGCCTGCCCGCCAAATGGTGTACCTCAACCTCGTCCCACCACAACCGCGCCTCTCCTTCAAGCATGAAGGTGGCCAAGGTGACCTTTAGAGTTTCCTCCACCCTGATCGCTGTCATTATCCGCTTGACACGCGATAACCAATCCTCTGCCTGCGTTGGGGATCCAGTCCCGTAAACGTGGGCGGACTGAAGCTCATGAATTGCTTCAACTGTCGGTCAGCTGCTCGTGGATCGACTGCCTCAACCGGCTTGGGTCTTACATCAACACGAACTGGCACAACTGTCGGCTGCGCTTGCCCGCTCTGCTAAATCATGGCAAAGAGAGCCTAAGCGAACAGTTTCCGTAGAAGGAGGAGGTGTTGGCACCTCAGCTGGTGCCACACTCTCATCAGAGCGCTGGGGCTCAGACTGCCCAGCACCACTACGCGTCACCTATAGGTGGACAAGACACACATTAGCGATCGCATGCAAGCAAAACAACAGAAAAGGAACGCGCAGATTCCTCAAACAATATTATGTACATTCCTTAGTGGACATTCCAGAGTTCATTAGCATTACAGCAGGGCGCACAAACACGCGCTCGCCACCCCATAAAAGAATTCGACCACGAATTCGGAAGAGGAAGACCGAACGAAGCTGATACCAAAATATAACGACCCCATCCGTTACATGACGTATAGTAGAAGGTCCGGCCGGGGCCCCACACTATATGCCACAAATAGACGGTGAGGTCACAGGATAATACCAAACCATACACGTATCCTAACTCAGAGCATGCTAGCGGAAGCTTTAAGTTGTAAATTGAACTCTAACCAGGAATGTCCAATATATAAACCACAGTTATATATATGTAGCCACGGAATGTACAACAAATACACAAGGTTTGGCCTTAAGGCCTTACAGTTCCTCTTTCCACACCGTATGGATTACAAACCTGGGCACGCAGGCCGGCCATACATGAGTAAAAGAAAACAAACAAAAACATTCGCATAGCCTTCAAGGGCCAGCCGCAGCAGCAGCAGCAAGGGCTTCAGCCCTTCATTTACCACTTGGCTCTCCAGCACCTACATAGGGACAATCCACCCAAACGGTGGCAAACATGGCAACGGTCAGCATTCAGCTGACCCAATTATAACAATCCTACCCCTTTCTCGGGGCAGTAGCATTCCTTCCCTGCACAGCATGGTATCAACAATAGGAAATATGTGCTCGCAGGCACACTCAAGCCATCACAGCCGTCGGCCACACGGCCCGACAGTCCGTGCACTCAGGGCACATTCTTGGTGCACTGGAAAACCAGGGTCAACACCACCGTTTACACGGTATTGAGCATTCTAGTCTTTTTGGCGCGCGGGCCTAAGACTCTCATTATGCGCTCCAACGAAACCTATAACCAGGCTTACCAGTCGGACGGACATAATGCAGGTACGGATCAGCCACCCCCCGTTGCTCAAGTCGTCGTGCCACCTCGAATACAGAAGTATCCATGGCAATTTATAGGCGCGGGTCGGTTTCACCTTTCCTGTTCGGCAATCTGCCTTTTCATCGAGTTGCAGCCCAACGGCTCAACCACACACAAAGTGGCAACGCACGGCCACAAGAGTTGCATCCAACCCTCTTCATTTCCTGGACTTCATCCAGTACTTCCTGCTGCACCAAGAAACAGGTAGGCACAAGGCAAACAAGCCATAACCACGGAGTCTTCTCCGATATGCAAACAAGCATCACCAATCCAGACCAACATGTCCAGATGGGCTTCACACAGCATGCCTAGATCCGTACTCCAATTCCGGACTCTAACAAGGGGGACTTCACATATCTACCCCAAGGGATGCCACAACCCACCGCACACTCGCGGGGAAGGGTTTTCCCTATGCAATGCAGAAAAGAAGGACTTCACATGTCCAAGAAGGGAGATCGTTACCCTTGACGATCTCTTGGGAGCTGTGCGAATAGAAACAAGAGACCGGAAAAACTGGAGTAATGGAATTTTTATTATCCAAAAAGCTGAGTATTACAAAGGTATAGCCTCCCTTATATAGAATGGAGGAGATGAGAGAGATTACAAATACCCAATGTGGGACTAAATACACACATACATCATCTACAAATCTAACCGCCAAACCACCCAGGAGACCGCCTAACCGCGCGGTTAGTAGGCACTAACCGCCCGGTCACCACCATCAGAGCACGCCGCCAATCCACTGAGATCCCAGAGATTAGCCGGCAGACCGCCCGGCTACCAACCCGCCATAGATTAGCCGGCTGACCGCCCGGCTACCAAACCGCCAGTCAAGCCGCCTGTCCGCCCAGGCTTATACAGCAACACTCCCCCTCAAGCTGGAGCATAGATGTCAATCATGCCTAGCTTGCTGCAAATGTGGAAGAAAGAGGCGGACACAGGTTTTGTGAATATATCTGCCAGCTCTTTTTCCGAGGTAACAAACGGAGTGCAAATCTGGTTCTTCAACACTTCTTCTCGAACGAAGTGACAATCAACCTCTATGTGCTTTGTTCGCTCATGGAAGACCGGATTTTTAGAAATGTAGATCGCGGCTTTGTTGTCGCAGAACATGGGAAGAGGATGGTTATAGACCTCTCCAAGATCTAGCATGAGAGCCCGCAACCATTTTAACTCACATGTGGTTGACGCCATGCTACGGTATTCAGCTTCCGCACTAGACCTGGAGACGACTGACTGCTTCTTGCTCTTCCAGCTAACCAAGTTTCCTCCAACAAACGTGCAAAAACCGGAAGTCGACTTGCGGTCCCCTTTGTCGTCCGCATAGCTAGCATCGGAGTACGCTTCGACTCTTAGGTGACCGTTTTTCTGAAAGAGAAGACCGTTCCCAGGTGCGGACTTCACATACTCCAATATCCTGAGAGCAGATTGAAGATGACATTCCCTAGGCGACTGCATAAACTGGCTGACCTTTCCCACTGCATAGGAGATGTCAGGTCTGGTCACCGTAAGGTAGATGAGTTTGCCAACAAGACGCCGATACCTCGTAGTGTCCAATAAAGGTGGAGATTCGTCTGTCCATGTCTTGTCTTCTCCAGGAGCCATAGGACACCTGGCAGGTTTAGCACCCGTCAACCCTGCTTCTTTCAACAAATCAAGAGCATACTTCCGTTGGGAGAGAACCAAGGAACCCGGTTTCCGAGAGATTTCAATTCCCAAGAAGTATTTTGGAGAACCCATATCCTTCGTGACTAGGTGTTGGCGGAGATGGACCTTTGTCAAGGCTACACCAGCTTGATCGTTGCCAGTAAGAAGAATATCGTCCACGTAAACAGCTAGCACAACCAGACCGGAAGCGGTCTTGCGAATGAACAAGGAGTGATCAGCCGAACTCCTGGTGAAACCGATAGCCCCAACGATGCTACTGAACTTATCGAACCACGCCCTGGGACTCTGCTTTAGGCCATAGATGGCCTTCTTCAACTTGCATACTTGAGTCTCCCCCTGAGCAACATACCCAGGAGGTTGCTCCATGTAGACGTCCTCGTGAAGGTCACCATAGAGGAAGGCATTCTTGACGTCTAACTGCGAAATAGGCCAATCCTTGTTGACCGCCACCGACAAAAGGACTCGAATTGTGCTGAGGCGAGCAACGGGCGAGAACGTGTCAAAGTAATCAACTCCATAGGTCTGAGTAAACCCTTTTGCAACAAGTCGGGCTTTGTACCGGTCCACACTGCCATCGGGACGGAACTTAACGACAAACACCCATCGACAACCAACCACATCCGTGCCACAAGGAGGAGGCACAAGGGTCCAAGTGCCCCGGTCAGAGAGAGTAGTAATCTCCTCATCCATGGCAGCCTTCCAGTGAGGAATACCAAGAGCTTCCTGGTAAGTGCGAGGTGTGGTAGGCGCTGAGATAGCTAGGGCGAAGTCCCTGCGAGAAGGTGTTAGCTGATCATAAGAAACAACAGCTGCCAGCGAGTGCTGGGTGCACGTCCGAACCCCTTTGCGAAGGGCAATGGGCAGCTCCAAGTCCTCGAGTTCCTCAGTCGCCGGTGCATCCGTGGCGGAGAGAGCTGGCCCGGGAGAAGAGAGAGACGGCCGAGGAGACGAGGGAGAAGGAGCATGAGCAATAGAAGGAGAGGCCGGTAGAGGTGGTGATGGAGGAATCTCAAGAGGCGTGGATGTGGTGGAGAGAATGGGTGGAGAGGTCGAGTCGGTAGGAGGAAGAGGGAGGTTCGATCCATCGACCTGTGGGAGGTCAGAAGAGAAGTAGGCGGCATTTTCAAAGAATGTCACATCCGCCGAGACGAACTGCTTGCGAGTAACAGGGTCAAAGCAGCAGTAACCTTTTTGAGTGGTGGAGTAGCCCAAAAAGATACACTTCGTGGCACGAGGGGACAATTTGTCGCGAGTTGCGGCAGGGCTATGAACAAAGGCAGTGCACCCAAAAATGCGGAGAGGTAAGGGAAAGGGTTCTTTGGAGGGATAGAGGATGGAAAACGGGGTTTTGCCTTTGAGGACAGTAGAGGGAATGCGATTGATGAGGTAGCAGGAGATGAGGACCGCGTAGCCCCAATAGCTACGAGGAACCTGCATCTGCGTCATGAGAGTGCGAGCGACATCAAGGAGGTGACGGTTTTTACGTTCCGCCACCCCATTTTGCTGGGAGGTATAGACACAGCTAGTTTGGTGAATGATGCCATGTTGCGTACAAAAAGAAGCGAAATCACTACTCAGATATTCTTTTGCATTATCAGAGCGAAAAATTTTCACAGAGGCAGCAAATTGATTTTTAATCATATAGTAAAATGATGTCCATACAGAGAAAAGTTCGGAGCGATCCTTTAATAGATACACCCACGTACATCTAGAATAATCATCAATAAATGTTACAAAATATGAACTCCCACGCCCTATGGTGAGGGTAGGGGAAGGTCCCCAAACATCAGAGTGAATAAGGTCGAACGGCTTGGAAGAGCCACGACCTTGCCTAGGAGGAAAGGGGGAACGGTGATGTTTGCCCAGTTGACAGGCATCACAGTTGAGAGGAGAGTTGTGCTGAGGTAGATGAGGGAACAGTTGGTGGATGAGACGTGAGGGAGGATGCCCCAGTCGAAGGTGCCACTGAAGAAGATCTGTAGAAGCTGGAGAGAAGACGGTAAGGGCGGATACATCATCAAGGAAGTAGAGACCGCCCCGCTCAGTCCCAGTAGCAATCGTCCGCTTGGAGTCCGGGTCCTGAAACGAACAAGAAGAAGGAGTAAATGTTACCGAACACTGAAGTTGCTTGCAAAGAGAAGTAACCGACAATAAATTGCACGGAAACTTGGGCACATAGAGGGTATCCGCCAGGCGAAGTGACGGAGTAACTTGAACCATGCCCGTTCCATGCACCGGAGAGGGAGAACCATCCGCAACTAGAACAGGGGGCAACCGATCATGTGTTTCTAGGAGAGAAAAACACTGAGGATTGCCCGTCATATGATTAGTGGCGCCAGAGTCGATTAGCCATTTACCTTGGGTAACCACGTGGGCACTACCTGAGGTCGTGGCCACGGAGGCAGATGGCTTGGAAGTAGTAGGAGCATCACCAGCGGGGCGAAGATGTGGATGCTTTGTCCAGCAGCGGTCAATCAGGTGTCCTGTGCGACCACAATGAGTACAGAGGTAGCGAGAAGGGCCACGCCCGCCAGAGTGGGTACCACGGCCACTAAATCCACCACGATGAGCCTGGTGGGCATAGGCATCCGGAGCCGGAGGAGCGGCAAGCACGGGGCGTTGGAGCAGAGAGGTAACAGCGGCAATGCGGGCAGCAGTAGCATCCAGGGTAGGAGACTCAGCCTCTCCAAGAATTTGCTGCCGGATCATATCGTATGAGTCCGGAAGCCGCAGAAGGTAACAAACCACTAGGAGTTCCTGGAAGTGCTTCAGCTGAGTGGCCACATCTGCAGAGAGAGGACGATTTTGTAGAATCTCAGCGCCAAGGGCTTGGACCTGTTGGTAAGCTGCAGGAGGGGACATGGACTGGCGAGAAAAGAGATCCGCGTAGAGAGTATAGATGCGAGAGGTTTGGCCCCCCTTGGAGTAGAGAGCGGCCAAGTGATTCCAAGCTTGTTTGACCGTCTCATCGTGACGGATGACAGGAAGACATTCATCAGACAGGCTGTTCGCCAGCCAAGTGCGAACCAGTGCATCATTCGCATCCCAATCATTAAACTCGGCAGAGTCAGTAGGCGGAGGGTCATCGGTAAGATGATGACGCTTGCGCTGAGAGCGGAGAAGAAAAGTAAATGAGACACTCCAGTCGGGATAATTGGGCCCCAGAAGCTTAGAGACGGTGCCAAGATTCCCAGAAGCAGGAGAAGGAGGAGGCGGTGGGACAACGACAGTAGACGAGGTGGAGCCATCAGAATTGGTCATCCTGGAAGAGAGGTCGCGCGGTTAAGAGGAGAGACCGGGCGAGCAAGAGAAGGAGAGATCGCAGCGGTCACACAGAGACCAGCGGCTAGCACAAGAAGAGAGGCCGCACGGTTAACAAAGGAAATCGCGCGGATAGGAAGAAACGATCTGCAGCGGTCACGATGACAGACACCAGCGGCCAGAAAAGCCACGACCAAGCCGCAGAACCAAACAGAGGGAGAGAAGTCGGGCGGCTAGCAGACAGACCGCGCGAACAGAAGAGGAGAAACTAGGAGGCAAAAGGCAACAGGTCGTGCAGGCAGAGAGCAACGACAAGGAAAGAAGCCGCGCGAGCAGAATGCAAGCCGGCGAAGGAGACAAGCCGCGGAAACAGGCCGCGAGAAGAGGACACAGAGGCCGCGCGGACAGGAGAAGACCCAATCAGGATGAGTAGACCGAGTCCTCTGATACCATGTGCGAATAGAAACAAGAGACCGGAAAAACTGGAGTAATGGAATTTTTATTATCCAAAAAGCTGAGTATTACAAAGGTATAGCCTCCCTTATATAGAATGGAGGAGATGAGAGAGATTACAAATACCCAATGTGGGACTAAATACACACATACATCATCTACAAATCTAACCGCCAAACCGCCCAGGAGACCGCCTAACCGCGCGGTTAGTAGGCACTAACCGCCCGGTCACCACCATCAGAGCACGCCGCCAATCCACTGAGATCCCAGAGATTAGCCGGCAGACCGCCCGGCTACCAACCCGCCATAGATTAGCCGGCTGACCGCCCGGCTACCAAACCGCCAGTCAAGCCGCCTGTCCGCCCAGGCTTATACAGCAACAGGAGCCATCGAAATCGAGCCGGTGAGAAAGCACCGCAGCAGCTTTGCCTTCACAGCGCTGGCCTCGGATCTCGAATCGGACCACGGGAGCTCCGCCGGTGGCTTGATCTCCTCCTCCTTCTTCTTCCTCCTCTCTCTTTCTCTCTTCACTTAGCCAAATGAAGAATGAGCTCTTCTGGTGTTTTAATCCAGCAAGGAATCACCTGAGCCCTTGGATCCAAATAGAGAAAAGGAACGGCCACGATTTCCCAAAATTTCACTTTTTTGGCTGACACGGCCTGTGACACGCCCGTGTCACAGGCCGTGTACCCTTAAGCGGCACACGCGGTACTCGTACCGTCTGAAAACTACCAGAACACGGGCATCAACACGCCCGTGTCAAACCTGGCACGCCCGTGTCAGTCATGTGACTTGCCCGTGTCACCCCTGCCACATCGAGCTCCAAAACCAACAAGCAGTACACGGGTAGGCACACGGCATCGGACACGCCCGTGTCAAATCTGACACGGCCGTGTTCAAGGCTTGGTTCCGGGCCGTGTACTTCCCTGACTCAAACAGCCCATTTCTTGAGTGACACACCCTGGGACACGCCCGTGTCCCAGGCCGTGTACCCCCGACACGCCCTGGGACACGCCCGTGTCCCAGGCCGTGTCAAACAGCCTGCACCTCAAATTCAATTTTGAGATTTTTGGGGTGTTACACGGCAGGCCGCAACTTACAAGCTGTCTACCTTGGGAGGGATCACCGATTTCTGGGGGAACATGATCCCCGCACTTTTTTAAGTTCAGAGAAGAACTTTGAAAAAGTTGGAGACCCACGAAAATCGTGATCCTTCCCTAGAGAAAAGGAAGGGGCAAGGAGAGATGGAACTTGATGCCACTCCATAGAGAAAATTTGCTAATGCCTAGCTTCTTCCTGCGAAGGAAAGAGTTGTCATAGGTGGAAATAAGTACATCTTATACGTACCTGGGTCGCTTTGGCAGAATGAAGAAGACATGAATGTCTCCTAATGGGCTCTACAAAACATTGATGAGAGGAGAAACAAAGAATAATGGTAACTTGCAAGTACCTGAAGGAGGATTGCAAGCACCTGCTAACTTCTACAAAAAGAAGAGTGAGTGGTAGATACGAAATAAGACTGAGTTGCAAGTACTTGAAATGAACTTGCTAATATCTACTAATCTCTGCAAAGGAAGAGTAAGCCGCAGATATGATAGAAAGGTAAGGTGCAAGTTCCTGAAGGGAACTTGCTAATATCTGATAATCTCTGCAAAAGAAGAGTAAGCAACAGATATGATGGAAAAGTAAGGTGCAAGTACCTGAAGGGAACTTGCTAATATCTGCTAATCTCTGCAAAAGAAGAGTAAGCAACAGATATGATGGAAAACTAAATCGCAAGTACCTGGAGGGAACCTGCGAATGTCTGCTAATCTCTGCAAAAGAAGAGTTAGCAAACTGATGTGATGGAAAACTAAATCGCAAGTACCTAAAGGGAACCTGCGAATGTCTGCTAATCTCTGCAAAAGAAGAGTTAGCAAACTGATGTGATGAAAAACTTAATCGCAATTACCTGAAGGGAACTTACGAATGTTGATCGTTGATAGGATAAGACATGATAGAAGAGATATCCGGCAAACTTTGCTATTAACTGAATAGAGATCGGAACGCAACAATGATTGTCTCGCGTGATCAGATATAATGTCGATGTGAAATCCAGATCAGTAAGATTGAAACCATCTCAACTTAAAAATCGTAATTACATGGCTCGTCAGTTAAAGTGAACCAGATACTATGATCAATGATTTGTGTCAGAAATATCTGATAAGAGTAGTAGAGGATTTGTAGATCACCATCCGATAGAGCTTCATGTAGGCAATGTATATAAGATGATCATAAGCTAAAAGATGTAGGGGGTCTCTTAGATAGGTTGGACTTAACCTGTTAACCTATAAGAAGACAAAAGTACAAAGGAGGGCTATACCCCGAGGATGAGCTAAAAAGGGTTGAATGCTGCCACAGGAGAGCACCCGTGGGCCTTATGCATCACTTGCCAAAAGGTCATCCAGGGCGTAGTCCTACCTAAAGCGGGCTGGCCGCATTCCCTTGACAGAGCACAAAAGGGAAACATGCGCAAAAAAAACCTAAGAAGGAAGCGACAGATACACTGCTCTCTTGCCCCGGGTTACAAACATTGTTGATCCGTTCTACCAGGTGCGCCAAATGGTCTACAGCATTGCTCGTCTTTGAATGGATCAACAAAGTTGTGGGTCCCGCGAAAGCACGGATTGAGAGTACCAACGAGTGTTCGTCCGTTACAGTTGTGAGATGATCGAAGAGACAAGGCTACACTTGATCGCCATTGCTTGTCACGCAAAGATCATCGTAACTGTAACGTATCCTTAGCGAAGCACAGCAGAGCTAACACATAGGTCCTCCGTGGAAACGCGCTCTGTGTTAGATGCCGATTAGGATCCGAAGTCCCGTCACCCTCTGCACGAGAGTTGAGCGGCCCCCACTACACATATGAGAAACTCCTCATCATACATGGTCATTGTGGTTTTACGCCAGAGGACAATCTCGAGGGAGTACTGAGCAAGATTTGACGATATCTCGGTGGTTCAGTGATCTTTTTAGCAAAGAGAAAAATATAGAAGAGAAGTATCACAAAAAGGGAACTGTGTCAGTATGAGATCTCTGACGTAAGCTTTATTGAATGAAAATGAAAGAGCACTTAGAATTGTTTTTAGAGAAAGGACGAATGTTTGAAGAGCATAAAGGAAGATATAACCGGCCCAGATTGTGAGGGGTTTTGAGGAGCTGCGATGCCCTCTTTGCTTTAGAATAACCTTCCAAGGGAACCCTCGTCAATGACATCGGAGGTCACGCCCATGAGATGGTCACGATACGTATTGATTTGATTCACTCCGCTTGAGCTGCAAGGAAACTCCGCTATTTCTTTGCCTTTTGAGGTTGACGGATCCGAGTGGCCATCTTTCGGGAACAGAACGCGCATCTTACCCTGCTTCAGCAATCTCTGCACAAGTTGACGAAGCGCTCGACAGCTTTCAGTTAGATGCCCGCTTTCTTTGTGAAATTCACAAAATGGGTCTGAATCTTTTGATTTTTGATTTGTCGGCTGGTAAGGCCTTTTGGAATTTGCTCTATCTTTCATAATTTGGCAGACTTCTAGCATGGCCTCATCGAGTCCAGAATATGATAAGTCATCATCTTGTGACTGATGTACCGAAGCTGTTTGCAGAGATGGGGCTGGTGGTAGCAGTCGTTCTTGAGCACGATCCTGGCCCGGGAAGAGGTGTTGATGATGATGCTGGAATCTTTTTGCTTTCCGAGAGTGGGATGAAAAATCTTTTCGAGGAGATCTCGGAGGTTGCTTGCAAGGTTGATTTCTCTCTATTACGAGCCTGGAGACAAAGTTGGGGTTGCTCTTCTCACCGCGGATGTACGAGTTGGCTAAACTAATCAGCTCTTGATAAGTCCTTGGTGCTCGGACGTTAGCCTTTAACTTGAGTGGTCCTTCACGTAGGCCGTGGATAAGAGCCACTCGATATAATTCTTGATCGACAATCTCAATGTCCAATATTTCCTTCTGAAAACGATCCACAAAGTGGGACCAAGTCTCATTCTCTCGCTGCCTGATCTCAAAGAGGGCCTTTGGACCGCCCTTCCTCCTTGTAGAGGTAGAAAATCTGAGAAGAAACTCTCTCCGCAAATCAGCGAAGGAAGAGATGGACTGAGCACGAAGTCCATAGAACCAATCCCTCACTTGACCGTCGAAGGTCGTTATAAGGAGTTTGCATTTGGTAGCATCTGAGAGGGTCTTGAGAGCTATGGCTGATTCAAAGGCTTGAAGATGTTTGACTGGATCAGTCTCCCCAGTATAAGTGGGCAATCGTGGCTCTCTGAAGTTAACTGGAGTCGGTTCATGCTGAACATTCTCTGTAAATGGTGACTGCTCTTCTTGTTCTCCTGAAACATAAGGAAAAAAGGGAGCATAAGTTGCAGCTGCACAAGGAGCTGGAGGATGGAAAGGAAAATTTGTTGCGGGAGGAGCAAAGGCAGGAGCTGAAGAGTAGGGATGACTTCCCTAAAAATTCAGGAATCTTGCAGGACTTCCTCGAGCAGCTTCTTGGAAAAAATTCTGACGAGCTGCGAATTCGTCATTTTGAGATCGCAAAGGGGCTGCAGGCCCTTGCGGAAAGGTTGGAGTGTAAGGAGGATAGATCGGCGGATAGGCCGGTGGGTAAACTTGAGGAATCTCGAATGCTGGCGCTGGATTGATAGGAGGAGCTGGTGCTGCTGAAGATTGTGCTTCCAATCGCTGAGCGATAGCATCTAGAGTACAAGTGATCGCTCGAAACTGTTGTGCAGTTTCTGTGCGAGAGAGCTCCAAGGCTTCCCAAAGGGAATCCTCACTATAACTTGGAGCAGGGCTCTCGGCTGGCTGACGGTCTGACATGAGTAACCGTTGATTTCGCTATCTGATCGAGATCTGAAGGCCGCGTGTTAACTGTTGGGGCGGGAAATGCGCCTTCTAGTTAACGGATTGTTCGGTCTCACAAGCTAGATGAATAAGGGGGTTGCGGGGAATAGAGGAGAAGGTTTGGCGAAGCAAGGGAGGAGTTTGATCGGGAACTGTCGATCAGACAGTTACTTTGACGGTTAGCTCTGATGGTTAGACCGAGAGAAGAAAAGAGAAGAGGGGGCCGCTAGCAGCGGCAACAACAGACTTCGCCCACCGCGGCTTGAATGCCACTCTTGCGGCGGGCTTTCCTTTGATTATAATCGAAATTACAGCTCGGGGTTACACCTTAACATTGAAAGCAGAAGAAAAGGTACAAGAGGGAAGCTGGCGGCTAGGGAGAGAAGAATGCTAGTTGGCCGCGTGGTTTGACCAATGAAGGTCGGCAGACCGCACGGTCAACGATTGGGCAGCTCGCTAGAATAAGCCGAGCGGACTGCTCGATCAAGCAGAAGGCAGGCGGGTCGCGCGGACTGAGGATCCGAGTCCGTAGGAGCTAATGACGGGTCCTTGACCCCTCTCCCTTCTGTCCTCCTGAATGAGAGGTATGGGGGCCTATTTATAGTCTCGGGGAGGTGACGCTCTTGGTAACGTCCCCACTGGTGAGGCGGTAAGCTATGCGAGTAAAAACATTGAGTCCGCAGAGTCCGCACCGGGCCGCGCGGTCTGGGACTTCCTGGAGTCGGAGATGGTTGCCGCTGGTCGTTCGAGTACGAATGATGAGTCCGCTGAGTCCACACCGGGCCGCGCGGTCTAGGACTGCCTGGCTGTTGGGGGAGTGCTAAGCGAGTCTGCCTAGCCCGCTGCGATTGAGGATGAACAGGTCGCCTCCTGCTGAAGGCTAGTCATCAGCCCGTCACCAAGTGCGACTAGCCTTCAGCAGGAGGCGACCTGTTCATCCTCAACCGCAGCGGGCTAGGCAGACTTGCTTAGCACTCCCCCAACAGCCAGACAGTCCCAGACCGCACGGCCCGGCGCGGACTCAGCGGACTCATCATTCGTACTCGAACGACCAGCGGCAACCATCTCCGACTCCAGGCAGTCCCAGACCGCGCGGTCCGGTGCGGACTCTGCGGACTCAATGTTTTTACTCGCATAGCTTACCGCCTCACCAGTGGGGACGTTACCAAGACCGTCACCTCCCCGAGCCTATAAATAGGCCCCCAGACCTCTCATTCAGGAGGACAGAAGGGAGAGGGGTCAAGGACCCGTCATTAGCTACTGCGGACTCGGATCCTCAGTCCGCGCGACCCGCCTGCCTTCTGCTTGATCGAGCAGTCCGCTCGGCTTATTCTAGTGAGCTGCCCGATCATTGACCGTGCGGTCTGCCGACCTTCATTGGTCAAACCGTGCGGCCTCCTGGCATTCTTCTCTCCCTAGCCGCCAGCTTCCCTCTTGTACCTTTTCTTCTGCTTTCAATGTTAAGGTGTAACCCCGAGCTGTAATTTTGATTATAATCAAAGGAAAGCCCGCCGCAAGAGTGGCATTCAAGCCGCGGTGGGCGAAGTCTGTTGTTGCCGCTGCTAGCGGCCCCCTCTTCTCTTTTCTTCTCTCGGTCTAACCATCAGAGCTAACCGCCAAAGTAACTGTCTGATCGACAGTTCCCGATCAAACTCCTCCCTTGCTTCGCCAAACCTTCTCCTCTATTCCCCGCAACCCCCTTATTCATCTAGCTTGTGAGACCGAACAATCCGTTAACTAGAAGGCGCATTTCCCGCCCCAACATGTAAGAACTTTGAAGTTATCAGACTTGTATCTCAAGAAGAAAACCCAAGTGCACCTTGAGAAGTCATCTACAATAACCAAAGTATAGAATCCTAGGTGAATCACTCTTATTAACTAATTTAAAACTATTTTTAGTTTGCTTTCCTGCATGACAAGCCCTGCAAAGGCTTTCCTTCTTGTAGGGGCAAGAAGGTAATGCTCTAACAAGGTTGTCTTTGGATAAATTAGCAATGTTTCTAAGGTTTGCATGACCTAGTCTTTAATGCCAAAGAGTATTATTATTACTGACCTGATTGAAAAGGCAAATTTCTTAGCTAACAGAATTAAAGTTAACTATATAAATATTACCTTGTCTAAATCCTATTAAAACAATTTTGTTATTTAAAGAAATAATGCTTTGGGATTCAGTGAAGCATACCTGATAACCTTGATCACATAATTAACTTATGGATATCAGGTTATGTTTTAAACCATTCACATAAGCTACCTTGCTGGATGTAATAGCTCCAATACTGAAATCTCCATATCCTTCTGTCTGACCAAAGCTGGAATCACCAAAGATTACCTTTCGACCTAGCTTGGACTTATAGTTAATTAGCTTGTCCTTGCTTCATGTCATGTGCTTTGAGCACCCACTATCCAAATACCACTTATACTGTGTGGTAGGATAGTTCTTCACCTGCAAGTAAACAGCTCATATGTTTTGTACCCAGGTAACCTTGGGTCCTTGTCTCTTTTCATAAATGAACCTAGAAATAAACGAGCATTCAGGTTGGCATTTATAACATAAAGGGTGATATTTTCTAGGTGGAATTACCCAATGTGAAAATGGATTAACATATTTTTGTTTCTGATTATTATTAAGATTTTTGTTATAATTATAGTTTTGGTAAAACAGATCTCGGTTCGATGATTTATATTGAGATCGTCGATCTGCGTTTGACGACCAGTATTGATCTCGTTGATCACGGTTCATAGAATAATAATGGCTACTATCTGTGTTCCACGATCGTCGATCTATGATCGACGAAATTTGATGGTATCGTCGATCTCCCTTTGCTGAGTAATTAAACCCAAACTCTGGGTTCAGATATCATCAATCGAAGTTCGACGTATAATACTGCGATCGTCGATCTTGGTTCGACGACTTCTATTTAGACTTATTATTTTGAGCTTGTCTCTTCTTATTTTGTTCAATTTGTTTTAATACTTTATTAACTTTCTCTATCTGTTCTGTATTCTTCTTACCCTTATCTGAAATAAAATTTACAAGTTGAGATAAGATGTTTTTCTGGATAATTGGTGGTTCACTAGTTGATGCACCTAAACCTAGTTTACTATTGTTAATCCTAGCATTTAGTGTACTAGTGATTTTAACCATCTGTGGCTTCTTCCATTCAAGGTTTCTTCAAATTGTTTAGCTTTGGCTAGTTCAGTTTCCAGGAAGATGATTTGTTTGCTATACCCAGTTAATTCAGCTTCATTCCTAAGTTTTCAGAGAGTAAGTTTTCATAGTCAGGTTGTCTATCTCTGAGAAGTTTGATTTCCTACTCAGATTTTATAAGATCATTGCACAGTGATTTAAATTCTATTTTAAAATCTTCAGAATTAAAATCAAAGGATGATATTACCTAATCACAGTCTGAGTCTTCTCCTGAATCTTCTACTTCTGATTCAGAGCTTGAAGCATTGATGGCCATTAGACATAATTCTCTGGCCTTGGTTTCTTCTTCATCCTCACTAGAGCTATAGGAAGAGGATTCTTCTTCTGTCTCACTCCAGGTGTCAGCTACAAAGCCCTTTTCTTTCCTCTTGTTCTTGCTGGAGGATGGCTTGCTGAAGTGTTTCCTAGATTCCTTTTCCTTTCTCCTTTCATTGTGTTGTTTCTCTGGACACTCTGGTAGAATGTGTCCAGGCTTCCTACAACCAAAGCATATAATCTCTTTAGTTGGAGTTTTATCATACCCTTTCTTGTCTTCATTCCTGGATGACTTCCTCCTGAAGTCTTTTCTACCCATTTTGAAAAATCTTTTGGCAAACAGACTCATCAGTTCTTCATTTGAGGGTGTTGCTTCTGATTCTTCAGAGGCTTTGAAGGCTATGCTTTTTTTCCTAGCTTGCTAGTGTAGGAGTCTTCTGTTCATCTGACTCACTTGTCTTTAGGAGCTAATCATAGGACTTGAGCTTTCCCAATAGAGATTCAGTGGAAATCTCATTTAAACTCCTGCCTTCTTTGATTGGCCAGATTCTGGAATCCCATGAGCTGGGGAAGCACATGAGAATCTTGTCATTAATCTCAGTTAGTGAGATTTCCTTGTCCAAGGTTTTCAGCTCATTTACAATTATGCTGAGTCTATTATACATCTCAGTAACTGGCTCAGTTTCAGCTTTCTTGAAGTTTTCATACTGAGAGATAAGATGAGCTCTCCCATCTTTTCTTTCATCTATAGATCCAACAACCATATGGTTTAAGGAATCCCAGATGGCCTTGGCTGAATTGCATTCAGCAACCTTCTAGAAGATTTCATCTGACATGGTTTAGGCCAGAATGTTCATGGCCCTTGCATCAGCAATCTTTGCCTTTTTCTATGCGTCAGTATTGTCTGGAGGAGGAAAAACATTCAAGCTTATTTATGTTATTGAGGTAGTTGCCACTGGAGCTGGTGGACCTGTCAAAATAGAGTTGAAAATATCCTCATCAATAGAATTCATATATAGTTTGATTCCTTCCTTCTAGATCGCAAACTTATTCAAGTTGCAGAATGGAGATCTAGTGCTTTCATAGTAATTATTCTGTGCCATGAAAAAAAAGAGAAGGAGATCTATCAAGGATCTTTAGGTTCGGGTGTTAGCCTGTACAACCAAGAGAAACGACCCTCTGATACCAATTGAAAGTGAGGGGATAGATCTGATTTACTCTAGAGGGGGGTGAATAGAGTATTAAAATTATTTAAGTAATTTTTGTAGTTGTATTAAGATAAGTGTTACTTATAAGTAAGAGAAAAATAAATTACAAGCAATCACAGTACAGTAGAAAATAAAGAAAGATGAGCAACCAGTCGATACAAGAAAATTATAGTGGTTCCCCAAATATGGGTAATCCACTCTTTTATCACCCTGGTAGGAATCCACAAAGGTTTTTGATCAGGTGCCCTATCACCAGAAGATCTTCTTCAGGTAGATCTAGAGACCCTTCAGGCTTTTGATCAGGTGCCTAAAAACCAATAGGTTTTTGATCAGGTGCCCTATCACCCAGGAGTTCATTTTTGAAGGGAGTAGAAAAACCCTGTACAGAAAAAGGTAAAAGGAAAAAAGTTGATGGCAGTCTTCTCTTTCTCAAAGCAAATGAGAAGACTTAATGGATTTTTGTATTTCCAAAGCTCCCCCTGAGATATTGAGTAGGTTCAAGAAGATGGAAGCTTTGTCCAGGGAGTAGGTCTTAAATGGACTTGAGCTATGATCTTCAGAATCTGTAGATTGATAATGATTGCTGTCTCTGTAGGTTTCTGAAGATGAAAACTGAAGAAGACTCAAGATGAGGTTTTTGGTGTTCTTCTTCAGTTTCCTGAGAGCAGTAAGAGTTCTGAAGACTGAAAGAAATCTGAGAGAGAAATTTAGAACTGTAGAATGAGAAGAACTCTCTGTAGGTTTTTCTAACTGAAATCATTATGTGTGTCTGTCTCTATTTCCTTGAAGAATCGAATAAATTTCTGCTTTGAATTTCAAAAACAATACTTAATTTACTGCAGAGATCGAGGAGAGAACGGATAGAATTGCTGGCATTTAATTATCTCCTCAACTGTCTTGGTAAATAAGACAAAACAATAACTCTGTGAATACCATAGTTAATGCTGCAAAGGAACGTCTATAAGCCTTGAGAATATTAGCATTAACTACCAGAGATTATTTGTCATAAATAGAATTAATAAAATAAGATTTAAATCTTCAAGACTGATGTTATAGATAAGTAGCCGAACACTGGATAAAATCATTGATCTGAGCTAGGAGATCGTTGAGCTGAGTTTAGCTATCTTCGAGCTGAGAAAACTGTAAAGAGATAAGAAATCATCGACCTGAGCTCTTAGATCGTCGAGCTCAGTTCAGAGAATAAACTCTGAGATTGTTGATGGGAGATCAACGATCGTCAAGCTGAGTTCGACGAAAGTCGAACATATATATATATCACAGAATTCTTCTAAGTCTGAGTTCTTGAATGAAATCCAAAACTGGTCTTGTGAAGTTTGACCTAATGAGACTAACTTAGACCTAGACCTTGACCCTGGCTATATAGGTGGGTCAACAACCTAAGAGTAGACCTAGCCCAAATCCAAACAAGGGTTCCAACACAGTCACTCGCTTATCCACCAAAGCCTCGACAGGCACTTGCCTAGCATCTATAGGCGCAGCTACACCAACCTATACTAGCACCGTCGCAGGTCGAACCTGCTCAATCGGCTGTGCATTTATCATTGTAAACATTGCCTCAGCAACTAAGCGTAATATTTCCGTAGAAGGAGGAGGTGTGGGCACATCAGCTGGTGTCGCACTCTCAATAGAACGTTGGGGTTCAGACTGCCCCGCACCACTTCTAGTCACCTATATGTGTAAAATACACAATTTAGCGACTACTCAACAGCAAACAACGTCTATTATGAATGTGCAGGTTCCTCAAACATGTGTATTTTCATTCCTAAGTGTACATTCTTGAGTTCATTTGTGTTAAAACGGTAAGCACAGACACGTACTCATCACCCCTCAAATGAATTCGACCATGAATTCGCACGAGGAAGGCCAAGACAAGCTGATACCAAATTATAATATCTTCATCCGTCACATGAAATATAATAGAGGTTCCGGCTGGGGCCCCACGCCATATCCTACAGACAATCAGCAGAGTCACACATTAATATCAAAGACTAAACGAATCAAAACTCAGAGCATTCTAGCGGAAGCTTCAAGGGTAAACTTTTTGAATTCAAGTATCACAACAATGTACACTATATAAAATACAGGAATGTTCTTACAAAAGAAACTATCACCAGCGATAGTCACTGTCTCCCGGCGACAGTCAACAGTAGCCAAACTATTATACCCTTAAGGCTTTACAATTATTCTTTAGAAGTATGGTTTACATACATCGGCACGTGGGCCAACCACGCATGAAAGCAATAAATCATTGCTTGGCCTTCGAGGGTCGGCATAGCTTCAGGGCTACAACCTGTTATTTCCCACTCGTCTCTCCAGCACCTGCACAAAGACATTCGACCAAATGGTGGAAAATTAGTTAACGGTCAGCTTTTGGTTAACTAATTTATAATGACCCTACCTCATACCTAGAGCAGTGGTATTCTTTCCCTGTAGTCATAACATTAACACAATAGATATATCACACAAAGGCACACTCAAGCACATTTCAATAAATCACAAACGAGTGCCTCAGTGGCCAAGCATTTCGTGCACTCAGGGCACATTGTCGGTGTACTGGATTACCAGGGTCCCGCCACTGTTCAAAGATCTGAGACTTGACGGCCAACTTTGAGTATTTCTAGTCTTTCCGGCTCTAGGCCTAAGACTCTCATTATGTGCTCCAACGACACCAATTACTTTAGGAACTCTAGTAAGATGGACATAATGCGGGTACAGTTCAGCTATATCTCATTGCTCAAATCGCCAGGTCAACGCCGACGGTCACATCCATCGTGGTGAATGACAAGACGCGGGTCAGCCTCCCCTTTCCCATTCGGCTCACTGGCCTTATTGCTGGGGACAATAGGCTCTAAGCATCACTTGCCTCTCACATGTCCCCAAGATCTGAGCCAACAATGATCAATCATGGAACTCATGGCCAATAAATGGGCTCTCTAGGCTTACAGCTTCTCATGCTACACACCTTGTCACACGGACACAGGCTTTGCAACAACAAAATGCTATCTAGAAGCTATCGCCATCAATAGTCACTATCGTCTGGCGTTAGTGATAGAACTCTCTTTTGTCTCTAGAATCAGCAACAACTGGAACATCTTTCCAGCCAAAACCTTGCAGCATCATGTAGTGCTTGAAAACTAGTCTTTTACAGCAGTCATATCTCATCAAGAGCTATCGCCAGCGATACACGCTGTTGCCCGACGATATCCAATAGTTATGCAAACTGTGGTATTTTCTTGGTATTTTCCTGCAGCACACCTCCAGTACTTCTTGCTACTCTCATTTCATAGGTACAACCTATAGACCCCGTAAATCACTCATTTATACTCGGAGTCTTCTCTGGCATGCAAAATAAAACATCACTAATCCAGACCAACCTGTCCGGATGGGCTTCACACAGCATGCCTATTTCGTACTATGATTTACGGATTCTATATACAAAACCACCTGGGGATATCACGTATAAATCCATATGAATCTCGTCGATTCTCCCCCTTTTGGTGGGGGATTCCATGCATATGCAAAAGGAGGACTTCACTTGTCCAAGAAGGAAGATTGTTACCCTCAGAATTCATTTCCGAGCCATTAGCAAGCTTTCTATCCATTTGGAAAGGAGCGCCTTGCTTTCATCTTTACGGATCTTTCCTTAGTTCTCGATTCCGACCACAGGATCTCTTTCACTAAGCTAGTAAAGCTTCAGCCTTTTTCCTTCTTCTTCCTTTCTTCCAAGAACTTGATGAGAATGATGAGAGAGTGTGAGAGAAGAGAAATGAATCTTCTCTCCACCTCTTCTCTGGTTAAGCAACGTCGGGAATAAACCCAGCCACACAATCCTCTCATCAAAAAAAAGCAAAGGCAACAATTTCAGCTGACAAGTCAAACTTAACGCTATCGCCTGGAAATATCCGCTATCGCTTAGGCGATAGCATCGGTAGCCGCTTTGACCCCAGTCAACCACCGCTCTTCGGCCGCCGTCCGGCCATCCGACATGTGTCCAGCCATAAGTGGCAGTATTGCCCGGCGATACCCACTATCGCTACTCTGATAGCTCACTCAATGCTTTGTCGAGTGCGTTGAGAGTGTCGAGTGTGTCGAGTGCGTTGAGTCTACTCAACGCTTCATTAAAATCATCGAGTGCTATCGCTATCACCAGCGATACCCACTCTCGCCCGGCGTTAGCCACTTTTAAGTTCTATTTTCCAGTTTTTGGGGTCTTACACTGCTCCAGAAACTTGCCATTAGCAAGAACAATGGACTAACTAAAGCTTCAAGGTCTTAAATATGTTAAGTCTTCTATTCCATATTAATTCAATCATCTTTTCTATAGGATCTACTTATAGATCGAAGATATAAGGCCTTTGTTCCTGAGTGTAGGGTTGTACTCCAAGCTTTAGTTATAGGATTTCTGTGTATATTTGAGGTAGTACTTGGAGAAAAGTCTTAGGTAGGAAACCAGAAGTGTTTCTGAGTTATAGGAGTTGGAGTACTCTGAGCTATAAGGCTTGTGTGCATTGGGTAGGATCTGGAGGAGATCTGAGAAATCATGAGGGATTTGATTTATAAGCTTTAAGGAGTCGAGTTTTGGAGGAGATTGACGAGTCTAGCATACTGCTAGATAGGTGGAGAGGGAAAGTGGATGTACTCAGACCGTAGGGAACCACTATAAATATATATGTGTAGATATGTGTATGCTTGGTGTGTTATATATCTCTTGCAATCTGCTAAATCTTGATAAGTAGCAAAGAAAGTGCAAAGCCACCTATTCACCCCCCCCCCCCCCCCCTCTAGGTTAGTTAGACTACAACTAACAACAAACTATCAAATGTTATCAGAGCCAGGGTGGTTTACTAGACTTATACTCTGACTAGATCCAATAGAGGTAGCCAAACCATTCACCATGACCTCCAGTGAGTCTCATAAGGAGATGAGCTCTATGAAGTTGCCCATATGCAAAAAAGAAGACCTTTGGCATATGGAAGTAGAGGGTAATGCTATTCATGGATGTTTAACACCCTAGGATATATATCATAGTAGAAGAGGGGACATTCATTCTCATGAAGGCCTCCAACATTGATCCAAATCTACAAGTTCTCAAGCGATATGCTGATATGACAAAGGATGAGATTGTGCTGGCTATTATGGATAAAAGAGCAAAAAAACATAGTTAATGCAATTGATGACTCCACCTTATAGAATTTGGTCTGCTATCAAACTGAAAAGGAGATGTAGGACACTCTTATAAGTATATGGAGGGAACATAAGAAGTAAGGGATTAAAGGTAATCCCTTCTTAATCAAGAATATGAAGCCTTTAGGCAGAGTAGCAAAGATAGCATAGTTGAATGTTATGAAAAATTCTTCAAGATAGTCAATGAGTTGAAGACCTATGACTTATGAGATTAATGATAAGTTCCTAAGATCTCTAACTAGAGACTGGGACAATAAGATTTGTGTCATCGGGGAGATGGGAAAGTTGGCCAACATTCCTCCACACATACTGTTTGGAAAGTTGCACTCATATGAGATGCATTTAAATGTAAGGAGGAGGAGGAGGAGGTTGTTGTTAAGTATCAAAAGAAGGAGAAGATAGTGACCCTCAAGGCTGAAGGGTCAAGGAAGAATAAGGAGAGAATCCCCTCTCCTCCCAGGAAAGCTACAAAGTCAGAGTCTTCTGAAACCAGCACATCAGATGTTGATATGTATGATAGGGAATTTGTTGTCTTCTTTAGGCAGTTCAAGAAGATGATGAAGAGGAAGCAATTGAAGAACAAACATTCCTCCTCTTCAAACTACGAGAAGGACTTCAGAAGATCTGATAAAGATTAGAAAATCCCTAAAGGGGACAAGTATGCTCCTAAATCTAGTAAACATATTTCTACTAACATTATTTGCTATTATTATAATAAGCTTGGACATATCATTGTCGACTACCCAGTCAAGAGAAAGAAGAAGAAGAATGATGGTGACAAGAAGCATCACCACAAGAGCAAGAAGTCTAAAAATACTTTTCTTGCTAAGAAGGAGAAGAGCTGGAGTCAAAGTGACTAAGACTCTTTTTAATCTGAAGATGAAAAAGAAGCCTATATTAGGCTTCATGTTACTGTTTAAGATGATATCTATCCAGCTGTCAGGATAGGAATTAGAAGTATAACCTCGGGCAAGCAAGACGGAGCCAAAGGCTTGAGGAAGGAAGCTAAGCGGAACGACCCAGGGCGGTCATCAAGCCGCAGGGCGAGTGGATCCCGGCAAGAAGGACAGGCGAGAGGGCCCAGGAGAGAAGGTTCTGAACAAAAAATGCACCAGGAGGTGGGCGAGTAAGTACCAAGGGAGGAGGTACTCGCGGGTAAGCAGCCGGCTCACCATGCGAGAGGGCTCTAGAGGGGAGCTCTCGCTAGCGAGGTGGAGCTCTCGCCAGGCGAGAGGACACCGGAAGGGGGTTCTCGCCAAGCACCGGTTCGGTTTAAGACCAGTTTAGGTAGGGTCGGGTTTACATTTTAGCCCCATGGGATTTTACGCTTTTGCCCTGGGTGGGCTGCATATAACCCCTCAGAACAGCGAAGTATAGCTGTTGGCAGACCTGACTAAGGGTATTCTAGTAATTTCAGGACAGCTCCATTTGGTTATTGGAAGTCCTAGTTCAGAGGCCTATAAATAGACCGGGAAGGTGCCTTAGGAGAGCAGGCATTCCTAACTATCCTTCTCTTCTTCTTCTAAGGCACCTAGCTCAGCATTGGCTAGGGAGGGGAAGAATTTCTGATTCTTCCGGGTACGAGGTGGGACCTCCACGCTGAAGCCCCTGGCCTAGTCTTTCAAGAGCCTTGTCGAGAGGGTGTTCTAGAGAGAGTAAGTGTGAGTTGCACCTCTAGTTCCGAGCTTTTAGGAGGGACCGACCTTGTTGGTTGCAACATTTTTGGTGCAGTGATCGTGAAACAGCAGCTTGCACAGAAGAACTTTGGGTTACGTCATGGCAGGGGATCTTGAAGGAGATGGAGGCGGGTCCCCGAACCCGGGAGGATATGTCGGTAGAGCGGAGTTCATGACATCCATTGGGGGATCATTGACATGTTGAAGCAGATCTCGCAGAAAGAAGAATGCGAGACCCCTCCACCCCAGATGTCATGTCTCGCGCCCTACGAGGGGATCGAACCGACAAGGATAGGCGAGGACGCGCCCGAAAGGCGATCGGGGAAGGAAGTAGTGGCGAAAGGCAGCCGGCGAGACGTGGAGGGCAGAGAGCTTTTCGCCAGCCCAGCGAGTGTCGTATCGCCTGGAGGGATGGTCGCACGAGTGGAGGTGGGGAGACCACCAGCGAGAGGGTCCCCCTTCTGCGAGTTGATCCTCTCGACACCCATCCCTGAAGAGTTCCGCGAGCCCGAGATGACCTACTATGTGGGGAAGGACGATCCCCTTCAGCACCTACAGTGGTTCGAAGACGCGGTCTCCATCAGACCAATGACGGACGCTTTTAAGTGCCGCCTTTTTGCAATCACCTTGAAGGACAAGGTTAGGGATTGGTTCCACCAACTCCCAGCGGAGTCAATTTACGGCTTCGAGGATCTGAGCAGAAGCTTACAATTGCGCTTCTCGACCTCTAAGAAGAGGAAGAGGAACCCGGAGTCCATTTTCTTGATCAAGTAGAAGGTCGACGAGTCCTTGGCCCAATATGTGGACTGCTTCCAGGAGGAGATTCTAGACATCCAGGAGGTGCCTGGTTTTTCTCTCCAGATGGCTTTCACTGTGGGGCTAAAGGAGAGCTTTTTTAAGATGAGCCTGAGCAGGAAGCCTCCGTTGTCATTCGAGGGGTTGATGGAGAAGGCGGCGAAGGAAATAGCTTTGGAGACAGCAAACCCAGCCTTTGCTAAGAAGTTGGCGAGACTGGCGGAGGTGGAGCAGAAAGAATCGGGAAGAGCAAGGCAGCAGGAGGGAAGGAGAAGGAAAGAGCGAAGAGGGCCGGGGCATCAAGAGTTGGGTTGGAGGCAGCCAGGAGGCTCCGTTCAAGGGCAAGGAAGAGGTTTTCCCCAGGGGGGAAGGAACTACTACCAGGGAGGACCAAGGAGGTTCCATCAGCTTGGGTGGGGACATGGTCCTAGACCTCTCCCACCCCCGCCTCAGTAAGCTATGTCCATCGGCCGAGGAAGAGGGAGAGGAAGAGAGCGTGGGAGAGAAGGAGTAGGAGTGGGGAGGAGGAGGAACCCCCAAGAAGGGAGACGGGATGGGGGAACTGCCTTGCCATATTGTGACTTCCACAAGGAGGAAGGTCACGCGACGGCTACCTGCCCAGAATTTATAGAGTTGAAGAGGGGGAAGGAAGTAGGGGAGCAGCAGCTGCCAGTCCGGATAATCGAGATAATAGGAACCGGGGAGGAGGACCGGTGTTTGGATCGATCAGATACAGGGGATTGGGGGATCAGAGTGATCTACGGGGGGGGGTAAGGATCGAGGCTACCCGAAAGGCCAGCCTCCACACTATGTACCATCGGAGCATCGCCTCAACGTCACAAGCCCCGCCCCCGGATGAAAAGATTACTTTTTCCAGGAAGGACCTACCAGATCACGAAGATCCCTTCTGTGATGCGCTGGTGATTAGGACCGCGATTGAAAACTTCACGGTGTCCAAAATCTTGGTAGATAATGGGAGTTCCCTAAATGTCATCTTCAAAAAAGCATTCAATGAGATGAGAGTGGAAGCCAGGAGAGTGTTGGCAGCGGATATACCGTTGTTTGGATTCTCAGGAGAGCGGAAGGAGGTCGAGGGGGGAGTAGGGCTCCAGGTAACTTTGGGGGGCTGTCCAGAAACTGTCGCTTTGTGATAGTGGACGTCCCAGTAGTTACAACGCAATCTTTGGGTGCCCTTTGATCAGCGCCTTCAGATGCATGTCGTCCTCATTCCATCAGTGTTTGAAGCTCAATTCAGGGGGGGACTCAAATAAGGGTGTGTGGAGATCCGAAGGCGGCCCGAGAGTGCTACGTGACGGCAGTGAACACCATCTCCTGGAATGGTGATGCAGAAGAACTAGATAGGAGGATGGAGCAAGAGCATGAGGAGAGAGAGGTGGCTGGAGTGGAGAGAGGCATTGCAGTGGAGCTAGAGATGGCGGGAGAGTAGGTGGATGGAGGTGAGTAGGAGGAGAGAGAGGTGGTTGGAGTGGAGAGAGGCATTGTGGTGGAGCCAGAGATGGAGGGAGAGCAGGTGGATGAAGGTGAGCAGGAGGAGAGAGAGGTGGCTGAAGTGGAGAGAGGCATTGCGGTGGAGCCAGAGATGGCGGGAGAGTAGGTGGATGGAGGTGAGCAGGAGGAGAGAGAGGTGGCTTGAGTGGAGAGAGGCATTACGGTGGAGCCAGAGAAGGCAGGAGGGCAGGAGGGTAGGAAGGAGGTAGGAGGTGCCGAGGGCAGGAAAAGGAAGATAGGGGAAATGAGGGAGTCGTCTGGAATGGAGAATCATCCAGAAGGGAGGAAGGGATCATTGCCAGGAAGGAGTTGATGTAGGCGTACACGTTTGGACCGAAATATAATTACGGACGCGCACGACTAGCTCTCTTCGAACCAAATTCTACACTCGCACAATCGATCTACGCGGCACCACGTAATTAATGTTATCAATTTTATACTAGCGTACGGGTAGCCAAACCGATAGGGATCGAACAAGGACTATAAACTAATGTTCTTTCCGGCTAAAGGGACCTACACGATCCGATCGAGCGGTGTTGTACCAAAAGAGATCTACCGAATAAAACACGATCCGGAAAAGATAGATCTCTCCCAACAAAAGAAAAATGAGGGCTCGCCAAACCCCTTTACGAAAATTAGATCAATCAAGAAAAAGACACAAAACGATGAAAGTTATCCACGATATTTTCAATGCTATCAAAATTAACGCCAAGAAAATCCACCACACGAATTAATCTAAGGATAGAAAACACGCAACGGTAGAAAAGTCTCGTTACCCAATCGGAATGGGTGATTCCGATTTCACTCTACTTGAATCGCTTCTTCAAAAGCTCCGCCGGAGTCACGCCGGTTGGAGAGAAACTCATCCGCCTTCTTCACGTCACGCCGGAGTTGGAAATTCCCACGAAGAGATCTTATATTTGGCAATAAATATATATATATATGGAATGTGTTGGGTACATTGGAAAATGTGTACCTGATTTGAAGAAGCCCAACCTAGCTCAATGATATACATCAAGGTGTATTTGATGTTGTTTTTTTTTGAGTTGATATGTGCAGGTGAAGGATTAATAAAGTATGCAGCAAAATTCTAAGTCCAAGTGTCGACACAGAGGAAGCAGTGTCGACACATAGAAGAAAATAGTCGACACATCACTGGGAAAAAGTGTCGACACAGAGGAAGCAGTGTCGACACATAGAAGAAAATAGTCGACACATCACTGGGAAAAAGTGTCGACACAGAGGAAGCAGTGTCGACACATAGCAGTTAGTCTACAACTGCACTGGGAAAAAGTGTCGACACAGAAGAAGTAAGTCGACACAACACTGGAAAGCAGTGTCGACACATAGCAGTTAGTCTACAACTACACTGGGAAAAAGTGTCGACACAGAAGAAGTAAGTCGACACAACACTGGGAAGCAGTGTCGACACATAGCAGTTAGTCTACAACTACACAGGGGAAAAAGTGTCGACACAGAAGAGTAAAGTCGATCTCAAGATTGTCGACACCAGCTGGATGTGTCAACACAAAAGAATATAGTCAATTTCAAGTTTGTCGACACCTGAAGGCTAAGTCGACACTTACTAAGTTATGATTCTACAACAACTGTGTCGACACACAGGACTTGTGTCGACACACTGAAGAGTCAAGACCAAGTTATTTTCAGAAGGAGCTGTGTCGACTCAAAGGCAACTTAGTCGACATCACTGAAGACTGTGTCGACACCAAAGTCAATTGTGTCGACACAAATAAACAGATGGTCTCGACACTTTCTGAAAGACTGTCTCGACAACTTATGGTTCAAGACTAAGGCACAGGACTTGTTTGGAGACTTGACAGCTGAGGATTGCCACCAGTTAACTGAAGCTGTCAGACTTGTCAGAAAACGGTTAGAAACCGGATCAGCCGGTTACCATGAAGAAAGTCTATAAATAGACGGATTCAGAAGGAGAAAGCAACTGTTGGAAAACATTGTTGAGAATCAAAAAGTTGAGAAGGATTACGATCCAATTCATTTCAAGAAAGTGCTAGGCACTTAAGAAGATCTTCTCCGGGAGATCTAAGAAGACTATCTAAGGATAGATCAAAGAAGAGTTCTAATTAGAATTCAGAAGAATCATTCAAAGTGCTGGATAGAGAGAGATCAAGCCAGAATTTGAAGAAGAAGAAAGAAACCACCAGTGGATTCTCAAGAAGCTGTTTGGAAATCAACTCAGCTAAGTTCTTATTCAAGAAGCTTTGAAGAAAGCTCAGATATAGTTGATTTCATCAGCTGATCAAGAATTGTCTTGGCCTTTTCTCTCTCAATTTTAGGCAAGACAGTTAGATAATATTTTCCATATTTCTGTAGGATCTGTTTACACAGATCTGAGTTGTAAGCCTATGTTATAAAGGCTGAGTGTAGGAGTGTTGAACTCTGAGTGGTAGGGCTGTTTGCCTGAGTGTAGGAGAAGGATCTTCTCTGAGTTGTAGGCCTTGGGGCAAGGCTGAGGTAGGGCTGTTGTGCCTGAGTTGTAGGATCTATTGATCTGAGATTAGTGGAAGTTTGGCCAAATCTAGCATACTGCTAGATAGGTGAAGGGGGAAAGTGGATGTACTCAGACCTTGGGGAACCACTATAAAATATTGTGCAATCTGTGATGTTTTATTTTCTGTGATTGCTGTGATTCTTTTGTCAGTCATTGAATTGAATTCTGCCTAGAAGTTTTTATAAATAAGCAGAACCTATTCACCCCCCCCCCCTCTAGGTGTCTAGGCTGTCTTGAAAGTTAAACTATCAAGTGGTATCAGAGGGAGGTTCCTTAAAAAGGACTTAACAGTCTGAGGTAGATCTGAAAGGCAGATTCAAGATTCAAGAAGATGGGTTCTGGAGAGAATCATAAGGAGCTAGGGTCTATGAAATTACCCATATGCTAGAAGGAAATCTTTGGGATCTGGAAAGAAAGAGTCAGATTGTTTATGGAAGCATCTGACCCAAGGATTTACATCACAGTACAGGAAGGGCCCTTCATTCCAATGAAGATATCTGTTCTTGATGCAAATATCCAAATACCAAAGACTTATTCAGAAATGACCAAGGATGAAATCATCTTGGCAACCATGGACAAAAGGGCACAGAACATCATTGTTAGTGCCATAGATGATTCAACATTTCAAAATCTGATTCACTGCAAGACCTCCAAGGAGATGTGGGACACATTGATTGTCTACATGGAGGGATCTGAAGAAGTAAGGCTGGACAGAAAGTCTATGCTAAATCAGGAGTATGAAAGCTTTAGACAAGGAAAATCTGATAGCATAACTGAGTGCTATAAGAAATTCTATAGAATTGTGAATGAGCTAATCTCCTATGGAAGAGTCTTCAGTACCTATGAACTGAATGACAAATTCTTAAGATCCTTATCAAAGGACTGGGATACAAAGATCTGTGCCATAAGAGAAGTGGCTAAATTGGCAGAGATATCTCCTCCAACCCTGTTTGGAAAGTTACTATCCTATGAAATGCAACTTATGGTAAGGAAGGAGGAGGAAAGAAACTCAAGAGGAGAGCATAGAGAAAAGACTGTGGCATTTAATGCTGAAGCCACTAGAAAGAGTAGGAGGAAATCACCATCTCCTCCTAAAGAAGTTGAAGAAGATAGTTCTGAAAATTCAAATAAGGGTTCAGAAAGCTGTGATTCAGATGCAGACTTTGCTGCATTCACAAGGCAATTCCAAAGGTTCTTGAAAAAGAAGCAATGGAAGTCTAGGCCTTCCACATCACAGCAAGTTGATGACTATTATCAGAAGAGAAGGTCATCAAGGAAAGAGAAAAGCAGATCAAAGCCCAGCAAAGCCACTACTTCAAAGATTGTCTGCTATTGTTGCAATAGGCCTGGACATGTAGTGGCTGATTGTCCTGACAAAAGGAAGGAATCTTCAGAAAAGAAGAAGACTTATCAGAAAGGCAAGAAGGAGAAATCCTTTGTAGCAAAGAAAGATAAAAGTCTGTCAGACCAGTCAACTTCAGAATCAGGATCTGAAGCTGAAGCATATATTGGACTATATGCTGCATCTGAGGAAGAGGAGTTTATGCAGTTGCTAGACTCCATCAATGAACATCAATGCATGGGTTTGATGACAAGATCAGAAGAGGACATATGCCAGAATCAGTCTGGTCCTAATGAGGTAAACTGTCCTTCCTGTACATCTGTTTGTAGTACAAGTGAAGAATCAGCTACATCTGCATCAAGTGATGAAGATGCATCTGGATCTGAAGGAGATGTCTATCAATTGATAGACAAGTATGGGGACTTGTTGCAGGCCCTTAAGAAAAGCAAGAACCTGGTTAAAACACAGGCTCAGGAAATTGCTGAACTAAGGGTAGCAACAACTGAGTTAGAAAAAGTCCTTGATCAAAAATTAAATAAAATTGCCAAGCTGAAGAATATAACTATTATTCAGATGGGCACAATTAATTATACTAATGATCAAGTAAAGAGTCTGGAGGCCAGACTTAGAATTGAAAGGGAATTAGTGGCTAGTTACTCTAAGCCAAAATCTGTCTTACCCTTGATAGATGAATTTGTCACTCAGAAGGGTAAGGCTGGATTAGGATTTAAAGGTAACTCCAGGGCTGGCAGATTCAAGAGGAAAGGCAAAGTCCCTATTCAGCCACTAAACCTTTCAGTCCCCATAAAGTTTAGTAAGGAGAAAGTGCCTTCTAACATATATGATCATGAAGACATTCAAGGTCATATTAAGACAAATGTTCTGAAGAACAAGGGTGTTAAGGCAAGCAGGCCTACCTATGGTCATAAACCCAATGGTTTTAAGAAATCAGTAGGTGAAGTTGCAACAGCACCAGCAATGAACAGAAATTCTTCTGACAAGGATGTATCTAGATCTAGATACAATAAGTTTGAATGTTGGTGCTGTGGCAAGAGGGGCCATTTTGCATTGGACTGCTGGTATAACACAAGTGTTATAAAGAATAAGAGTCTACCTGTTAGAAGAGGTTATGATAACTTTATTAATGCTAACCTGAACCAAGGACCCAAGACTTACTTGGGTTCTAAGGGTAAGTAATTCTGTATTGCAGGTGAATCCAAGTAACCATGCCCCTATATGGTACTTGGATAGTGGTTGTTCCAGGCACATGACTGGAACAAAGGGGCTGCTGAAGGAGTATTCATCTGTCAAAGATGGACATAAAGTGATCTTTGGTGGATCTGAAAAAGGAGTCATCAAAGGGTTTGGTAACATTTCTTCTAACCTAATTACTATCACCCAAGTGGCCTATGTAAAAGGTTTGAAACATAATCTAATAAGCATAAGCCAGCTGAGTGATCTAGGATATGACATTTCATTTGGTAAGGATGGATGTCATATCAAAAGGTCAAGTGATCAAGAGATCATTTTGACTGGGTATAGGAAGAGAAATGTATATTGCCTTAATTTTGAATGTGAAAATAAGGCTTCCCCCATTTGTCTTGTAGCTGATGACAATGCTTCCCATTGTGTTAAGTGGCACAAGAGATTGGCTCATCTAAACTACAAGACAATTGGCCAACTCATTAGTAAAGAACTAGTGAGGAATGGGCCTCAAGTTAAGTGTATAAAGGAAGGGGTATGCTCAGCTTGTCAAAAGGGCAAGCAGACAAAATCCTCATTTCAAAGCCTTGAAAACAAGGATTCTGTGAGGTGCTTATACCTCTTGCATATGGATCTTTTTGGTCCTATGCCAGTTCATAGTCTAGGTAGGAAGGTCTACACTTTTGTGGTTGTAGATGACTATTCTAGATTTACATGGGTGTTCTTTCTAAGACAAAAATCTGAAACCCCAAGTGTACTACTTAATTTTGTAAAGCAAATTCAGAATGAACTGAATAGTACAGTGGTCAAAATCAGAAGTGATCATGGTACTGAGTTTCATTCTGAAAGCATAACAAATTTGTGTAAAGACTTTGGGATTTTCCAAGAGTTCTCCTCACCAAGAACACCTCAGCAAAATGGAATTGCTGAAAGAAAGAATAGAACATTAATTGAAGCTGGTAGAACTCTATTGAGTGACACCTCTCTCCCAGAATATTTTTGGGCTGAGGCAGTTAACACTGCTTGTCATGTCATCAATAGGGCTTCTATCACCAAAAGCCACAGAAAGACTCCCTATGAGATTGTGAAAGGCAGAAAACCAAATCTATCCTATTTCAGGATCTTTGGTTGCAAGTGCTATATACTTAACAATGGCAAGTCATATTTGACTAAGTTTGCTGCCAAATCCCAGGATGGGATATTTGTTGGGTACAGCACAAATAGTAAGGCCTATAGAGTCTTCAACTTAACTACTCAAGTGTTGAAGAATCTGTGCATGTTGTATTTGATGAAACAAGATTAATCAATTGTGAGTTGTCTTGTAGATCAAATGACTCAACAGGTATAAGCAAGAAGATGGACAAGCTCTCCATTGCTGAAGCTTCAAAGGAAGATGGAGCATTGGAAAATGAAGGCTGCTGTCCAGGGGGAGTACAAGAGATAATGGAAACTGATGAAAACCAAGAGGCTCAGCAGAATGAAGAAGCTGGAGATGCTCAACCTGAAGGGAATCTTCCTCCAGCTATAAGATATCTAAGAGATCATCCAACTGATCAGATAATTGGTGATCCAAGACAAGGAGTGCAAACTAGAAGCAGAAATCAAAGCACAGTTTTGCATTCAAGTTTCTTGTCCCAGATGGAACCTAAGAAGTTTGAAGAAGCTATCCAAGACCAGCACTGGATTGATGCTATGCAAGAGGAGCTGAATCAATTTAGAAGATGCAAAGTCTGGGAGCTTGTTCCTAAACCAAGAGGCCACAACATAATTGGCACTAAGTGGATCTATAGGAACAAGCTAGATGAAAGTGGGATAATAGTGAAGAATAAAGCAAGGTTAGTTGCAAAAGGATACAGGCAGGAAGAAGGAATTGACTTTGATCAAACCTTTGCTCCAGTAGCAAGGCTGGAGGCAATCAGAATGTTCCTTGCCTATGCAGCCTACCAAGACTTCAAAGTATACCAGATGGATGTGAAGTCAGCATTTCTGAATGGTGATCTTAAAGAAGAAGTATATGTAGAGCAGCCATCAGGTTTTATAGATCCTCTTAAACCTGATTATGTGTATAAGCTTAGGAAAGCTTTGTATGGGTTAAAACAAGCTCCAAGGGCTTGGTATGAAACCCTGTCTACCTTCCTCATTGAGAATAAATTCTCAAGAGGAAAGATAGACAAAACTCTATTCCTTAGGGAATCCAAAGGAAAGATCATCTTAGTCCAGATCTATGTTGATGACATAATCTTTGGATCTACTGAAAACAACCTTTGTAAAAAGTTTGCCAAACTTATGCAAGGGAAGTTTGAGATGAGCAGTATGGGAGAACTTAAGTTCTTCTTGGGACTCCAAGTAAGACAGACTGATGATGGATTGTCCATATCCCAGTCTAAGTTCACCAAAGAATTAATTAAGAAGTATGGTATGGAGTCATCCTCCACCATGAGAACTCCTATGGGAACTAGTATGCCTATATGCAAAGATGAGACAGGTAAACCTGTTGATGAATCATTGTATAGAGGAATAGTTGGGTCTCTACTATATCTCACTGCTAGTAGACCTGACATTATGTATGCAACATGTGTCTGTGCTAGGTACCAAGCCTGCCCTAAAGAATCTCATTATACTGCAGTCAAAAGGATTCTGAGATATCTAAAGGGCACTCCTACTCTAGGTCTTTGGTACCCTAGGAATAGAGATTTTCTACTAACAGGCTATTCAGATGCAGATTTTGCAGGATGTAGAGAGGATAGAAAGAGTACTACAGGTACTTGTCAATTCCTGGGAGGAAGACTAATATCTTGGAGTAGTAAGAAGCAGACCAGTGTGGCAATTTCCACAGCTGAGTCAGAGTATGTTGCTGCTGGAAGCTGCTGTGCACAGCTATTGTGGATGCAGCATCAGCTTAAGGATTATGGTATTCAGGTAAGTAGAACACCCCTTTTATGTGATTCAAAGAGTGCTATTTCTATTGCTAATAATCCAGTTTCTCATAGTAGAACTAAGCATATAGAAATCAAATACCATTTTCTTAGAGAACATGTAGAAAGAGGAGACATCTCATTGGAATTTGTAAAAACAGATTATCAAATAGCAGATGTATTTACTAAGCCTTTAGATGAAACCAAATTCAATAAATTCAAAATTGAATTAGGTATGTTAACCATTGATTAATGTATTAACAAAATCATTAACAATGCAATTGAAGTGGTATATAAGTAAGTAAAGGTAATAACAACATAATCAAGTGTTAAAAAGGACACATTGAAGTTACAGAAATTGGCTAAGTAAGAATGTGTCGACACATTCAGTAGTAATGTGTCGACTCAGAGAAATTATGTCGACAAGTCAGAAATATTGTGTCGACACAGAGAATATGTGTCGACACTTGAGAGTTATATTGTCGACTTAACCAGAAATGTAATGTCGACTCAACCAGGAAAATGGTGTCGACACTTACAGAATATGTGTCGACACTTATCCTTAGAGTCGACACAGAATTTCTGTCTATCTAAGGTGTCGACATAACCACAAATTGGTGTCGACACATAGTAGGCTGAAGTAATGTCGAGACAATAGAAGTTTGTATCGACACATTCCGTCTGTGTCGACACATTTTGACTGTTTTTGGCGCCTTTTGAACTTCTTTCAACTGAGGCTATAAATAGGTCAAAAACTCATTCTGTCGACACGCTTCCAAGGTTTTCGAGACTAAAACCCTGTGTCGACAGTCTATCTTTCTCTCTTCTCTCAAGCTTTCTCGACGAACCGATGGCGCCAAGGATTGAAGACAACATTAATGAAGGGTATGAGTTGGTGCGCCAGGCCTTTGCAGAGGCGCCGCCAGATGTTCAAGGAGTTATCACCCTCCTCTCTGAGTCAGGGTTAGAATTTCTCATCTCAGAACCAACAAAAATCTGGAAGAAGGAGGTGCACGAGTTCTTTATCTCTGCATCAGTCCACTCGACTGGCCTCAAGATTAAGTCCACAGTTCAAGGGACTAAGGTGAAGATTAATCAAAGAAGTTTAAGAAAGATCTTTCAATTGCAAGTAGTTGAGAATGAAGAGGAAGTACCTAGTTCTAAAACAAGGGAAGCCCTTCAATGGTGTGGACTGGACTCAGGCTTGAAGATTGGAGCTGCATTCAACAGGAAGGGTATGAATCAGCAAGGGAAGTTCTTATCTGAAATAGTTGGGAAAGTGATCCTCTGCAAGACAGGTGGACATGATAGGATTTCTGCCTATATGTTCAGCCTGATGACCAGGATTGTTTTTACAATTCCTACTGATTGGTCAGAAGTGATCTTTGACAAGATCAAAGAAGGAATCAAGAAGCCTAACATGGCTAGGATCATGAGCCTATACCTAACTGGAGTGATTCCTGAAGTGATGCAGCAAGTGCCAGGGACAAAGATTAATCATATGAGAAGAATGGATATGAGACTGTTCTCAAGGTGGGATAGGGTACTGTCCAAGGATGTGCCCGAAGAGAGCAGGCCAGACACCCCTGTGAAATCCCCTACTCAAAACCAAGAACCTGAACAACTACAGGATGACCCACTCAGGACACAGGTTGAAGATTAGCCAGACTCAACTGTTGTCCAGCAAGTGTCAACACCTGCACAAATGCAGGGGGAGCCAGTTTCCACTCCTGCTCAAAAGGTATCTACTCCTGATCAGGTACAAGTATAGGGGAAGCTAATGTATTTTACTATAAAAGACATTGCTCATATTCTTATTAATGCACAGGTTCAGGAAGAGCTAGTGTCCACTCCTCCTCTAGATACTACAAATACTGAAGTACAAGTGCAAGAGGAAGCACAGTTAAACTTATCTCAAGATTTAACTGCTGCAGAAGTTACAGCTCAACTGGAATATACTCTGGAGGAGTTATTCCCTGATGATGATACTACTACTGATAAAGTAGGAGGTGGACAAGAAATTGAGAAGTCAATAGATATGGACATTGATCAGGAAGCTGAAGTTGAGACACAAGTTGAGGGGGAGCCATTGGCTGTTGAAGCTGAGCAACAGGTCACTGGGACAGATACAATTAATCCTCCTCAAGAGAGAATTCAATTAGATACTTCATCTGAAACTGAAACTGAAGATGCCAGGATGGCAAAGAAAAGAAAACTTGTTGTATTTAAGAGAAGAAGCAAGAATTATAAGCAGGCTTTACAAACCACACCTCTACAGGTATCTCCAGCTATTGATTATAACAAATTTATAGTAGATCTACAGGTAAAATTGGATGAACAAAGGATGGCTCTGGAAAAGTATGTTGATGAAAATAGCAAGTCACTTCAGTTTGACTTAGCTCAGGATATAAAGTCCATCCAGTTTCAAGTCAACATGCATAAAAAGGAAATGACAGATTGCTTCCACAAGGGTGGCAATGCTGTGGTTTATCTCGCTAAACAACATGAGGCTATTACTACAAAGGTGGATGACATTGCTTTGAAGCAAAGCTATGTTTTGGAAAACCAGCTAAGAATGAATGATAATTTAACTGAATCTCATAATGAGATCATTGAGGAAGTAAAGAAGATTGGTCCAGGTCTGCCTGCAGATAGAGCCAAAGAAAGGGACGAATTTGATAAGAATTTTCAAGCTGTCATTGCTTATGTTAAGACTGCCTTCTCAACCTCTCAAAAAGAAATATATGAAAAGCTTAACAAGTTAAAACCATTTTTTAGAGAAAGTGTGAATTATTTGGATGGCCAAATCAGATTTCAAAAGGAAGATCTAAGAGATCATGTATCTAGAGAAGCCATAAAGGGGGAGAGGATGCTAATTCATGCAGGCTCAGAGCACTCCAAATGGGTGACCAATAGTATCCGAGCCACTTTGGGATATCCCCCATTGTGTGATGATGCTATGGTGGCTGAATCAGGAATACAATCAAATCTACTTGAAGGCAATCAACCTGAGGTTGCCCAAGTCATTTACCCCCCTCCAGATTTTGACATGATTGATCAGAAGGTTCAAGGAATGTATAGTCCTCCAAAGGAGGTTACTAATATTGTCATTGGGAAGGTTGATAAGCCTGAGGCTACTCTGAAAGAACAGCAAGAAGCTCTATTAGCAAAGAAAAGATTCAGAGAGCAGGCTGTACTTAAGCCAGATTATGAGCAGTGGAGTCCTACTTCAAGGAACATAATACTCACTGCATGGAAAGCTGTACAAGATAAAATTCATGAGAGAGGGAAGTGGTACAATGAGACAGAATGGCAGAAATATGAGGCAAGACAGGAAGCAATAGTCCAATTTAGAAGGAAAGCTAAGCTGGGGAGGCTGCCATCTGATGCTAAGGAGCCAAGCAAGTACTTTCCAAAGCCTTTTCACTACTTTGAAAGGCAAAGGATCAAGGAAGAAGCTCAGAAGAAAGCTGATCTAAAAGGAAAGAAGATAGCTGAAGAATCAGAAGCTCCTGTGACAGCTACAATTCAATCTGGAAAAGGGATTATCATTAAAGAGCCTGATCAATCCTGATTATGTTTTTTTAATTCCTTCATAGTGTTTTGTAATGTTGTGATGTAATCATTAAATGAAAAACAATGTAATCAAACATTACCCAGTTATAAACAAAATGTTGTTTGGCATATTATAATGTGCATTCTGTGATGGATTATTTTGTTTATGTTTTGTTTATATTAAGTATTCCTGTCATATCATATATCATCATTTAGTACTGTTTATAAATGGTGTATATCATTGGCTAGAAGGGTTATGACTTCTCCAAATAGGGGGAGATTGTTGGGTACATTGGAAAATGTGTACCTGATTTGAAGAAGCCCAACCTAGCTCAATGATATACATCAAGGTGTATTTGATGTTGTTTTTTTTTGAGTTGATATGTGCAGGTGAAGGATTGATAAAGTATGCAGCAAAATTCTAAGTCCAAGTGTCGACACAGAGGAAGCAGTGTCGACACATAGAAGAAAATAGTCGACACATCACTGGGAAAAAGTGTCGACACAGAGGAAGCAGTGTCGACACATAGAAGAAAATAGTCGACACATCACTGGGAAAAAGTGTCGACACAGAGGAAGCAGTGTCGACACATAGCAGTTAGTCTACAACTGCACTGGGAAAAAGTGTCGACACAGAAGAAGTAAGTCGACACAACACTGGGAAGCAGTGTCGACACATAGCAGTTAGTCTACAACTACACTGGGAAAAAGTCTCGACACAGAAGAAGTAAGTCGACACAACACTGGGAAGCAGTGTCGACACATAGCAGTTAGTCTACAACTACACAGGGGAAAAAAGTGTCGACACAGAAGAGTAAAGTCGATCTCAAGATTGTCGACACCAGCTGGATGTGTCAACACAAAAGAATATAGTCAATTTCAAGTTTGTCGACACCTGAAGGCTAAGTCGACACTTACTAAGTTATGATTCTACAACAACTGTGTCGACACACAGGACTTGTGTCGACACACTGAAGAGTCAAGACCAAGTTATTTTCAGAAGGAGCTGTGTCGACTCAAAGGCAACTTAGTCGACATCACTGAAGACTGTGTCGACACCAAAGTCAATTGTGTCGACACAAATAAACAGATGGTCTCGACACTTTCTGACAGACTGTCTCGACAACTTATGGTTCAAGACTAAGGCACAGGACTTGTTTGGAGACTTGACAGCTGAGGATTGCCACCAGTTAACTGAAGCTGTCAGACTTGTCAGAAAACGGTTAGAAACCGGATCAGCCGGTTACCATGAAGAAAGTCTATAAATAGACGGATTCAGAAGGAGAAAGCAATTGTTGGAAAACATTATTGAGAATCAAAAAGTTGAGAAGGATTACGATCCAATTCATTTCAAGAAAGTGCTAGGCACTTAAGAAGATCTTCTCCGGGAGATCTAAGAAGACTATCTAAGGATAGATCAAAGAAGAGTTCTAATTAGAATTTAGAAGAATCATTCAAAGTGCTGGATATAGAGAGATCAAGCTAGAATTTGAAGAAGAAGAAAGAAACCACCAGTGGATTCTCAAGAAGCTGTTTGGAAATCAACTCAGCTAAGTTCTTATTCAAGAAGCTTTGAAGAAAGCTCAGATACAGTTGATTTCATCAGCTGATCAAGAATTGTCTTGGCCTTTTCTCTCTCAATTTTAGGCAAGACAGTTAGATAATATTTTCCATATTTCTGTAGGATCTGTTTACACAGATCTAAGTTGTAAGCCTATGTTATAAAGGCTGAGTGTAGGAGTGTTGAACTCTGAGTGGTAGGGCTGTTTTCCTGAGTGTAGGAGAAGGATCTTCTCTGAGTTGTAGGCCTTGGGGCAAGGCTGAGGTAGGGCTGTTGTGCCTGAGTTGTAGGATCTATTGATCTGAGATTAGTGGAAGTTTGGCCAAATCTAGCATACTGCTAGATAGGTGAAGGGGGAAAGTGGATGTACCCAGACCTTGGGGAACCACTATAAAATATTGTGCAATCTGTGATGTTTTATTTTCTGTGATTGCTGTGATTCTTTTGTCAGTCATTGAATTGAATTCTGCCTAGAAGTTTTTATAAATAAGCAGAACCTATTCACCCCCCCCCCCCCTCTAGGTGTCTAGGCTGTCTTGAAAGTTAAACTATCAGAAGGAGAGAGCAAATATGGAAGATTTTGAGGGCTAAATATGGAAGGTGGTGGTCGGTTTTGGCAAGGTGGTGGGTGGCCGAGGTTATGAAGTGGAGGGAGGATGGTGGCCGATCTAGAAGTTGCAAGGAGGAAGGGGCTCGGGTTGCTAGAAGGAGAGGAGGAAGAGGGGGGAAGAAAGGGTGGCCGGCGGCCAAGAGAGGGGGAGAACCAAGGGAGGCCAAAATTTGCCAAGAGAGGGAGGAGGGAAACTTCTCAAAGTGAGGGTTTTAATTTTTCATTCATTCACTAACTAAAATATGAAACATACATGCCTATATATAGGCTACACCACTCAATCTCCACCTTAGAAAATTAAACCACTCATGATGGCTATTTGCACTCATCATGACATAACAATTACAAAAATAAAGAACATGAAATAAAAATAACAAATGATGGTTATAAGCACCCATCATACATGAAATGAAAATAACTTTGCGACATAAAAATACCAAACATAGAAATGACTTATTAATTAATAATAATTTATTATTAATAATTATTATTAATTAATAATATATGGGTTTGCGTTCTGGACGGCTATTATGTCGACGCTCCGCATGGTCGTCCGCAAGCATGCCATCGCCGTCCTTGAAATGTTGTGGGCCGTCGTCTCCATCAATCCTCCCCCGCTCAAAAGTACTCATCACCGATGAGTTGGTCTTAGAATACCAGTACAGGAGACCATCATCCACAAGAGACACGTAGCAGCGAACAACACCACTTGGATAAGAGAGCACTTTAACCTGGAGTATCCTGTCATGCAAAATGTTGGTCCTGGGGACCCTTGGAAAAGCATTAGGCAATAAAGGAAGAAAAGTTTCAACATCAATTACCAACGTACCTCCAGTGAAGACCGAAGAAGAGAGCGATCCAAGCACAAACTCACTACCCAAACCATAAGAGAACGAAGTGGAACCAAACAGACAGGCAGATAATTCAGGTGGTGGAGAAACATGCAGCGTTAAATCAGAAACATTAAAAATAGGGGTATTACCCCAATCAGTGGAAAACCTCAAAAGAAATGTGTGTTCTCCTAATATCATTAATGTCCGCAAAAGGTGTAGCTCGCCAACTCACCAACTTTCTATAGTGCCCGAAAGCAACCGTTCAGGGACGAGACGCACCAAAACAAAATCGTCAATTATACCATAAGACGCCCTTTTATGTAAGCTAGCAAGAAATTGATAAGGATTTTGTGACGTGGGCAGCGCTTCACTAAAGTGCTTACGTAAATAAAATTCATTGCGAGCATCATCATGCGCAAACGTACATAGTGCATTCGGTGGTAACGGAACGACATAAGGCGGCACCAACGGAACTAAATCTGGTGGCGCCGAGGGAATCTCATCAGGAGGCACTATAAGCGGCCCTATCCTAAACGTATAATTCGATAAATGATTTTCTTTAAAATTCATGGAGGATAAAATTAGGACAAAGGAAATAGTCGGCACAGAAATAAAATCTAAAACATCCGAGGGTGTGACCAACGATGGACTCGTAAGGTAATAGGCCGTCAAAGGGGACATGTCTAAAGGAGGGGCTAAGTCATTCTCAACGTCGAAACACGGGTTTAACGTCCAAGAAAGATCACCCGATTGCAAGCCATTAAAGTCATATGAAAATTCAAACAATGGATTTGCCCTTACAGAAAATTCGTCCAACATGTCTACCAATTCATTAGATATATCATGTAAATCAGAATCAGTCGTCGGGTCATAGGTCGGCAACAATAATATGCGAGCTGGAGGCACTAACGGGACCTCATCTGGGGGTACTGGCAGAATGAACTCTGGGGGCACTGTAGAACTCCTGAAATCAATCGTACCACACTCATGTCCTAAATGATCAGTACGTCGAATCAACGGGTCAGGTGGACGAGTCGGTAAAATCAAACCCGGGGTCCAATCCAAAAAGTCGTCAATTAATGCAACTTCTTTGCTTACAAGTTCTTCTGACACACTATCCAAGTTATTTAATTTAGAATCAATTATGGTCTCAGACAAGGGTAAAATTGAGCCCAACGGAAGCTTTAAATTAGGAACGTCAAATAAAGGTGTTTGCATCAAAGAAATATCGTTCGGGCTCATAGCACTAAAATCATCCAAGCATAACTCGCTCACCAATGGTAAGTCTTCCCAATCAGTCGGAACGTCCAATATATCAGGATCATCAGAACAGTCCTCAAAATATCTCGGTCTAAGAGGAACCAGCTCGAGTCCGAACAGATCATCTCCGGTGTCACTACTAAGTAAACTCTCATCATCAGGTAAAATGCCTACCGACTCAGGTGTAATCTCAGCAGGAGTAACCGTAGGCTCCAAAATGTCATCGACGGGGAGTGGAGATGATTCCTCGGTGGTGGAATCTTCATCCAGGTCACTAGGGTAACCAATCTCCTCATCGTCGCTATCATCATCAGAGATAACAGCCTCGTCCTCAGTGACGGGCACGATCCTAAACAATACCTTAGACTCAACAGGAGAGTCAACAACTAGACTAGACAACTCAGGGGGAGACTCAAAAGGGTCTACAGGCATAATCGGCCGAGATCGCTCAACAAGGTGTCATTTGATCTGGGCATTAGGTTTATAGTCAGTCCTAATGGTTGGTATGGAACTTGCGCCATAACGATACTCACTCAAAGGTTTGGCGTTAATAGTACGGAGATTGGTGGGATCAAATTGATCTGAGAGGAGGCTACGCATCGCCCACCACGTGTGTGTATAATTGCCAACACGACGCTCTTCGTTTATCCAGAATGACTGGGCTCGACCTATTAACCGCTCTCGGGCGAAGTGGACCTTTTGGAGGTCATCCCATTCGCGACAGTCAAAATGAAGTTCTATCTCCTTAAGCCAATCCCTAAAATTTGTAGGGTACCCTAAACCGTCATAGGTAAGATTAATGTGGCTTTGCCTAGGGGGAGGCTTAACCATGGATTTATCATACCAATAGTCTAAATGGGAAACGTGAACGTCATAGGCCATAATCGTAAGAACTAGAGAAAAAACCACTAGGGTAATACTTATAGAAAAAAGATTTTCTTCCTAAACAAAATATGAAGATTATTAATAAATTTTTTTTTTATGTTTTGCTGAAAAATAAAAATATAGGCTGCTATTGGCAGACCAACTATTAAATTTTAAAATAACTTAATAAAAATAATGACTTAATGAAAAAAAAAAATTTGGATTTCTTATTAAATAGAGAATTTCCAGAATTTTATTTTTTAGATTTTGAAATTTGAAATTTGAAATTTTAAATTTGAATTTTGAATTTTGAAATTTGAAATTTCGAACTTTGAAATTTGAAATTTGAAATTTATAATTTGAAATTTGAAATTTCGAAATTTCGAAATTTGAAATTTGAAATTTGAATTTTGAATTTTGAATTTTGAATTTTGAAATTTGAAATTTCGAAATTTGAAATTTGAAATTTGAAATTTGAAATTGGAAATTTGAAATTTGAATTTTGAATTTTAAATTTTGAGAGGGGGAGGAGTGCCAATTAGGAAATTGACGAGAACCTCCCTCTGATACCAAATTGATGTAGGCGTACACGTTTGGACCGAAATATAATTACGGACGCGCACGACTAGCTCTCTTCGAACCAAATTCTACACTCGCACAATCGATCTACGCAGCACCACGTAATTAATGTTATCAATTTTATACTAGCGTATGGGTAGCCAAACCGATAGGGATCGAACAAGGACTATAAACCAATGTTCTTTCCGGCTAAAGGGACCTACACGATCCGATCAAGCGGTGTTGTACCAAAAGAGATCTACCGAATAAAACACGATCCGGAAAAGGTAGATCTCTCCCAACAAAAGAAAAATGAGGGCTCGCCAAACCCCTTTACGAAAATTAGATCAATCAAGAAAAAGACACAAAACAATGAAAGTTATCCACGATATTTTCAATGCTATCAAAATTAACGCCAAGAAAATCCACCACTCGAATTAATCTAAGGATAGAAAACACGCAACGATAGAAATGTCTCGTTACCCAATCGGAATGGGTGATTCCGATTTCACTCTACTTGAATCGCTTCTTCAAAGGCTCCGCCGGAGTCACGCCGGTTGGAGAGAAACTCATCCGCCTTCTTCACGTCATGCCGTAGTTGGAAATTCCCACGAAGAGATCTTATATTTGGCAATAAATATATATATATGGAAGGAGAGAGCAAATATGGAAGATTTTGAGGGCTAAATATGGAAGGTGGTGGTCGGTTTTGGCAAGGTGGTGGGTGGCCGAGGTTATGAAGTGGAGGGGGGATGGTGGCCGATCTAGAAGTTGCAAGGAGGAAGGGGCTCGGGTTGCTAGAAGGAGAGGAGGAAGAGGGGGGGGAAGAAAGGGTGGCCGGCGGCCAAGAGAGGGGGAGAACCAAGGGAGGCCGAAATTTGCCAAGAGAGGGAGGAGGGAAACTTCTCAAAGTGAGGGTTTTAATTTTTCATTCATTCACTAACTAAAATATGAAACATACATGCCTATATATAGGCTACACCACTCAATCTCCACCTTAGAAAATTAAACCACTCATGATGGCTATTTGCACCCATCATGACATAACAATTACAAAAATAAAGAACATGAAATAAAAATAACAAATGATAGTTATAAGCACCCATCATACATGAAATGAAAATAACTTTGCGACATAAAAATACCAAACATAGAAATGACTTATTAATTAATAATAATTTATTATTAATAATTATTATTAATTAATAATATATGGGTTTGCGTTGTGGACGGCTATTATGCCGACGCTCTGCATGGTCGTCCGCAAGCATTCCATCGCCGTCCTTGAAATGTTGTGGGCCGTCGTCTCCATCAGGAGTCCTGAGGAAGAGAGGGGGAGGACCTTGGAGAGAGTGGCTGCGTTTGATGAGGAGTAGGAAGTGGTGGAGCGCAAGTCAAGGGAGCAGGAGAAAAACCCGAGGGAGCAAGAAGAAGAGGAGGAGCCTTCATGGCTGAGGGCAGCAGTGGAGGTTCTGGAGATGGACATCCTTATGAAGGAGGGGCGAAAAGAGAAGATCAAGGTCAGCGGAGAGCTCACCCTCAGGGATCAGGAGGAGATCTGGAGGTTCGTGCAAGGGAACATCGATGTATTCTCCTGGAGTGCAGCTGACATGTTGGGGGTCGACGCGGACGTGGCGTTCCACCGTCTCAACCATGACCCCAAGGTACGCCCCATTCAACAAAAGAAGAGGGTCATCGCTTCCAAGATGGTCGGGCCTATCAGAGAAGAGGTGCTACCTTGGGCAGGGTTCATATCTACGAATAGGTATCCGAGGTGGGTGAGCAATGTTATAATGGAGAAGAAAGGGGAGGGGAAATGGAGGATGTGTATCGACTTCTCTCTTTTAAATAAAGCATGCCCGAAGGATTATTACCCTCTACCTCGAATCGACGCACTGGTTGATTCAGCCGTCGGTTTTCCACTAATGAGTTTTTTAGATGTCTTTTCAGGGTACCACCAGATACGCATGCATCCCCTGGACATCAAAGATGTCACCTTCGTCACCGAGGATGGGTGTTTCAGTTACAACATGATGCCCTTCGGATTGAAGAATGCAGGGGCGACCTACTAAAGGATGATGGACCGGATATTCTGGGAGAAGAAGGGGCGGAACCTCGAGGTCTACGTAGATGACCTGATGATTAAGAGTCGAGACCTCGAGTCCCACCTCTTGGACCTGCGGGAAACTTTTAAAACTATAAGAAAATATAAAATGAGACTCAACCCTCTAAAATGTGTATTCGGGGCCAGCAGGGGAAGTTTTTAGGGCACCTCCTCACCCCTTCAGGAGTGGAGCCTAATCCAGATAAGGTAAAAGAAATCCTAGAGTTGGAATCTCCGAAGGATGCTAAGGAGGTCCAACGTCTTTCTGGTAAGTTGGCAGGGTTGAGCAGGTTCCTCTCCAGGGTTGGAGAGAGGTGTTCCTCCTTTTTTTGAACTCTGAGGGGAGGGAAGGAATTTGAGCAGACCCCTGAATGCGAGAGGGCCTTCCTAGATTTGAAGCAACAGCTCACCCAGACGTCGCAACTTCAAGGGCCGCGAGAGGGGGAGAGGTTATTCCTCTACTTGGGAGTAGGTACAGGGGCAGTTAGCTCGGTCATCGTACGAGAAGAGGGTAAGAAACAGTTCCCCATATATTATGTGAGCCGAGTTCTCAAAAAGGCGGAGCTAAAGTACCCCATCCTTAAAAAGCTAGCCTTCGCCCTCATCGTTTCAACCCGAAAGCTCAGGCAGTACTTCCAAGACCATGCTATTCAAGTCGTTACGGATCACCCTCTCCACCGCATTCTAGAGTGGTTGGAGCATTCAGGGAGGTTAGCCAAGTGGTCGATAGAGCTTAGTGAGTTTGACCTCGCCTATATCCCTCGGGTAGATATAGAGGCGAAGGTGGTGGCGGATTTCTTAGCATATTATGTAGTTGAGGTCAAAGAGACAGAGGCATCCCCCATGGTGGCTTGTGAAATGCTCGTGGACGGGGCCTCGGGCAGAAGTTCTTTCGGAGGAGGGGTGGTCTTAGCAAGTCCCGTGGGGACCAGAATCGAGCAGGCTTTGAATATCCATTTCGTCCTCACGAATAACAAGGCCGAGTATGAAGCCATCATCGTCGGGCTCAGGCTGGCTCGTGAGCTGGGCAAACAGGACATCAGAGTCTCCATGGATTATCCGATGGTCACGGGGCATATCAACGGAGAGTTTGAAGTGAGAGAACCAACCCTCCAGTTGTACCTGGTAAAGATAAAGGGTATCATATGGCAGTTCCACAACTTCTTAATCCAACACGTTCCAAGAGAGGAGAATACTAGGGCAGACCTGCTCGCTAAGCACGGCCCTCAGGCCGGAGGGACCATGACAGAGCTCTTCAGACCTTCTATAGACGAAGGGGAGTTAATGGAAGTGGACCAGGAGGGGTCCTGGATGGACCCATTTATTACTTTCTTGACGTCAGGACGTCTACCTGAGGGGGACCTTGAGAAGAAACGGTTCAGGTACAAGTCAGCCTATTACCTGCTGAAGGATGGGATCCTTTATCGAAAAATGTTGTCTGTCTTACTAGCTCGGTGTATGTCCGAGAAGGAGGCGTCAAGGATACTGGAAGAAGTCCACTCGGGGAATGCGGAAGCCATTCAGGGAGTCGGGCCCTAGAAGGGAGGGTGCTGAGGTAGGGCTACTTCTGGCCTACCCTAAGGAAGGATGCTGAAGAATTTTCAAGGAGATGCAGAAAGTGTCAGGAGTTCGCCCCGCTTCAACTCCTCCCGACTCAGAGATTGCGCACGATCACAGCTCCATGGCCCTTCGCCATATGGTGCCTGGATCTAGTAGGCATGGTTCCCCAAGCTAGTGGTCAGAGGAAGTTCCAACTTGTCATGGTGGATTACTTTTCAAAGTGGTTGGAGGTGAAGGCCTGGTCAAAGGTGACGTCACAGGTGGTCAAAAACTTTGTATGGGGGGAAATTATCTGTCGAAACGGGCTCTCTTTGGCCATTGTTACGGATAACGGGCCACAGTTTGCTAGTAGAGAATTTGTAGGCTTTTGTGTCCAGCTTGGCATAGATCTTCGGTTTGCCTCGGTTCATCACCCCCAAAGCAATGGACAGGTAGAAGCCGTGAACAAGGTCATCGTGAACCTCTTGAAAAAGAAGGTAGAAAACCTGAGAGGAAGTTCGGTGGAGCAACTCCCCTCCGTTCTATGGGCTCTGAGGACTACACCAAATACCGCCACAAGAGAGACGCCCTTCAAACTCTCCCATGGCACGGAGGCTGTCATACTCGTAGAGTTCGAGGTTGAATCCACCAGGGTGACAGCAGCAAGGAGGGTGGATGAAGGGTGGCAAGAGGAAAATGGGGAGGAGCAGAGGCTCTCTCTCGACCTGGTGGAGGAGCTCAGGGAGCTAGAGTCAATCCGGCAGGAGGAAGTCAAGCGCCGAATGTCCAAGTACTTTGATAAGCACATCAGAGTAAAACAGTTCCAAAAGGGGGACTTGGTCCTCAAAAAGGTAGACGTCGCGGGCAGGGGGCCTCCGTGGGGAAGCTCAACCCCAATTGGGAGGGTCCCTTTATTGTGAGGGAGGTATTGAAGTCAGGAGGGTACTACCTCCAGGATGTGGACGGGATACCATTGGATCGCACCCGAAGCTACGACGATCTAAAGCAATTCTACCCCTAATGTTATACCTTTTTGTACTTATTTGAACATATTTATAAGGATTTTCCTACTTATATGCATGGCACAATTTCTCAGTAAAATACACTTCGAGATGACCTTCTGTGAGAGATGAGATTATTGTAGTTAAGGAGAGGAGACCCCGAGAAGACCCGCTAACTAGGCTCGCACAAAGCTGGCAGGGCTGTAGGCTCACTCGGTGGTTGGAGTTAGATGAGGAGAGGAGACCCCGAGAAGACCCGCTGACCAGGCTCCCACCAAGCTGGCAGGGTTGTAAGCTCACTTGGTGGTTGGAGTTGGATGAGGAGAGGAGACCCCGAGAAGACCCACTGACCAGGCTCCCATCAAGCTGGCAGGGTTGTAGGCTCACTCGGTGGCTGGAGTTGGATGAGGAGAGGAGACCCCTAGAAGACTCACTGACCAGGCTCCCACCAAGCTGGCAGGGCTATAGGCTCACTCGGTGGTTGGAGTTGGATGAGGAGAGGAGACCTCGAGAAGACCCGCTGACCAGGCTCCCATCAATTTGGCAGGGTTGTAGGCTCACTCGGTGGTTGGAGTTATATGAGGTGAGGAGACCCCGAGAAGACCTGCTGACCAGGCTCCCATCAAACTGGCAGGGCTGTAGGCTCACTCGGTGGTTGGAGTTTGATGAGGAGAGGAGACCCCGAGAATACCCGTTGACCAGGCTCCCACCAAGCTGGCAGGGTTGTAGACTCACTCGGTGGTTGGAGCTGGATGAGGAGAGGAGACCACGAGAAGACCCGATGACCTGGCTCCCACCAAGCTGGCAGGGTTGTAGGCTCACTCGATGGTTAGAGTTGGATGAGGAGAGAAGACCCCGAGAAAACATGCTGACCAGGCTCCCACCAAGCTGGCAGGGCTGTAGGCTCACTCGGTGGTTGGAGTTGGATGAGGAGAGGAGACCCCGAGAAGACCCGCTGACCAGGCTCCCACCAAGCTGGCAGGGATGTAGGCTCACTCGGTGGTTGGAGTTGGATGAGGAGAGGAGACCCCGAGAAGACCCGCTGACCAGGCTCCCAGCAAGCTGGCAGGGCTGTAGGCTCACTCGGTTGTTGAAGTTGGATGAGGAGAGGAGACACCGAGAAGACCCGCTGACTAGGCTCTCACCAAGCTGGCAGGGCTGTAGACTCACTCGGTGGTTGGAGAGGATTTAGGAGGGTATCCGGGAAGTGCACGTTGACTGGGACCGCCAAGTTGGCAAGGTCGCTAAGTGGTTATGAAACACTAGCAAAAGATGGGAAGTCTCACGGGAAAAACCACACTATTGGTCAGCAAAGGAAGGACTCTAATCGTAAAAGATTAGGAAAGCTCCTTGCCCAAGAAAAAAGGGATAGGACTGACCATTCAAGGCCACTCGCCCCGAGAGGTATCAAGGGGCGAGACGAGAAGGGGGAAAAGGAATTTTCATGCGCGAGAACGACGGGGGCATGGTGACTGGCCCCATGGGCAAGGTTTGCTCCCGCCGGGAGGCGAGACGAGGGGCGACCTCTTCTCAAAAATGAACGAATCATCAGATCTCACAAACCAATCGAAACAAAAAGAAAGAAGAGAACTAGCCCTAGAGAAACACATGGGTTATATATATATATATATATATATATATATATATATATATATATATATATACGCAGCACATCCAGTGAAAGGTCCAATACAAAATTACATCTGTTGCAAAAAGAGGCATCGGAGATAAAAGAAAAGCTGTGCTCTGGAAGCTCTAATCCTTCTTGCTGGCCGACGAGCTTTCTCCCTCGCCGTAGATCTCCGGCACAAGGTCGCGGGCAGTAACATACTCACAATCATCCTTGACGACGCCCATCTCGCGCATCATCTTCAGGATCAGCTCGGTGGTTCTGATGTTCGCATCTCGACATAACTCCTCGACCTCCTCATGGGTGTACAGAGAAGGGGGAAGTGGGGGAATCACCGAGCGAGAGGTCGAAGGGACGGCGTCCTTGAGCTAGACTACCTGGGCCCTTAGCTCTTTCACCTCTGCTTCCAGCTCCGCTACGTGCGAGTGTAACCTCTCCGCCGTCTCGGCATCCTGCGAAAAGTCTTGTTAGATTGGGGTCAGGTACATAGAAAACGAGCTAAGGGAGAACTCACCACTCCGCCGCGAGCCTTGGCGAGAAGGTTCTCGTCTACCTCTAGTCTCTTCGCCAGATCTCCCGACTTCTCGCACTCGGCGGCAAAGTTTGCCTCGAATTCTTTCCTATTTTTTGTAAATTAGGCGGTGCGAGAGCCTGTGCGAAAGCTCCAAGGTGCACAGTTGGGAGTGCGTCGCCCTCAGGACCAGGTCTCGCGAGGAGGCCTTGTCAAGGGGATCGGGGCCATGACTTCCATAAAGACCAAAGCCCAAGGAGAAGGCGTGGCCTGTAGGCTGGTCCTGCTCCCTTTAGGAGGGGAGGAGGGTGAAGATTGAGACTCGGTGCTCCCCCTTGTCCCAAATTAGTGATGATTCGTTGGCGGCATCGGGGAGAATGGCGCCCATATTGAAGTTGAAGTGGGCAGAAGGTGCGGGGTAGCGAGAAGGAGCCCCCTCGCGAGAGGGGGACCTAGATGGTTGTTGAGAAGAGCTGGCGTGTTGCGCGAGAGGTGTCATCTCTTCAGATAGCGAGACGTCCTTGCGAGGAGAAACCTGAGGAGGGGACCAAGGGGACTGGGACCCTTGGGAAATAGGGCTCGAGGACCCCGACATCACCACCATCTCCTGAGGAGTTGTCTTGTCGGGTGGGAGAGAGACCACCTTCTTCACCTTCATTTTCATCTTTTTCGAGGGGCTGAGGCGAGACGGAGAAAAAACCTCGGTCGGCCTCTTCTTAAGGGAGGGGGTCAGCGATTCTTTAGCCACCTCGGCCGCCATATTGGCGAGAGCGACGCCTTCGGACAGCTTGATATTACTTCTATAAGAAGGATAAACTGGTACGTTCCTCTCTCCTGATAAAGACGAGACGGGGTGTTAAAGGGAGAAATAGGAGAAAGGGAAGTAATAAAGGCAAGACCAGGAAGGAAGGTCAAGTGTACCTTCGCCAGGAAGTACGGGGAGGAGTGAGGCAAGGCCGCGCCTCAGGTACTGGACCTCAAATTTCTTTCCGACAAGGTACTTGGAGAGGAGCTGGTCCGTACCGCCGACTTGGGGGTGGCGTAGAAGGCTTCGGTGGGCGAAACAGGCGCGAGCGGGATGCTGCCCAGGTTATTGCGGATGAATACAAACCGCGTGAGCCAATGATGGTTCTTGTTGGGCATCTCGCAGACTTTGAGGCCGATCCCTGTGAAGTAGGACACCCCGTACTGATTGGCGTGGTAGACGAACATCTTGCGGAAGACAGTTAGGCTTAACTCTATTCGCTCTCGCCGCATGTAGCTCGCAAAGGCAACCAGGATGGAGATGGCGTTAGGGTTCAGCTGGGCTGGCACGACGCCAAAATACTTCAAGACCTGCTTCACCTCTGTCCAGAGGGGTAGTCTCAACCCCGCCTCGAAGTGTGAGACGGGGAAAGCGAGCTCCCCGGGGTAGAATGTGTTTATGCTCTCGCCGACTTTTGGGGGCACGATTCGAAGCTTTCTGGAAGGTATTCACGAACGAAGGCGTCATACTCGTCCGCAGAGATACGCCCGGGTGGAAAGTCGTGATCCGCAAAACGCCTCCCGCAGTGGCTGCGTCCCTCGCCTTCTTCAGGTTTTTTCTTCCCCATAATCATGCAAAACGGCCAGGATTAGAGGAAGAAGAGGCTGGCGAGGTGACCCGGGGATGAGATAGAGAGATGGCGGGATGGCAGATGCGTGGTTGGTATGCGAGAAGGACGAAGAAAAATGAGGCGATGAAGGTAATAGTTTGTGAAAGCGTGAGTTTGACCCCGGTGAATGGGATATTTATAGCAATCATAGGGCGTGGAAAAAAAAAGGTGTACGGATGAAGAAGTTGTGCAGGGGGAGGGAAAGAGGCGGTCGGCCTTTCCTCTCTCCAGGACTCGATTTGCGCAGTCCCAGGTGGGCCCTCAACACAGCCAAGAGGCGGGAACAAATTAAAATTAAAGAGATCTGTAGATCCAGAGAAATTAGCATAAACGCAGAATATAAATACTATTATAGAAAATCAAATAAATACGGAGAAGTAGACAAATATTAATTAATAAAGTTCATCCCGCGCAAGGCGGGAGTCAAGTTCATAAAGCGCATAGTTTGCGTGAGACGGAGGCATAAATAATTTAGTACAAGCCACAGATGAAGGGGAGAGACGCGAGCCGAGACGAGAATTCATCAATTCTTGTGCCACCTCCAGCGCCCTCCGCCGCGCGATCTCGCACAGGTAGGGCAGTTGGGGAGGTGAAAAGCGCGAGCCGCATCAACACTGCGGCGAGCGAGACGGAGCTGTTGGTCGACCTCGCTCAGGATCGCCTGGGGGTCAGTCTCGTCCACTTCAATATCAGCATCAATCTCCGAAGACAGGCGGGTGCATTCCACCTCCAGCCAATCGATCTGTTGGTCCGCAGCTTGCTTCCCCTTTTACAGATCCTGGATGATACGCGCGTGCTTCTGTAACATCTCAGCTACCCTACGCTTCATTTCCAACGGATCTATGGGATCGCCTAGGTAATCTTCGATTTCATCCATAGGAGGAGGGGCGAGATGAGCATCTATTTGAAATAATCTTCAACAGGCGAGTCCTCGGCGAGCGAGTCCTCAGCACGCGAGTCGCGCATACCTGCATAAAAAATTGGGAAGGTAAAATAGAGAAATAGTAGCGAAGAAAGGGCCTAAAGAAAAAATGTCTTACCGAAACGGCGAGAGGAACCCGTGGCGTTAAGGGGATCGTGCCTCCTCGTTGTGGGAGTGGATGAAGGAGTAAAGGATTGAGGAGAGACGGACTGCTGGCGGTGTTCGGAGATATTGATCTGTATGGTCTCCGTACGGTGAGAAGGCGCAGGGACCTTCTAAATACGGGCAGTAGGTAAGAAGACAAGTGGAATAGAGATGAAGGCATGTCAATATTGATGGGCTTACCTCCTTTTCTCTAAGATTTGCCGGGGGAGGAGAGACGCCCCCCCCCCCTGGGAAGGTACGAGAAGGCTCTCCTGCCGAGAGGGGAGGATTAGCAGCTTTCGCCTTCTTTGGGGGGGAAGAAGATGATGGTAAGGAAGGTGGAGCACGGACCGGGATCTTGTTCAGAGCCGTCGCGGTTGCCTTGTTCCTCTGGCGCACCGCCGCGATGCGGTCACGAAAACTTTGACTAAGAGACATAGGGACAGAGGCTAGAGGAGGATAGAGTGAAGGAAACGGCCCTTGGTGTGGAAGTTAGTTCAATATTTATAGGTTTGGCATGGGGCCCACCAAAAGATTCTCTCATAAATTCACTTTAATGACGCAAGCCTCGGTTGGACTATCTTTCCGAGTTTGTAACAACCTCAAAAAGAGCGGGGATTGTGTACAACCTCGGGCGAGCGAGACGGATCCAAAGGCTTGAGGAAGGAAGCTAGGCGAGATGGCCTAGGGCGGTCGTCAAGCCGCAGGGTGAGTGGATCCCGGCAAGAAGGACAGGAAAGAGGGCCTAGGCGAGAAGGGTCTGAACAAAAGCTGCACTAGGAGGTGGGCGAGTAAGTACCAAGGGAGGAGGTACTCGCAGGTAAGCAGTGATGACTAGACTTAGTCATCATGTTTTGGGGTAATTTAGTAGCCTAAAAAGTCTAACTTTATTTACATTTCATGCTTATTATTCCATGTTTTAATGTCTCTTTATAATATATTAATTCCTATGTTAATGATATGTTTTAAGTATTTTCTTTGTGCTTATTATGTTTTATTTCTTATCTAAAAGTCCTTTATGTTATAATAATCTCTCATTTTATTTTATGTTTTATTGTATGTTATGTTATTTTATTGATGTCTTGTTATGGTTAATCGTTCATAATTATTATGTTTGTATTGTTATTACTATGCTATGTTATTAATATTATATTATAACATCTAACATATAATTATTTTGTTTCATGTGTAGGTGCAGCCCAAGCCTACAATGGGCCTACTTGGATCACTTTGGTGCAGCCCAAGTTTACTCCTAAGCCTCTACCCGAGCCTACAAGGAGCAGCCCATGCAAGTCCAAGCCCACATGGTGTAGTCGGCCCCTCATTTGAAGCAGCCCAAGCCATAAAGAGCAGCTACTCGGCCCCCTCTACAAGCCTATGGAGCAGCCCATGCAGCTTTGGAAGCTACCCGAGCCTCTCTCCCCACATAAAGGCCACAAGCAAGCAGCCCACCTAGCTCTACTCGAACCCCCCCCCCCCCCTTCTCTCTCTCTTTTATTAAGTCCGGCCACTCTCACTTTACTTTATTTTATTTTATTTTATTTGGCCACATTTCTCATGCATGCATCTCCCTCTCTCCTCATTAAATTTCATGCATGAACACTTCATCCCATGTGGCCGGCCCCTACCATCTCTCTCATGCCCATTTAATATTCATCCATTCCCCCTCTTCATCTTATATTATTATATAGTGCATGCATCTATCCTCTCTCTCCCCTTAATTTAATGCATGCATGAACCTATTCTCCCCCATGTGGCCGGCCACCCCTTGGTCTCCCCATTCTAGATGCTTCCCTCCACTCCTATAAAAAGAACCCATATCCCATGCTTTGAAGAAGTTGGATTGGAGCAAGAGAGCAAGTGAGCAAGAGAGTTCTACTACAAGTTTTTCTTCATTGTTGTTTTCTTTTTATGGTTGTAATTTTCTTCTTAGCATAATATTATCATCATTTTAATATTATTGTGTACTTTTTTATTAATCAATGGAATTCTTCTCTCATTATTTTGTTGTTTCCTTTTCCAATATGCGTAGCTAATCTCTTATATCATTCGACCGTGAGGATCCATGAAGTGAGATGAGAGTTTATTTTATTTCTTAGTTTTATTTTTTTGTTATTTCATGCTCGATCCTTCTTTGATTTATTTGGCGTCGACTCCGTATTTCCGGTATACGGTAGTAGGCCTTGTTCTCATTTCATAGTAGTCGAGAGACTCATGATTTGAAAGATCGCTCAAAGAAGGAAGGAGTTGAACACAATCCTAGAGATAGGATGACGTAAATCCTCCGGATTGGAGTCAAATCCAATAGTGCGGATCACCCCGATAATGCAACTTTAGGCTTCTTTGGTTTGTAAAGAGATTTCGATCGAAGAGTCTATAAGTTAGGAGACCTAATGCTCTAGCGAGATTTTGTCTTATTTTCGGATCCGTCACGGTCGAGTATGGTTTGCAAAAATTAAAACTATCTTTATTTTTATCTCTCTCATCTGATTTCATGGTGAATCATTGATCGAATGCTAGCTTTTTATTATAAGTTTTTCGTCTCGCAATTTGTCTTTCATTTTACTTTAAAAAAATTCTCAAATCCCATTAGTTCTCCGATAGGATAATAGTTAAAGCGTGAGTAGAAGTAATTGACAGCCCCGTGTTTAAATACGACCTTGGTACTACAATTCGACAGGTACGCTTGCCTGTTCGGGTTTTGGCGCACCAAGCAGCCAACTCGACATGCGAGAGGGCTCCAGAGGGGAGCTCTCGCTAGCGAGGCGGAGCTCTTGCCGGGCGAGAGGACCCCAGAAGGGTGTTCTCTCCAAGCACCAGTTCGGTTTAAGACCGGTTCGGGTAGGGTCGGGTTTACCTTTTAGCCCCATGAGATTTTGCGCTTTTGCCCTGGGTGGGCTGCATATAACCCCTCAAAACAGCGAAGTTTGGCTGTTGGCAGACCCGACTAAGGGTATTCTAGTAATTTCAGGACAGCTCCATTTGGTTATTGGCAGTCCTAGTTCGGAGGCCTATAAATAGACTGGGAAGGTGACTTAGGAGAGCAGGTATTCCTAACTCTCCTTCTCTTCTTCTTCTAAGGCACCTAGCTCAGCATTGGCTAGGGAGGGGAAGAATTTCTGATTCTTCCGGGTACGAGGTGGGACCTCCGCGTTGAAGCCCCCAGCCTAGTCTTTCGAGAGCCTTGTCGAGTGGGTGGTCCAGAGAGAGTAAGTGTGAGTTGCACCTCTAGTTCCGAGCTTTTAGGAGGGACCGATCTTGTTGGTTCCAACATTAGATCTCTTCTGTCACATTCAAACAATGAAAATGAGGAAGATGAAGAAAAAGATGGATATTGTGTCTTAATGGCCATGCCTGAAGAAGAAACTCAAGATGAATTTAATCCTGATGAGGTAATAATATTTAACATGTCTTCTTCAGATTCATAGTATGAGACATGACCAAAATCTAAAGAATCCTCCCCATCTAGTGTTGAGAATGGTTCAGATTCTGAGTTTTATGTCAATCAATTGATTGACAAGTTTGGTGCCCTCCTTGAGGCCTTGGGTAAAAGCAAGAAGTTTGTTAAAAAGAAAGTTGAAGAGCTTAAGGTTCTTAGACCTCTTAAGGCTGAGCTGGAGGAAAAGATTGAGGTGTTCCATCAAATGGCCTCTAATTTAACTGATCTCAAGGGTATCATTGACAACCATAATGAAATAAGAATTCAAAATGAAAAACTTATTAAGAAGCTTGAAAATGAACTCCTCCGGGAGAGGAAGTTAGTGGCCCAATTCTCTTAGCCACGGTCAGTGTTACCTATCATTGACTCATTCTCCTCCCAAAACAATAGCAGGGGATTGGGATTCAATAGAAGGGCAGCAGTTGCTTGGAATAGGGGAAAGGGCAAGGCTCTTGTTAAGCCTCGGTCCACCTTTTAGAAGGTATTCCTTCCAACAGGTATGACCATGATAGCATATATGGTCACTGGAAGAATGGAAGTTCCTATAGTAAGGGCAAAAATGCACCTAACTATGGATGGAGAAAGGGTATGCCGATGAGTGCTTTGAAATCTTCCCATGAGGAAATCCAAATTGCTCATTATGAACCATTTATGTTTGGTACTCCTAATGTACCTAATGCAAAGAGAAGTTTTCCATCTAAGGCAACCGTAGGCAAAAATGTTTCTTTTACTGCTTAGAAGAACCTAGGACCCAAATTCAATTGGGCTCCTAAGGCAAAATGAATTGTCTCTTGTAGGATAGTTCAAGTACAAACCTAAAGCAAATTTGGTACTTAGAAAGTGGGTACTCAAGGCACCTGACAGGAACTAAAAGACTTCTAAAGGATTATTCTCTTATGAAGAATAGACCAAAGGTAATCTTTGGAGGCTCTAATAGAGGATTGACCAAGGTTTATGGTATGATCTTCAATGCTATAATCTCCATCACAAGGGTAGCTTATGTTGAGGGCTTGTAACACAACCTTGGAAGTATAAGGAAACTATGTGACATAGGTTATGTCATTGAATTCCACAATGATATGTGTCTGATTAAAAATTCAAATGACTTAGAGACTATTCTCTCGGGCACAAGGAGTGGAAATGTATATTGCTTAGATTTCATTCGTAATAATTGTTGGATGTGGTGGTCAACCTTAAAGCGGGGTGAATAAGGTTTTCAATTAAATTCAGAAATGAAATAAATTTCAGTGGGGAAATTTATTATGGAAGACACCGCGGGGAGGTAGGCTACTACTGTACGGTGGTAGGTCACAAAAACCATTTTCCCCGTAAAAAGGTTGTTTCTGATTTTATACACAACCCTTAATATCCTAGCAACAAGAAACCATGAATTCAAGCTGAAATAATGGAACTTTAATTTTATTAAAAACTAAGAAGAGGTTTACAATAATACAACTAGATCTCCGTGATGCCGGAGATCAGAGGCGATGAAATAAAAAATTCTCTTTTGGTTTCTATACTGACCCTCACCAAGGACCGGTTGGATCTCTCTCTCTCTTCTTCCCAAGAAGATTGACAAGCTGGCTCCTCACCTTCTTCCCAGGAAGGGTCTTAAAGCCTGCTAGATCTCCCAGACCTAGATGTCATCCTAGTACGATTTCCTATGGAATCCTTCTCGGATTCTGACAACCTCCCCGGTCGATTTTCCCCACACACACAACGATTAGAAAATAGAAAAGTACAAATAAAGATAAAGAAGTTAGAAACTATTGCTCCCTCAAATAAAAAATTCTCCATAGAGCGGTGCGCGATCGATACTTCTGAATGTTATTCTTCTTGCGCTTGATCAACTGTTGATGGTCGTTGGATACTTCACTCTTCGGAGTTCTTTAATCACGAATGGGAGGGAGAAATTTCACTTTTTATTGCACGGAGACAGTGGTTCGCAACAGCAAAGGTGATGGCTGAACCCTAGACATGTAATTCTCTTCCTTTTTCCCTCATAAAAAGAAATGCGTGCTTTTATAGTATCTTTTTAAAAAATCAACCACTGGCGATAACGCTAGCGCCTGGTGGTAGGTCTTTTTCATGCGGTTTCACCAGTTGTCCATTAAATTAGGAAAAAAATTCTAAAATGCTATTTCACCGCTTTTGGATATCGTAGCACGGTAAGGATAATGCTTAGCAGTAGTGGTTTCTTCTCGTCGTTTTGAAATGGCTAGCGCCTGGTGGTAGGGCTAGCGCTCGGCTATAGGTCCCAGAGAGGAATCATCTCGCGCTAAACTTTATTCCTGCATTGCTAGTGCCCGGCGGTAGGTTATAGAGAGGAATCATCTCATGCTCAACTTTAATCTCACGTCACTAGCACTAGCAGTAGTTCTAGCACCCGACAGTAGGTCACATACATTGGAAATATCATTCTTCATACTTGTAAACCTGCATAATATACCCAACACAAGTATGATCAAATACAACTTGGGATTTGTTATTGTCAAACTAAAGATATGCAGACCATGGGTTCCAATAAACTCCCCCTTTTGATAATATCAAATCTCATTCATGAAATATAAATCATTAGTGTAATCCCATTCATGGTATAGTGTAATCCAATAATAAGCATGAAATATAACGTGGTTTACAAATCAAGATAGCCCAATGTGATAGAAGTATGGCTCCCCCTATATGAGTGCTCCTCCTACATAAGTGCTCCCCTATATTTGTGTTCCCCCTACATATGTGCTCCCCATATATGTGTGCTCCCCCTATATGTGTGACTAGCATAGGACTAACTCATGAACAATAAAATCTCCCCCTTTTGATATTAGCGAACGAGTCAGGGATTAACCGAAGTGCCTTGTGATTATGCAGAAAGATGAAGTTTTTGCAAAGCATACACAAATGCATGGGAGAAAATATGAGTGTGGCACAATAATTACAGACCTAGTCACCATAAGTAAAACATTTGATTTAACTATTGGCAGAGCATAAAAAATTTTGGACAAAGCATGTGAATCTAAATACATAAGATTTGGCATATAATGTCGGTTGATTTATAGAGTTAATATAGTGAAACATTGTCAACGTCATGAATAATAATCGTGTACCAGTACACTTGTGCGATATATAGTCTGTCCAATTCTAATGCATTGAAGAGTAAAATAGTCTTAGGGCTTGGCGGGTTGCTGGACTGGTCTCTGCGATTTGTTGATCTGGCGATCTGGCGGTCTTTGTTGGTTGACAGAGAGATTGGCGGCTTGGCAGACTAGTCTCAACAGTCTGTTGGTTTGGCAGTCTGGCGATTTAGCTTGGCAAATAGAGACAACGATCAATCTGGCAGTGTGTCTTGGCAGGCTGGCGGTTTGAGAAATCTGCAGTGCAGTCGTAGCGGTTTGGCAAACTGTTGTTGTTGACCAGTATCCCGTTGTACTGTTCGGGTAGTTTGTCTTCTCTAGTTGTGGTTTGGTGACAACCCGCAGTTATGGTATGGTGGCAACCTGCAATTGCGATCTGGTGTAAACCCGTAGTTGCGGTTTGGTGGCGACTCGCAGATGCGGTCTAATGGCAACCCAGATTGGTACTTGATGGTTTCCAGCTAGCCATGTAGCAGATCTCCAGTTGTATAGCCTTGCAGTTTGACCTATTCAAATAGCATAGTTCACGCGGTGTATCATCCCTCAGACTAATAGACACCTAGGATGGTTTTGTCATGACTTGGTCATGGCAAAACCCTGGGAATCACTAAAGGGTTTGGGTGAACATGGAATTAGGGAGTAAACCACCTTGGTATAGAAATAGTAGAATTCTAAGTACTAGCTGAAACTGAAAAAGCCCTATGAGGGAGAGGAGAAGTTTTTAGGAGGTGGCCAGCCATTGGGGTGGCTCAGCCCCCTCTATTTAGCTGAAACCGAAAAAGCCCCTTTATGGCCATTAATGGAGTTTTTCAAAATTGAGGAGTTACAAGCCCCCTCTCCTCAATTCCCTCTTTAAGGACCCTAACCAGAGCAAGGGCAAGTGTTTCCCCCGATCCTTTCTCAATTTCATTGAGGTTGGTGTAGAAGTTGCAGAAGACCCAAGCTCGGTACCCGGAAATGTTGAGGAAGCAAAGCATTCGCATTCAAGCCGCAAACCAGGTCCTCCTCTACTCCTTCATGGGTTAGATCTTAGGAATTATTATAGCAAAGATTTGGGCTCAATTGAGCCCGATCAGGTGGAGTTTTTCCACTATTTTCCGTGAAAAAAGGGGTGTCGAGTTCACCGGAATCCGCCATCTCCGGCAGCCAAACCACCACCGGCCGATAGCCCTCACCTCAACGGAGGTGGTGGTGGCAGTGGTTGGCCGGGGAGGGTGCCGGAGGGCCGGGAATTGGGGCTGGAGTTGGCTCCAGGTCAGGCGGATCGGGACCGTTGGCTGGAGAAAGAAGAAATCCAGCCGTCGTGTTAGTGCCCTAGATTGGATTTGAGTTTAGTCTGCGCTTTTAGTTTCTTGACCCCAGATTTATCTATGGTCAAAGGTTAGCTAATAGGTTAGATTCCCTTAGTTGTAGAATTGCTTATCCAGATGAAAATTTGGTTAAGTCATTTTTGGTTCGACAATAATCGAACGCCGCTCGACCATCGTCTATCCACTGTTCGACGATCGTCTAGCAGTTGGTCGTCTATCGTCGGTCAGCAGATCGTCTATCTCTAAGTTAGTTCAACTCTTGTTAGCTCGATGTTCTGTGGTATCTGCCTCGTCGATCGTCGAACCCCGCTCGACTTCTTTTGACCAGACAGATCTCTTGATAGTTCAACTATCTGCTTGGATAGTTCAACTATCTGATAGCTCGACTATCTGTTTGATAGGTCGACTATCTGTTGTGTTTGATAGCTCGACTATCTATTTGATAGGTCGAATATCTGCTCTTCTTGATATTTCAACTATCTGCTTGGATAGTTCAACTATCTGATAGCTCGACTATTTGTTTGATAGGTCGACTATCTGTCTTCTTTGATAGCTCGACTATCTGTTTGATAGGTTGACTATCTATCTTCTTTGATAGCTCGACTATCTGTTTGATAGGTCGACTATCTGTTTGTCTTTGATAGCTCGACTATCTGTTTGATAGGTCGACTATCTGTTTGTCTTTGATAGCTCGACTATCTGTTTGATAGGTCGACTATCTGTTTGTCTTTGATAGTTCGACTATCTGCTTGATAGGTCGACTATCTGTTTTGCTTGATAGCTCGACTATCTATCTTGATGGGTCGACTATCTGATAGCTCGAGTATCTGTTTGGTAAGTCGACTATCTGCTGTGGGAGTTCGACTATCTCCTTTGATAGGTCGACTATCTGTGTCGTTCGACTATCTGTCTGATAGGTCGACGATCTCTGTGCTTCGGTCGACGATCTCCGAGGGTCGTTCGACGTTCTTCTTGTCTGCCTTTAGTAAAGTTATATTTTGTATTTCTTATCTGCTTGGCATATTTTATTAAAGTATATTTCATTGATGTTATGTTATTACTTCCAGGCAATCTTTGCTTTATTCTTTATGCATGAGTCAATCTTTATCTGACAAAGTGGTTTGTCTTATTAGTTGAAATATATTTTCTGCTTTATCTGCCAGACTGTCCTTTATAGCCGTTAGACTCAGAAAGTCTTCTCTGGCCGTAAAGAGCTCTTTCTGATGTGACTTTTTCTAGCACTCTTCTATCAGATTGGATATGCAGCTTCTTAGAAAGCTTTATCCCCTTATAGCATGTCTGCTTGTAGGATATATTTTTTGCTTTATGCTTTTTGCAGCCCAGATTGCAGATTCCAGAAGAAGACAAAGTTCAAACTCAGATTAGAGCCGTTGCAAAGGCTCATATAAAAAGAGCTTCTCTTGAAAGAAGAAATACACACATATATACACACAGATAGAGAGATATAGACATACAAATACAAGAAGTTTTACTCTCAGCAGCATAGAGATCTACAGCTCTCAGAAATTCACATTCAACTGAGAAGTTCAAATCTCTTCAGCATTCTTCTTCATCCTGAGTTCATCCTGCTCACAGGAAGACATTCACTCAGAGGCTTTTAGAAGAAGAAGAAGAAGAAGAAGAAGAAAGGAAGCTGATTGAAGAAGAACACCTTTTCCAAATCAAGAGTCTTCTTCAAGCTTCTCCTTCAGAACCTCAAGACAGTTCTTTGTCTTAGTCCAGAAGAGTTCCTGCACCCTGAAGCAAGACTCCTTCCTGGATATTCTCTAAGCCAGGGGGAGCCTTGATTCTTTAGAGCTATCTAGCTCTGTGCAATCCACTAGCTTCTCTAATCTGTTTAACAATAGAGAAGAAACTTTAACTCTCTCAACCTCCTATATAAAGGGTTATTACTCCCTTCAAAAGTGAACCTTGGTGGCAGGGCACCTGATCAAAAACCTGTGCTGGATTTTGAGCTCCTGATCAAAAGCTCAAAGGGTCTACTTGATCTACCTGAAGCAGATCAGTTGGTGGCAGGGCACCTGAACAAAAACCTGTAGTGGATTCCTACCAGGGTGGTAGAAGAGTGGACGTACCTATTTAGAGGGAACCACTATAAAATTTCTTGTGTCGTCTGTGCTTCTTATTTAATTTATTGCACTGTGGTTGTGAGTAGAAATAACTAGGATTGCTAGTTGCTGTGATAGGATCAAAGCTCAACTGTAATTACAGTTGCCCTTCTCTAGTGCACTTCACTTTGTGTTAGGCTCTAGGGTTATCAATATCTATAAACTCATTCCGCAAATTAACTCTAAGGGAGTTGAGTAGGGTGTCCTAATTTTTGAATACTCTATTCACCCCCCCCCCCCTCTAGAGTTGTATCTATCATCTCTTTCAATTGGTATCAGAGCGAGGTTGACTGACTGTACAGGCTAACACCTGAGTCACAAGATCCTTATAGATACCAAGCTTATAGATATTCACTTCATGGCTCAGTCCAAGGATTACTCTAGCAGCAGACCTCCAGCATGCAACTTAGCTAAGTTTAGCATCTGGAAGGCAAGAATAAGATTATATATGAACTCTATTGATGAAGACATTTTCTCCTCTATTTTGACAGGACCTCCAGCACCTCCTGCTGCAACCACTGCTACAACATCTACAAATCTAAGTGCAGTGCCTCCTCCAGATTACAATGATGTCTACAAGAAGGCAAAGATAGCTGATGCCAAAGCTATGAACATTCTGGCTCAGACTATGTCTGATGAAATCTTCCAGAAAGTGGCTGACTGCACCTCTGCAAAAGCCATGTGGGACTCACTAAACCATATTGTAGCTGGTTCAGCTGATGAAAGGAAGGACAGAAGGTCCAACCTTATATCCCAGTATGAAAACTTCAAGAAAACTGAAGCTGAATAAGTTGAAGCCATGTACACCAGACTCAGCTCAATCATCAATGAGTTGAGAACTCTTGATAAGGAGATTACATTGACAGAGGTCAATGATAAGATACTGATGTGCTTCCCCAACACATGGGATCTTAGGATCTGGCCTATCAAGGAGGCCAGAAGTACAAATGAAATCTCAACAGAAGCTCTCCATGGCAAGCTCAAGTCTTTTGAGCAAGTGCTGAAGACCAGGGAAGCTGAGGCTGAAGCAAAGACTCCAACTCCAGCAAGAAAAGAGTAAACTCTTGCTCTCAAAGCTGCTAATGCTTCAGAAGGAAGCCAATCCAATGAGGAACTGATGGCACTCTTTGCCAAAAGGTTTCTCAAGATGGGAAGAAAAGACTTCAGAAAGAAATCTTCAAGATATGAAGATAAACCAAGGTATGATAGATCTCCCGCTAAAGAAATTATTTGTTATGGTTGCAGGAAACCTGGACACATTCTACCAGGGCGTGTCCCAGGGCATGTCAGTCACTCAAAGCCTTGCACTCAATAATCATTGAGTGAGGGGCACACGGCCTGAGACCAGGCGTGTCTTAGTCTGACACGGGCGTGTGAAATTCGACACGGGAGTTTCGAATACCTGTGTCCTCCTCGGGTCGTTCGGCACGTTCTGCTAAGGCAGTTACACGGCCGTGGACACGGGCGTGTCCCAGGGCATGTCTAGCACACGGCATGTGACACGAGCATGTCACATGGCCGTGTCATGCTTGAGTTGTTTTGGATCTGTGTCGTTGAGGGAACACGACCAGCTACATGGGCAGTACTGGCTGGCACGGGCGTATCAAGCCTGACACGGGCGTGTTGACTACCCGTGCTGTTTTCGAAGTGACGGCGAATGGCAAACACGGCCTTGGAAACGGGCGTGTCGCAGGCCGTGTTTGGCCCAGGATTTCTAATTTTGGGCTGAATCGTGGCTGTCCGTTTCCTTAGTTTTGGATCCGACGGATGGGGGCTGTTCCTGGTGGGTTATATCCGGAAATAGGGCGTAGAAACCCTCATTCCATTTGAGTTTTCTCTTTCTAAAAGCTAGAGAGAAGGGAGAGCAAGGAGGAAGAAGAAGGGTGTCAACTCCGGCCGCTGGTGGAGCTTCGGAGTTCCGATTCTCGATCCGAGTCCAGATCTATGAAGGCTAGGCCGATACGGTGCTTTCCATCCGACTGGATCGTCATGGCGCCGAGGAGAAACGCTAGGGTAATGATTCTCATCTTGAGCATGTGAAGCTCTTCTTCCTTTGCATGGAAAAACCCTTATCCCGCGAGTGTGCGGCGAGTTTACGGTATTTCTTTGGGTGGATATGTAAAGTGCCCCTTGTTAGAGTCCGGAATCGTAGTACGGACATAGGCATGATGTGTGAAGCCTACCCGGACATGTTGGTCTAGATCGGTGATGTTTAGCTATGCATGGTTGGCCGGAGAAGACGCTGTGCCTTTGTGTTATTTTCGGGCTTCTACGTGGTAGATTGCAACAGGGAGTCTTGGGGATTAACCCCAGGGTGCACCCGAAAATCTGGGCGAAAGAGAATTTCTGCCATATCGGTGGCCTGGGAGCCAACCGGGTACATAGCGGGGCTATGTACTGTGTTTGAATGATAGTTGGGAGTGGGGAAGCTTAGCCCGCGTCAAAGGCCAAATGGAAACGGCAGGGTGAGCAACGGGTTGGTGGACCCCTACCTCCTCCATCTGCTCGGTTAAAGTGACCTAAAGTTTTACGTGGGACTTGCCGAGGTTTGGAGATGGATTCTAGTCTACGGCTGAAAGGACTAAATGCTCACGAGGTTGCCGCCCCAAGGGGGTGGTAGTGGAATCAAGGACCGGACGGGGTTCGGACTGGCTTCGCCGAGTAAGTGCCCTGAGAGCACGAGGTGTACGGCCTTGTGCGCGTGCACCTGTGATGTGGTGTTTCTTTGATATGTTGCTTGTTGTGCTAACAAGTGTAGGGAAGGAGCTTTGCCGCCCCGGTCTGTGGACGGAATCATTATAATTTGGTAAGCTTTAGCTGACCGTTGCTCTTGTTTACCACCGTGCAGTAGATTGTTGCTTGCAGGTACTGCGGAGCCGAGTGGTAAATCGCGGGCTAAAGCCCAAGTTGCTGAGCCGGCCCTCGAAGGCCTAATTGTTGAGTGTTTTCTTATATTCTCATGTATGGTCGGCATGCGTGCTGAGGTTTGGAAGACACGTTTATTTGAGCAAACTAATGTAAGGCTATAAGGCCAGTACTAGTCTATTAAAAATTCCTATTAGTTTGAGTAGTGGACATTCATGCTTGGCAGGGTTCTTTATTCTTTGCAACCTTAATAAATTGCTTCCGCTAGATGCTCTGTGTAGGACATTTTGATTGGTTAAATGGTATCAATAAGTAACCAACCGGTCTGTCCGTAGTATATGGCGTCGGGCCCCGGCCGGACCTATTGTTATATGCTATGTGACGGATAGGGGTGTTACAATTTTGTATCAGACTACCGGTTTCAGTCAAGCTTAAATGAATTCGTGATCGAATTCACTTTAAGGGGTGGTGAGCACATGTGTGTGCGTCATCGTTATAACATGAAAAGAACCCATGAATGTCCACTAAGGAATGAAAATACACATGTTTGGGGAACCTGCGTGTTCCTATAATTGCTTTTTGCAATTTTGTTCGGGCACTTATTGGTGTTTTGTACGACTATAGGTGTCCGGAAGTGGAGCGTGGCAGTCTGAACACACGTTTTCTGAGCAAAGTACTGCACCAAGCGACGTGCCTGAGACCCCTACTTCTTTGGAAACCATAAGAAGCTAGGGTGGTTGAAGCGGTGTTTGCTGTGACCAACGCACAACATGGAAGAAATGTGCAACTCGCTGTCCCTGAAATGGCCCCAACACCGTGCGGTATGTTGGAGCAAAGTGCATTTGGAGGTCCATTAGGGCAGAAAATGAGCATGATTATGGTGCAGGGAGTGCACTCAATTGACGAATACTTGCAGACGTTCCTTATGATAAGGCGCTACCCAGGCTTTGAATGGGAAAGCGAGCAATCTATAGTTGATAGATTTTATAATGGTCAATGCAGTGAGTTGCATATCCTACTGATAGGACCAAAGCTATTGGGATTCCGAGCTTTGGTGGAGTCGGCCAGAGATTTGGAAGTGGAGTTGGGGAAAACTCACCAAATACCAGTGAATAGGGTACCAAACCCTGCAGATCCTATAAGGACTGCCTACCGAAAAATGTTGAGGAAAGAGGATAGATCTTTTACTAGCCAAGTCACTTATAATTGTTATTCTTGTGGCAAGAATGGGCACTTTTCCAGAAATTATTGGGAGGGTGCTCAGAAGACAATGAAACCTATGGTAGGAGCAGTTGAAGACTCTAGTGCAAAGGAGACGGTGTTCAAAATCCCAACCTCAAAATTTGGGTATCGTATGTGGTGCAAGAAGGCTAGGAGGTCGGGTCTAGTCCCTTCCTTTAGCACATCCGGAGCGACTACAGCCCAAACCCCGGATGCATGCTTTGTCAGTGGAAAGCCAGGACACTATGCTCGGGATTGTCGAAGTGGATGCCCAATGTCTGAAAAGAAGCCGGGGGCAATATCTTAGGAGAAGGGCAAGGCGGTGGCGTCCACCACATCACTGTTTACTCTAGCCCAATCGGGAGTGGACATCCTTGGCCAGTAGGAGGCCATGTGGCCGACCGTCGGGATGTCAGGTATGGTTTTCTTGTTAGCAAACTAGCTTCTTTTACCGGATACCTTATGCGTGTTAGCTTAGGACTGGAGGTTCTAGGCTTTGTTTGGATTGTTGGTAATCCGGCGAGAGCATTGTTCAATACGGGAGCTTCGCACTCCTTTTGTCCGAAGGATTTATATCGTGCATAGGAGTACCTACTTCGATGGTAAAGGACAAATTAGATGTGTAGTTGCCTAGTGGTTGTTCAATGCGCGCGAAGAGAGAGCCTGTGTTGTAAAGGTACGGGTTGGGGGTCAGGAGTTCGACTTACAAGCATCATTACTACCACCATGGGAGGTTTCGAAGCCTAGGCCTACATCAGATAGTATCTCGGGGGTATCTGAATATCCTGATGTGTTTCCCTGATGGTCTCCCTGAATTCCCACCATAGAGAGATTGACTGCACGTTTGAGCTAGTGTCAGGTGTCAAACTTGTGCCACGCTCTCCATATCGGCTAATGCCTAAGGAGAAGTCGGAGATAAAGGCTCAACTGGAAGAGTTGAGGGAGCAAGGTTATGCGCATCCAAGTTCGTCACCTTGGAGCGCGCCGGTCCTCGTTGTTAAGAAGAAGGACGGAAGGTTGCGACTCGGTATCGATTATGGGAAACTGAACAAGTTAATGGAAAAGAGCAAGTACGGGATCCCAAGGGTGGATGACCTTTTGATCAGTTGGTCGGGTCATCGGTATACTTAAAAGTGGACCTTAAGTCCGGTTACCATCAGCTGAGGTTAAGGGAAAGCGATTTCCCAAAGACACCGTTCGGCCCAAGGTATGGACATTTCGAGTTTACCGTCGTGCCGTTCGGGCCGACTAATGCGCTGTCAGTGTTCATGGATTTGATGAACAGATCATTCAGGGCGTTCCTAGACCATTTTGTGGTCATCTTCATTGACGACATATTAGTGTGCTCGCAGAGCAAGAGGATCACGTCAAGCATCTGCTTTCGGTGGTGGGAATGCTAAAGAGGAACCAACTCTATGCCTAGTTCTCCAAACGCGAATTTTGGGGTTATCTTAGGTAGCGCCCCTCAGTCGTAAAGTTTGTAGAGTGGGTGTTGCAGTGAATCCAGCGAAGATAGTTATGATATGCGAGTGTCATGTATTGCGTTCGGAAGCGGAAGACCAGAGTTCTCTTGGGCTGACCGGCTACTACTGGCGCTTTGAGGAGTTGAAGAATTGGTTGACCACAGTGCCAGTGCTAAGTTTGCCAAGTAGGACCGAGGGCTTCGAGCCTTATAGTGATGCCTCAGGTAGTGGTTGGGGCTGCGTGTTGCTGCAGCATGGAAGTGTTATAGCATATGGTTCGAGTCAGATCTAAGTGCACGAAAGGAATTATCCGGTCCACGACTTGGAGTTGGCGGCCATGATATTTGCGCTTAAGCTGTGGAGACACTACTTGAACGGCGTAAGGGTCGGTATTTTTACCGACCACAAAAGCCTGAAGTACCTGTTGGATCAGAAGGATCTTAACATGAGGCAGCGGAGATGGATGGAGTTCCTGGGAGACTACACGTTCAAGATTCATTATGTACCCGGGAATGTAAATGCAGTTGTGAATGTGTTGAGTCGCAGGGCTCCCGCCCAAGCCAACTGGTTGTCGATTCATGATGAGAGACAAGTTCAGGAGTTGGAGGCGTTGGAGATTTGTTGTGTGGACAAGCAGACTAGCGCTAAAGCATTGTTGAACTGGACGGAAGTCCAGTATGACCTGGCTGATCACGTTCGGCAGGCATTGGAGTTGGATGGTAGCATGAAGGAGCTTATGGATGCAGCGTTAGATGGGTCAAATTCCCAGTTTTCAGTTGAGGATGGGCTGTTAAGGAAGGACCATCGTTTGTGCGTCCCAAGCGGGGGAAATCTACGGGCAGAGTTGATGTACGAGGCTCATAATACCAAGTAATCAATCCACCCAGGGAGCACAAAGATGTACCGGGACCTAAAGAAGCTGTTTTGGTGGCCAGGGCTCAAGAAGGATGTGGCGTTGTTTGTGGCTAAGTGTCAAACATGCTCCTTGGTAAAGGCGGAGTGCCAAAAGCCTAGAGGATTCTTGAAATCTTTGCCTATTCCAAAGTAGAAGTTCGACTGGACCTTGTGCATGGCTTGCCAAGGTCACAGTAGGGAAACGATGCCATGTGGGTGATCATGGTTTGGTTAACAAAATTATCGCACTTCATTCCGCATAGGAAGGATGATCCGGTGGAGTAACTGGCAAAGTTATTTATGGATAACATAGTTAGACTGCACGGTGTGCCCCGCAACATCCTGAGCGATCGAGATGGGCATTTTACATCCAATGATTGGAAGTTGGGGCAGCAAATGCTGGGGACTAAGTGTAGTTTAGTACAGTCTTACATTCGCAGACAAATGGGCAAACCGAGAGGGTCAACAGGATGTTGGAGGCATGCTTCGCATGTGCGTTCTGGACTTCGGGAAGCAGTGGGAAGGCCATTTGTTTTTGGTAGAGTTTGTGTACAATAATAGCGACCAAGCGAGTATACAAATAGTGCCCTTTGAGGCCCTATATGGTAGAAAGTGTCACACGCCGTTGTCGTGGCTAGAAACGGGTGAGGCAAGGTTGTACAAAAAGCAGGAGGTGGAGAGTGCCACTTCGTTGGTACGAACCATTCGAGAGCGGTTGCTGATCACTCAAGATAGACAAGCTAAATACTTAAACGCCATGCATCAGAGTGTGGAGTTCATAGTTGGCGTATTAGGAACTATAGCCGTTCAAGGATGTCTCACGGGAGCGGTGCTTAAAGAAGCTAAGCCCGAGATACCTTGGACCATTTGAGATTCTGGAGTGGATCGGTGAAGCGGCATATCGCCTAAGGCTATTAGTGGAGTTGAGTAGTCTACTCTATGTATTCCATATAGCAGTGATGCGAAAGGCAGTGCAAGAGCCTTCGAACTTGATCACGGGTGATCAAGTACCGGTGGACGAAGGGTTGACAACAAGAGTCAAGCCCGTTCGTATTGAAGATTTTGAGATTAAGGGACTCTGTGGCAAGGAGATCAGGATGGTCAAGGTCCGTTGGGACAATTGCGGTTGTGAGGAGCTCTCTTGGGAACGAGACCAAACCATGCTGGAGGAGTACCCAGAGTTATTTCACTCAGGTAATGCTTTTGGTTTTGCTTATCTTTCCTTTGGTAATTTCGCAGACGAAATTCTTTTAAGAGGGAGAGAGTTGTAACACCCCGAAACTCAAAAAAGTAACGGGTGGCATTTTGAGCAAAATTTGGGGTTTGGTAGAGGTGACACGGCCTGGGACACGGGCGTGTCCTAGGGCGTGTCGTGATCGGATTCGGTGTTGGTCACATGGTCGATGATTTTGGAGTCAACGATCATCGGGGGGTGAACACGGCCTGGGACACGGGCGTGTCCCAGGGCATGTCAGTCACTTAAAGCCTTGCACTCAATGATCGTTGAGTGAGGGGCGCACGACCTGATCCCAGGCGTGTCTGGGTCCGACACGGGCGTGTGAAATTCGACACGGGCTAGTCGAATACCCGTGTCCTCCTCGGGTCATTCGGCGCATTGTGCTAAGGTAGCTACACGGACTAGGACACGGGCATGTCCCAGGGCGTGTCTAGCACACGGCATGTGACACGGGCGTGTCACTTAGCCGTGCCGTGCTCAGGTTGTTTTGAATATATGTCGTTGAGGGAACACGCCCAGCTACACGGGCATGTACTAGCTGACACGGGCGTGTCAAGCCTGATACGGGCATGTCGACTTCCCGTGCTCTTTTAAAAGTGACGGCGAATGGCTAACACGGCCCTGGACACGGGCGTGTCGCAGGCCGTGTTTGGCCCAGGATTTCTAATTTTGGGCTGAATCGTGGCCGTCTATTTCCTTAGTTTGGGATCTGACGGATGGGGGTTGTTCCTGGTGGGTTATATCTGGGAATAGGGCTTGGAAACCCTCATTCCATTTGAGTTTTCTCTTTCTAAAAGCTAGAGGGAAGGGAGAGCAAGGATGAAGAAGAAGGAGGTCAACTCCGGCCGCCGGTGGAGCTTCTGAGCTCTGATTCTCAATCCGAGTCCAGATCTACGAAGGCGAGGCCGATACGGTGCTTTCCATCTGAGTGGATCGTCATGGCGCCGAGGAGAAATGCTAGGGTAACGATTCTCATCTTGAGCATGTGAAGCTCTTCTTCCTTTGCATGGGAAAACCCATCTCCCTCGAGTGTGTGGCGAGTTTGCGGTATTTCTTCGGGTAGATATGTAAAGTCCCCCTTGTTAGAGTCCGGAATCGTAGTATGGACATATGCATGATGTGTGAAGCCTACCCGGACATGTTGGTCTGGATCGGTAATGTTTTTTTATGCATGGTTGGCCGGAGAAGACTCCGTGCCTTTGTGTTATTTTCGGGATTCTACGTGGTAGATTGCAACAGTGAATCTTAGGGATTAACCCCAGGGTGCACCCGGAAATCTGGGCGGAAGCAAATTTCTTCCATATTAGTGGCCTGGGAGCCAACCGGGTACATAGCGGGGCTATGTACCATGTTTGAACGATAGTTGGGACTGGGGAAGCTTAGCCCGCGTCAAAGGCCAAATGGCAACTGCGGGGTGAGAACTGGGCTGGTGGACCCCTACCTGCTCCATCTGCTCGGTTAAAGTGACCTAAAGTTTTACGTGGGACTTGTCGAGGTTTGGAGATCAAGTCTAGGCTACGGCTGAAAGGACTAAATGCTCACAAGGTTGTCGCCCCATGGGGGTGGTTATGGAGTCAAGGACCAGAAGGGGTTCGGAATGGCTTCGCCAAGTATGTGCCCTGAGAGAATGAGGTGTACGGCCTTGTGCGCGTGCACCTGTGATATGGTGTTTCTTTGCTATATTGCTTGTTGTGCTAACAAGTGCAGGGAAGGAGCTTTGTCGCCCCGGTCTGGGGGCGGAATCGTTATAATTTGGTCAGCTTTAGCTGACCGTTGCTCTTGTTTACCACCGTGTGGTGGATTGTTGCTTGCAGGTGCTGCGGAGCCGAGCAGTAAATAGTGGGCTAAAGCCCAAGTTGCTTAGCCGGCCCTCGAAGGCCTAATTGTTGAGTGTTTTCTTGTATTCTCATGTATGGCTGGCCTGCGTGCCGAGGTTTGGAAGACACTTTTATTTGAACAAACTAATGTAAGGCTATAAGGCCAGTACTGGTGTTTTAAACATTCCTATTGGTTTGAGTAGTGGACATTCATGCTTGGCAGGGTTCTTTATCCTTTGCAACCTTAATAAATTGCTTCCGCTAGATGCTCTGTGTAGGACGTTTTGATTGGTTGAATGGTATCAATAAGTAACAAACCGGTCTGTCCGTAGTATATGGCGTCGGGCCCCGGCCGGACCTACTGCTATATGCTATATGACGGATAGGGGTGTTACACATTGACCCTATATTCTCTTTCTATCCGGGTGACTTTTTTATTGTTTTAAACAATTAATTTCCTTGTAAGATCTTATATAGATCTGAATTGTAAGCCTAAATTTATAAAGGCTGAGGTAGGGTTGTTGCCTGAGGTAGGATTCCTTGGAAGAATCTGAGGTGTAGGATCTGGTTGATCTGAGTTGTAGGCCTGGTGGTTAAGGCTGAGGTAGGGTTGTTGCCTGAGGTAGGAGTCTTGAGAAGATTCTGAGTTGTAGGACTTGAAAAAGTTTGAGCTGTAGGAACCAGTTGGGTTCTGAGTTGTAAGATTTGTGGATCTGAGATAGTGGAAGGAAGTTTGGTTGAATCCAGTACTCTGCTGGATAGATGAAGGGGGAGAGTGGACGTACTCATAAATTGGGGAACCACTATAAACCATTGTGTACTGTGCTGTGAACTTGTTGTGATTGTTTGTGCTGTGGTTATTTTACTGTGCTTTAACATTGTTAATTGCCTAAGTTGATTAAAAGGATTTGAACCTATTCACCCCCCTCTAGGTGTTTAGGGTCTATCAACCTAATCTTTCAAGTGGTATTAGAGGGAGGTTGACTCAAATATAGACCTAAAAGTCTGAGTAGATCTCCAAGGCAATAAACTTATTAGCCAAATTGGGTTCAAGTGAAAATCAGAAGGAACTTGGATCCATGAAACTACTTATCTGCAGGAAAGAAATTTTTGGCATATAGAAAGAAAGGGTCAGATTGTTCATGAAAGCATCTGATCACAGAATTTACATCAAAGTTTTGGAAGGTCCTTTGATTCCTATGAACATATCAGTTCTTGATGCAAATCTCATAACACCAAAGAGCTATTTTGAAATGACTAAGGAAGAGATCATCCTTGCTACCTTAGACAAGAGAGCACAAAACATAATTGTGAGTGTCATAGTGATTCTACATTTCAGAATCTGTTTCATTGCAAAACCTCCAAAGAGATGTGGGACACCTTGATTTTCTACATGGAGGGAACTGAAGAAGTTAGAGAGGATAGAAAGTCCATGTTGAATCCAGAATATGAGAGCTTCAGACAAGCTAAGTCAGATAGCATAGCAAATTGTTACAAGAAGTTCTTTAGAATAATAAATGAGTTAATGACCTATGGAGGAGTCTTTAGCACATATTAACTGAATGACAAGTTTCTTAGGTCACTCACCAAGGACTGGGATACAAAAATATGTGCCATCAGAGAAGTGGCCAGGCTTGCTGATACACCTCCACCAACCCTGTTTGGTAAACTGTTATGTTATAAGATGCAGCTCACAGCCAGAAAGGAGGAGGAGAAAAACAATAGTTCTAAATACAAGGAAAGGTCAGTTGCCTTCAAGGCTAAAGCCACAAGAAAGGGCAGGAGAAAGTCACCTTCTCCTCCCAGGAAAATTGCTGAAGATGAACCAGAAGATACTGACATCAACACCTCAGACAGCCACAATTCTGATGAGGACTTTGCTGCCTCTATAAGGCAGTTTCAAAGGTTCGTGAAGAAGAAGAAATGGAGAACCAATCCATCTTCATCTTCCTCCAAGGATGACTATTACAAGAAGAACAAGACTTCTAAGGATGACAGGTATAGTTCTAATCCTAGTAAATATTCTTCTTCTAAATTTTTTTTCTATTTTTGTAACAGGCCAGGACATGTCATTGCTGAATGTCTTGATAAAAGAAAGGAGTCTAAGGACAAGCAGAAGCATCAGAATAAGGGCAAGAAGGAGAGATCCCTTGTTGCCCAGAAGTAAAAGAGTTGGACTGACTCTTCATCATCAGAATTTGGATAAGGGGATGAAGCAGAAGCCTATATTGGATTGTTCTCTACAGAAGAGGATCCTGTAGAATCTGAATTCTTGCAAAGGCTTGATTCTATCAATGGATGTGAAGAATATTATTGTAGAGGGCTGATGGCTCTATTTGAGGAAGATCAGTGTCAGGATCAGCCTGGTTCTAGTAAGGTATACAATCCATCCTTAGCTTCTGAGTATTATACTGGATCAGAATCAGAAGCATCTTCATCAAGAGATGTGGATGGTTCTGAATCTGAAGGGGATGTTCATCAATTAATTGATGAGTCTGGTGGTCTGTTGCAAGCCCTTAAGAGAAGCAGATTCCTTGTCAAGAAGCAGGCTGAGGAAATTAAATCTCTCAAATTGGCTGCATCAGATTCAGCAAAAATGCTGGATCTGAAATTGAATGAGGTTGCCAAACTGAAAAACATAACTGTTATTCAGATGGGTACAATCACTTTCAAAAATAATCACATCAAGAATCTTGAAGTAAGACTTCAGAAAGAAATGGATCTAGTGGCTAAATTCTCTAAGCCAAAGTCAGTCTTACCCATAATTGATAATTTCATCTCCCAAAAGGGTAAGATAGGATTAGGCTTTAAGGGAAGAACAAGGGCAGCCAATTCTCAAAGAAAAGGCAAAGCCCAAGTTCAGCCACTAGCCTTCAAACCCCCTATTTCTTTTAGGAAAGTGATGCAGCCTACTAACAGGTATGATCATGAAATTAATCATGGTCACTGTAAGTATGGTGATCTGAATGGCAAGGGTGCAAATGATAATAGGGTACCCAAGGATCAAACCCATCAGGTTCTTAAGGAATCCTTAGTATTTGCTGCTCCAGCACCTGCACTTAAAAGGACTGCTAACAGCAATATTGTTAAGCCTGTACTTAAGAAAAGGTACAACGGATTTGAGTGCTTGTATTGTGGCAAGGTGGTCCACTTTGCCAATGACTATTGGTTCAATGCTAGTATTCAAAATAAGGTTATCGTACCTGTCAGAAAGGCTGCAGGTAAGCATGTCAAAAATCAAACTAACCTGAACCTAGGACCCAATAACTATTGGGGTTTTAAGGATAGGTAATTTTATTTGACACAGGTGAGTCCAAGTGGCCATACCCCTATATGATACTTGGATAGTGGATGTTCTAGGAAAATGACTGGAATAATAAGGATGTTTAAGGATTACTCCCCTATAAATGATGGACCCAAAGTGATCTTTGGTGGATCTAAAAAGAGAGTCATCAAAGGGTTTGGTAACATTTCCTGTAACTCTATCACTATCACTCAAGTGGCTTATGTGAAAGTTCTAAAACATAACCTAATTAGAATAAGTCAACTTAGTGATCTTGGTTATGACACTTCTTTCCTCAAGGGTGTGTGCCAAATAAGAAGGTCAAGTGATCAAGAGATCATTCTGACAGGCACTAGGAAAGGAAATTTCTATTGTCTTAACCTTGATTGTGAGAATAAGTACTCACCTATCTGTCTAGTTGTAGAAGAGAAAGCATCTCATTGTATCCAATGGCACAAGAGGCTGGCACACTTGAACTATAAGTCAGTAGGCCAACTCTTTAGTTTGGAGTTAGTGAGGAATTGTCCTTAAGTCAAGTGCATTTATGAGGGTGTGTGTTCAGCTTGCCAAAAGGGCAAACAGACCAAGACCGCTTTCCATGGACATGATACCAAAGATTCTATAAGATGTCTATACCTCTTACATATGGATCTATTTGGTCCTATGCAAGTTCATAGTCCAGTTAGGAAAGTCTACACATTTGTGGTTGTGGATGACTATTCTAGATTTACATGGGTTTTCTTCTTGAGGTAGAAATCTGAAACCCCAAATATTTTCAAGAATTTTGTTAGACAAATTCAGAATGAACTTAACAATTCAGTGGTCAAAATCAGAACTGACCATGGGACTGAATTTTAGTCTGAATGTATGACAAAGTTCTGTAAAGAATTTGGGATTCATCAGGAGTTCTCCTCACCTAGAACTCCCCAGCAAAATGGGGTTGCTAAAAGAAAAAATAGGACTCTTATTGAGGCAAGTAGAACTCTACTAAGTGACACTTCTCTCCCTAAATACTTCTGGGCTGAGGCAGTAAACACTACATGTCATATTCTCAATAGAGCTTCAATCAACAAGAGACACAAGAAGACTCCCTATGAGATTATGAAAGACAGAAAACCAAACATATCCTACTTTAGGATCTTTGGTAGCAAATGTTATGTTCTGAATAATGGAAAGCATTATCTAACTAAGTTTGGTGTCAAATCCCTAGAAGGGATATTTTGTTTGGTACAGCAATAATAGTAGAGCATACAGAATCTATAACTTGACTACACAAGTTATAAAAGAATCTGTCCATATAGTTTTTGATGAGTCTATGCTTATTAACTGTGAGTTGTCTAGTACTTCTGTTAGCCCTACAGGTTTAAAGAAAAATATGGACAAGCTTAAAATTAGTGAAGACAAACCTGCAAGTAAGGATGAAGAAAATGATAGATGTTGTCCAAGGGGAGTACAAGACTCACTGAATGAAGATGAATACAATGGAGTTCATCTAGGTGAGCACAATGGAGAAGACAAGGAGATGTACAGACTTCCTACAGCAAGAAGACATTTGAAGGATCATACAGCACACCAAATCATTGGTGATGCAAGTCATGGAGTTCTGACCAGAAGCAAAAGCATGAACACAGTTCTCTGTTCAAGCTTCTTGTCCCAGATGGAACCTAAGAAGTTTGAAGAGGCCATACAAGACACAAATTGGATTGATTCCATGCAGGAAAAACTGAATCAGTTCAGAAGAAGTAAAGTCTGGGAGTTGGTTCCTAAACCAAAGAATCATAATATTATAGGAACCAAGTGGATCTATAGAAACAAGTTAGATGAAAATGGCACCATAATCAAGAACAAAGCCAGACTGGTAGCAAAGGGATACAGACAGGAAGAAGGGATAGACTTTGATCAGACATTTGCCCCAGTGGCAAGGTTGGAAGTAATAAGATTGTTCTTGGCTTATGCAGCTTATCAAGGGTTCAAAGTATTCCAAATAGCTGTCAAATCAGCTTTTCTGAATGGAGACTTGAAAAAAGAAGTATATGTAAAACAGCCATCAGGTTTTGTTGATTCTCATTATCCCAACTATGTATATAGGCTTAAGAAAGCTCTATATGGGTTGAAATAAGCCCCTAGGGCTTGGTATGAAATTTTGTCTGCCTTCCTTATTAAGAATAAATTCTCAAGAGGGAAAATAGACAAGACTCTATTCTTTAGGGAATCAAAAGGAAAGATCATCCTAGACCAGATATATGTTGATGACATTATCTTTGGATCAACTGAAAACAACCTTCGTAGTAAGTTTGCCAAACTTATACAAGGGAAGTTTGAGATAAGCAGCATGGGTGAGCTGAAATTCTTCTTGGGACTCCAAGTTAGATAAACTGATGATGGATTGTCCATATCTCAGTCTAAGTTCACTAAGGAGTTAATCAATAAATATGGCATGGAGTCAGCCTCCACTATGAAAACTTCAATGGGGACAAGTATGTCTATAGGCAAAGATGAAGCAGGAAAACATGTTGATGAGTCTTTGTATAGAGGGATAATTGGCTTCCTATTTTACTTGACTACTAGTAGACCTGACATCATGTATGATACATGTGTCTGTGCTAGGTACCAAGCCTGCCCTAAGGAATCTCATTATTCTGTTGTCAAGAGAATTCTGAGATATCTTAAGGGCACACCTAATCTAGGTCTTTGGTACCCTAAGAATAGAGATTTCTTACTAACAGGTTTTTCAGATGCAGACTTTGCAGGCTGCAAAGAAGACAGGAAAAGGACCACAGGAACATGTCAGTTCCTAGGTGGTAGGTTGGTATCATGGAGCAGTAAAAAGCAATTAAGTGTATCTATTTCAACTGCTGAATCAGAGTATATAGTTGCAGGCAGTTATTATACACAGTTGTTGTGGATACAACATCAACTTGAAGACTATGACATCAAGGTAAGTAGAATTCCATTATATTGTGACTCTACTAATGTTATATCTATTGCTAGAAATCCTGTTTCACATAGCAGAACTAAGCATATAGAAATCAAGTTTCACTTCATCAGAGAACATGTTGAAAAAGAAGACATAAGTCTAGAATTTGTCAACACTAATAATCAAGATTCTGATATATTTACAAAACCTCTGGATGAAAGTAAATTCAATCATTTTTAAATTGAATTAGGTATGTTGAACCTAGAATGAGATATTTAGTCAGCAAAAAACTTCCTCAAGAAAGTTTGGCTAAGTTATAAAGTTGTGTCAACACAAGCTAACTATGTCGACACTATCAGCAGGTTGTGTCTACAAAGAAACAGACTGTGTCGACATAGAAATAAAATCTGTGTCGATACAACTCTGTCGAGACCATGTATTAGAAGATTCTTGTGTCGACACACAAAAATCTATGTCGATACATAGACATGTCGACTTCAACAAAGTTTTGTCGAGACCTAGGTCATCTATGTCGACACATGTAAAATTTTGTCGACTAGTTTATTCCTAAGTTAGGCGCGTCGCTTGACCTACCCTTTACAAGCACACTATAAATAGGAGAAGACAAAATTTGGCCGACTGTGCTTTTAGAACTCTCGACTCTAGACTTTGTGTCGGCAAGAAAATCATCTGTCGACTCTCTTCTCTCTCGTTCACCAATGGCACCACAACAGGAAGATAAGATCAATGAAGGATATGAACTAGTACGCAAGGCGTTCGAGACTGCCTCGCCAGACATCAAGGGGGTGATTACCCTAATTGCAGAAAATGGATTGGAATGCTTGGTCTCTAAACCTACAAGGATATGGAAGAAAGAGGTTCTTGAATTTTACTCTTCCGCAACAATGGATTCTCGTGGAAAGAAGTTGAAGCCCACTGTAAATGGTTCTACAGTAAAACTCTCCCAAAAAATATCAGAAAGTCACTTCAGCTTCCAGAGATTAAGGAAGAAGAAGATATCACATCTTCCATGATAAGGGATGCACTCTAATGGTGTGGGTTGGATCCCAATACCAAGATTAGTTCTTCAATGCCTAGAAAGGGAATGAATCCCCAAGGAAAATTCCTGTCAGAAATAATAGGCAAAGTTATTCTCTGCAAAATAAGATGTCATGGTAGGATCTCTGCCTACATGTTTAAACTCATGACCAGAGTTATCTTCCAAGTGAAAACAGATTGGTCCGCTGTAATTTTTGACAAAATCAAAGAAAGTGCCAAGAAGCCTAATTTGGGTAGGATATTGAGCTTGTATCTGGATTTCACCATCCTAGAGGTGATGAATCAAAATTCAGGAACCAAGATAAATCACATGAGAAGAATGGATTTGAGAATACTATCCAGGTGGGATAGAGTTTTGACCAAAGATGTTTCTACTCCACTGAAACTAGTAAAGAAAGATAAGAAAAAGAAAACTACCACCCAAGAAGCAGAATCTTCTAGTGATTCTGAAGAGCAGGTTGTCTTCAGCTCATATGAAGAACAACAAAGAAAATCACCTACACCATAACCAGATAAAGAAGCTCAAGCCCAAGGGGAGGGCATCCAAACTAATGACACTCAGGTGGTATCATCTCCAGGGGAGAAAACAATGAAACTTCAGTTGTTCAAGACCCTGAATAATCACAGCTGCCTGCCCAAGGGGGAGTTATTGCTGAAGTTGCTCTGGAAAGTGAGTAGCAACCTGATACTATTGTGAACATAGTATAAGAAATCAACAATGTAGTAACAGTCACCTCTGAGACAAAAGCACAAGATGTGCATATGCCAGATTTAGATCAAGATGAGCACCTCCACTCCTCCAGCTTAGAGAAAACCCTGGACAAGGATCTTGATGTCCAGGGAGAACCATTTATTGGACAAGAGAAAATTATAACTCATGTTCAAATGCAGTAGGAGGTAACTTTGGAAGAATTGTTTCCTGACCTCCAAGATGTAAGGACTGAGGGGTAGCTTTCAAGGACTGAAGGTGAGAAGCAACTACATGCCTCCTGTCCTAAGGATACTGTGGATATAGAAAGTTCCTCAAATTCTTTTGATGATGAAGAAGCTTCCATGGCTAATAAAAGGAAGCTGGTGGCACTCAAGAAAAAAAGCACAGGCTATAAGAAAGCCTAACAAACTGTCCCTCCAACATCTGCTCCAGGAATAGACGTCAGTTAACTATTGGTGCAACTATAAGTGAAATTGGATGAGCAAAGACTTGCTTTGGAAAAGTATGTGGATGAGTCCCATAAAGAAGTGCAGTTTTAGCTAGCTCAAGATATTAAATCTATCAAATTTGAGGTCAATTTGAATAAGAAAGAGATGACTGATTGCTTCCACAAGGGAGGTAATATTGTAGTATATCTGGCCACCCAACAACAAGAAATGAAGACTACAATAGCTGACATAGCAGAAAAACAAGGATATATTCTAGAAAATCAATTCAGATCAAATGAAAATCTCAAGGACTCACATGATGAACTTCTCAAAAAATTGGGAAGTATTGCTACTGATTTAAAGACTGCAGTATCAAAGCAAATACAAGAAGTATTGTTGTTGTTCAAACTGCAATTCAAGCATCCCAGAAGACTATTTTTGATCAACTGGAGAAATTCAGACTGTACTACAAAGAGGGAATAGATTATCTAGCTGATCAAGTAAGGTTTCATAAAGATGATCTAAGAGATCATGTGGCCAGAGAAATCATAAAGGGGGAGAGAGTGTAAGTAAAAGCCAGCTTTGTTCATGCTAAATGGGTATCTAATACCATCAGAGCTACTCTTGGATATCCACCCATTTGTGATGAAGATAACACTGCTGAATCTGGTATTCAACCTGTTCACATTAAAGGGATTCAGCAGGAAGTTGCACAAGTCATCTATCCTCCCGCAGATTTTGAAGCAATATAGCAGGAAGTACATAAAATGTATAGCCCTCCACAGGAGGCTCATAATGTTATTATTGAAAAAGTTGAAATGTCTGAAGCTGCTAAGGATGCTCAGAAAGAGGCTCAACTTTCTAAGAAAAGATTCAGAGAACAGGCAGAATTAAAGCCTGATTTTGAGCAATGGAGTCCAACCTCTAGAAATATCATTCTTACTGCCTGGAAAGCAATAAAAGACAATATGCATGATAGAGGCAAATGGTACTCTGAACAAGAATGGAGCAAGTATCAGAAGAGGTAAGATGTCATACATCAGCTCAGAAAGGATATCAAAGCTGGAAAGTTACCTTCTAATGAAAGTATCTAGTGTCAACTTAATCCACCTATAAGGGGGGGAATAGGTGTCTTGCAGTCTTTTGCGGAATTAAACTAACCTGCACAAGTAAGCAAACAAAACACAGAAAACACAAAGAATTATAGTGGTTCCCCGATTTGGGTACGTCCACTTTCCCCCTTCGACCTATCTCCCACCAAGGGATGACTCGGTCACTTCTCCAAATGGATTGAAATCCAATCCTCACACTAGGAGCAACGCTCCCCTAACCACGGAAGGAACCCTTCCAACAACAGAGTCATAACTCCACCACAACGGGTTGCACCCAACCCTTACAAATAGGAATGAAAATTCCTTTGCAACAAAATTGAATGTAAATAAAAATACAAACAATGCTTTATGGAGATTCCGATGTCCTTCTTCGTTCATTGAAGCTTGCACGAAAAGTACGAAGAGTCCACAACCAGATTTCTCACTTGGAATGGATCTTGTCAAGATCGGCGGCAGCAAGCAAGTGCGGCGGCAATGCTTTGTAAATTCAAACTTCTTGACGAAGCAAGCTAGGTCTTCGAACGATCTCAGTCGGATCAAACGTCTCAACCGATTCGGAAGGGAAAACAAGTCTCGTTCAACGAATTGGAAGACAAGAGATCTCGAGAGAGACACGTGAGACAGGCTGCTTGCCTCGATGCTGTCGTCGAGCGATCAGAGACGAGCTGAGATCAGCGGCGGCGACAACCATGCGAGCGGCGACGTACGATCGGAGGATTCTGCGATCAGCTAGGTCACAGCCGACTTCTTCTGTTTTTCGTATTCCTGTGTGTACTCTAGATAACGGGAATAATATCGTATTTATACCCAAAGGCAAACCCTAAAGGACCATTGTGGTGCCCACCTCGGAAATTCCGAGTTTTGGCCGAAATGAGCAAGGCATCCTGGACCGGTCCAGCGAGCGGCGAAATATGCCTAAGGAAAAATTGGCGGGAGTCGTTGGTGATTCCCGTCGATGTCGGCGGGAATCACTCTCGACTCTCGTCGATTCTGCCTTGGCAGAATTTCTAACTTTGCCGGCTGGAAGTAGTCGGCGGGAGTCACTTAGTGATTCCCGTCGAAGTCGGCGGGAATCACTAATGACTCCCGTCGATTCTTACTTGGAAGAATTTTCCTCCTTCCTTCTTTTGATAGCTTGGTCTTTGACCCATCCTTGCTCCTTCTTCTGCTCTTGATCTACTCTGACCCTGTAATTGAAAATAAGTACACTCTAATAGAGAGAGCACACGTGGATCAACACACTGATCTACACAACGAGGGATTACGTTTTGCAGACCCGTGTATATTGACCCACTGCACTCTGACATTGGTGTGTACTTAGCATGGAATAGCTGCAAGCACAACTTGATAGAATTGTCAAATACATTGTATATTCAACTTAGCTTGTTCAGGCTCTTCTTCAAATCAGGTCTACTGTGGATGCAATACCCAACAATCTCCCCCTATTTGAAGAAGTCTAAACCCTACAAGCTAAGGTAAATAGAACAGATGGAAATGAAAATCATAAAATGAAAATTCAGTTGAGTGTGGGATTCATTACCATTTTTCTGAGAGCAACATAGCCTTAGTCGAGGTGATCTCCCCCTATCTGAGAGCAACATAGCCTTTGTGGCCTACTAAGCATTAACAGCCACCTTAGCCTTGGCCGAGAGGGTAATCTCCCCCTTTTCGTCTTCTGCAAACCGGGGACTTCACTTGGAGCAAAATGGTCCCCCTTAGTTCTTGCATCTGTGCCCGATCTTGAGTTCCTAGCAGATGCTTCTCCTTGATCTAAGAGCCTTGAGCCTTTCAGTCTTCAATCTTCAAAGTTCACCATGCCGAGTTGAATTTTGAAGAAATTGAACTTGGCCTCATCTAGTGGCTTTGTGAAGATATCTTCAATCTGCTTATCCGTGGGGACATAGCAGAGAGATATATCTGTGTTCTCCACATGCTCCCGAATGAATTGATAGCGCACTTCAATATTCTTTGTTCTGCTGTGCAACACTGGATTGTTCGTAATTGCAATTGCGCTCGAGGAGTCGCAATATGTGGAAACTTCTATGAACTGCAAGTCATAATCTTCGAGTTGATTTCTGATCCATAGAAGTTATGCGTAACAGCTGTCTGCTGAGATGTACTCAGATTCAGCCGTAGAGGTTGCGACACAGTTCTGCTTTTTACTGCTCCACGATATAAGCTTTCTTCCGAGGAATTAGCGCATCCCGGAAGTGCTTTTCCTATCATCCCTGCTTCCTGCAAAGTCAGCATCTGAAAAGCCTATCAGCTCGACATCATTGTTTCTTGGGTACCACAAGCCAAGATTTGGTGTACCTTTAAGGTATCTAAGAATCCTCTTTGTAGCGACATAATGAGATTCCTTAGTGTTCACCTGATATCTGGCACAAATGCATGTGGAAAACATAATATTCGGTCTACTAGCAGTAAGGTAGAGCAGGGATCCAATTATGCTTCTGTACTTGGTTTCATCAAAAGGTTTCCCTTTCTCATCCTTGTCCAGAGACACAGTGGATCCCATTGGAGTCCTCATAGAGGTTGCACTCTCCATTCCGAATTTCTTGAGGAGTTCATTTGTGAACTTTGTTTGAAAGATGAAAAATTCCATCCTCAGACTGTTTCACTTGAAGTCCCAAGAAATACTTCAGCTCTCCCATACTGATCATTTCAAACTTCCCTTGCATAAGTTTGGAAAACTTCTTGCACAGGTTGTTGTCTGTTGAGCTGAATATTATGTCATTGACATAGATTTGCACCAGCAAAATCTTGCCTTTGACTTCCCTAAGAAACAATGTATTGTCTATTTTTCCTCTCGAGAACTTGTTCTCAAGAAGAAAACTAGACAGAGTCTTATACCAAGCTCGAGGAGCTTGTTTTAAGCCATATAATGCTTTATTAAGAAAGTAAACATGATTAGGGAGAGTTGGATTAACAAAACCTGGGGGTTGCGTGACGTATACTTCCTCTTTTAAATCTCCATTCAGGAAAGCAGACTTCACGTTTATCTGATAGATAGTGAATCCTTTGTGAGAGGCATACGCCAGGAACAACCTGATCGCCTCGAGCCTTGCAACTGGTGCAAAGGTTTGGTCGAAGTCAATCCCCTCCTCCTATCTATATCCTTGAGCAACCAGTCTGTCTTTGTTCTTGATGATGACACCGTGTTCATCCTGTTTGTTTCTGAAGATCCACTTAGTGTAGATCACATTCTATTTCTTTGGTCTGGGAACTAGCGTCCAGACGTTGCATCGTTCGAATTTATGAAGTTCATCTTGCATGGACAATATCCACGACGCATCTTTGTTCGCTTCGTCGAACTTCTTTGGCTCAACCTGTGACAGAAAACTAAGGTGCAGAATCTCATTAATTGTACATCTACGAGTTCTGACACCGTCCCGAGGATCTTCTATGATCTGATCTCTTGGGTGATCCCTCACGTGTCTGAGCTCTAAGAGTCTGGCATCAAGAGCTCCTACAGCTTCTCGGGCTCCTCCCTCTTCTAGGAGAATCTCCCCATCCTGACCGTCATCTTCTCCAGTTGGTGTTGAGGTGGAGACCTTGACATACTTGGGAGCTTCATTTTTAGCAGTCTCATCTATACTTAGCTGTTTAAGCCTTGCACCTGCATCTTCAAGAATGCCACAATAAGAATTATTGTGAAGCAAGATTCCTTCATCAAATACAACATTAATTGACTCTTCTACCACTAGGGTTTTCTTATTGAAAACCCTATATGCCCGACTATGGCTAGTATAGCCCACGAAGATGCCTTCGAAGCATTTTTCTCCGAATTTAGTACGTGGGTACTTCCCATTATTGAGTACATAGCATCTACAGCCAAAAATCCTTAGATAGGACATGGTCAGTTTCCTGCCTTTCAATAGCTCATAAGGCATCTTACGATGGTTCTTGTTGATCAAGGCTCCATTTTGCACGTGGCAAGCTGTATTGACAGCCTCTGCCCAGAAGTACTCTGGAAGAGAAGCGTCATTCAACATTGTCGTACATGCTTCAATGAGCATTCTATTCCTCCTCTCCGCAACTCCATTTTACTGAGGAGTGCACGAGGAGGAAAACTCATGAAAGATACCATGTTCTTCACAGAATTCTGTCATAGCCCCAGACTCGAATTCTGTTCCATGGCCACTTCTGATTTTGACCACGGAGCAGTTAAGTTCGTTCTGAATCTGCTTGACAAAATTAGTGAAGATGTCAAACGTATCAGACTTTCGTTTCAAGAAGAACACCCATGTAAACCGAGAGTGATCATCAACAATCACTAGAGTATACGATTTGCCTCCTAAGCTACGAACTTGCACTAGACCGAACAAGTCCATATACAGAAGATAAAGACATCTGGAAGAGTCTTTGTCTGCAATGTCCTTAAAGGTAGCACGAGTCTGTTTGCCCTTCTGGCATGCAGGACAAGGGCTATATTTGATGCACTTAATAGTAGGGGCATCCCTTACTAAGTTCTTAGAAAACAGCATATTAATAGTTTTGAAATTAATATATGCTAATCTCTTGTGCCATTATTCACAGAGAGATGCACTGTCTTTTGCTACTAGGCAAACGGGGGTAAAAGAGTCTATGCTAAGAAAATCTAAGTAGAAAATATTTCTGCCCCTAATGCCAGTTAATACCGTCTCCGAAGAGGCACACGATATTATCAGGCACTTTTCCTTACAGAACTTAACGTCGTATCCTTTATCACAGAACTAGCTTACACTAATCAGGTTATGGTTTAACCCTTTAACATAGGCCACGTCTGTGATAGAGAATACACTGTTGGATATTATACCATAACCCTTGTTGACTCTTCGATCTGATCCTCCAAAGATGACTTTGGGTCCATTTTTGACTGGGGAGTAATCACGCAACAGGCTTCTTGTCCCGGTCATATGCCGGGAACATCTACTGTCCAAGTACCAGATTGGCGTTTTGGTGGCCTTTGGACATACCTGCAAAACAGAATTAGTTTCCCTTAGGAACCCAATCGGACTTGGGTCCTAGATTCTTTGTTAGCACACTCCCCCTCGGGTGGTTAACCCTACGAGTGGTCGGCCTCGCATTGCTAACATGAGGAGTCTCATTGTTTCTTGGATTAAACCAGCAATCCACAGCAAAGTGACAAAATTTGTCACAGCACCAACAGTCAAACCTGTTGTACCGTTTCCTAGGCTCCTGCTTCACCCTTAGAACGGTGGGTCAAGCCGGGGCCTTGGATCTGGAGGTGGAGGCATCATGATGATAGCAGTCACACGATTTCTTCACTTCCGGTTCCCTCTGTATAACAGTCTTGGCCTTTGGTGCCTACTTCCTATTATGGCCGCTAGAGAAGTGGCCATAATTCTCCACTTGGATTTCCTCATAAGGTGTCTTGATGACACTCTCACCATAATTGCGGGGGAAGGTCCATCCATCATACCGTCTCTTGGGCTTTTCAACCGAGGGCCGGAAGAGGTGGCCATAGGTTGACTCAAAGTCATGCTCATTGCAGAGAAAGCTAGGCTTTCGGAATGAAATATGACCGAGTGGGGCCTTTCCCTTTTCTGCAGTAGAGGCCTTCTAAGTAGCCTTATTTTTCCTCTGATTTCTGTTTCTCCTGGATGATTTACCAGGCGCAGCCACATGCCCTAAGCCTGCCCACTTAGCCAAAGCAGAGAGTTCATTAACCAGAGGAAGAACGGTCTTGGGCATAGAGAAGCTTTTGACAATCTTCCTCTCGGCCGCAAGCTGTTCTTCCAGCTTGTTAATTTCTTCCTGCTTTTGGTCAAGGAGCCTTAGAGAATCTGAGTGCTCAGAAGTCAGGTCCAGGTGTTCCTGTCGGAGAGATATCAAGCCAGTGATCTCTTCTCTTAGGGACACTCCTCAGCCTTAAGGAATTTGACTTCCTTTTTCTGAGCGCTCAACCTCTTTCAGCATTCTTCAAATGTATTGAGAAGGAGCTCATACTTTTCGAGGAGTTCATCATCACGAATAGATGGGATGTCCTCGTGATCATCTTCAGGAGACTCAGAGTCAGAGTCAGAGAGGGGGGTGCAATCTTTTACCTTCCCAGTAAATGGGGGACAATCTCCATCGGAGTCGGAGCGACCCATTAGCCCGAAGTAGGCTTCCTCATCATCACTGGAGTCTGATGAGTCAAATTCACTCAGTGTCTTTGGCTTCTTGGCAATGTAGCTCCTCTCCTTCTTCTTGTCTCGAGAGGACTTTTGCTCCTCTCCTTTCCCCGAATCTCTCTTGCTTTGGTGGAAGTCAGCAATGACGTGGCCTGGCTTATTGCATCCAAAGCAGATAATGTCAGCAGAACGATGTTTGTTCTGTTTAGAATCATACCTGCCGGAAGAGTAATTCTTCTTCTGATGTCTGGAGGACGAGCCATCTCCTTTTCTCTGATTCCTCGTCTTGAGGAACTTCTTGAACTCTCGAGTGATGAAAGAGAATTTTTCTTCATATAGCTCTTAGTCGGATGAGCATGGCTCAGAGTCTTCTTCCTCAGCCTTTCTCTGAGAGCGGGACGAGGCTGCACCCTTTCCTTTCCTTGAGCTATTAGCTTTCAGGGCCACAGTCTTTTCTTTGGCTTCAGCCTTATCGGCCTCCTCCTCATCTTTTCTGGTGTTCAGCTGAAGCTCGTAGGACATTAGCTTCCCAAATAGAATCTGGGGATCAGTTTCTGCCAGCTTGCCAAACTCTCTGATGGCCCAGATCTTGGTGTCCCATTCCTTAGTCAGGGATCTAAGGAATTTGTCATTTAGTTCACCATCGGTGAACACTCTGCCATAAACCTTCAGGGATTTAACGATCTTTAGGAAGTTATCGAATGTCACTACGATTTCTTCCTTGGGACCTTGCTTGAAGGCCTCATACTTCTGGTTCAGAAGGGATCTTCGATCATCCCTTACTTCAGCTGTGCCCTCCATCAGAATGATCAGGCAGTGCCAGATGTCCTTGGCAGTCCTGCAATTGCAGAAATTCTGCATCATTGAATCATCGACGGTGCTCACTAAATTGTTTTGAGCTTTCTTGTCTAAGCCGACAGGCACCATCTCATCCTTATTCATTTCGGAGAGCCTCTTGGGCACCATCTTGGTCGGATCAATGGTGGAGGCCTTAGTGGGGATATGAGGGGCCTCCTCCACTATCATGAAGAGTCAGGGATCGACTGCTTCCATGTAGAACCTGATCCTTTCCTTCCAGATGGGAAAATTCAGCTTGGTTCACACTGGAATCTTTCCTGTATACTTGAGTCCGTCCATTCCTGAGATCTTCTTTCTTCTTGACACTAGACACAGGATCTTACTCAAGGTGTTAACCTTGTTGATGAGTAACCTCGCTCTGATACCACTTGAAAGTATCTAGTGTCAACCTAATCCACCTATAAGGGGGGAAATAGGTGTCGTGCAGTCTTTTGAGGAATTAAACTCCAATAGAGAGAGCACACGTGGATCAACACACTGATCTACACAACGAGGAATTACGTTGCGCAGACCCGTGTACATTGACCCACTGCACTCTGACATTGGTGTGTACTTAGCATGGAATAGCTTCAAGCACAACTTGATAGAATTTTCAAATACATTGTCAATTCAACTTAGTTTGTTCAGGCTCTTCTTCAAATCAGGTCTATTGTGGATGCAATACCCAACAGCTAACTCTGTGGAGCCTAGCAAGTACTTTCTAAAGCCTTTTCATTACTTTGAAAGGTAGAAGATTAAGGCTGAGGAGCTCAAAAAGAAAGATCTGAAAGGGAAGAAGTCAGCTGATGATTCAGAAACCAATGTGCAAGCAAAGATAAAATCTGGCAAAGGAATTGTGATCAAGGAGCATGATCAATCTTAGGGATAGATAGGCTAGTCTTAGAACTATGTAAATTTTGTTCTAAACAATCTTGTAAATCAAACACTTATTCCTGATTAATGAATGTTATCATATTTTGTGATGATAATAAATGTTATTCCTTGCTATTTCTGCTTATGAGTTACCCTGCTTGTGAAATGATAATATACATCTTCTTTGTTTTATTATAAGTGGTGTATATCATTGACTAAGGGTTATGACTTCTCCAAATAGGGGGAGATTGTTGGATATATTGGAAAATGAGTACCAAATTTGGAGAAGCCTCACCTAACTCAATGATATACATCAAGGTGTATTTGATGGAATGTTGAGTTTGAATGTGCAGGTTAAAGAAATGCAGGAAAATATTCTAAGTACAAGTTTCGACACTGGTGAAGGACTTGTGTCGACACAAGAAGCAAGATTGTGTCGACACACAGGACTTGTGTCGACACACAAAAATTCTATCAGCAGCAGTTGTGTCGACACACAAGACTTATATCGACATACACTCAACACCAGCTATGTTGAAATCAGCAGCAGTTGTGTCGACAAACAGGACTTGTGTCGACACACACTCAACACCAGCTATGTTGAAGACAAGAATCAGTTGTGTCGACACACAGGACTTGTGTCGACACATACTCAAAGAAATCTGTCAACAATAACTATACTGAGACTGGAAGGCTTGTGTCAACACAGAGGACTTATGTCGACACACACTCAAAGAAATCTGTCAACAACAGCTATACTGAGACTGGAAGGCTTGTGTCGACACACAGGACTTATGTCGATACACACTCAAAGAAATCTATCAACAGAAGCTATGTCGAGACCAGAAGCAGTTGTGTCGACACACAGGACTTGTGTCGACACATCCAATAGTAGCTGTGTCGAGAAGATAAAGTATGATTGTGTCGACAATGTGGGAGCTGTGTCGACACCTTCAATACTTGTGTCAACACATGGTCTATTTGTGTCGACACATTTGGAGTTGTCTCAACGCCCTTTTCTGCTGAGATAGAAGTTTAAGGAGGAGTCAGTTGTCAAGACTAAAGACCCAACAGCTGTCATAAGTAACAAAGCTGACACATTTGTCAGAGCTGTCAGAAGGCCGTTATAAATCGGATCAACCAGTTACCTTGGATGGATTCTATATATAGACCTATTCTATCACAATCAAAAGTACTAGACTGTAATAAAGAACAAGTGAGGGGGAATAAGAGACAAACCCAGAAGAAGGCAGATCCTGAAGAGTCTGCAAGAAAAATTCAGATCTGATTCTGAATTAAAGAATGAAGCTGGATTGAAGATCAACTCCAACTCAAATTGAAGATTAACCTTACTTGGTACAAATTCAAGAAGCTTTGGAGAAGCTAGGACAGGTTGGATCTAAAGTAATCAGTTCTATCAAGAACTAATCAAAAAGCATTCACCCTATTCTCTTTCTATCAGGGTGAATATTTTATTGTTTTAAACAATTAATTTCCTTGTAAGATCTTATATAGATCTGAGTTGTAAGCCAAAATTTATAAAGGCTGAGGTAGGGATGTTGCCTGAGGTAGGATTCTTGGGAAGAATCTGAGGTGTAGGATCTGGTTGATCTGAGTTGTAGGCCTGTTGGTTAAGGCTGAGGTAGGGTTGTTGCCTGAGGTAGGAGTCTTGAGAAGATTATGAGTTATAGGACTTGAAAAAGTCTGAGTTGTAAGAACCAGTTGAGTTCTGAGTTGTAAGATCTGTGGATCTGAGATAGTGGAAGGAAGTTTGGCCGAATCCAGTACTCTGCTGGATAGGTGAAGGGGGAGAGTGGACGTACCCATAAATTAGGGAACCACTATAAACCATTGTGTACTATGCTGTGAACTTGTTATGATTGTTTGTGCTGTGATTATTTTACTGTGCTTTAACATTGTTAATTGCCTAAGTTTATTAAAAGAATTTGAACCTATTCACCCCCCCCCCTCTAGGTGTTTAGGGTCTATCAACCTAATCTTTCAATCATGATGTATTGGGAGGTTCCCTCTTATTAGTAATTTGATTTATCATTGTTGTGGTTTCTCCCTTCGTGTGGATTTATTTTATTTTCATGTGATTTTTGGTGGACCAGTATTTGATTTATACTTTACTCTTTGTACTAACTCTTTTCTTCTGCGATCGGTATGGCCGGCAGGATTAGCATTTTGTAGTGACGACCTTCCCGGGTGTGTTGGTGTCACCGCAAAGCGATAATTTTGAGCATAAGACCCTGTTGGTTTTGCAAAAAAAGGGTCTTACAAACTGGTATCAGAGGCCTTCAGGGCCCAGCAGGCTCTGGCTCCCACTCCATTTCTATAAACTCCGAATATTGCACCACCTCCCCCAGCTCCCACTCTGTTTCTACAGTCGGAGGTGGGGCGGACTCTGACGGCCATTCTGGAGGCCTTCATTGCCCAGCAGGCTCCGGCTCCGCAGACGAACCTGGGGGCCAATTGGTTGAGCATCTTATGAGGACTCTCTCCCCCATCTTACATTGGGACGGAGTCGGTCGTACGGACGGAAGAGTGGCTTGATATCATGTTCGAGATGCTGATATGGATACAGTGCTCGTGGGAGAAGAGGGTGCCTCTGGTGGTCTCCTTCTTGGAGTCTCATGCCAAGAGGTGGTGGAAGACACTTCTAGACATGGTGTTTGTAGATCAAGAGGTTGCTGACATCACTTGGGAGGAGTTCAGGGATGTACTGTTGGAGCACTTCGTCCCATAGTCAGCTAGAGACGAGCTGGAAGACAAGTTCCTGCAGCTGAGGTAGGGCAACAGGACGGTGCTAGAGTACCATCGGGATTTCACTCACTTATCACGGTTTGCGGACTCTTATCAGTTGGATGACGCGGGGTATACCAAGAAGTTCTATAAGGGATTTTGAGATGATTTGAGATAGGCTCTTTTGTTTGTGTCTAATGGGCCTTTACCTCGAATTCTGGAGATGGCAAAGAGGATGGAGGCTGATTTGCACATGGCTCGAGGCCGGAAGAGGCCAATTGAGGATCAGGGCCGAGAAGCAGGAATGATCAGAGGAGGGGCCGCTTTGTTGATCAGAGAAGGGCAGCGGACCAACCCCTCCAAGAGGTGAGGCAGGAGCCAAGGGAGCCAGTGGTATTGGCCCCTCAACCTCTTCAGATGTAGGAGATACATAGGCCCGGAGGTGTGTCACTTCCCCAACCCGAGTGCTATAACTGTCATCAGGTAGGGCACACCCGATGAGACTGCCCCATGAGAAGGGAACCTCTACCGGTACCACAGGCTGCCCCTCCCGCTCAGCAGTTTCCAGGCTGAGGCCATGGAAGAGGACGTGGTTTCCAGGGTGGAAATCAGAGGAAAGAGAGGGAGCAGGTGTATGCTCTAGACTTGGCTCCACCTCAGGACCCGGGCAGGGTGATTGCCAGTATGCTAGTAATTTTTAATGTTGTTATTTACCTTTGGAATTTTAGAAACAACAAACAACAGTAGCATACTAGGAAAGAAAACCATAGGCTCAGTTACCTAAACATACTTAAATAAACAGGAATAGTTATGGTGTGCGGAAAACCTACCCATACCTTGGTGGATACGGTGGCATCGCACAACTTTAACTCCGAGGAGTTCGTAAGGGACTGGCAGGAGTCAGATATTATTCGGGATTCGCTAGGAGGGTGCATCTCCCCAACGGGACGGAGGTCTTAGCTACTTCTAAGTGCCTCCTGAAGGTGACTATTGATGGTCAGACACTCGAGGCCCCGGCGACAGTCTTGACGATGTCGGACTTCGACCTAGTCTTGAGCATGACATTGCTTACTTGGAACCATGCCCAGATAGATTGCCTGGCAGGGAAGGTTGTACTGAGATATAACGGCTCCTTCGCAACCTTCGAAGTTACTACTCCCGTCTCCCGTCGGATGATATCTTCTACTCAGGCCTTCAAGTCCCACATGTAGGGAGATGAGATCTATCTGGTGTTCTTCGAGATAGTCGAGGTCAATACGACGGTTGCTGATATATCGGTGGTGCGGGAATTTGTGGATGTGTTTCCAGAGAAGCTGCCAGGATTGTCGCCGCACCGAGAGTAGGATTTTCAAATCCAGTTAGTGCTGGGAGCAAAGCCGGTGTCTAGGGCTCCCAATCAGATGGCTCTGAAGGAGCTGGTGGAGTTCATGAGTCAGCTGTAGGAGATGGAGGAGGCGGATTCGTTAGGCCAAGTTCCTCTCCTTTGGGAGCTCTGATCTTGTTTATGAAGAAGAAGGATGGGATGCTCAGGTTGTGCATCGACTATCGTGCACTAAACTGGTTGACAGTCCAGAACACAAATCCACTGCCAAGGATCGATGAGTTATTTGATTAGCTAGAGGGAGCACATTAGTTCTTGAAGCTAGATCTGAGGTCTAGACACTATCAGTTACGGAATCAGGAAGAAGACATCCCGAAGACGTCGTTTAGTAGCAGATATGTCTTGTATGAGTTTATCGTGATGCCCTTTGGGCTCATGAATGCGCCAACGGCTTTTATGAGCTTGATGAACCGGGTGTTTGAGCCGTAACTCGATAGGTTAGTCATTGTATTCATAGATGACATCCTCGTTTATTTGAAGACGAAGGAAGAGCATGCACAACATCTGGTTTTGACTTTGGAGAAGCTCAGGGAGCATCAATTGTATGCAAAGTTCAGCAAGTTCAAGTTTTGGCTAACAGAGGTGGCCTGTTTAAGCCACATCATCAATGGAGCAGGACTGGCAGTGGATCCCGCAAATATTCAGGCAGTGCGAGATTGGCCTCAGTTGAAGACGGCTACGGATGTCCGAAGTTTTCGAGGATTGGACGGGTATTACCGGAATTTTGTGCAAGGATTCTCTGTCACAACCCGCATTTTCTCTGAATTTAGGAATTATCAGAGTATGAGAAAACACGCGTCATGATGCCACGTCGAGCAGGGGATAACTAATGACGCTCAGGAAAAACCATCTACTTTACTTTATGAAAGAAATTCATGAGTTTAATGATTAGAAAATCAGTTATATTTTAGAGGTCATATCCCTCAGCTCGGTGGATCACCTAGTCCACAGTTTAAAACTATACTTATGCGCTGCAGAAAAATACTTTATTCAGGTTTGACATCCTAAGGAGTGCAGAAGAGCCCCAAGAGGACCACTTATGTTATGCAAGACTCTACATTTAATTTATACTATATATAGGAAAATGATCTTTATACGTTGTTTGGAAAATAGTGATTGAGTTTTATAAAACATGCTGATCATGAGCTATACTTATAATAATAATTGTAGTTTTAAAAAATAACTAGCAACCTAGCATAAATCCTCCTCAGAGCAAGTAGACTATCTCGAGAAAATAATAGCAGATAAAGTAACATATCTAGTACAAAGGTAAAAAAACTATCAGTGGGCGCCAACAACCTGACACGAACCCACTTGCAAATGTATATGTCTGTAAGAAAGGTGTAGAAAAACTACCTTACTAACAAAGCAACAGGATCTCTAGAGTCAAAGAGACACCCAGCAACACCACAGCAACCTAGCCACCAAACTGGCTACTGTCCAAAACCTGAGGCATTCAAAAGAAGAAAGAATACCTCAGCAAGCAAAACAAGGAAAACTGCACGAAAGTGTCAATCAGATGATAAATGAAAGAGGAAAAACAAAGCAGTAAAAGTCACAACTTCCCAAGGCAAGACAAAAAGAAAAGCACTAGGTGCGAGGAAATAGCATCAACCCTGCCCAGAAACTACTTCCTGCAGAGTCTACTAAGCTGCCAAGAGCCCAAAATGCTGCAATCTACCAAGGAAGAAACGTCTAACACCCTAAACTATGGGAGATGGTAGTAGCAAAACAAACAACGTGGATCTGGGTTGGAGGCAAACTCAGTCCCCCAACCACCATTTCCAAGAAACAAAGCTCAAGGGTCTACATGTGAAAGCACTAGGGACCTCCCACCCCCTTGCCCAGCCCGTACCTGGAGCAAGATAGAATAAAAAGGGTGGCCACGGCTAAATTACACAACACCTCCCCCATGATAAGCTTCAAACCACCACTACTAACCACGACCCACGATTCGGCCTTTAGGAAAGAAAAACATGGCCGACAAGGAAACTCAAAACATAAACAAGGAATTCACTCGGGAACAAAAATCGAGGTAGGGAAAAAGTGTTGAAATGACTCAACACGGCTTGGCGTTGAGTAAGACCCACTCAAAGCCTAACCAGGCCTTGGCATTGAGTGAGTTAGCCTCACTCAGCGCAAAACAGCAATGGCGTTGAGTGAGGTTCACTCACTCAACGCCCTCTAGAAGAACAACTTTGGCGTTGAGTGAGCTAGCCTCACTCAACGCCAAAAAAGGCATGGCCTTGAGTGAGGTTCACTCACTCAACGCCTCCCACAAGAATACTCTGGCGTTGAGTGAGCTAGCCTCACTCAACGCCAAAACAACGATGGTGTTGAGTGAGGTACACTCACTAAACGCCCTGGTACTTCACCACAATCAGAGAAAGTGGCGTTGAGTGAGCTAGACTCACTCAACGCCAAAACAGCAATGGCATTGAGTGAAGCTCACTCACTCAACGCCCTGCCACTTAGCCGCAAAAGAAGACTGCGGCGTTGAGTGAGTCCACCTCACTCAACGCCAAAACAGCAATGGCGTTGAGTGAGGTTCACTCACTCAACGCCTTAGCACTTAGCCGCAAACAAGGCAAATCTGCGGCGTTGAGTGAGATGACCTCACTCAACGCCAAAACGGCAATGGTGTTGAGTGAGGTCGTTTCACTCAACGCCGGAGGTTCTGGCCGCAAAGAAGGGTTGTGGCATTGAGTGAGTCTACCGCACTCAATGCCAAAGCAGAAATGGCGTTGAGTGAGGTTCACTCACTCAATGCCACGGGACTTGGCCGCAAACTTGCCTACGGTGTTGAGTGAGATCACCTCACTCAACGCCAAAACCGAAATGGCGTTGAGTGAGGTCGACTCACTCAACGCCAAAGTACTTAGCCCAAGAAAAGGCTGTGGCGTTGAGTGAGCACACCTCACTCAACGCTAAAGTACTTAGCTGCACAGAAAGTGACGGCGTTGACTGAGTCCACCTCACTCAATGCCAAAACTGAAATGGCGTTGAGTGAGGTCGACTCACTCAACGCCAAAGTACTTAGCCTCAGAAAAGGCTATGGCGTTGAGTGAGCATACCTCACTCAACGCCAAAGTAATTAGCTTCTCAGAAAAACTGCGGCGTTGAGTGAGCTTGCCTCACTCAACGCCAAAACAGAAATGGCGTTGAGTGAGGTCGACTCACTCAACGCCAAAGTACTTAGCCGCTAGCAGGGGCTACGGCGTTGAGTGAGTCCACCTCACTCAACGCCCCAGTACATAGCCAAAATTTTCAAACTTGCTACAGCTGTTGTGTTGAGTGTATGCACCACACTCAATGCCAACCCCGCAAAGGCTTTGAGTGTGTGCACCACACTCAACGCCGGCCAGACAGAGAGTCCAAATCTGGCTCTTTCCCAGACACACAGCAGGCACCCCCTCTTACTCTCTCTCCCGGCTTCACCCGCAAGCAGCAACCAGACTGAAATCTGGAGTTTATATTAGCGGCATTACGCCGGCGAGTTGGGCACCAACAACACAAAGAAGGGGGGCTCATTAGAAGAAACTAAGCCCTAAAATTAAGCAAGATAAAAGAATAGCTACCCTAGGGCTAACAAGGATTTTACAATTTAGCAAGAGAATAAAAATGGCAAGGGCAAGAATACCACTTGCCTCGATTTCCAGCGAAGCTTGGACGACTTTCCCTCCTCTTCACTCGGCACTAGCAGCAGCAGCACCTAAAAGCACCTAACAAGCAACCCACACTTAAATGGCGGAAATCCACAAGACCCGAAAATCCAAGTCTCCTAAAACTCTTAGAAAATCGAATCTCTTACCGTCGAAATGTAGATCTGAGTGAGAGCAAGCAAACGCCGCTTTCGGAAATGAATTCCATCCACGAAAGCTCTCGAAATCGCCGGCCGAAGGCTAGGGCAGTCCGTCGTTTCCGTCTCTGCTTTCCGCGAACTGGAGCAGCGGTTATAGGTTTCGGGAAGAAGGAGGAAAGAGTGGGCCCGCCACTCCAAGTAAAGCTTTATAAATAAGCCTTACCACGCATGTTCAGCCTAACCGTCTCCCAAGCCACCGGTTCACTTAAACTAAGAGGGTTTCTAATTTTATTTTACTAATGGCACACCCAAAGCGACGCAAAAACCAAACTACCTCGGAATTCAACGAAATTTGCACCGTAGCTAAATACCCATGCTACGAACGCAACGGCGAAGTCAAAATTAACTTTCGACGAACAGAACTCGAGTTATACCCACCTAAAGCCAAAATACAAGCATCCCCCAAGAGGCCACATCGGGTCACCCAAAACGACTCGGCTTGCCAGGGAGATCTTGCCTATAGGCTACAAAATAGGCCACTCAGTTCTAAGGAGCTAAACCACACTCCACAAATAGCACAAGCCACGAAAACGCGTCACCATAACGCCAAACGAGAATAAAATAGTCGCAGAAAAATTGGGGGCGTTACAATCACTCCCCCTAGAATAAAGTTTCGTCCCGAAACTTTACGCACAACACTTTTACTATAGAAGGAAAAAGTAACAAACAGGAGTTACAAGAAGGGAAACATACCGATACAATAAGAGAAACAGGTGAGGGTAAGCCTTCCTCATGGCCGACTCTAGCTCCCAAGTCGCGCTCTCCAAATCCTGATTCTTCCATAGAACTTTCACCATCAGAATGGACTTCTTTTGCAGCACCCGTTCCTGAGTATCCAAAATACGGACCAGCACTTCAACAAAAGAGAGGTTGGGCTCCAACTGGGGCACAACGTCCAAGACGTGCCCACTGCTGCGCACACACTTCCGCAATTGGCTTACATGGAAAACATTATGAACACCTGGGAAGTTTGCTGGCAGATCCAACCTATAAGCTGACACGCCAATCCGCTCCATAATCTTAAACGGGCCCACATACCTCGGGTCCAATTTCCGATTCTTACCACACCTCTTTACACCCACCATCGGGGAAACATTAAGAAATACAAGGTCCCCTACAGAAAACTCCAAGGCAGACCTATGCCGATTGGCGTTCTTCTCGTACCTCTCCTGAGCTATACAAAGCTTTTCTCGAATAAGCTTCACTGCGACTTCCATTTCTTCAAGCGCATCAGGACCCAACAAAGGCCTCTCACCAGCCTCAGCCCAAAACAACGGAGTTCTGCACCGCCTCCCATACAAGGCTTCGAACGGAGCCATCTGCAAGCTCTCCTGATAACTGTTGTTGTATGAAAATTCCATAAGTCGCAGCCGCTCATCCTATGCTCCACCGTGGTCTAAAATATAGCATTGAATCATATCCTCAACTATCTGATTCACCCTCTCCGTCTGCCCATTAGTCTATGGGTGGTACGCAGTAGAATACCTCAGATCTGTACCTAAACCCTCCTGCAAACTCTGCCAAAAACGAGAAGTAAACCGGGAGTCTCGATCAGAAATGATTCTAACCGACACACCGTGCAGTCGGATGACTTCATTCAAGTACAACTCCGCTATCTTCTTCATCGGGTAATCAATCTTATATGGCACGAAGTGAGCACACTTCGTCAGTCTATCCACTATGACCCAAACGGAATCAAATCCCCTCGGGGATCGCGGTAAACCCGTGATGAAATCCATAGATATACTTTCCCACTTCCAAGTCGGGATCTCTAACGGAGTCAACTTGCCACCAAGCTTTCCATGATCGGCCTTCACCCGCTTGCAAGTGTGGCACTCCGCAACAAATCGGGCTATATCTCCTTTCATGCCATACCACCAGGCAATTTGCTTTAAGTCACGATACATCTTTGTAGATCCTGGATGGTAGGCAATGCTGGATCAATGAGCCTCTCTGCAAACCATACCCCGAATGTCCCCAACCGCGGGGATGCAAAATCTGTCGCGGTACTTCAAAGTTCCCGCATCATCGATGGAATAATCCGGCAACTCTCCTCTCTCAGTCCTGGAGTACAAGTGTAGAAGATCTGGGTCATCCTTTTGGTGAAGTCTGGTCAAAGAAATCCAAGACGGCTCTTCCACTGATAAACTACTCTGCAAGCCACATCATCTCACTAATATATCCATAAGGAGGAACTCCTCCACTAAACAATCGGCGGAGAGGTTAAAGATCTCTCCCGTCTTTCGGCTCAGGGCGTCGGCCACCACATTGGCCTTGCCTGGATAATACTGGATCTCTACATCATAATCGACCACATACTCTAGCCACCGCCGCTGGCGCAGATTCAACTCCTTCTGCGTGAACACGTACTTCGGGCTTTTATGGTCAGTGAAGATCTTGCACTGAGCCCCATAAAGTAGATGCCTCCACAACTTCAACGCATATATTACCGTTGCAAACTCAAGGTCATGCGTAGGATAATTCTTCTCATGAGTCTTCAGTTGCCTTGACCCATAGGCAATCACCTTTCCAACCTACATTAATACACATCGCAGACCTACATGCGAAGCATCCACATATACATCATAATCCACACCCTCAGTAGGCAGGGTTAGAACGGGAGTTGTGCACAATCTCGTCTTTAACTCCAAAAAGGCTTCTTCGCACTTCTCGTTCCAAACAAAAGCCACGTTCTTCTGAGTTAGCTTGGTCAAAGGTGCAGCTAGGGAAGAGAAACCATCCACGAACCTCCTGTAGTATCCAGCCAACCCTAGGAAGCTCCTGATCTCCATAGGCGTATTCGGCCTACTCCAATCCATCACTGCTGCGATCTTTTCTGGGTCGACCGAGATCCCCTCCTTGTTCACCACGTGGCCTAGAAATGAAACCTGAGGCAACCAAAATTCGCACTGCTCAGCTTGGCGAATAACTTGTGATTCCTCAACTCCGATAGAACCAAGCGCAGATGCTGCTCATGCTCCTCAATGCTGCGAGAATAAACCAACACGTCATCGATGAAGACCACCACGAACTTTTCTAAGAAATCCTTGAACACCCGGTTCATCATATCCATGAAGGCTGATGGTGCGTTGGTCAAACAAAACGACATCACCAAGAACTCAAAGTGTCCATGCCTTGATCTAAACGCAGTCCGTGGAATATCTGCCTCACGGATCCTGAGCTGATGATAGCCAGAACGAAGATCGATCTTGGAGAACACCGTGCTACCGCGCAACTGGAAAAATAAATCATCGATCCTCGGCAGAGGGTACCTGTTCTTAATGGTGACTTTGTTCAACTCCCTATAGTCGATGCAAAGCCGCATCGACCCATCTTTCTTCTTCACAAACAGCACAAAAGCACCCCCAAGGCGACGAACTCTGCCTGATAAATCCCTTTGCCAACAGCTCATCCAACTGAACTCGCAACTCCTCTAACTCACGAGGGGCCATCCGGTACGGAGCCTTAGAAATAGGACGCGTACCCGGCTCAAAATCAATCACAAACTCCACATCCCGCTCGGGAGGAAGACCAGGAAGATCATCCGAAAAAACATCAGCGAAATCACGAACAACTGGAATCTCCTCCAAGCGCAGTACACTAACAGCGGTCCCAACCACCGAGACCAAACAATTAAAACAATCCAAAAGAAATAGTTTCTGAGCACATACCTCAGAGATGACAGGAGAATCCTGGCACAGATTAGCATACACGCTTCCAGGCTGACCGTCGCCCCTGATGAAGTCCAAGCGCTTCCCTTTGCACTGAATGACTGCATCATACCTAGACAGCCAGTCCATGCCAAGAATAACATCGAAGTCCTCCAGATCAATCATCTTCAGGTCTGCCTTCGCAAGGAAGTCCCCTAACAAAACAGGGCAATCTACCATGCCAAAATCTGACAACACAGATTCACCAGAGGGGAACTTGACACAGAAGGTATCCCGAACTCGATCTAAAGTCAATCGATGTCGCTCTACAAAGGCTCTAGCCACGAACGAGTGGGTAGCACCGGAGTCAAACAGAACACGCGCCCAGCGGTTCTTCACCTTAAATTTCCCTATAGGAGCATATATAACTAAGGAACTACCACAACAATACTGCAAACATTCTAGTAAAATAAGAACAAAACCTTCAGGCTGGAAAGACAACTAACCTGAGATGACCTGAGTCGAAGCTTGAGCCTCCTCGGAAGAGATCACGTTCAGCTTTCCCTTTCCCTTATCCACACGCTGAGGTGGAGGTAATGCCTGTAGTGGAACTGCATGAAGAGCAGGCTAGACCTGAGGACACCTAGACTTGATGTGTCCCTTCTGCCCACACTGAAAGCAGACTTTATCCTTGGACCAGCACTGGGACGCATCATGCCCGGGTCGCTTGCAAACAGAACAGGGGACATCTCTCCTAGGAGCACCCTGAATCGCATGAACCTGCTCCTTCTTCTGAGTTGCTGCCTTCTTGAAACATCTCTCGACAGGGTGGCCTGACCGGCCACAGAAGCTGCACACCACTTTGCTCTTCTTTCCCGAAGCCGCACCGGGTACCTGGGGTTTCTTCTCCTCCACAGACTTCCTCTTGTCCTTCCTCATTTGCTGGCCTATGGTCTTTGCGATCTCAATAGCCTCCACCTTCAGAGTAGCCTCCACTACTCCTGCATAAGTCTCTGACCCATAAGCACTGGTCAACTGCTGCACCTCGCTCCTCAAGCCACCAAGAAATCGCTTAACTCGATCAGCCTCAATGCTGACCAATCTAGGGGCAAAACGGCTCAACTTGCTGAACTCTATCTCATACTCACCCACCGTGAGTTGCCTTTGCTTCAGATGGAGGAAGTCATTCATGAGGCGGTCACGCTCAACCGAGGGTAAGAACTTCCTCAACAGCATCTCCTTGAACACTTCCCAAGAGCATCCAGCTACAAAGCTCTCCTTTTCTCTCATCCACCAACTCTTAGCCAAACCTTTAAGCTGATAGGCGGCTATCATCACCCTCTGGTCATCTGCAATCCCGGAGTACGAGAACATCTCCTCCATGGAGATCAGACAATCGTCTATGACCATAAAGTTTGCCTTCCCATCATAAGTGGGAGGGCTCAGCCTATGAAACTACGAGATGAAGGCCATCTCTACTGGCACCACCACTGGAGGTCTTAAGGGTGCAGGAGGAGGAGGGACAGCTAACCCCCCTGCAGGGCCTTGCACTCCTTGAGTCTTACCTACCACAACCGCCACAAGGGACTGAATCTGGGCCTGCATCTCCACCATCTGCCTGCTCATGGCATCGCTACTCTGCCGCAGGCTCTCGATCACCGCGTCATTCTGCACTCCAGATGACTCACCCTCAGATAGGGGAGTCGATCTAGTCGAAGGACGTCTCGCCATCCTAAAATCATAACAACACTAGTTAGATCCTAATAAACCGGCTAGAACCAACTACAAGTACAGACAATACATATATAGATATAAACTTAAAGCTGCTAAACTTGCTCTAGGAGTTTATTCTTGAAAGTCAATCTAGTGTCAACTAGCTTCACCTATGGGGGGGATAGGTGATTTGCAGTCTTTTTGTAGAATTAATAATTAACCTGTACAAGAAACAAAACAAGCACAAAACAGAAACACACAGGCAGTTATAGTGGTTCCCCGATTTGGGTACGTCCACTTTCCCCCTTCGACCTATCTCCCAATAAGGGACGACTCGGTCACTTCACCAACCGGATTGAAATCCAATCCTCACACTATGGAAGAAACCCGTCCACCCAAAGGAGTCACTACTCCTTCACCACGGGTTGCACCCAGCCCTTATAACTAGGAATCAAAATTCCCTTACAACAAAATGAAAATAGAATGTATAGAAATACAAACTACGTATGGAGAGCTCGGTGTCCCTCTTTGTTCGATGAAGTGTTCTTGAAGAAGACGAAGAGTCCATGACTGAAGCACTCACTTGGAGAGGATCTTCCTGAGATCGGCGGCGGCAAAGGATTGCGGCGGCGATACTTTGTAGATCAAAACTTCTTGACGAAGCTAGCGAGGTCTACCAACAATCTTACTTGGATCAATCATCTCAATCGATTCGGAGGGGAAAGATATTCCCGCTCAACGAATCAAGAGACAAAGGATCTCAAGATAGATACGTGAGACGCTAAGCTTAGCTTCGTTTTTGTCGTAGGGAGATCAGAGAAGATCTGAGATCTGCAACGACGACGATCTTGGGAGCAGCGACGGCGAGCAGTGGAGTTCCGCGATCAGCTAGGTCGACAACGGCTCGATTTCGTAGATATGAATATACTATTCCGCTTCTCTATGGTTTCAAAATACATGAGTATTTATACCCAAATTCATCCCAAGATAGCCGTTGGGGGACCCACCAGGTCAACCCTACGCACGGGCCAAAACAGCGCGTGACGACCAGGACCGGTCCAGCGAGCAGACAAAAAATACCTAAGGCAAATTCGGCGGGAATCGCTGGTGATTCCCGTCGAAGTCGGCGGGAATCACTTACGATTCCCGTCGAATTTTCCTTGGTAGAATTCCAGTCAGAATTCTTGTCATCCAGAGGGAATCGACGGGAATGCGCGGTGATTCTCGACGAATCGGCGAGAATCACTTTGTGATTCCCGCCGATTCTGCCTTAGCAGAATTCTTAAAGGCGTTGAGTCAGCCGGATGCGGCCGGCGGGAATCCGCGAGTGATTCTCGACGATTCGGCGAGAATCACTAGTGATTCCCGTCGAATCGGGGAGAATCACTTGGTGATTCCCGTCGAATTTTCCTTGGAAGATTTCTTCTTCCTTCCTCTGCACTTGGTCTTTGACCCATCTTTACTCCTCTTCTGCTCTTGATCTATCTCAGCCCTGTACTTGAAAATAAGTACACTCCAATAGAGAGAGTGCACATGATCAACCACACTGATCTGCTCAATGAGGGATTACGTTGCGCAGACCCGTGTATATTGACCCACTACACCCTAACATTGGTGTGTACTTAGCATGGAATAGCTGCAAGCACATCTTGAAGAAAATCATCAAATACATTATCTATTCACCTTAGCTTGTTTAGGGGCTTCTTCAAATCAGGTACATTGTGGATACAATACCCTGATCTCCCCCTATTTGAAGAATCCTAAACCCTACAAGCTAAGGTGAATAGGACATATGAGAATGAAAATCATAACCTAAGAATTCAGTTGAGAGTGAGATTCATTACAATTTTTCTTAGAGCATACTTAACGTTGGCAGCCACCTTAGCCTTAGCCGAGAGGGTTATCTCCCCCTTTTCGGCTTCTACAAATCTTGGACTTCATTTGGAGCCACATGCTCCCCCTCAGATCTTGCATCCATGCTCAAGCTTAATTTCCTTGTTGATGCTCCCCCTTGATCAAAGTGCCTTGAGTCGTACAGTCTTCACTCTTCATAGTTCAGCATGTCGAGTTCAGTTTTGAAGAGACTGCACTTGGCCTCGTCTAGGGGCTTTGTGAAGATATCTGCAACCTTCTTATCCGTGGGGACATAGCAGAGAGATATATCTTTGTTTTCCACATGCTCCCGAATGAAGTGATAGCGCACTTCAATATGCTTCGTTCTGCTATGCAACACTGGATTGTTCGCAATTTCTATTGCGCTCGAGTAGTCGCAATACATCGGAAATTCTCTGAACTGCAAGTCATAATCTTTGAGCTGATTTCTGATCCATAGAAGTTGTGTGCAACAGCTGCCTGCTGAGATGTACTCAGATTCAGCCATGGAGGTTGCGACACAATTCTGCTTCTTACTGTTCCAAGAAATAAGCCATCTTCCGAGGAATTGACACGTCCCGGAAGTGCTTTTCCTATCATCCCTGCTTCCTGCAAAATCAGCATCTGAAAATCCTATTAGCTCGACATCATTGTTTCTAGGGTACCACAAGCCAAGATTAGGTGTATCTTTAAGGTATCTAAGAATTCGCTTTGCAGCGACATAATGAGATTCTTTAGTGTTCACCTGATATCTGGCACATACGCATGTGGAAAACATAATATCCGGTCTACTAGCATTAAGGTAGAGCAGGGATCCAATTATGCTTCTGTATTTGATTTCATCAAAAGGTTTCCCTTTTTCATCCTTGTCCAGAGACACAGTGAATCCCATTGGAGTCCTCATAGAGGTTGCATTCTCCATTCCAAATTTCTTGAGGAGTTCATTTGTGAACTTCTTCTGAGAGATGAAAATTCCATCCTCAGACTGTTTCACTTGAAGTCCCAAGAAATACTTTAGCTCTCCCATGCTGCTCATTTCAAACTTTCCTTGCATAAGTTTAGAAAACTTTTTGCAAAGATTGTTATCTGCAGAGCCAAAAATTATGTCATCGATATAGATTTGCACCAGCAAGATCTTACCTTTGACTTCCCTAAGAAACAATGTCTTATCTATTTTTCCACTCGAGAACTTGTTCTCAATAAAAAAACTAGACAGAGTCTCATACCAAGCTCGAGGAGCTTGTTTCAAGCCATATAACGCTTTATTAAGAAAATAAACATGATTAGGGAATGTAGGATTAACAAAACCTGGGGGTTGCGCGACATATACTTCCTCTTTTAATTTTCCATTAAGGAATGCAGATTTCACGTCCATCTGATAGATAGTGAATCCTTTGTGTGAAGCATACGCCAGGAACAATCTGATTGCCTCGAGCCTTGCAACTAGTGCAAAGGTCTGGTCGAAGTCAATCCCATCCTCCTGTCTGTAACCTTGAGCCACCAGCCTGGCCTTGTTCTTTATGATGACACCGTGTTCATCCAGTTTGTTTCTGAAGATCCACTTGGTGCCGATCATATTCTGGTTCTTTGGTCAGGGAATAAGCGTCCAGACGTTGCATCGTTCGAATTGATGACGTTCATCTTGCATGGCCAGTATCCATGTTGCATCTTTGTTTGCTTCGTCGAACTTCTTTGGCTCAACCTGTGATAGGAGACTAAGGTGCAAAATCTCGTTAATTGTACCTCTTCGAGTTCTGACACCGTCACGAGGATCTCCGATGATCTGATCTCAAGGATGATCCCTCACGTGTCGGAGCTCTAGGAGTCTGGCATCTAGAGTTCTGACATCTTCTCGGGCTCCTCCTTCTTCTAGGAGATTTTCTCCATCCTGATCATCAACTTCTCCAGTTGGAGTTGAGGTGGAAACCTTGACGTACTTAGGAGTTACATCCTTAGAAGTCTCATCGAGACTTAGCTGTTCAAGTCTTGCACCTGCATCTTCAAGAATGCCACAGGAAGACTTGTTATGAAGCAAGCTTCCTTCATCAAAAACAACATTAATGGACTCCTCTACCACTAGGGTTTTCTTATTAAAAACCCTATATGCCCGACTATGGCTACTATAGCCCATGAATATGCCTTCGAAGCATTTTTCAACAAATTTAGTACGCGGGTACTTCCCATTATTGAGTACATAGCATCTGCAGCCAAAGATTCTTAAATAGGACATGGTTGGTTTCCTGCCTTTCAGTAGCTCATAAGGCGTCTTACGATGATTCTTGTTGATCAATGCTCGATTTTGTACATGACAAGCCGTATTGACAACCTCTGCCCAGAAGTATTCTGGGAGAGAAGCGTCATTCAACATTGTCGTGCAAGCTTCAATGAGCGTTCTATTTTTCCTCTCCGCAACTCCATTTTGCTGAGGAGTATGCGGGGAGGAAAACTCATGAAAGATACCATGTTCTTCACAAAATTCTTTCATAGCCCCAGATTCGAATTCTGTTCCATGGTCACTTCTGATTTTGACCACTGAGCAGTTAAGTTCGTTCTGAATTTGCTTGACAAAGCTAGTGAAGATGTCAAACGTATCTGACTTTCATTTTAAGAAGAACACCCATGTAAATCGAGAGTGATCATCAACAATCACTAGCGTATATGACTTGCCTCCCAAGCTATGAACCTGCACTGGACCAAACAAGTCCATATGCAGAAGATAAAGACATCTGGAAGAGTCTTTGTCTGCAATGCCCTTGAAGGTAGCCCGAGTCTGTTTGCCCTTCTAGCACGCAGGACAGGGGCTATCTTTGATGCACTTAATAATGGGAGCATCCCTTACTAAATTTTTAGAAAACAACATATTAATAGTCTTGAAATTAATATGAGCCAATCTCTTGTTCCATTGTTCACAAAGAGATGCACTGCCTTTTGCTACTAGGCACACAGGGGTAAAAGAATCTAAGCTAAGAAAATCTAAACAAAATATATTTCTGCTCCTAATGTCAGTTAATACCGTCTCTGAAGAGGCACACGATATTATCAAGCATTTATCCTTGCAGAACTTAACGTCATAACCTTTATCACATAACTAACTTACACTGATCAGGTTATGATTTAACACTTCAACATAGGCCACATCGGTGATAAAGATTATACCATTTGAAATCATACTGTAACCTTTGGTGAGTCCTCGATCTGATCCTCCAAAGATGACTTTGGGTCCATTTTTGACTGGTGAGTAATCACGCAGCAGGCTTCTTGTCCCGGTCATATGCCGGGAACATCCACTTTCCAAGTACTAGATAGGCGTTTTAGTGGCCTTTGGACATACCTGCAAAACAGAATCAGTTTCCCTTAGGAACCCAATCGAACTTGGGTCCTAGATTCCTTGTTAGCATACTCCCCCTCGGGTGGTTAACCTTACGAGTGGTCGGCCTCGCATTGCTAACATGAGGAGTCTCGTTGAATCTTGGATTAAACCAACAATCCACGACAAAGTGACCAACTTTGCCACAACACCAACAGTCGAACCTGTTGTACCGCTTCCTAGGCTCCAGCTTCACCCTGGGAACGGTGGGTCCAGCTGGGGCCTTGGATCTGGAGGTAGAGGCATCATGATGACAGCAATCAAATGATATCTTCACTTCATGTTCCTTCAGTATAACAGGCTTGGCTTTTTGTTCCTGCTTCCTATTATGGCCGCTAGAGAAGTGGCCATAATTTTCCACTTGGATTTCCTCATAAGGTTCCTTGAAGACACTCTCGCCGTAGTTGCGGGGAAAGGCCCAACCATCATACCGGCTCTTGGGCTTTTCAACCGAGGGCCGAAAGAAGTGGCCATAGGTTGACTCAAAGTCCTGTTCATTGCAGGGAAAGCCAGGCTTCCTGAATTCAACAGGGTTGAGTGGGGCCTTTCCCTTTTCTGCAGCAGAGGCCTTCTTAGCAGCCTTATTTTTCCTCTGCTTTCTGTTTCTCCTGGATGATTTACCAGGCACACCCACATGCCCCAAGCCAGCCCCCTTAGCCTGAGTAGAGAAGGTATCAACCAGTGGAAGAACAGTCTTTGGCATAGAGAAGCTTTTGACAATCTTCCTTTCTGCCGCAAGTTGTTCTTCCAACTTGTTGACTTCTTCCTATTTAAGGTCAACAAGCCTTAGAGACTCTGAGTGCTTAGAAGTCAGGCCCAAGTGTTCCTGTCGGAGAGAGATCAAGCTAGTGATCTCTTCTCTTAGAGACACACCCTCAGCCTTAAGGAATTTGACTTCCTTTTTCTTAGCCCTCAACCTCTTACGGCATTCCTCAAAGGTATTGAGCAGAAGCTCATACTTTTCGAGGAGCTCAGCTTCACGGGCAGATGGGTTGTCCTCGAGATCATCATCATAAGACTCATAGTCAAAGTCAGAGAGGGGGTACGAGCTTTTACCTTCCCAATAAATGGGGGCAGTCTCCTTCTGAGTCAGAGCGACCCACTAGCCCGAAGTAGGCTTCCTCATCATCACAAGAGTCTGAGGAATCAGACTCACTCAGTGTCTTTGGCTTTTTAGCGATGTAGCTCCTCTTCTTCTTATTATCCCTAGAGGACTTGTGCTCCTCTCCCTTCCCCTTATCTCTCTTTCCTTGGTGGCAGTCAGTGATGATGTGACCTGGCTTATTGCATGCAAAGCAAATAATATCATTAGAGCGATGTTTGTTCGGTTTGGATTCATACCTATCAGAAGAAAAATTCTTCTTCTGATGTATGGAGGAGGAGCCGTCTCTCTTTCTTTGATTCCTCAACTTGAGGAACTTCTTGAACTCCCGAGTGATGAGGGAGAAGTCTTATTCAGATAGCTCTGAGTCGGAAGAGCATGGCTCAGATTCATCTTCCTCATCCATTTTCCGAGAGCGGGATGAGGCTGCACCCTTGCCTTTCCTTGAGTGATTTGCTTTTAGGGCCACAGTCTTCTCTCTGGCAGCGGCTTTTTCGGCTTCTTCTTCTGATTTCCTGGTGTTCAGCTGAAGCTCATAGGACAGAAGTTTCCCAAACAGAATCTGGGGATCTGTTTCTGCTAGCCTGCAAAATTCTCTGATGGCGCAGATCTTGGTGTCTCATTCCTTAGTAAGGGATCTAAGGAACTTGTCATTTAGTTCACCATCGGTGAACACCCTGCCATAGCCCTTCAGGGCATTGACGATCTTCAGAAAGTTCAAGAATGTCACTCTGATTTCTTCCTTGGGACCTTGCCTGAAGGTCTCGTACTTCTGGTTCAAAAGGGATCTTCGGTCATCCCTTACTTCATCAGTGCCTTCCATCAAGATGATTAGGCAGTGCCAAATGTCCTTGGAAGTCCTGCAGTTGCAGAAAACCTGCATCATGGAATCATCGACGACGCTTACCAGAATGTTCTGAGCTTTCTTGTCGAGTCCAACAAGCACCATCTCATCCTTATCCATTTCCGAAAGTTTCTTGGGCACTTTCTTGGTTGGATCAATGGTGGAGGCCATAGTGTGAATATAAGTTCCCTCCTCCACTACCATGAAGAGTCGTGGGTCGACTGCTTCCATGTAGTACCTGATCCTTTCCTTCCAGATAGGAAAGTTCAGCTTGGTGCACACTGGGATCTTCCCTGAATACTTAAGTCATTCCATTTCAGAGAGCTTCTTTCTTCTTGACACTAAATGCGGGAACTTACTCAAGGTGTTAACCTTATTGACGAGTAACCTCTCTCTGATACCACTTGAAAGTCAATCTAGTGTCAACTAGCTTCATCTATGTGGGGATAGGTGATTTGCAGTCTTTTTGAGGAATTAATAATTAACCTGCACAAGAAACAAAACAAGCACAACACAGAAACACACAGGCAGTTATAGTGGTTCGCCGATTTGGGTACGTCCACTTTCCCCCTTCGACCTATCTCCCAACAAGGGACGACTCGGTCACTTCACCAACCGGATTGAAATCCAATCCTCACACTATGGAAGAAACCCTTCCACCCAAAGGAGTCACTACTCCTTCACCACGGGTTGCACCCAGCCCTTACAACTAGGAATCAAAATTCCCTTACAACAAAATGAAAATAGAATGTATAGAAATACAAACTACGTATGGAGAGCTCGGTGTCCCTCTTCGTTCGATGATGCGTTCTTGAAGAAGATGAAGAGTCCACGACCGAAGCACTCTCTTGGAGAGGATCTTCCCGAGATCGGCGGCGGTAAAGGATTGCGGCGGCGATGCTTCGTAGATCCAAACTTCTTGATGAAGCTAGCGAGGTCTACCAACGATCTTACTTGGATCGATCGTCTCAATCGATTCGGAGGGGAATGATATTCCCGCTCAACGAATCAAGAGACAAAGGATCTAAGATAGATACGTGAGACGCTAAGCTTAGCTTCGATTCTGTCGTCGGGAGATCAGAGAAGATCTGAGATCTGCAACGACGATGATCTTGGGAGCGGCGACGGCGAGCAGTGGAGTTCTGTGATCAGCTAGGTCGACGACGGCTCGATTTCGTAGATATGAATATATTGTTCTGCTTCTCTAGGGTTTCAAAATACATGAGTATTTATACCCAAATACATCCCAAGATAGTCGTTGGGGGACCCACCAGGTCAACCCTACGCACGGGACGAAACAACGCGTGACGACCAAGACCGGTCCAGCGAGCAGACAAAAAATACCTAAGGCAAATTCGGCGGGAATCGCTGGTGATTCCCGTCGAAGTCGGCGGGAATCACTTACGATTCCCGTCGAATTTTCCTTGGTAGAATTCCAGTCGGAATTCTGGTCATCCGGAGGGAATCGACGGGAATGCGCGGTGATTCTCGATGAATCGGTGAGAATCACTTGGTGATTCCCGCCGATTCTGCCTTAGCAGAATTCTTGAAGGTGTTGAGTCAGGCGGATGCAGTCGGTGGGAATCGGCGAGTGATTCTCGATGATTCGGCAAGAATCACTAGTGATTCCCGTCGAATCGGCGAGAATCACTTGGTGATTCCCGTCGAATTTTACTTGGAAGTTTTCTTCTTCCTTCTTCTGCACTTGGTCTTTTACCCATCTTTGCTCCTCTTCTGCTCTTGATCTATCTCAGCCCTGTACTTGAAAATAAGTACACTCTAATAGAGAGAGTACACATGAGCCAACACACTGATCTGCTCAATGAGGGATTATGTTGCGCAGACCCGTGTATATTGACCCACTGCACCCTGACATTGGTGTGTACTTAGCATGGAATAGCAGCAAGCACATCTTGAAGAAAATCATCAAATACATTATCTATTCACCTTAGCTTGTTTAGGGGCTTCTTCAAATCAGGTACATTGTGGATATAATACCCAACAATTCTTTTACAAAAATTGATGTTATGCCCTAACATAGGATGGTTAACCACCACAATACTAATTCATGTGACTAGATCGGGAATGCATGACTTTATATTACTTTTGACTTGAAAGCTTATGTGTGTACATATGTCATCCTGCCAGTCTTTACCTTGGCACGTTGTGCTTATGCAATGTTATGATATGCATGTTTGTGCTATGCATTCTAAAAAAAAGCCCTAATGCATGTTATGAGCGGCGTACACATAAAAATGTTATGCATCCCATACTACATAACATTCTCATGCAACGAAAAAGAAAACGAGCTAGCCGCAACCAGGTGGTGAGGTTATGCATCCCATACTAAATAACCCTCACATGATGCCCCTATGGTGGATCCATATACGAACACATATTTTACATCCCATACTACATAATATGCCCCGTATACATCATGTTATGTTATGAGTGTAGTGTTCGTGCTTTTGCAAAGACGTGTTGATGACATATCGGTGTGTGATTGACATGATGTTGAACTACTAATGCAATCAAAGGAAGGTTGCCTGACTGACTTGTCAAGCAACCTCCCTCTAATACCAACTGTGACAACCCGCATTTTCTCCGAATTTAGGAATTATCAGAGTATGAGAAAACACGCGTCATGATGCCACGTCGAGCAGGGGATAACTACTGACGCTCAGGCAAAACCATCTACTTTACTTTATGAAAGAAATTCATGAGTTTAATGATTAGAAAATCAGTTATATTTTAGAGGCCGTATCCCTCGACTCGGTGGATCACCTAGTCCAAAGTTTAAAACTATACTTATGCGCTGCGGAAAAATACTTTATTCAGGTTTGACATTCTAAGGAGTGCAGAAGAACCCCAAGAGGACCACTTATGCTATGCAAGACTCTACATTTAATTTATACTATATATAGGAAAACGATCTTTATACGTTGTTTGGAAAATAGTGATTGAGTTTTATAAAACATGTTGATCATGAGCTATACTTATAATAATAATTGTAGTTTTAAAAAATAACTAGCAACCTAGCATAAATCCTCCTAAGAGCAAGTAGACTATCTCCAGAAAATGGTAGCAGCAAAAGTAATATATCTAGTACAAAGGTAAAAAACTACCAGTGGGCACCAACAACCTGACACGAACCCACTGGCAAATATATATATCTGTAAGAAAGGTGCAGAAAAACTACCTCACTAACAAAGCAACAGGATCTCTAGAGTCTAAGAGACCACCAGCAACACCACAGCAACCTAGCCACCAAACTGGCTACTGTCCAGAACCTGAGGCATTCAAAAGAAGAAAGAATACCTCAGCAAGCAAAACAAGGAAAGCTGCACGAAAGTGTCAATCAGATGATAAATGAAAGAGGAAAAACAAAGCAGTAAAAGTCACAACTGCCCAAGGCAAGACAAAAAGAAAAGCACTAGGTACGAGGAAGCAGCATCAACCCTGCCCAGAAACTACTTCCTGCAGAGTCTACTAAGCTGCCAAGAGCCCAAAATGTTGCAATCTACCAAGGAAGAAACGTCTAACACCCTAAACTTTGGGAGATGGTAGTAGGAAAACAAACAACGTGGATCTGGGTTGGAGGCAAACACAGTCCCCCAAACACCATTTCCAAGAAACAAAGATCAAGGGTCTACATGTGAAAGCACTAGGGACCTCCCACCCCCTTGCCCAGCCCGTACCTGGAGCAAGATAGAAGAAAAACGGTGGTCACGGCTAAATTACACAACACCTCCCCCTTAAAGAGCTTAAAACCACCACTACTAACAACGACCCAAGATTCGGCTTTTAGGAAAGAAAAACATGGCCGGCAAGGAAACTCAAAACATAAACAAGGAATTCACTCGGGAACGAAAATCGAGGTAGGGAAAAAGTGTTGAAATGACTCAACACGGCTTGGCGTTGAGTGGGACCCACTCAACGCCTAACCAGACCTTGGCGTTGAGTGAGTTAGCCTCACTCAGTGCCAAAACAGTCATGGCGTTGAGTGAGGTTCACTCACTCAACGCCCTCCAGAAGAATAACTCTGGCATTGAGTGAGCTAGCCTCACTCAACGCCAAAACAGGCATGGCGTTGAATGAGGTACACTCACTCAACGCCTCCCGCAAGAATACTCTGGCATTGAGTGAGCTAGCCTCACTAAATGCCAAAACAGCGATGGCGTTGAGTGAGGTACACTCACTCAACGCCCTGGTACTTAACCACAATCAGAGAAAGTGGCGTTGATTGAGCTGTCCTCACTCAACACCAAAATAGCAATGGCGTTGAGTGAAGCTCACTCACTCAACGCCCTGCCACTTAGCCGCAAAAGAAGACTACGGCGTTGAGTGAGTCCACCTCACTCAACGCCAAAACAGCAATGGCGTTGAGTGAGGTTCACTCACTCAATGCCCTGGCACTTAGCCGCAAACAAGGCAAATCTGCGGCGTTGAGTGAGCTGACCTCACTCAATGCCAAAACAGCAATGGCATTGAGTGAGGTCGTTTTCACTCAACGCCAGAGGTTCTGACCGCAAAGAAGGACTGTGGCGTTGAGTGAGTCTACCTCACTCAACGCCAAAGCAGAAATGGCGTTGAGTGAGGTTCACTCACTCGACGCCATGGGACTTGTCCGCAAACTTGCCTACGGCATTGAGTGAGATCACCTCACTCAACGCCAAAACTGAAATGGCGTTGAGTGAGGTCGACTCACTCAATGCCAAAGTACTTAGCCTCAGAAAAGGCTGTGGCATTGAGTGAGCACACCTTACTCAATGCCAAAGTACTTAGATGCACAGAAAGCGACGGCGTTGAGTGAGTCCACCTCACTCAACGCCAAAACTGAAATGGCGTTGAGTGAGGTCGACTCACTCAACGCCAAAGTACTTAGCCTCAGAAAAGGCTATGGCGTTAAGTGAGCACACCTCACTCAACGCCAAAGTACTTAGCTTCTCAGAAAAACTGCGGCATTGAGTGAGCTTGCCTCACTCAACGCCAAAACGGAAATGGCGTTGAGTTAGGTCGACTCACTCAACGCCAAAGTACTTAGCCGCTAGCAGGGGCTACTGCATTGAGTGAGTCGACCTCACTCAACGCCCAAGTACTTAGCCAAAATTTTCAAACTAGCTATAGCTGCGGAGTTGAGTGTATGCACCACACTCAACGCCAAACCCGCAAAGGCTTTGAGTGTGTGCACCACACTCAACGCCGGCCAGACAGAGAGTCCAAATCTGGCTCTTTCCCAGACACACAACAGGCACCCCCTCCTACTCTCTCTCCCAGCTTCACCTGCAAGCAGCAACAAGACTGAAATCTGGAGTTTATATTAGCGGCATTACGCCGGCGGGTTGGGCACCAACAACACAAAGAAGGGGGGCTCATTATGAGAAACTAATCCTTAAAATTCAGCAAGATAAAAGAACAGCTTGGCCTCTACCCTAAGGCTAACCAGGATTTTTCAATTCAACAAGAGAATAAAAATGGCAAGGGCAAGAATACCACTTGCCTCGATTTCCGGCGAAGCTTGGACGACTTTCCCTCCTCTTAACTCGGCACTAGCAGCAGCAGTGCCTAAAAGCACCTAACAAGCAACCCGCACTTAAATGGCGGAAATCCACAAGACCCGAAAATCCAAGTCTCCTAAAACTCTAAGAAAATCGAATCTCTTACCGTCGAAACGTAGATCTGAGCGAGAGCAAGCCAACGCCGCTTTTGGAAACAAATTCCGTCATCGAAAGCTCCCGAAATCACCGGCCGAAGGCTAGGGCAGTCTATCGTTTTCGCCTCTACTTTCCGTGAACTGGAGCAGCGGTTATAGGTTTCGGGAAGAAGGAGGAAAGAGTGGGACCGCCACTCCAAGTAAAGCTTTATAAATAAGCCTTACCACGCCTGTTCAGCCTAACCGTCTCCCAAGCCACCGATTCACTTAAACTAAGAGGGTTTCTAATTAGATTTTACTAATGGCACACCCAAAGCGACGCGAAAACCAAACTACCTCGGAATTCGACGAAATTCGCACCATAGCTAAATACTCATGCTACGAACGCAACGGCGAAGTCGAAATTAACTTTTGACGAACAGAACTCGAGTTATACCCAACTAAATCCAAAACGCAAGCATCCCCCAAGAGGCCACACCGGGTCACCCAAAACGACTCGTCTTGCCAGGGAGATCTTGCCTATAGGCTACAAAATAGGCGACTCAGTTCTAAGGAGCTAAATCGCACTCCACAAATGGCACAAGTCACAAAAACGCGTCACCGTAATGCCAAACAAGAATAAAATAGTCGTAGAAAAATCGGGGGCGTTACATTCTCTCAGATAGACCTTCCACACACTTCTTTGACGAAGAAGGACACTCCGCTCGTCTGGAAACCGCAGTGCGAGGCGGCATTCCAGGAGTTGAAGGTACGGCTTACGTCGTGTAAGACTCCCTTTTTTTTTCAACCACCGGGGTCTTAGGCCCAGAATCGCCGCTTTGCGGTGACACCTTCACGTCCTGAAGGGTCATCACCACAAGGCGCCGATTCTGCCGGCCAATTCGATCACAGAAAGGTAGCACAATAATAAAAGTAAGAGCAAAGCAGTCCACAAACATAAATCACATATATAGAATAAAATCTCCACGAAGGGAGTGTCCACAGAAAACATCAGAGTACTATAAATGCGGGCTTATGCCCGATACATCATGTCCTCACTACAATATCACTCATGCGGAAGCGAAAACAGAAACTACTCAGAGTCGAGACTCACGGTCCCGGCTGTATGAACTCCGGAGCTAGACTGCCCCATCTCCAGGCACACCGATCTCTGGGGCTGCTCCTCCATGCTGGGCTCCACGATCCCCTAAATGATGCGGTTCGAAAACCGTTAGTCATAAAGACTAAGCCCTATCATCCCCTACCCCTTCCCCCATGGCTCCTAGGTACTGAGCGGAGAGTAAGAAAGGGAAGGACATGAAGGTAGAGATTAATCAAGGAACAGATGGCAACGGAACTAATCTAGCAATTCTATGGTAATATGACAGAAACAGAAAGTAAGGAAAGTAACCTTAACTTATGTGCGGAAGCGCATAAGCCAAGGGATCTTCTGCAAGGCTCCCATCGTATAGAGTGTCCCATACCACCTATATGTTGGGGTGTCGGTTATCAAACAACAGTATATGTTTATATATTGAAATTAACCATTGATTTATAAACTTGCCCACACAAGCTTATAGACCAAGGGGTCGTTTTGTAGGTCCTAAAGTATAAGCGTCCCATACCACTTATACTTTAGGTGTCAGGGTTAAATGAATCGATTATGCTATGACATTCAAGTGGGTATGATGAAACATGCAAGTGCAACTCACACACCCGACTCTGTGCACACAGACCTTTAGTCCCCCCTTTCGGAGCCGTTACCTCCCAGGATACCTCCGTAGTGGCGGACGGAAGCGGTGGGTTGGGCCTCGCCCACCTCAAAACCAGTAAAAACACCACTGGTCTGACCTATCGTACGCCTCAATGCTTGGTGCACTAAGTGGACGCCTGCGTACTCTTGCCGGCTGGCGCACCGGACTTCTGTTGGCGAAGTGCTAATCACCTCGTCGAGTCAACGATATCGGTGTCGGTGCAATCGAACTCCCCGATATCGTAAAACCCACCACCTTAACTTTTTCCTATTTTATGCACATGCAAGTTCAATCATAAACACACAAAAACCGAGCCGAAGCCCCCCGGACCAAAACGTCCGTCTCTAAATCAACCGAGCCGAAGCTCCCCGGACCTAAACATCCGTCTCCAGACCAACCGAGCCGAAGCTCCCCGGACCTAAACGTCCGTCTCTAGACCAACCGAGCCGAAGCTCCCCGGACCCAAACGTCCGTCTCCAAACCAACCGAGCCGAAGCTCCCATCAATCTTCCTGTGCCAACAGTGTTTGTGAAAGGTGCAGCCCTAGTTACTAAGTTACTCTTGCCAGTTTGTTATTACAGTTTACGTTAGCCCAGGACTGCCCCCGGTATTCCCCGTGAAGGGCTCTCAAGGGGCACTAGGAACCAAGACGGCGGCATTACGGCCCGAAGTTCCCTTTCGTAAGGCACTTATTGTTATTGGTTGATCACCCTTAACTCATTCCCTTCTCATATTACGATAGACTATCCTAGGGTGATTTTTAACCTTCCTCTCTTCGGGAAAGGCGATCTTTCGCCGAACCCGAGCACCTCTTAACTCTAGCTATCACCACTTCTCTCTACTCTTCATACCATCCTATCATGATTTCACCCACAATTGCCCACCCAGACAAAAATGATTTACTCCAATGACTTCCTCAGATCATGTCCTATTGCAATTCACAATTGCTATATGCAGACCGACCTAGACTACATGTCGAACCGGTTATGCAATGATCCAATACTCATCCAAATGCCCTAAATTATTTACTGGAGACTTGCCATGATATAAATGACCCAACTCCAGAAAAATGGAAATTTTTCTAATTTATTTGGCATTTAATTAAATTCCTTGAAAATCCAAAGGGCTACCGGTTTGAACATGAACTACCCTAAGTTCTCATGCAAGATGTCCAGAAAATTTATGACAAATAGTAGGTTATCTCAATAGGTTAAATCCAAAGTATCATAATTTTTCTATCATCAAAATGGCATTAAAACTATTTTAGAGATAATCTCTATCTTTTGTTATTTATGAATTAAGTACAGAAAATATTCTTCCAAAAATTATAAATAATTTATTACATGCAGATAAAGGCCTAAAATTAGCACTGGCCCAGTTTCATAATTTTTCAGTAATAAAATCATCCCTAAATAATTTTTCAAGCATTGAACCCCTTTTTAACTTTTGTGAAGGAAGTACTAGATGTACTAACCTAAAAATTATATAAAAATTCAGGGGTAATCATTCTGTTCTAAAATCTATATTTCCAAAATTTCATGAGATTTCAATGAACAGAAATTCCTAAATAATTAAATCATCATCTAAGGCCATAGCAAGCTTTACAAATGAAGTTCTAGCACTAATCAACATAAAATTCCAGAAAAATTGCTATAAGTTCTACCTGATCCAAAACTCACTCTACCCAAATTTCACGATTTTTAAGTAAGGTTCAGTGACTGATTTTACCTATTTGATATTTTACCCTAAAACTAAGGTTAGGGTTTTAAGGTATCTTCTTGTCTCCAAATTTTCCAAGATTACATCCAGACGATTCTTATCAAGCTTTTGTCAACTCTACAGAGTTTCAAGGCAATACAAGAGCAATTGCCCCCATGTCCTTCACAACCCTCAAAACCCTTTATTTAGGGTTTGAGCTTGGATCCTAGGGTAAATCAACCCTAAACCTCACCATTTTTCTCCAAGCAGGTTATAACACCCTTCTAAGTCATAGATCAGAAAATCAGCCTCTGTTGAGGTGATTTGACCTTTCCAAACTCTTAGTGCACTTTTTACTAAAAGGTGTCTCACTAATGCCTAGTTAAGGGTAGAAGGTTTCCTATCCAAAACTCCTCCAAATCAGTTGGAATTTTGTACAGACCTAGGTTTTATAGCCAGGGACCACTCACCAAACTTTGGGAGGGTTTGGAGGTCGTTTGACCACTTAAATAAATTCCTCTATGTTTATTAAATTGAAACAAAAACTTTAGGCAAAGTATCTCCAAAAATTCCCATTTTTGGTCGGCCTTTAGGTATTGTTAAGGCTAACCCCCTGCCCAAATTTCAGGTCATTTGGTCAAGGGACGAAGAGTGGGCATCCGTTTTAATTTCTGCCCAACTCTAGGTACAGCCCCCACTAAAATGGGTGCTGCGGCCGAACCGCTTACCCAAACGAGTTGAAACCAATTTTAGATTAATCTAGACTCGAAGGGCTACGACTTTCGTGTCTGGTCACTTTTCCTAAAATGGCCTCTAAGTGCCTCATTTTGCAGCATTAAAATGTGTCCATCCAAGTATAATTTCCTTACAAAATTATTTACATAATTTATATATTAAAAACAGTTTTTACTGTTCATCTTCTACAGAACCCGAAAACCAGACACAGAAACTCAGATTTCCTGTAGCTCTTTCGCGCTCCGTCACCGGTCGTCCGGTCACTTCCCTGGCCAGCCACCACCACCACCTCCGTTGAGGCGATGGCTATCGGTCGGCGGTGGTTTGGCCGCCGGAGGTGGCGGTTTCCGGCGAACTCAAGAATACATTTTTTTTTTCATGGTTTTCCATGAAAATGAGAGGTGGGTCCGGCTCCGTTGAGCGCGAACTTCCTTTCTAAGAATCCTAAGATCTACCCATGCAAGAGAAGAAGCAGAGGAGGACCTTATTCGCGGTTTGGAGGCGAGAAGAACGACGGGGTGCCATGGCGCGGTGGTGGCATTGCTGAACTTCTCCTACAGCAAGAACAAAGATCTGATCCATTTGATTGAGCGTGTAACCTTCTTCTCTTGCTCCAAGTGGGCTTTTATAAGTCAGCATGTGGGGAGGTGAAAGGGTAAAGCCTTAATGGTCATGAAGGCTCCTCCTAATAACATTTCGGTTACAGTGAAGGGATAAGAAACGGTGGAAGATGAACAGGTGTGTCCAGTTGGCGGTTTCCTATCGGACCACATCTTCCTCCTTTATTACATAATTATAGAAGGAAAAACGGCCTGTAATTACTCCTGGTGTAACTTTCCACACCAGCATTTATTACCACGCGTGTTAGAATAATTTCGGGCCTGAACCGTCATTTCGGCCAATGTCACGGGCGTGACACATAGGTCACGGGCGTGACAGGCCCGAGTGGCAATTCTGAGGTCGACGATCGTCGAACTGGAATCGACGGTCGTCGAAAGGTGGTCACGCCCTAGGTCACGGGCGTGACTCCTTGGTCACGGGCGTGACAGGCCCGAACGGCAATTCTGAGGTCGGCGATCGTCGAACTGAGATCGACGGTCGTCGAAGGCTGGTCACGCCCTAGGTCACGGGCGTGACACCTAGGTCACGGGCGTGACAGGCCCGAGTTCAATTTCGACGATCATTTTACGGAGATCGACGATCGTTGAAGGAGTCACGCCCCTGGTCACGGGCGTGACACTTTGGTCACGGGCGTGACATGCCCGGGCTGCAAGTTCGATGATCGTCTCACGGAGATAGACGATCGTCGAAGGAGTCACGCCCTAGGTCAGAGGGCGTGACACCTTGGTCACGGGCGTGACATGCCCGGGCAGCATGTTCGACGATCGTCTCACGGAGATCGACGATCGTCGAAGTAGTCACGTTTAAAGTCACGGGCGTGACGGGTCGGTCACGGGCGTGACCAACCCGTGACCCGAAATCTCGATCGATTTATTTCAATTTTTGGGCTTCCTAAGGTTCTGTCACGACCAACCGACTCCTAGGGGTCTAGCCGGAAATGGGATGTTACAAATCCCAATAAACAAAACAAAAATTTCGTCCACGAAATTGAGGTTGAGCCTACAGGGATTTCTATCGGAATAAATTAAACTTGTAACATCCCATACGATCTTTCTATTGGGTTCAGGAGACTATTCGTTTGATAAATGAAGACAATCTCCCCAATAAACAAAAGATTAGCCCCTACCTTTCTGATTGAGTGCGCATGCCTAGGTCCTGAATTTTCCTTATCTAGTCTTAACTGTCCAAAACAAGAAGGCAATCTATAGTATACCGAGAGGTGGTGAGATGTACCTGACTGAACAACTCCGGGTATCTTTTCCTCATCAGATCTTGCGGTTCCCAGGTGTGCTCCTCCTGATCGTGGTTTCTCCACAGAACCTTGACTAAGGGGATCTTCTTGCGGCGCAAGATCCGTACTCCTTTGTCGTCGATCCGAACCGGCTCTAAGTGAACAGATCGGTTTGAAGCTACCGGCCCTTCGGTGGTCAAAATCCGCTGCTCCGGGCGTAGTAGAGCCCTTCTCAGCGAAGAAATGTGGAAGACGTCGTGTAGAGCTGCCAGCTCTGGAGGAAACTCTAGCCTGTAGGCTAGGGGTCCGATCCGCTCCAGGATCCGGTAAGGGCCCATATACCTAGGGCTGAGCTTCTTCCTCCGACCGCGCACCCGTGAGACTCCGTGCATGGGACGGATCTTCAAGAACACTCGATCTCCTACCCGAAACTCCACCTGACGATGCCGGGCATCATAGTATTTAGCCTGTCTACTCTGCGCATCCAACATCCTATCTCTGATCAGTCTTACCTGAGCCTCGGTGTCTTCAACAAAATCCGATCCCAACAGCTTCGGATCCTCATCTTAAACCCAAGAAAGCGGGGTCCTACATTTTCTTCCATACAAGGCTTCATAAGGCGCCATCCTGATGCTGGACTGGTAGCTATTGTTATAGGAGAACTCGACCAACGGTAACATCTTCTCCCACGGCTCCCCTTGGTCCAGTATACACAGTCGTAGTAAATCCTCCAAGGTCCGGTTGGTGCGCTCTGTCTGCCCGTCCGTCTGAGGGTGGAAGGCCATGCTAAAAGTCAATCGAGTGCCTAAATATGCCTGCACTGACCGCCACTCCCTGGATGTAAACCGTCCATCGCGGTCCGACACTATCGTCCGGGGCACGCCATGATATCGGACATACTGCTCCACAAACTTCCGTACCAGCACTCCCACCGAGTCATCCTTCCTGATCGGTATAAAGCGGGCCACCTTCGTCAACCGATCAACAATCACCCAGATCGAGTCATTCCCCGTCCGAGACCGGGGAAGACCATGTATAAAATCCATAGCTATATCGTCGAATTTCCACTCCGGCACCGGGAGTGGCTGCAATAATCCTGCGGGGTTCCTGCACTCCGCCTTCACCAACTGACACGCCTCGCAATGGGTCACGAAGTACGTAATGTCCTTCTTCATGCCCGGCTAAAACATCATCTTCTTCAGATCAGCGGTCATCTTTGTGATCCCCGGGTGCACAGAGTACCGGCTGCAATGCGCCTCCGTCATAATATCCTCTCGGATCTGGCCTCCTGCGGGTATATATACTCTGCCTCTGAAATGTAGCAGACCATCTCTCAGGGAATAATCTCCTGTCGAACCCTCCTCCAAGGCTCGAAACATCGGCTCTGCCCATGCATCTGTCCTCTGTCCGTCCCGAATGCGATCCCGAATATCGTCTATGGCCACCATCGATATCAGATACTCCCTATACAGCTCTGGATCATCCTCGGACACTAGGGATATCTGCATATCTCTGAATGACCGGACTAGCTCCATGGACATAACTTGGGGCCCAGCTTCGGAAGTGGCAGCTCTCCGACTCAATGCGTCGGCCACCACGTTTGCCTTCCCTGGATGGTAGTGCATCTCATACTGATAGTCTGCTAAGAACTCCACCCAGCGCCTCTGCCTGATATTCAGCTCCTTCTGAGTGTCCACATATTTCAGGTTCTTGTGGTCGGAGTAGATGTCGCAGTGGACTCCATAAAGATAATGACGCCAGACCTTCAGAGCAAAAATGACCGCCCCCATCTCAAGGTCGTGCACTGGGTAGTTCTTCTCATGGGTCTTCAGCTGGCGGGAGGCATATGTTATGACGTGTGCGTTCTGCATCAGCACTGCTCCCATCCCCTGGTATGATGCGTCGGTGTACACCTGGAATCCTTCCTTTCCAGATGGAAGAGCCAGAATAGGGGCTGAGATGAGTCGGTCCTTCAGCTCCTGGAAAGCCGCCTGGCACTGCGGGGTCCAAACGAAAGGCGCCTCCTTCTTCGTCAAAGATGTGAGGGGGAGGGCAATCTGAGAGAACCCCTCCACGAACTTTCGGTAGTAACCGGCAAGTCCCAAGAAACTTCGTACATCGGTGGCTGTCTTCAACTGCGGCCAATCTCGAACTGCCCAAATCTTTGCCGGATCCACTGCCAACCCGGCTCCGCTGATAATGTGGCCTAGGAAGGCCACCTCCTTCAACCAAAACTGACACTTGCTGAATTTTGCATAAAGGCGATGCTCCCGCAACCTCTCCAGAGTGAGTGCCAGATGCCGAGTGTGCTCCTCCTCCGTCCTAGAGTAGATCAGGATGTCGTCTATGAATACTATGATGAACACATCCAAGTAGGCCTCGAAGACCCGGTTCATGAGACTCATGAACGCCGACGGAGCATTCGTGAGCCCGAAGGGCATCACGGTGAACTCATACAAGCCATATCTGCTACTGAAGGCCTGAGAGGTCTAAGTTGTTAGCCTAAATCACCTAGAGGGGGGTGAATAGGTGAGATGCGTGTCAAATGCGGAATTAAAAACTAACACAGCAAATATCAAGCAATCACAGAAGACAAGAGATTTATAGTGGTTCCCCAATCTTGGGTACGTCCACTTTCCTCACCGATCTAGCAAATTACTAGACTCGGCTACTCCACTATCTCGGATTGAAAACAATCCTACACCTCGGAACCACGTTCCTACAAATCTCGATCCCAAAATGGATCTACAAAAACTCGGAAGACAAAACTTCCTACAAGTCTCGGAGAAGAATCTCCTACAATGAAATTTGGTTTGAAAACAAAAATCAAAACAACAATCTCAGATCTGGATCTGTCTTCTTCTTTAGGAACTTCGGCTTGATCAGAAAATGTAGAAGACGACTAGAGAAATATCCACGAATCTGAGATCTAGAACCACCTCGATCAAGAAAGAGAGATCTGAAATATTTGAGGCTCGGCGAGATCGAGTGATTCACTTTGTCTGGATCGCTGGAGAGAAAGTCGTTGAAGACGAAGATCGGCGATCCAAAGTTTTTCCCGTGAGCAACACTGGCGGCGGCGTGAGAATTAGGGTTCACGGAATTTTCTCTTTCCTTAAAAATATATCTCTGTAATCTCTTGATCATAAGTCAATTCTGAAAAGACTATTTATAGGTGGGTTCCAACGGTCATAACGTTGATTAATGATGACACGTGGACCAATCAGAATTGACAGATTCAAAGTACTTATGATGAAAAAAGGACTTAGAATAATTCTGGAGAAGTTGACTGCGATACTCGAGTAATAGAGGATATACACGAGTATGGAGAGATGGATTACTCGAGTAGCAAGAGGCAGTATACTTGAGTATAGAAAGAGAGAATTACAGGAGAGAAGAAAGAATTACTCGAGTATCAAGAATGGTATACTCGAGTATCAGAAGTGTATACTCGAGTAATAGAAAGGTATACTCGAGTATCAAGACGATATACTCGAGTATCAAGACGATATACTCGAGTATCAGAAAATATACCTGAGAAACGTTTATATCAGAGTCAATTACTCGAGTATGGAAGAAAGTACTCGAGTATCAAAGATCAATTACTCGAGTATGAACATACTTACTCGAGTATCAGAGGATATACTCGAGTATCAACAGACTTACTCGAGTATCAGAAAACACTTACTCGAGTATAGACAGACTTACTCGAGTATCAGAAGATATACTCGAGTATCAACAGACTTACTCGAGTATCAGAAAATATTTACTCGAGTATAGACAGACTTACTCGAGTATCAGAAGATATACTCGAGTATCAACAGACTTACTCGAGTATCAGAAAATATTTACTCGAGTATAAACAGACTTACTCGAGTATCAGAAAATACTTACTCGAGTATAAACATACTTACTCGTGTATTACAAGGAAATACTCGAGTATAAAAGACTTAGGAAAATTCTAAGAGGAAATTTGCTCCAATGCTTCTGTCCATCAATCCAAGTGCATGAAGGAAGTGTATCCCAATAGAGAGGCTATACATGGGCCAACACTTTGGATCACACAATGAGGAATTACATTGTATGGTCCTGTGTTTGGTGACCCATTATAGACTGACATTGGTCTACACTTGGCAATTAGAACCTGCACACATACAACTTAAACACAGCATCAAATACACCTTAATTCATCTTAGTTCAAGGTCTGACCTCCTACAAATCTGAGGTATTGTGGAGACAAATCCCAACAATCTCCCCCTATTTGTAGATGTCAGCACTCTCTATACTAAGGTGAATTACTTAAGAGTAAAAGAACAGCAAGCATATAACAGGAGAATAAGCTTAACTAAAGCAGAGTAAACAAAATATGGCCATAATCAGAATTAAATATATATATATGTGAGGAAATGTTTTTTTTTTTTAAAGCACATAAACAAAATAGTCCAATTCCACTTTCTCAGATCCACTCAAGATGGAGCATCCTTGTGCATCCTTTCCCTTTTGAGCTGTTGCCTCTCCAGGTAGCTGTAAGGCTTTGGAAAATAGGTCCTGGGCCTGGGAGGAGCAGCAGGGTTGTTGTGTCCCCAGTTTCTGTCATGGAGTCTGATTTTAATCTGAGAAGCTTCATATGCTTTCCACTCTGAATAGCTGTAATGATTGTCTCTGTTTTCCCCAAGATCTGTCACTAATTTCAGGGTATCAAGAATAAGGGATTTGGAGGTTGGACTCCAGACCTCTGAGTGAACAACTGCTGGATCTCTTCTGGGTTCAGAACGACTTGCAGAAGTACCTTCACCATACTTTCTTTTCCTTTTAGATGGACCTTGAGAACTGGAAACAAAATCATCTTGCCACATGTCAGAGTAGTTAAGAGGAGGCTCAGTCAGATCACCTTCAGGTCTAGGAGAGAAGACTGGCACACCACTTTCTGGAATGGTAGCTTGGACAGGGGCATCTGCAGAGGGTTGCTCTTCAAGAGGATTTAGGTGATGAGGAATGATGGCTGGGTTGAGCTGAGCATTGGGGAAGTTCATGTTATGCAGCCACACAGCAGTATCATAGGTATAAAACTTTACAGATTGTAGTTGAGAGAGAATGTCTGCTTTCATTTCCTTCACAATTCCATCCACTGTTGTTTGAGCCTGTTTAGAGAGAGTTTCAACTTGTTCCTTTACAGCTATTTGAGCTTGCTCATTTAGTTTGTCCACTTGTTCTTTTACAACTTTCTCCCCCTTGCTGATATCTATGTTTAGCTTTGCAATGGCTTCATCTTTGAAGGTGCTCACTTCATTACACACTTTAACAACATTCAGTTCAGCTCTCTCATCTAGCTTAAGCTGGTTGTGAGCTACTGTCTCAGCCTGATTTCTTAGTTCACCAATGCTTGTAATGGTGTGGTCTATGGCTTTGCCTCCAAGTTGGAACAACCTTTTTAGTTCATCAGTATTTGCTTGGATTTCTGCAAAGCCTCTGCTCATCTCTGTTTCAAGAGCAGAGACCTTGGATGTTACTGATTGCAGAGAGGCATCAAAGTATTCTCTCTGTTCTTTTAGCATAAGCTCTATCTTGCTGATAAAATCTGAGGATGAAGAGGAGGGAGCTGAGGTTGGTTCAGGAGCTGAAGCAGCAGGAGCAAGAGCAGAAGTAGAAGCAGAAGCAGTCCAAGGAGGGATTTCTGAGATCACCACAGAGCTGACTGCTCTCTTGAATGGAACTGGTTCAACATCTTCTTCTGAGGGTAGGAGAGAGGGCATGGAGAAATCCAAATTCTTCAGAGGTGCCTCCACAGGATCTGGAGACATCTCATCATCAGACAGGAGAATATGAGCTGATGTACTAGGCTCACTCTCAGGAGAATGGACTGGAGATCTTTCAGGAGTTGGAGCTGGGGTTCTTGCAGGAGACTGAACTGGAGACTTAGCAGCTGAGTCATTCTGGAAGAGAGGGGCATCTGAGCTGAGCTCATCAATGAGTTTGTTGATATCCTCAGCTGTAGACAGAAGGGCTGCTGAGTCTGGAATCTCTGAGTCTGGATTTGCTGATTGAATATCTGCTGGATGAGGAGAGATTGGAGGAGTAGGAATTCTTACTTCTTCTGTTTCTGGAATTGCTGATTCTGAAGAGACCTGATTCTGAGGAAGAGAAGAGGCAGGCTCCCCCTCAATTGCTGCACCCAGAGTGTCAGCAATTTGATGTTGAGGAGGAGATGGGGTCCTGATGACAGCTTGCTGTCTGGAGGTTTGGGCAGGGTTCATGATCTTGAGGTCATACCTCTGAATGGATGATATTGAGACTTTCTTCATGTGGTGAAGAGGAGTCCCTTTAGAGAAGTCAAATACTGTAGGATTTATCTCATGGAGGAGGAGGGAGATAATCCTGGCAAAGCTGGGATGTTTGACGCTTTCTTTGATCTTATCTAGTATCATCATTCCAAACTGAAACTTCTTCCTGCAGACAATAGCTTGCATAACATCAAAAAGATTTTGTGATACATCTCGAATGGAGTAAGTCTTGCACCAGAGGATTTTGGCAATGATGTCAACTAGAAACTTCCCTTCTGGATTGAACAGAGAGCGGTTCAGGGTTTCACCTCCACCTTCTGGATCTCGACCACAGAATAAGGAGGTGCGGTCGGCATCTGCCTTGTCTAAATCATCTTCTTCGTCGACCACCGGCATCCGAAGCAGAGTGGCGATTGAGGTTTTATCTAACCGAACATCAACTCCCCTTACCTTTGATTTCAGAACTGTACCATTGTGCCTAATCTTCAAGTTTTTGTAGAACTCTTCAACATCAGAAAGCAAAAGGCGGCAAGGTTCTTGAAGAACGAAGGTTAATCCGGCCGTATCCAGGAGAATCAGAAGGTTCTTGAAATCATCGGAGATATCTTCAATGCCATCAGTTACTAATTCCGAGCCGATTCCAAACTTGGAGGAGGGAGGAGCCATCAGCGATTCTGCACTGAGGAGACGGAAATCTGCGGCGACGGAAGATGAAGAACAGGGTTTCGGGAATACGAACAGCCGACGGCTACTCGAGTGAATGAGAAGTGGAAAGGACTTTGTCGTTTTGAATATATATATAAATAATTCTAATTAGGTTTAAAAACGAATTAAGTAAAAGACATACCTGAAGAGGCGGCAAATTAGTTGTGCGAATAGAGATTTTAAAAAAAAATTCCAGAGAAATTCGATTACACGAGAGGAGTTTACGGCATACACGAGTAATCCTTAACATATACTCGAGTATGGACTGAGTATACACGAGTATTAAGTTTAGACGGATTTTTCCATACTCGAGTATAAGAAATTCATACTCGAGTATCAATCTGATTACTCGAGTATATGAAGTTCAATACACGAGTATTAAATTCTGAAGACTTTTCATACACGAGTATAAGGAGTGCATACACGAGTATTGATTTGATTACTCGAGTATTTTTGACTTGTTACTCGAGTATTCACTATTTCACTCGTGTAAATGTAACTATTCTCGAGTCTCAAATTTCTTGAAGGAATTTTCACTAAGCAAAAGAAAAATGTACCTCAGAGTATCCAACATGTCTGACTTCTTCTAAATTTCTGAGTCCATCATTGGTCTTCTTTGTTAAGCAGTCCAAGCTCAGTTTTGAAGAATGAAAACTTGGACTCATCCAGCGGCTTGGTGAAGATATCTGCAACTTGCCTGTCTGTGGAGACATACTGTAGATCTATATCTCCATTTTCCACATGCTCCCGGATGAAATGGTAGCGAAGCTCTATGTGCTTGGTCCTGCTGTGGGAGACTGGGTTGTTGGCTATTGCAATTGCGCTGGAAGAATCACAGAACAGTGGAATGTTCTGGAACTTCATGTTATAATCTTCAAACTGATTCTTGATCCACAAAAGCTGTGCACAACAGCTCCCTGCAGAGATGTACTCTGATTCAGCCGTTGAGATGGCTACACAGTTTTGCTTCTTACTGCTCCAGGAAATGAGTCTCCTTCCGAGGAATTGGCAAGTCCCGGAGGTGCTTTTCCTGTCGTCTTTGCTTCCTGCAAAATCTGCATCTGAAAATCCAATTAGTTCACTATCATTACTTCTTGGGTACCATAAGCCAAGATTTGGTGTTCCTTTGAGGTATCTCAAGATTCGCTTTGCAGCGATGTAGTGAGATTCCTTAGAGTTCACCTGAAATCTAGCACATACACATGTCGAGAACATGATGTCTGGCCTACTTGCAGTAAGGTAGAGCAAGGACCCAATTATGCTTCTGTACTTGGTTTCATCAAAAGGTTTCCCTTTCTCATCCTTGTCCAGAGACATAGCTGAGGCCATTGGAGTCCTCATAGAGGTTGCATTCTCCATTCCGAATTTCTTAAGCAGCTCTTTGGTGAACTTGGTCTGAGAGATGAAGATTCCATCCTCAGATTGTTTCACTTGTAGCCCTAAGAAATACTTCAGCTCTCCCATACTGCTCATTTCAAACTTCCCTTGCATAAGTTTAGAAAACTTCTTGCAGAGGTTGTTATCTGTAGAGCCAAAAATGATGTCGTCGACATAGATTTGTACTAGCAAAATCTTGCCTTTTATTTCCCTAAGAAATAATGTCTTATCTATCTTTCCTCTCGTGAACTTGTTCTCAAGAAGAAAGGTAGATAGCGTCTCATACCAAGCTCGAGGAGCTTGCTTAAGACCATATAGTGCTTTTTGTAATAAATACACATAGTTAGGAAGGGTTGGATCAACAAAACCTGGGGGTTGCTCTACGTACACTTCTTCCTTAATGTTACCATTTAGGAAGGCGGACTTCACGTCCATTTGATAGACGGTAAAGCCCTTAAGTGCAGCGTAGGCAAGAAATAACCTGATTGCCTCCAGTCTTGCTACTGGAGCATAAGTTTGGTCGAAGTCGATCCCTTCCTCTTGACGATATCCCTTGGCGACAAGTCTGGCTTTATTCTTTATAATTGTTCCGTCTTCATCCATCTTGTTCCGGTAGACCCACTTTGTCCCGATGACGTTCTTATGCTTGGGTCTAGGAACAAGTGTCCAGACTTTGCATCTTTTGAACTGATTTAATTCTTCTTCCATGGCTAGAATCCAGGATGCGTCGGAGTTGGCTTCCTCAAATTTCTTTGGTTCAACCTGTGAGAGAAAGCTTAAGTGTAAATTCTCGTTAGTTGTACCTCGACGAGTTCTGACACCATCCCGAGGATCTCCTATGATTTGGTCAGCAGGATGATCCTTCAAGTGTCTGAACTCTAAAGTCCTTGCATCTGGGATCTCTTCAGCCACTGGAGTTATATCTTCAGCTGGGATGTCTTCTTCATCTTGATCATCTCCCTCTCCAAAGGTGGTTGTAGAGGGGATCTTGATGAACGTCTCATCTTTATCTTTAATAGGTTCATCCAAGCTGAGTTCTTTCAACTTTGTACCTGCATCTACAATAGGCACACTAGACGAGTTGCTTTACAACAGACTCGTCTCATCAAATACAAGATGTATCGACTCTTCCACAACCAGAGTTTTTCTATTGAAAACTCTATAGGCCTTACTATGGCTACTGTAACCTACGAAAATACCTTCAAAGCTTTTCTCGCTAAACTTTGTAGTGTGATACTTGCCATTGTTAAGTACGAAGCACTTACAACCAAAGATTCTAAAGTATGAAATGGTTGGTTGCCTGCCTTTTAGAAGTTCATAAGGAGTCTTATCATGGTCTTTGTTGATGAGTGCTCGATTTTGCACGTGACAAGCGGTGTTGACGGCTTCAGCCCAGAAATACTCCGGAAGTGAGGCATCACTCAACATGGTCCGACAAGCCTCTATGAGTGTTCTGTTCCTTCTCTCAGCTACTCCATTTTGCTGTGGAGTGCGGGGAGAGGAAAACTCATGAAAGATACCTTGACTTTCACAAAATTCTGTCATGGCTCCAGACTTGAATTCCGTTCCATTGTCACTTCTGATTTTGACTACGGAACAGTTGTATTCATTCTGGATTTGCCTGACAAAGTTAGTGAAAATACCGAAGGTATCTGACTTGTGTTTCAGAAAGAACACCCACGCAAAGCGCGAGTAATCATCCACAATAACCAACGTATATTCCTTACCTCCCAAACTTCTAACTTGCAGTGGACCAAACAAGTCCATATGAAGAAGCTGTAAACTTCTATTGGAATCCTTGCCTATTATGCTTTTGAACGAGCTTCTTGTTTGCTTGCCTTTGATACAAGCGTGACAAGGACTGTCCGTAACGCACTTGACCTTGGGTGCATCACGCACTAAGTTTTGAGAGAATAATTTATTAATAGTTTTGAAATTAATATGTGCTAGTCTCTTGTGCCATTGGTCAGCAAGAGATGCACTACTTTTTGCCAAAAGACACACTGGTGTCGAAGAGTCTATACAAATAAAATTTAAACAGAAAATATTTCTGCTTCGAGTGCCTGATAAAATAGTTTCCATATTGTTAACCGACTTTATCAAACACTTGTCAGCATGAAATTCAACTACGTATCCTTTGTCGCATAGTTGGCTTATGCTGATGAGATTGTGTTCCAATCCTTCAACATAGGCTACATTCGAGAAGGATACGCTACCGTTAGAAATCATACCATAGCCTTTAGTGATTCCTCGATCTGAACCTCCAAAGATGACCTTTGGTCCGTCGCAGACTGAGGTATAGTTTAGTAGTAGGCTCCTTGTCCCGGTCATATGCCGAGAACATCCACTGTCCAAGTACCAGATTGGCATTTTGGTGGCCTTTGGACATACCTGCAATTACAATCATTTAGCCTTAGGAACCCAAACAAGTTTGGGTCCTTGGTCTCGAGTTAGAATACTCCCCCTACGAGTATTAGCCTTATGAGTGGTCACTCTCACGTTGCTAACCTTAGGGGTTGCAGCATTTTCAGGATTGAACCAACAATCACTGGCAAAATGACCAATTCTGCCACAACACCAACAGTTGAACCTGTTGTATCTTTGCCTTGTGTAGTCCTGCTTGACTTTCTGGAATGAAGGTCTGGCAGGACCCTTACTTTTGGAGGAAGAGGCTTCATGATGATTGCAGTTGCATGAAGTCTTCTCTTTCATAGGCTTTTCTACAACGGGTTTTACTTTTGGTGTCTTCTTAAAGTTATGACCATGAGCATAAGGTCCATAGCTTTGAAGCTGAATCTCCTCATAAGGTGCCTTGAAGACACTCTCGCCAAAGTTACGAGGACGAGTCCAACCTTGGTATCTTGACTTAGGCTTCTCAGGGATCGGCCTAGAAAAGTGTCCATAGGTGGACTCATAATCGAGTTCGTTCGTGGGAAAGATAACTTTCTTGAACACAACAGGTTCCAAGGGAGCTTTCCCTTTTTCCTCAGCTAGAGCCTTCCGGGCAGCCTTATTCTTCCTCTTGGCCTTGTTTCTCCTAGAGGATTTACTAGAAGACCCAATGTGGCCTAAACCAGCACCCTTGGCCTTAGCAGAGAATTCAGCAACGATTGGAAGAACTGTCTTAGGCTTAGAGAAGCTCTCAACAAGCTTCTTTTCAGCCTCGAGCTGTTTTTCCAGTTCTTTGATGATTTCCTCTTTAAGGTCGAGGTGCTTGAGAGCTTTATTGTATTCCTCCATAGCTTCATTTAGGTTCTCTTGAAGAGAGTTAGTCCTACTGACTTCCTCTCTCAAGTTGCTCTCACTGGCCTGTAGAGAATTGATCTCTTTGGCTTGACTTCTCACCATTCTACGACATTTCTCGTAAGCGGTGAGTAATTCCTTATACTGTCCCATGAGTTCAGATTCATCTTCAGAGGAGTATCCCTCTTGCTCATTGTCATTTTCAGAATCAGAGAGAGGAGTGTGAGATTTTACCTCCCCAGTAAACTGGGGGACTTGTTCATCATCCGAATGAGCCATGAGCCCAAAGTAAGCTTCCTCTTCTTCACTCGACTCAGATGAGTCAGAGTCGCTAAGAGTTTTGCTCTTCTTGGCTACTAGGCTTCTCTCTGTCCTTTTCTTGGGGTGTGAGGATTTCTTTTCCTCTCTTCTTCCACCCTCTTTCTTTTTGTGAGGGCAATCAGCGATGACGTGACCTGGCTTATTGCAACAGTAACAAATGATGTCAGTAGAAATCTGTTTGTTCGGTTTAGGATTATACCTGTCATGGCTACTTGAGCCTTTCTTCCGATGATCACTGTCATGTCGTGACTTTCTATATGAGGCATCCTTGCCTCTCCATTGCTTCTTCTTGTTCAAGAATTTCTTGAACTGCCTTGAGAGTAGGGAGAACTCTCCATCAGATAGTTCTGAGCCAGATGAGCTAGGCTCAGATGATTCTTCTTCATCAGCTTCAGGAACTGGGGCAGGAGAGCTAGCCTTTATCTTCCTTGAGCTATCTGCCTTTAGAGCGACAGATTTCTCCTTGGATGCAGACCTGCTCGTCTCTTCTTCAGCTTTTCTTGAGTTGATTTGCAGCTCGTAAGACATAAGCTTTCCGAACAGATTCTGCGGGTCTGTCTCAGCTAACCTTCCAAACTCCCGAATGGCACATACCTTATTATCCCATTCCTTGGTTAGGGATCTTAAGAATTTGTCATTGAGTTCCCCGTTGGTGAAGACACGGCCATACACTCTTAGGCCATTTACTATTTTGAAGAAGTTCTCAAAGGTGTCAGCTATGGCTTCCTTATGACCTTGCCGGAAGGCTTCATACTTTTGATTCAGAAGGGATCTCCGATCATCCCTCACTTCTTCTGTACCTTCCATTAGAGTCACAAGGGATTGCCACATCTCCTTGGCAGACTGGCAATGAATTAGATTCTGCAGCATTGAATCGTCGACTGCACTTGCTATAATATTTTTAGCCTTCTTGTCCAGAGAGACAAGTGCAATCTCATCCTTGTCTAGATCCATCAGCTTCTTGGGAACTTGCTTGGTGGGATCTATGGTGGATGCAGTCATAGGAATGTGGGGACCTTCTTCAACAATCATGAAGATCCGGGGATCTACTGCTTCCATGAAGAACTTTACTCTTTCCTTCCACATAGGAAAGTTGTTCTTGGTGCAGATAGGGAGTTTAGCAAAATCCTTGGTCTTACTCATGCTTGATACTTTACAAGAAACAACTTAGAAGGATAAGATCAAGGTGTTAACCTTTTAACGATCAACCTCCCTCTGATACCAATTGAGAGGTCTAAGTTGTTAGCCTAAATCACCTAGAGGGGGGTGAATAGGTGAGATGCGTGTCAAATGCGGAATTAAAAACTAACACAGCAAATATCAAGCAATCACAGAAGACAAGAGATTTATAGTGGTTCCCCAATCTTGGGTACGTCCACTTTCCTCACCGATCTAGCAAATTACTAGACTCGGCTACTCCACTATCTCGGATTGAAAACAATCCTACACCTCGGAACCACGTTCCTACAAATCTCGATCCCAAAATGGATCTACAAAAACTCGGAAGACAAAACTTCCTACAAGTCTCGGAGAAGAATCTCCTACAATGAAATTTGGTTTGAAAACAAAAATCAAAACAACAATCTCAGATCTGGATCTGTCTTCTTCTTTAGGAACTTCGGCTTGATCAGAAAATGTAGAAGACGACTAGAGAAATATCCACGAATCTGAGATCTAGAACCACCTCGATCAAGAAAGAGAGATCTGAAATATTTGAGGCTCGGCGAGATCGAGTGATTCACTTTGTCTGGATCGCTGGAGAGAAAGTCGTTGAAGACGAAGATCGGCGATCCAAAGTTTTTCCCGTGAGCAACACTGGCGGCGGCGTGAGAATTAGGGTTCACGGAATTTTCTCTTTCCTTAAAAATATATCTCTGTAATCTCTTGATCATAAGTCAATTCTGAAAAGACTATTTATAGGTGGGTTCCAACGGTCATAACGTTGATTAATGATGACACGTGGACCAATCAGAATTGACAGATTCAAAGTACTTATGATGAAAAAAGGACTTAGAATAATTCTGGAGAAGTTGACTGCGATACTCGAGTAATAGAGGATATACACGAGTATGGAGAGATGGATTACTCGAGTAGCAAGAGGCAGTATACTTGAGTATAGAAAGAGAGAATTACAGGAGAGAAGAAAGAATTACTCGAGTATCAAGAATGGTATACTCGAGTATCAGAAGTGTATACTCGAGTAATAGAAAGGTATACTCGAGTATCAAGACGATATACTCGAGTATCAAGACGATATACTCGAGTATCAGAAAATATACCTGAGAAACGTTTATATCAGAGTCAATTACTCGAGTATGGAAGAAAGTACTCGAGTATCAAAGATCAATTACTCGAGTATGAACATACTTACTCGAGTATCAGAGGATATACTCGAGTATCAACAGACTTACTCGAGTATCAGAAAACACTTACTCGAGTATAGACAGACTTACTCGAGTATCAGAAGATATACTCGAGTATCAACAGACTTACTCGAGTATCAGAAAATATTTACTCGAGTATAGACAGACTTACTCGAGTATCAGAAGATATACTCGAGTATCAACAGACTTACTCGAGTATCAGAAAATATTTACTCGAGTATAAACAGACTTACTCGAGTATCAGAAAATACTTACTCGAGTATAAACATACTTACTCGTGTATTACAAGGAAATACTCGAGTATAAAAGACTTAGGAAAATTCTAAGAGGAAATTTGCTCCAATGCTTCTGTCCATCAATCCAAGTGCATGAAGGAAGTGTATCCCAATAGAGAGGCTATACATGGGCCAACACTTTGGATCACACAATGAGGAATTACATTGTATGGTCCTGTGTTTGGTGACCCATTATAGACTGACATTGGTCTACACTTGGCAATTAGAACCTGCACACATACAACTTAAACACAGCATCAAATACACCTTAATTCATCTTAGTTCAAGGTCTGACCTCCTACAAATCTGAGGTATTGTGGAGACAAATCCCAACAAGGCCGTCTTCGGGATATCCTCCTCGTGGATCCGTGGCTGGTAGTACCCTGACCTCAAGTCCAGCTTCGAGAAATAATGGGCCACCTCCAGCTGGTCGAACAATTCATCTATCCGAGGGAGCGGATAGGTATTCCGGACGGTCAGCCTGTTTAGTGCTCGATAACTGATGCACAGGCGGAGTGTTCCATCCTTCTTCTTCACGAATAGGACCGGTTCTCCCCATGGTGAGGAACTTGGTCTAACAAATCCTGCCTCAACCAATTCCTGCAACTGAGTCCGACACTCTACCAACTCCTTTGGGGCCATCCGATAAGGGGCCCTAGATGCCGGCTTGGCCCCCGGCACAAGCTGTATCTGAAAATCCTGCTCTCGGTGTGGAGGTAGTCCTGGCAATTTCTCTGGAAAGATGTCAGCGAAATCTCGCACCACCGGGATGTCTGTCACCGACTCCTTAACTTCCTCCATCTCAAACAGAATCTGATAGACCTCCTCTCCCTGCAGATGGGCCTTAACGTCCTGTACCGAAGATAAGAGTATACGAGAGACAGGTCTTATACCTTCGATGGTAATGAAAGAGTCCCCGTGTCTCACGGTGATCCTCTTCGCCTGGCAGTCAATCTGGGCATGGTTCCAGTGCAGCCATACCATGCCCAGGATCAGGTCGTAGTCTGTCAGCTTCAAAATCGTCGCTGGAGCCTCGAATGCCTTTCCACCAATTTCTGCCTCCATATTGCAGTGATCCTTGGTAAGGAGCTCAGATCCATCCGGTAGTCGCACCCTCATCCTCGAGCCTGTGAACCGCTCCACACCTTTCAGTCCTTCTACGAACGTCTCCGACACAAAGGAGTGAGTAGCTCCAGTATCAAAAAGCGTGCGGGCAGGCTTGCCGCTGATGAAGACTATACCTGGGGTGATTAAATATCTTAGGGTTCTATAAAGAATTTTCTTTCCTTGTTAATCTATCTAGTGCGGTTCTGAGTTTTAACAACTTAAAGGGAAATTCTATGAAAATAAAGAAGCATTGTGGCGTACCTGCGATGACCTGCTCCGAATTCTGAGGCTGTGCAAGGTCCAAAGCATATACCTGCTCTCTTCCTTGTCTACGATCTCCCTCCTGGTATCCACGACCGCGGCCGCGTCCTCGGCCTCCGTAATGCTGAGCTGGTGGGCCGCCCTGTGGTGCTGGAGGTGGTGCCCCCCTCATGGGGCAGGTCCTCCGAATGTGCCCAATCTGATGACAAAGGAAGCACTCTGGTGGGGGATACGCCATTCCCCCGGGTCTCGGCATCTCCTGCATCCGAAGAGGTGGAGGGGCCAAAATCACCTGTTCCCTCGGCTCCTGCCTCACGTCCTGACGAGGCTGGTCCTCTGTCCTCCTCCCCTCTGTTACAGCACCTCACCGCTGGTCATTTCTACCTCTCCGTCCCTGATCCTCTGCTGGCCGTTTCCGGCCCCGGGTGGCGTGCTAATCTGCCTCAATCCTTTTTGCCATCTCCAAAATCCGGGAGATGGGCCTGTCAGATACAAACAATAGAGCCTCCCTCAAGTCCTCCCGAAGGCCCTTATAGAACCTCCTGATATACCCTGCTTCGTCTAGCTGGTAGGAATCTGCGTAACGGGCCAGATGGTCGAACTCTCGATGGTACTCCACCACGGTCTGGGTGCCCTGCTTCAGCTGTAAGAACCGCTCCTCCAAATCATCCCTGGCCGACTGCGGAACGAAATGCTCCAGCAGTGCGGCCCTGAACTCCTCCCAGGTAACCTCCGCAACCTCCCTATCGGCAAATGTCGTGTCCAACAGCGTCTTCCACCACCTCTTTGCATGGGACTCCAGGAAAGAGACAACTAGAGCCACCCTCTCCTCCCAGGGACACCGTATCCCGGTCAGCATCTCGTACATGATATCTAGCAACTCTTCCGTCCGAACCACCGACTCAGTCCACAAATAGGACGGGGGAGAAAGACCCCGGAAGATGCTCAGCCAGTTGGCCCTCGGGTTTGGCTGCGGGGCCGGAACCTGGTGGGCCCTGAAAGCCTCTAGGATGGCAGTCAGAGTCTATCCCATGTCTGACTGAAGGAAAGGAGTGGGGACCGGTGGGGGTGGTGCAACATCCTGAGCCTGTTGAACTCCACCTTGTGGCGTAGGCCGTGCTGGAGGCTGCGTAATAAAAACACATGCTGAGAAAATGTTCAAATATTACATAAAGGTGGACAATTTATATGTGATCCCCATATGGGCACACCACTGCTTCCGCTGCTTAGTTTGTCCCCAAACTAAACTCGAGCGGGGGTGACCCAGGGTTAGTGGACTGCTACCTTTTTAGATCGATGTTTCGCTCTGATACCACTTGTAAGACTCCCTTTTTTTTCAATCACCGGGGTCTTAGGCCCAGAATCGCCGCTTTGCGGTGACACCTTCACGTCCTGAAGGGTCATCACCACAAGGCACCGATTCTGCCGGCCAATTCGATCACAGAAAGGTAGCACAATAATAGAAGTAAGAGCAATGCAGTCCACAATGATAAATCACATATATAGAATAAAATCTCCACGAAGGGAGTGTCCACAGAAAACATCAGAGTACTATAAATGCGGGCTTATGCCCGATACATCATGTCCTCACTACAATATCACTCATGCGGAAGCGAAAACAGAAACTACTCAGAGTCGAGACTCATGGTCCCGGCTATATGAACTCCGGAGCTAGACTGCCCCATCTCCAGGCGCACCGATCTCTGGGGCTGCTCCTCCATGCTGGGCTCCACGATCCCCTAAATGATGCGGTTCGAAAACCATTAGTCATAAAGACTAAGCCCTATCATCCACTACCCCTTCCCCCATGGCTCCTAGGTACCGAGCGGAGAGGAAGAAAGGGAAGGACATGAAGGTAGAGATTAATCAAGGAATAGATGGCAGCGGAACTAATCTAGCAATTCTATGGTAATATGACAGAAACAGAAAGTAAGGAAAGTAACCTTAACTTATGTGCGGAAGCGCATAAGCCAAGGGATCTTCTGCAAGGCTCCCATCGTATAGAGTGTCTCATACCACCTATACGTTGGGGTATCAGTTATCAAACAACAGCATATGTTTAAATATTGAAATTAACCATTGATTTATAAACTTGCCCACACAAGCTTATAGACCAAGGGGTCGTTTTGCAGGTCCTAAAGTATAAGCGTCCCATACCACTTATAGTTTAGGTGTCAGGGTTAAATGAATCGATTATGCTATGACATGCAAGTGGGTATGATGAAACATGCAAGTGCAACTCACACACCCGACTCTGTGCACACAGACCTTTAGTCCCCCCTTTCGGAGCCGTTACCTCCCAGGATACCTCCGTAGTGGCGGACGGAAGCGGTGGGTTGGGCCTCGCCCACCTCAAAACCAGTAAAAGCACCACTGGTCTGACCTATCGTACGCCTCAACGCTTGGTGCACTAAGCGGACGCCTGCGTACTCTTGCCGGCTGGCGCACCGGACTTCTGTTAGCGAAGTGCTAATCACCTCGCCGAGTCAACGATATCGGTGTCGGTGCAATCGAACTCCCCGATATCGTAAAACCCACCACCTTAACTTTTTCCTATTTTATGCATATGCAAGTTCAATCGTAAACACACAAAAACCGAGCCGAAGCCCCCCGGACCAAAACGTCCGTCTACAAATCAACCGAGCCGAAGCTCCCCGGACCTAAACGTCCGTCTCCAGACCAACCGAGCCGAAGCTCCCCGGACCCAAACGTCCGTCTCCAAACCAACCGAGCCGAAGCTCCCATCAATCTTCCTGTGCCAACAGTGTTTGTGAAAGGTGCAGCCCTAGTTACTAAGTTACTCTTGCCAGTTTGTTATTACAGTTTATATTAGCCCAGGACTGCCCCCGGTATTCCCCGTGAAGGGCTCTCAAGGGGCACTAGGAACCAAGACGGCGGCATTACGGCCCGAAGTTCCCTTTCGCAAGGCACTTATTGTTATTGGTTGATCACCCTTAACCCATTCCCTTCTCATATTACGATAGACTATCCTAGGGTGATTTTTAACCTTCCTCTCTTCGGGAAAGGCGATCTTTCGCCGGACCCGAGCACCCCTTAACTCTAGCTATCACCACTTCTCTCTACTCTTCATACCATCCTATCATGATTTCACCCACAATTGCCCACCCAGACAAAAATGATTAACTCCAATGACTTCCTCAGATCATGTCCTATTGCAATTCACAATTGCTATATGCAGGCCGACCTAGACTACATGTCGAACCGGTTATGCAATGATCAAATACTCATCCAAATGCCCTAAATTATTTACTGGAGACTTGCCATGATATAAATGACCCAACTCCAGAAAAATGGAAATTTTTCTAATTTATTTGGCATTTAATTAAATTCCTCGAAAATCCCAAGGGCTACCGGTTTGAACATGAACTACCCTAAGTTCTCATGCAAGATGTCCAGAAAATTTATGACAAATAGTAGGTTATCTCAATAGGTTAAATCCAAAGTATCATAATTTTTCTATCATCAAAAGGGCATTAAAACTATTTTAGAAATAATCTCTATCTTTTGTTATTTATGAATCAAGTACGGAAAATATTCTTCCAAAAATTATAAATAATTTATGACATGCAGATAAAGGCCTAAAATTAGCACTGGCCCAGTTTCATAATTTTTTAGTAAAAAAATCATCCCTAAATAATTTTTCTAGCATAGAACCCCTTTTTAACTTTTGTGAAGGAAGTACTGGATGTACTAACCTAAAAATTATATAAAATTCAGGGGTAATCATTCTATTCTAAAATCAATATTTCCAAAATTTCATGAGATTTCAATGAACAGAAATTCCTAAATAATTAAATCATCATCTAAGGCCATAGCAAGCTTTACAAATGAAGTGCTAGCACTAATCAACATAAAATTCCAGAAAAATTGCTATAAGTTCTACCTGATCCAAAACTCACTCTACCCGAATTTCACGGTTTTTAAGTAAGGTTCAGTGATTGATTTTACCTATTTGATATTTTACCCTAAAACTAAGGTTAGGGTTTTAAGGTATCTTCTTGTCTCCAAATTTTCCAAGATTACATCCAGACGATTCTTATCAAGCTTTTGTCAACTCTACAGAGTTTCAAGGCAATACAAGAGCAATTGCCCCCATGTCCTTCACAACCCTCAAAACCCTTTATTTAGGGTTTGAGCTTGGATCCTAGGGTAAATCAACCCTAAACCTCACCATTTTTCTCCAAGCAGGTTATAACACCCTTCTAAGTCAGAGATCAGAAAATCAGCCTCTGTTGAGGTGATTTGACCTTTCCAAACTCTTAGTGCACTTTTTACTAAAAGGTGTCTCACTAGTGCCTAGTTAAGGGTAGAAGGTTTCCTACCCAAAACTCCTCCAAATCAGTTGGAATTTTGTACAGACCTAGGTTTTATAGCCAGGTACCACTCACCAAACTTTGGGAGGGTTTGGAGGTCGTTTGACCACTTAAATAAATTCCTCTAAGTTTATTAAATTGAAACAAAAACTTTAGGCAAAGTATCTCCAAAAATTCCCATTTTTGGTCGGCCTTTAGGTATTGTTAAGGCTAACCTCCTGCCCAAATTTCAGGTCATTTGGTCAAGGGACGAAGAGTGGGCATCCGTTTTAATTTCTGCCCAACTCTAGGTACAGCCCCCACTAAAACGGGTGCTGCGGCCGAACTGCTTACCCAAACAAGTTGAAACCCATTTTAGATTAATCTAGACTCGAAGGGCTACGACTTTTGTCTCTGGTCACTTTTCCTAAAATGGCCTCTAAGTGCCTTGTTTTGCAGCATTAAAATGTGCCCATCTAAGTATAATTTCCTTACAAAATTATTTACATAATTTATATATTAAAAACAGTTTTTACTGTTCATCTTCTACAGAACCCGAAAACCAGACACAGAAACTCAGATTTCCTGTAGCTCTTTCGCGCTCCGTCACCGGTCGTCCGGTCACTTCCCTGGCCAGCCACCACCACCACCTCCGTTGAGGCGATGGCTATCGGTCGGCGGTGGTTTGGCCGCCGGAGGTGGCGGTTTCCGGCGAACTCAAGAATACATTTTTTTTTCATGGTTTTCCATGAAAACGAGAGGTGGGTCCGGCTCCGTTGAGCACGAACTTCCTTTCTAAGAATCCTAAGATCTACCCATGCAAGAGAAGAAGCAGAGGAGGACCTTATTTGCGGTTTGGAGGCGAGAAGAACGACGGGGTGCCATGGCGCGGTGGTGGCGTTGCTGAACTTCTCCTACAGCAAGAACAAAGATCTGATCCATTTGATTGAGCGTGTAACCTTCTCCTCTTGCTCCAAGTGGGCTTTTATAAGTCAGCATGTGGGGAGGTGAAAGGGTAAAGCCTTAATGGTCATGAAGGCTCCTCCTAATAACATTTCGGTTACAGTGAAGGGATAAGAAACGGTGGAAGATGAACAGGTGTGTCCAGTTGGCGGTTTCCTATCGGACCACATCTTCCTCCTTTATTATATAATTACAGAAGGAAAAACGGCCTGTAATTACTCCTGGTGTAACTTCCCACACCAGCATTTATTACCACGCGTGTTAGAATAATTTCGGGCCTGAACCGTCGTTTCGGCCAATGTCACGGGCGTGACACATAGGTCACGGGCGTGACAAGCCCGGGTGGCAATTCTGAGGTCGACGATCGTCGAACTGGAATCGAAGGTCGTCGAAGGGTGGTCACGCCCTAGGTCACGGGCGTGACTCCTTGGTCACGGGCGTGATAGGCCCGAACGGCAATTCTGAGGTCGGCGATCGTCGAACTGAGATCGATGGTCGTCGAAGGCTGGTCACGCCCTAGGTCACGGGCATGACACCTAGGTCACGGGCGTGACAGGCCCGAGTTCAATTTCGACGATCGTTTTACGGAGATCGACGATCGTTGAAGGAGTCACGCCCCTGGTCACGGGCGTGACACTTTGGTCACGGGCGTGACATGCCCGGGCTGTAAGTTCGACGATCATCTCACGGAGATCGACGATCGTCGAAGGAGTCACGCCCTAGGTCACGGGCGTGACACCTTGGTCACGGGCGTGACACCTTGGTCACGGGCGTGACATGCCCGGGCAGCAAGTTCGACGATCGTCTCACGGAGATCGACGATTGTCGAAGTAGTCACGCCCAAAGTCACGGGCGTGACAGGTCGGTCACGGGCGTGACCAACCCATGACCCGAAATCTCGATCGATTTATTTCAATTTTTGGGCTTCCTAAGGTTCTGTCACGACCAACCGACTCCTAGGGGTCTAGCCGGAAATGGAATGTTACACGTCGGACCCTATCCTCGCTCTTTTGTCTAGTAAGGAGGGCTTCCAGGTGTATACTGATGCGTCATTTTAGGGGATGGGTGTTGTACTGATGCAGCATGGGCATGTGATAGCATAAGCCTCCCGCTAGCTGAAGAAGCACGAGTAGAACTACCTTGTGCATGACTTGGAGATGGGAGCAGTGATGTTCGCTCTGATGATTTGGTGGCATTATCTTTATGGTGTGCACTGCGACATATTTTAAGATCACAAGAATCTAAAATATGTTGATACGCAGAAAGAGTTGAACATCCACCAGAGAAGATGGGTGGAGTTTTTATCTGATTATGAGTACACGATATACTATCACCCGGGGAAGGCGAATGTGGTGGTGGACGCATTGAGCCAGAAGACTACCACTTCAGGAGCAGTGCCCCAGTTGATGGCTATAGAGCTGATACGGATGATGGAGGATATACAGTTTACTTTGGTATCCTCGGACAACTCAGAGCTTTATGAGGAGTATTTGGCCGCTATTAGCACTACCAATGATATTCGAGATCGCAACAGGGATGAGTAGAGAATGGATGACAAGCTAGAGCCAGTATTCAGGACCTTGGAGGAAGACACGATCTGGGAGTATACAGAGAGGGATGGGTTTCTATGCTTTAGAGGACGAGTGTATATACCGGTTGGGGGCAGGATTCGATAGGACATTATGACCAAGGCTCACTATAGCAAGTACTCTGTGCACCAGGGCATCCCCAAGATGACGGCCGACCTAAAGAGGATGATGTACTGGGCGGGCATGAAGAGGGATATCACATACTTCATGACCCATTACGAGGCTTGTCAGTTAGTGAAGGTAGAGTGTAAGTATCCAGCCGGATTATTGAAGCCACTTCCGGTGCCGGAGTGGAAGTTCGACGATATTGCCATGGATTTCATACATGGTCTTCCTCGATCACATGCAGGGAACAACTCAATATAGGTGATCGTCGATCGATTGACGAAGGTGGCCAGACTTCTACTGATCAGGAAGGACGCTCCAGTGGGTGACTTGGTGCGGAGGTTTGTGGAGCAGTTTGTCTGATACCATGGAGTGCTGAGATTGATAGTGTCTGATCGTGATGGATGATTTACATATATGGAGTGGAGGTTGGTCCAGGCTTATTTGGGGACCCAGTTGACATTTAGTATTGACTTCCACCCTCAAACGGATGTGTAGACAGAGCGCATCAATCGGACACTGGAGGATTTGTTGCGTCTTTGCATACTGGACCGTGGAGAGCCATGGGAGAGATAGCTACCATTGATTGAATTCTCGTACAACAACAACCACTAGTCAAGCATCGATATGGCCCCTTATAAGGCTTTATATGGTGGAGATGCAGGACTCCTTTGTCTTGGATCTAGGATGAGGATCCGAAGGCACGTAGCTCGGAGTTCTTAGAGGATATGGATACTCAGGTGCGATTGATTCGAGACAGTATGTTGGAGGCCCGGAGTAGACATGCCAAGTATTACGACGCCCGGCATCATCAGGTAGAGTTTCAGGTAGGAGACCGGGTGTTTTTGAAGATACGTCTGATGCATGGATTATCACGGGTGCGTGGTCGGAAGAAGCTCATTCTGAGATACATGTGGCCTTACAGGATCCTGGAGCGGATCGGTCCCTTGGCTTACATACTGAAGCTGCCGCTGGAGCTCGCGAGTTTGCACGATGTATTCCATGTCTCCTCCCTTAGGAGATCTCTGCTTCGGCCGGAGCAGCGGATTACGACTACAGATGGTCATATAGCTTCTGATCGATCGGTGAACCTGAAGCCGATCCGAATAGACGATACTGGGATATGGGCCTTACAGCGTAAGAAGGTTCCGCTGGTCAAGGTCTTGTGGAGGAATCATGGACAAGAGGAGTACACGTGGGAGCCACGGGACTTGATGCAGCAAAGGTACCCGGAACTTTTCACATCAGGTATCCCCTTTAACCTCTCCGGATGTTATATTTTATTTCTCATACTTGAAACCCCGTAGGCCTAATCTGAATTTCAAGTACGAAATTTTAATTTTTATGTTTTGGGATTTGTAACATCCCTTAGACTTCTAGACCCCTATGAGGGTTTTTTCTTGACTGGGTCATGGCAAAACCTTGGGAAGCACTAAAGGGTTTGGGTGAACATGGAATTAGGGAGTCAACCACCTTGGTCTGCAAATAGTAGAATTCTAATTACTAGCTAGGGGATGACCATAGGGCTTCACCATGACTTCATGACCCCACCACAACATCACTAACCTATTAGAGGGTCCATTGGATCCATAGGGACCCGTTGGAGTCAACATAACAGGCCAAGTTGACCAAAGTCAATCCATAGATCAATTTGAACAATTTGGGCTAACCTAGCCCAATCCAAGAGGGCTAAGCCCAAACTAGTGTGGCCCATTGGTCTAGGAGGTGGAGAGACACCTTTGGGGCCCACCAATTTCAGAGAATTGTGACTAGGAGAGAGTGAATGGGAGTTTCCCCAATTTGGAGGAGAGAGTAAATGTGAGCGTAATGGCCATCATGGCCATGGAGGCTCCATAACCCCCCCCCCCCCACTTTTATGGGGCTTTTACTCCTCTTAGGGAGATGATACGTTTTCAGGAGGTGGCCGGCCATTAGGGTGGCTCAGCCCCCTCTATTTGGCTGAAACCGAAAAAACCCCTTTATGGTCATTAATGAAGTTTTTCAAAATTTAGGAGTTACAAGCCTCCTCTCCTCAATTCCCTCTTTAAGGACCCTCACCGGAGAAAGGGCTAGTATTTCCCCCAATCCTTTCTCAATTTCATTGAGGTTGTTGTAAAAGTTACAGAAGACCCAAGCACGGTGGTCAGAAATGGTGAGGAAGCAAAGCACTCGCATTCAAGCCGCAAACCAGGTCCTCCTCTACTCCTTCATGGGTTAGATCTTAGGAATTGTTAGAGCGAAGAATCGGGCTCAATTGAGCCCGATCGGGTGGAGTTTTTCAACTATTTTCCATGAAAAAAAGGGGTGTCGGGTTCGCCAGAATGCGCCGTCTCCGACGGCCAAGCCACCGTCGGCCGCTATCCCTCACCTCGACGGAGGTGGTGGTGGCGGTGGTTGGTCAGAAAGGTGGCCGGAGGGCCGGTAATTGGGGCTAGAGTTGGCTCCAGGTCGGGAGGATCGGGACCGTTTGTTGGAGGAAGAAGAAAGCCAGCTGCCGCCCGATCATGCTTTAAGATCTGTGCAGATCTTGATGAATTAAACTTTATGTTATATGTATATTTTTGTCACACAATTTCACCTGTATTGAAATTTAAATTAAAAATACTTAAAGGACTTTTTATAAAATGTGTTCACCTTAAAACTTATAGCCACATAAGTCTAGTTTATTTTAAAATTAGTGTGAACTAATTTGGAGTTCAGGTCAGACCTCAGCACTCATTTTGGTGAGGTCTATACAAAGGGTTGAACAGAGATTTATTGGGGTGCCCCCATCAATCCTGACCTCTAAATGACTTGAAATTTGGATCATGGTCCATTAATATCTATCCCTATAACATATCCAAAAATGGGAATTTTGGGAAAACATTTTTCTAAAGTTTTGGTAAACATTTCATCTTTTTTATGTATGGGTTAATTAATGGGTCTAATGACCTACAAATCCCCCAAAATTTTAGTGAGAGGTCCTTGGGGCCAACATAGGACTCTGTATAAAATTTTATCCCATTTAGAGATGATTTGTTTGTAATTTAGTAAACCCTAGCCTTGGCCTAAATGGGGTATTTAAGTCAAAGTGTCCCTTGTGGGTATTGAGTGACCAAATCACCTCAATAGAGGTTGAAACTTGGGTCACTGATTTGTTATGATAATAAGCACCTTCACATAGAGTTTGGGGTAGATTAGGGTGGATTTTACCTAGGACCCTAGTTCAAACCCTAAGGTTGAACTCTTGGGGTTTGTGAAGGATATAGTGTGATATGTCCTTATATGGACTTGGTGTTTAGTCCATGTGATCTTAGGGTGGTAAAATTCCCTAGGTAGGAATTTGGTGGTATTTGGATACATGCACCCCACTTTAATCACTTGGAAATTATTTAGTTATATACACCTTATGGAATAATTAAGGGGTCCTATGACCTTGGATCTTTATGAGATTTTGGTAGGGGTAATTTTATAGTAATACTAACCTCTGAAATTTATTTTAGGATGTTTAGATAATAGTAGTTCATACTTGTAGATATAACCTTCATCTTACCCTTTTAATGATATTGAAGTAACCATGGTTAAATTAACTTAGAATATTATGAATCTTTGGCAATGCTGATTAAATATCATTTAGATGCACCAGTAAGTTATTTGGAATAATTGGACACTTTCTCTTAGTACTTCATGTGTAAAGTGAACTAGTGCACCTTATTTTGATGAATTGTTAATAAATACTATATCTTGCTGGAAAATTGTGTTACTTGGCCAGAGAAATGTTTAGGGAATAATAAAGTGCAGAAAATTATTACATGTTGTTTGGATGAGTTTACAAGAATGTTTTTTCACAAAGTGCACTATCATAGATTTATTTGAGGTATTTTTCTATATAGCTTACGGACCTTAGAATTGCAGGAAACTTAGTCAGTAATGTTTTATGATTATAATAAGGCTCTGGTAATTTTTGTATAATTTTTGGACTATGAATTGTGGCACTCCCTTCATTACCTCTAATTATTTGATTTATCTTGAATTAATTATTTATGGGCTAGTACATTTATGAAAATTTGTGTAACTTGGTATTCTATGATATTTTGGCATCATATAGTGTTCATAATTTTTTGGGTGGTCATAACTTAAGGAAATATATTACTTCATGTTCAAAATTACCCATGGCCTAACATTTGGGAAAATTAAGTAAATGCCAAATTAATTTGGAAAATTACAAGTTTCTGGATTTAGTCTAATTATATCATGATATACTCTCAATAATTATCTTAGATCATTTGGATGAATATTTGAAGGGGTCACCATTCATACACACCATATAGCTCGGTTGGTCTGCATATAGTAAAAACTACAGAATTATGATAGCATGTGGAGTGGATATAGGGATATGGGGTTAATAGTATACTGATTTTGGTGAAGTGAAAATTAGTCCATCATTTGGAGTCATGTTGTGAAGAGTGTTGGGTTGACTAGTGTTAAATGATGATCGGGATCGACGAAACACCGTCCTTCCTGTGGAGTGAGAGGGTCAAAATACACTAGGGTTAGATTAAGTATAACTTTAAATGGGGTTGTATATGGGTAGATACCAATAATAATAAGTACCTTGCGAAAGGGAGCTTTGGGCTTCAGGCCATCGTAGTTCCTTGTGTCCTCGAGAGCCCTTCATAGGGAATTCCCTGGGCAGTCCAAGGTTTGTAACATCCCATTTCCGGCTAGACCCCTAGGAGTCAGATTTGTCGTGACGGAACCCTAGGAAGCCCAAAATTGGAAATAAAGCGACCAGTATTGCGGGTCACGGGTTGGTCACGCCCGTGACCGGCCCGTCACGCCCGTGACCTGGGCGTGTCTACTTCGACGATCGTCGATCTCTACGAGACGATCGTCGAACGCGCTGTCTGGGCATGTCACGCCCGTGACCAAGACGACACGCCCGTGACTTGGGCGTGACTACTTCGACGATCGTCGATCTCCACGAGACGATCGTCGATCGTGCTGACGGGGCATGTCACGCCCGTGACCAAGGTGTCACGCCCGTGACCTAGGGCGTGACCCCATCGACGATCGTCGATCTCAATTCGACGATCGTCGACCTCGAAATCTGCTGTTCGGGCCTGTCACGCCCGTGACCCAAGATGTCACGCCCGTGACCATCCATCGACGATCGTCGATCTCAGTTCGACGATCGTCGAACCCAGAATGGGCTACCCGGGCCTGTCACGCCCGTGACCTATGTGTCACGCCCGTGACATTGGCCGAAACGACAGTTCAGGCCCGAAATAATTCTAACGCGCGTGGAAATAAATGTTGGCTTGGGAAGTTACACCAGGAGTAATTTCAGGCCGTTTTCCTTCTGTAAATAAATAATAAATAAGGAAAGGGTGGTCCAATAGAAAACCGCCAGCTGGATACACCGGTTCAGTTTTCCACCGTTTCTTATCCCTTCACCGTAACCGAAACGTTAAGACATAATGGCGGTTACCATTTCATCTTCCCACTCCCTGAGTTATAAAAGCCCACTTAGGGAAAGAGGAGAGGTTTACACGCTCAAGCAAACGAAGCAGATCCTTGTTCTTGCTGTAAAGAGGAGTTCAGCAACGCCACCACCGCGCCATGGCACCTCGTCGCTCTTCTCGCCTCCAAACCGCGAACAAGGTCCTCCTCTACTCCTTCTCCTTCATGGGTAGATCTTAGGATTCTTAGGAAGGAGATTCGCGCTCAACGGAGCCGGATCCATCTCTCGTTTTCATGGAAAAACCATGAAAAAGATATTTCGAGTTCGCCGGAAACCGCCACCTCCGGCGGCCAAACCACCGCCGACCGCTAGCCATCGCCTCAACGGAGGTGGTGGTGGTGGCGGCTGGCCAGGGAAGTGACCGGACGGCCGGCAACTGATCGCGGAATGCTTACAGGAAAAATGATTTTTCCTGTGTCTGGTTTTCGGGTTCATGAAGAAGATGAACAGTAAATCGTTTTATATTTATAAATTATGTAAATAATTTTATAAGGAAAAATATACTCGGTTTAGTATATTTTAAGGCTGCAAAATGAGGCACTTAGAGGCCGAATTAGGAAAAATGACCAGACACAAAAGTTGTAGCCCTCGGGGTCTACTTTAATTTAAAATTGATTTTATTCAATTTGGGTGAGTGGTTTGAACACAGCACTCATTTTGGTGGGATCAAGACCTAGGCTAACCAGAAATTGAATTGGTTGCCTACGGTTCATAACAGGTCCAAATGACTTGAAATTTGGACTGGAGGTCTATAATATGTACATCGAGAGGCTGTCCAAAAATGAGAATTTTTGGAGAACTTTTGCCTAAAGTTTTTGTAAAAATTTAATAAACAATATAAAATTAATTAGGAGATGAAATTAAGTCCAAACTCCCCCAAATTTTGGGTGGTGGTCCCTGGCATCAATATTAAGATCTGTACAAAATTTCAACTCGAATGGTCGAGTTTTGAATAGGGAAGTATCAAGTCCTAGATAGGTCTTGGCGAGGGGTACTTTGGGGAAAAGTACGATTGGGGATGGAGTGGACAAATCTCCTCAAAAGAGGCTGATGTTGTTGGCCACTGATTTGTTGGGACTATGTCTACCCTCTTGGGTAACATGGTGTGGCTTAGGGTGGACTTTACCCTAAGAGATTGGCTCAACTCCAACGGGTGGGAGTTTGAGGTTTGTGAAGGACATAGGAGCAAAAGCTCTTGTATGCCCTTGAAATTTGGAGGAGAGGGGGATGATATGATGAAAACCCTCTGGTTGAAATAGTGATGGATTTGGAGGTAGTTAGGTACCTCAAAAGTCGAGATGTCGGATTAGGATAGAAATGTAATTTAGTTATTTTAAGTACTAAAGCTAATCCAAAAATTATGAAACTCGGGAGGAGGGGGTTTTAGGATGTTTTAGACTCATGGTAATTTTCTGGAATTTTATGATTAATATATATTATACTTCATGTGTTAAAGAACTATTAGCCCAATTTGTTGTTTCAATTATTTGGAGGCTTTACATTAATTATAATCAGTTAAAATTCTGGATTTAGATCTTGACTAGTAGAACATTGATCCCTGAATTTTTATAGAATTTTATGATGAGTGAATCTAGTACATTATTCACAAAAGATTGGAAGGGCTTTTATGTTTAAAAATTAATTATGGATAAAATACTTGCTGGAAAATTATGAAACTTAGCCAGTGCAAATTTTAGGCCTTATTTATCATGTCATAATTTATTTAGAATTTTTGGAAGAATATTTTCTGTACTTGATTCATAAACTATAGAAAATTAGAGATTATTTCCAAAATAGTTTTCATGTCATTTTGATGATAGAAAAATTGTGATACTGAGGATTTAGCCTTCTGAGATAACCTATTAATTATCATAAATTTGCTGGACATCTTGCATGAATAGTTAGGGTAGTTCATGTTCAAACCGGTAGTCCTTGGATTTTTGAGGAATTTAATTAAATGCCAAATAAATTAGGAAAATTTCCATTTTCTGGATTTAGGGTGTTTATATCATGGGAAGTCTCCAGTAATTAATTTAGGGCATTTGGATGAGTAATGGACCATTGCATAACCGGTTCGACATGTAGATTAGGTCGGTCTGCATATAGCAGTTTGTGATATGCAATAGGACATGATCTGATGAAGATATTAAGAGTAGTGAGTAGTGGTGATAGCTAGAGTTAAGAAGTGCTCGGGCTCGACGAAAGATCGTCTTCCCCGAGGAGTGGAAGGTTTAAAAATCACCCTAGGATAGTCTATCGTAACATGAGAAGGGAATCGGGCTAAGGGAAAACAACCAATAACAATAAGTGCCTTGCGAAAGGGAACTTCGGGCCGTAATGCACCGTCTTGGTTCCTAGTGCCCCTTGAGAGCCCTTCACGGGGTATACCGGGGGCAGTCCTGGGCTGACGTAAACTGTAATAACAAACCGACAAGAGTAACTTAGCAACTAGGGCTGCACTCTTCACAACACTGTTGACACAGGAAGGTTGATGAGAGCTTCGGCTCGGTTGATTTGGAAACGGACGGGGTGGTCCGGGGAGCTTCGGCTCGGTTGGGTTGGAAACGGACGGAGGGTCCGGGGAGCTTCGGCTCGGTTGGGTTGGAAACGGACGGATGGTCCGGGGAGCTTCGGCTCGGTTCTGTTTGTTTGCGATTAAACTTGCATGTGCATAAGATAGGAAAGTTAAGGTGGTGGGTCTTTCGATATCGGGGAGTTCGATTGCACCGACACCGATATCGTGGACTCGGCGAGGTGGTTAGCACTTCGCCAGCAGAAGTCCGGCGGACCAGTCGGCAAGAGTACGCAGGAGTCCGCCTCGTGCACCAGGCGTTGAGGGCATACGATAGGTCAGACCAGTGTGCTTTACTGGTTTTGGAGGTGGGCGAGGCCCAACCCACCGCTTCCGTTTGCCACTACGGAGGTATCCTGGGAGGTAACGGCTCCGAAAGGGGGAACTAAAGGTCTGTGTGCACAGAGTCGGGTGTGTGAGTTGCACTGCATGACATAACATACCCACCATATAGTTGCATTTCATAATCATTCATAACAACCTTGACACCTAAAGTATAAGTGGAATGGGACGCTTATACATTAGGACCTGCAAAACGACCCCTTGGTCTATAAGCTTGTGTGGGCAAGTTTATAAATCAAAGGTTATTTTCAATATATAATAACCCCTGCTGTTTGATAACCGACACCCCAAAGTATAAGTGGTATGGGACACTTATACGATGGGAGCCTTGTAAAAGATCCCTTTGCTTATGTGTTCTCGCATAAGTGAAGGTTTAAATTCATTTAATTGCTTTTCTTACTGCTAGACCTATTACAACAACTTATTAACTGCTCACCTAATACAACTTGCTAGATTAGTTTCCGCTGCCATCTGTTTTCATGTTAAATCTCCACCTTCATGTCCTTCCCTTTCTTCCTCTCCGCTCGGTACCTAGGAGCCATGGGGGAAGGGGTAGGGGATGATAGGGCTTAGTCTTTATGACTAACGGTTTTCGAACCGCATCATTTAGGGGATCGTGGAGCCCAGCATGGAGGAGCAGCCCCAGAGATCGGTGCGCCTGGAGATGGGGCAGTCTAGCTCCGGAGTTCACACAGCCGGGACCGTGAGTCTCGACCTTGAGTAGTTTACTGTTTCGCTTCCGCATGAGAGACTTGTAGTGAGGACATTTTGTACCGGGCATAAGCCCGTATTTATAGTACTCTGATGGTTCTGTGGACACTCCCTTCGTGGAGCTTACTTATTTATATATGTGGACTGTTTACTACTACTTCAATAATTGTGCTACTTTTTGTGATCGATTTGGCCGGCAGAATCGGCGCCTTGTGGTGATGACCCTTCAGGACGTGAAGGTGTTACCGCAAAGCGGCGGTTCTGGGCCTAAGACCCCGGTGGTTGAAAAAGAAAAAAAAAAGGGGGTCTTACAAGTGGTATCAGAGCAGACATCGATCAGAAGGAAATAGCAGTCCACTAACCCTGGGTCACCCCCGCTCGAGTTTAGTTTGGGGACAAACTAAGCAGCGGAAGCAGTGGTGTGCCCATATGGGGATCACATATAAATTGTCCACCTTTAGGTAATATTTGAACGTTTTCTCAGCGTGTGTTTTTGTTACGCAGCCTCCAGCACGGACTACGCCTCAGGGTGGAGTTCCACAGGCTCAGGATGTTGCACCACCCCCACCGGCCCCCACTCCTTTCCTTCAGTCAGATATGGGACAGACCCTGACTGCCATTCTGGAGGCCTTCAGGGCCCAGCAGGTTCCGGTCCCGCAGCCCAATCCGGGGGCCAACTGGCTCAGCATCTTCCGGGGTCTTTCTCCCCCGTCCTATCTGGGGACAGAGTCGGCTGTTCGGACGGAGGAATGGCTGGATATCATGTACGAGATGCTGACCGGGATTCGGTGTCCATGGGAGGAGAAGGTGGCTCTGGTTGTCTCCTGCCTGGAGTCTCATGCAAAGAGGTGGTGGAAGACGCTGTTGGACACGACATTTGCTGATAGGGAGGTTGCGGAGATCACTTGGGAGGAGTTCAGGGCCGCACTGCTGGAGCATTTCGTTCCGCAGTCGGCTAGGGATGATTTGGAGGAGCGGTTCTTACAGCTGAAGCAGGGTACTCGGACCGTGGTGGAGTACCATCGAGAGTTTGACCACCTGGCTCGATACGCAGATTCCTACCAGCTGGACGAGGCAGGGTATATCAGGAGGTTCTACAAGGGCCTACGTGAGGACTTGAGGGAGGCCCTCTTGTTTGTATCTGACGGGCCCATCTCCCGGATTTTGGAGATGGCCAAAAGGATTGAGGCAGATTGGCACACCACCCGGGGCCGGAAACGGCCAGCAGAGGATCAGGGACGAAGAGGAAGGAATGACCAGCGGCGAGGTGCTGTACCAGAGGGGAGGAGGACAGAGGACCAGCCTCGTCAGGACGTGAGGCCGGAGCCGAGGGAACAGGTGGTATTGGCCCCTCCACCCCTTCGGATGCAGGAGATGCCGAGACCCGGGGGAATGGCGTATCCCCCAGAGTGCTACTTTTGTCATCAGATTGGGCACATTCGGAGGAACTGCCCCATGAGGGGGGCACCACCTCCAGCACATCAGGGCGGCCCACCAGCTCAGCATTACGGAGGCCGAGGAGGCGGCCGCGGTCGAGGATACCAGGGGGAAGATCGTAGACAGGGAAGAGAGCAGGTATATGCCTTGGACCTTGCACAGCCGCGGAATCCGGAGCAGGTCATCGCAGGTATGCCGAAATGCTTCTTTGTTTTCCTAGAATTTCCCCTTTAAGTTGTTAAAACTTTGAATCGCACTAGTTTGATAGCAAGGAAAGTAAAACTCATTATAGAACCCTAAGATATCTAATCACCCCAGGTATAGTCTTCATCAGCGGCAAGCCTGCCCGCACGCTGTTCGATACTGGAGCTACTCACTCCTTTGTGTCGGAGTCGTTCGTGGAAGGACTGGAAGGTGTGGAGCGGTTCACAGGCTCGAGGATGAGGGTGCGACTACCGGATGGATCTGAGCTCCTTACCACGGATCACTGCAATATGGAGGCGGAGATTGGTGGAAAAGCGTTCGAGGCTCCAGCGACGATTTTGAAGCTGACGGACTACGACCTGATCCTGGGCATGGTATGGCTGCACTGGAACTATGCCCAGATTGACTGCCAGGCAAAGAGGATCACCGTGAGACACGGGGACTCTTTCATTACCATTGAAGGTATAAGACCTGTCTCTCGTATACTCTTATCGTCGGTACAGGCCGTCAAGGCCCATCTGCAGGGAGAGGAGGTCTATCAGATTCTATTTGAGATGGCGGAGGTTAAGGAGTCGGTGACAGACATCCCGGTGGTGCGAGATTTCGCTGACATCTTTCCGGAGAAACTGCCAGGACTACCACCACACCGAGAGCAGGATTTTCAGATACAGCTTATGCCGGGGGCCAAGCCGGCGTCTAGGGCCCCTTATCGGATGGCCCCAAAGGAGTTGGCAGAGTTTCGGACTCAGTTGCAGGAATTAGTTGAGGCAGGTTTTGTTAGACCGAGTTCCTCGCCATGGGGAGCTCCGGTCCTGTTCGTGAAGAAGAAGGATGGGACACTCCGCCTGTGCATCGATTATCGAGCACTAAACAGGCTGACCGTCCGGAATACCTATCCGCTCCCACGGATAGACGAATTATTTGACCAACTGGAGGGGGCCCATTATTTTTCGAAGCTGGACTTGAGATCAGGATACTACCAGCTGCGGATCCAGGAGGAGGATATCCCGAAGACGGCCTTTAGTAGCAGATATGGCCTGTATGAGTTCACCGTGATGCCCTTTGGGCTCACGAATGCTCCGTCGGCGTTCATGAGTCTCATGAACCGGGTTTTCGAGGCTTACTTGGATGTGTTCGTCATAGTGTTCATAGACGACATCCTGATCTACTCTAGGACGGAGGAGGAGCACACTCGGCATCTGGCACTGACCTTGGAGAGGTTGCGGGAGCATCACCTTTATGCCAAATTCAGCAAGTGTCAGTTCTGGTTGAAGGAGGTGGCTTTCCTAGGCCACATCATCAGCGGAGCCGGGTTATCAGTAGATCCAGCAAAGATTCGGGCAGTTCGCGATTGGCCGCAGCTGAGGACAGCCACTGATGTACGCAGTTTCTTGGGACTTGCCGGTTATTACCGGAAGTTCGTGGAGGGGTTCTCTCGGATTGCCCTCCCCCTCACATCTTTGACAAAGAAGGAGGCACCTTTTGTCTGGACCCCGCAGTGCCAGGCGGCTTTCCAGGAGCTGAAGGACCGACTCATCTCGGCCCCTATCCTGGCCCTTCCATCCGGAAGGGAGGGATTCCAGGTGTATACCGACGCATCATACCAAGGGATGGGAGCGGTGCTGATGCAGAACGGACATGTCATAGCATATGCCTCCCGCCAGCTGAAGACCCATGAGAGGAACTACCCGGTGCACGACCTCGAGATGGGAGCGGTCGTTTTTGCTCTGAAGGTCTGGCGTCATTACCTTTATGGAGTCCACTGCGACATCTTCTCCGATCACAAGAACTTGAAATACGTGGACACTCAGAAGGAGCTGAATATCAGGCAGAGGCGCTGGGTGGAGTTCTTGGCAGATTATCAGTATGAGATGCACTACCACCCAGGGAAGGCAAATGTGGTGGCCGACGCGTTAAGTCGGAGAGCGGCCACTTCCGAAGCCGGGCCCCAGGTTATGTCTATGGAGCTGGTCCAGTCATTCAGAGACATGCAGATATCCCTAGTGTCCGAGGATGACCCAGATCTGTATAGGGAGTATCTGGCATCGATAGTGGCCATAGACGATATCCGGGATCGCATTCGGGACGGACAGAGGACAGATGCGTGGGCGGAGCCGATGTTCCGAGCTTTGGAGGAAGGTTCGACAGGAGATTATTCCCTGAGAGATGGTTTGCTCCACTTCAGAGGCAGAGTATATATACCTGCAGGAGACCAGATCCGAGAGGATATTTTGACGGAGGCGCATTGCAGCCGGTACTCCGTGCACCCGGGGATCACAAAGATGACCGCTGATTTGAAGAGGACGATGTTTTGGCCGGGCATGAAGAAGGACATTACGTACTTCGTGACCCATTGCGAGGCGTGTCAGTTGGTGAAGGCGGAATGCAGGAACCCCGCAGGACTGTTGCAGCCACTCCCGGTGCCGGAGTGGAAGTTTGACGACATAGCGATGGATTTTATACATGGTCTTCCCCGGTCTCGGACAGGGAACGACTCGATTTGGGTGATTGTCGATCGTTTGACGAAGGTGGCCCGCTTTATACCGATCAGGAAGGATGACTCGGTGGGAGTGCTGGTACGGAAGTTTGTGGAGCAGTATGTCCGATATCATGGCGTGCCCCGGACGATAGTGTCGGACCGCGATGGACGGTTTACATCCAGGGAGTGGCGGTCAGTGCAGGCATATTTGGGCACCCGGTTGACTTTTAGCACGGCCTTCCACCCTCAGACGGACGGGCAGACAGAGCGCACCAACAGGACCTTGGAGGACTTACTACGGCTGTGTATACTGGACCGAGGGGAGCCGTGGGAGAAGGTGTTACCGTTGGTCGAGTTCTCCTACAATAATAGCTACCAGTCCAGCATCAGGATGGCGCCTTATGAAGCCTTGTATGGACGAAAATGTAGGACCCCGCTTTCTTGGGTTCAAGACGAGGATCCGAAGCTGTTAGGATCGGATTTTGTGGAGGATACCGAGGCTCAGGTGAGACTGATCAGAGATAGGATGTTGGAGGCGCAGAGCAGACAGGCCAAATACTATGACGCCCGGCATCGTCAGGTGGAGTTTCGGGTAGGGGATCGAGTGTTCTTGAAGATCCGGCCCATGCACGGAGTCTCACGGGTGCGCGGTCGGAGGAAGAAACTCAGCCCTAGGTACATGGGCCCTTACCGGATCCTGGAGCGGATCGGACCCTTAGCCTACAGGCTAGAGTTGCCACCAGAGCTGGCAGCTCTACACGACGTCTTCCATATCTCTTCGCTGAGAAGGGCTCTACTACGCCCGGAGCAGCGAATTTTGACCACAGAAGGGCCGGTAGCTTCAGACCGATCTGTTCACTTGGAGCCGGTTCGGATCGATGACAAAGGAGTGCGGATCTTGCGCCGCAAGAAGATTCCCTTAGTCAAGGTTTTGTGGAAAAATCACGGTCAGGAGGAGCACACCTGGGAACCGCAGGATCTGATGAGGCAAAGATACCCGGAGTTGTTCAGTCAGGTACATCTCACCACCTCTCGGTATACTATAAACTGCCTTCTTGTTTTGGAATGTTAAGACTAGACAAGGGAAATCTAGGACCTAGGTATGCACACTTAATCAGAATGGTAGGGGCTAATCTTTTGTTTATTGGGGAGATTGTCTTCGTTATCAAACGAACGATCGCCTGAACCCAATAGAAAGATCGAATGGGATGTTACAAGATTAATTCGTTCCGATAGAAATCCCCGTAGGCTCAACCTCAATTTCGGGGACGAAATTTTTGTTTTGTTTATTGGGATTTGTAACATCCCATTTCCGGCTAGACCCCTAGGAGTCAGATTTGTCGTGACGGAACCCTAGGAAGCCCAAAATTGGAAATAAAGCGACCAGTATTGCGGGTCACGGGTTGGTCACGCCCGTGACCGGCCCGTCACGCCCGTGACCTGGGCGTGTCTACTTCGACGATCGTCGATCTCTACGAGACGATCGTCGAACGCGCTGTCTGGGCATGTCACGCCCGTGACCAAGACGACACGCCCGTGACTTGGGCGTGACTACTTCGACGATCGTCGATCTCCACGAGACGATCGTCGATCGTGCTGACGGGGCATGTCACGCCCGTGACCAAGGTGTCACGCCCGTGACCTAGGGCGTGACCCCATCGACGATCGTCGATCTCAATTCGACGATCGTCGACCTCGAAATCTGCTGTTCGGGCCTGTCACGCCCGTGACCCAAGATGTCACGCCCGTGACCATCCATCGACGATCGTCGATCTCAGTTCGACGATCGTCGAACCCAGAATGGGCTACCCGGGCCTGTCACGCCCGTGACCTATGTGTCACGCCCGTGACATTGGCCGAAACGACAGTTCAGGCCCGAAATAATTCTAACGCGCGTGGAAATAAATGTTGGCTTGGGAAGTTACACCAGGAGTAATTTCAGGCCGTTTTCCTTCTGTAAATAAATAATAAATAAGGAAAGGGTGGTCCAATAGAAAACCGCCAGCTGGATACACCGGTTCAGTTTTCCACCGTTTCTTATCCCTTCACCGTAACCGAAACGTTAAGACATAATGGCGGTTACCATTTCATCTTCCCACTCCCTGAGTTATAAAAGCCCACTTAGGGAAAGAGGAGAGGTTTACACGCTCAAGCAAACGAAGCAGATCCTTGTTCTTGCTGTAAAGAGGAGTTCAGCAACGCCACCACCGCGCCATGGCACCTCGTCGCTCTTCTCGCCTCCAAACCGCGAACAAGGTCCTCCTCTACTCCTTCTCCTTCATGGGTAGATCTTAGGATTCTTAGGAAGGAGATTCGCGCTCAACGGAGCCGGATCCATCTCTCGTTTTCATGGAAAAACCATGAAAAAGATATTTCGAGTTCGCCGGAAACCGCCACCTCCGGCGGCCAAACCACCGCCGACCGCTAGCCATCGCCTCAACGGAGGTGGTGGTGGTGGCGGCTGGCCAGGGAAGTGACCGGACGGCCGGCAACTGATCGCGGAATGCTTACAGGAAAAATGATTTTTCCTGTGTCTGGTTTTCGGGTTCATGAAGAAGATGAACAGTAAATCGTTTTATATTTATAAATTATGTAAATAATTTTATAAGGAAAAATATACTCGGTTTAGTATATTTTAAGGCTGCAAAATGAGGCACTTAGAGGCCGAATTAGGAAAAATGACCAGACACAAAAGTTGTAGCCCTCGGGGTCTACTTTAATTTAAAATTGATTTTATTCAATTTGGGTGAGTGGTTTGAACACAGCACTCATTTTGGTGGGATCAAGACCTAGGCTAACCAGAAATTGAATTGGTTGCCTACGGTTCATAACAGGTCCAAATGACTTGAAATTTGGACTGGAGGTCTATAATATGTACATCGAGAGGCTGTCCAAAAATGAGAATTTTTGGAGAACTTTTGCCTAAAGTTTTTGTAAAAATTTAATAAACAATATAAAATTAATTAGGAGATGAAATTAAGTCCAAACTCCCCCAAATTTTGGGTGGTGGTCCCTGGCATCAATATTAAGATCTGTACAAAATTTCAACTCGAATGGTCGAGTTTTGAATAGGGAAGTATCAAGTCCTAGATAGGTCTTGGCGAGGGGTACTTTGGGGAAAAGTACGATTGGGGATGGAGTGGACAAATCTCCTCAAAAGAGGCTGATGTTGTTGGCCACTGATTTGTTGGGACTATGTCTACCCTCTTGGGTAACATGGTGTGGCTTAGGGTGGACTTTACCCTAAGAGATTGGCTCAACTCCAACGGGTGGGAGTTTGAGGTTTGTGAAGGACATAGGAGCAAAAGCTCTTGTATGCCCTTGAAATTTGGAGGAGAGGGGGATGATATGATGAAAACCCTCTGGTTGAAATAGTGATGGATTTGGAGGTAGTTAGGTACCTCAAAAGTCGAGATGTCGGATTAGGATAGAAATGTAATTTAGTTATTTTAAGTACTAAAGCTAATCCAAAAATTATGAAACTCGGGAGGAGGGGGTTTTAGGATGTTTTAGACTCATGGTAATTTTCTGGAATTTTATGATTAATATATATTATACTTCATGTGTTAAAGAACTATTAGCCCAATTTGTTGTTTCAATTATTTGGAGGCTTTACATTAATTATAATCAGTTAAAATTCTGGATTTAGATCTTGACTAGTAGAACATTGATCCCTGAATTTTTATAGAATGTTATGATGAGTGAATCTAGTACATTATTCACAAAAGATTGGAAGGGCTTTTATGTTTAAAAATTAATTATGGATAAAATACTTGCTGGAAAATTATGAAACTTAGCCAGTGCAAATTTTAGGCCTTATTTATCATGTCATAATTTATTTAGAATTTTTGGAAGAATATTTTCTGTACTTGATTCATAAACTATAGAAAATTAGAGATTATTTCCAAAATAGTTTTCATGTCATTTTGATGATAGAAAAATTGTGATACTGAGGATTTAGCCTTCTGAGATAACCTATTAATTATCATAAATTTGCTGGACATCTTGCATGAATAGTTAGGGTAGTTCATGTTCAAACCGGTAGTCCTTGGATTTTTGAGGAATTTAATTAAATGCCAAATAAATTAGGAAAATTTCCATTTTCTGGATTTAGGGTGTTTATATCATGGGAAGTCTCCAGTAATTAATTTAGGGCATTTGGATGAGTAATGGACCATTGCATAACCGGTTCGACATGTAGATTAGGTCGGTCTGCATATAGCAGTTTGTGATATGCAATAGGACATGATCTGATGAAGATATTAAGAGTAGTGAGTAGTGGTGATAACTAGAGTTAAGAAGTGCTCGGGCTCGACGAAAGATCGTCTTCCCCGAGGAGTGGAAGGTTTAAAAATCACCCTAGGATAGTCTATCGTAACATGAGAAGGGAATCGGGCTAAGGAAAAACAACCAATAACAATAAGTGCCTTGCGAAAGGGAACTTCGGGCCGTAATGCACCGTCTTGGTTCCTAGTGCCCCTTGAGAGCCCTTCACGGGGTATACCGGGGGCAGTCCTGGGCTGACGTAAACTGTAATAACAAACCGACAAGAGTAACTTAGCAACTAGGGCTGCACTCTTCACAACACTGTTGACACAGGAAGGTTGATGAGAGCTTCGGCTCGGTTGATTTGGAAACGGACGGGGTGGTCCGGGGAGCTTCGGCTCGGTTGGGTTGGAAACGGACGGAGGGTCCGGGGAGCTTCGGCTCGGTTGGGTTGGAAACGGACGGATGGTCCGGGGAGCTTCGGCTCGGTTCTGTTTGTTTGCGATTAAACTTGCATGTGCATAAGATAGGAAAGTTAAGGTGGTGGGTCTTTCGATATCGGGGAGTTCGATTGCACCGACACCGATATCGTGGACTCGGCGAGGTGGTTAGCACTTCGCCAGCAGAAGTCCGGCGGACCAGTCGGCAAGAGTACGCAGGAGTCCGCCTCGTGCACCAGGCGTTGAGGGCGTACGATAGGTCAGACCAGTGTGCTTTACTGGTTTTGGAGGTGGGCGAGGCCCAACCCACCGCTTCCGTTTGCCACTACGGAGGTATCCTGGGAGGTAACGGCTCCGAAAGGGGGAACTAAAGGTCTGTGTGCACAGAGTCGGGTGTGTGAGTTGCACTGCATGACATAACATACCCACTATATAGTTGCATTTCATAATCATTCATAACAACCTTGACACCTAAAGTATAAGTGGAATGGGACGCTTATACATTAGGACCTGCAAAACGACCCCTTGGTCTATAAGCTTGTGTGGGCAAGTTTATAAATCAAAGGTTATTTTCAATATATAATAACCCCTGCTGTTTGATAACCGACACCCCAAAGTATAAGTGGTATGGGACACTTATACGATGGGAGCCTTGTAAAAGATCCCTTTGCTTATGTGTTCTCGCATAAGTGAAGGTTTAAATTCATTTAATTGCTTTTCTTACTGCTAGACCTATTACAACAACTTATTAACTGCTCACCTAATACAACTTGCTAGATTAGTTTCCGCTGCCATCTGTTTTCATGTTAAATCTCCACCTTCTTGTCCTTCCCTTTCTTCCTCTCCGCTCGGTACCTAGGAGCCATGGGGGAAGGGGTAGGGGATGATAGGGCTTAGTCTTTATGACTAACGGTTTTCGAACCGCATCATTTAGGGGATCGTGGAGCCCAGCATGGAGGAGCAGCCCCAGAGATCGGTGCGCCTGGAGATGGGGCAGTCTAGCTCCGGAGTTCACACAGCCGGGACCGTGAGTCTCGACCTTGAGTAGTTTACTGTTTCGCTTCCGCATGAGAGACTTGTAGTGAGGACATTTTGTACCGGGCATAAGCCCGTATTTATAGTACTCTGATGGTTCTGTGGACACTCCCTTCGTGGAGCTTACTTATTTATATATGTGGATTGTTTACTACTACTTCAATAATTGTGCTACTTTTTGTGATCGATTTGGCCGGCAGAATCGGCGCCTTGTGGTGATGACCCTTCAGGACGTGAAGGTGTTACCGCAAAGCGGCGGTTCTGGGCCTAAGACCCCGGTGGTTGAAAAAGAAAAAAAAAAGGGGGTCTTACAAGGTTAATGTAAGCCATAAGACTAAATGGAATACAAGAGTAATTAGAAATACTCTAGAATTACACTTACACTCACACTCCTCAGTGTTGTGGGAGTTAGGTTGGGTCTCACGAGCGGTAGGCTCGGTGGTTTTTGTGATTGGCAGGTTAGCCTGGCGAGCCGATAGCTCAGTAGATATTTGTTACGGACCGGTTAGTCCGGGGATCTTTTGCTCGGGGGAAATACATTAATATTGCATGTGCATAAAATATAAGGTGGTGGGTCTTTGTATTGGAGATTCGTCGCACCGACACCAATACGTTGACTCGGCTAGTATGGTTTAGCACTTAGCCAAATAAAGTCCGGTGCGCTAGCCAGCAAGAGTACGCAGGAGCTTCGCTTAGTGAACCAGTGTTGAGGCGTACGATAGGTCTGACTAGTAGTGCTAATACCGGTCTAGAGGTGGGCGAGGCCCAACCCACCGCTTTCGTTTGCCACTACGGAGGTATCCTGGGAGGTTAGGCTCCAAAAAGGGGGAACTAAAGGTCTGTGTGCACAGAGTCGTGTGTGTGAGTTGCACTTGCATGTTCATACCATAGCATACTTGCATGACCTAGCATAATCATTGCATATAACCCTTAACACCTATTGTATAAATTTATATGGGACACTTTATACAATAGGCCTTGCAAAATGACCCCTTGGTCTATAAGTTTGTATGGGCCTTCCTATAGATCATGGTTACTTACTTAGTTTACCCTCTTGTATTTATACTTTCTCACCTTGTTCATGTGTATACTAATATTGCTTACCTATTATTTGCTTACTTATACTTGTTGTGCTTTTATACTCATGATAGGCTAGTTCCGCCGTCACCTGCTTTCTTTGTACTCCCCACCTTCATTATCTTCCCTTTCCTTCTCCCTACTCGGTGCCTAGGAGCCATTGGTGGAGGGGTGGGGGATGATAGGACTTAGTCTTTTTGACTAACTGTCGTTAACCAAATCATTTTAGGGGATCGTGGAGCCAAACCTGGAGATGCAGCCCCAGAGGTCGGTGCGCTTGGAGATGGGACAGTCTAGCACGGGAGTTCAGGCAGCAGGGACAGTGAGTCCCGATCATTATTAGTTACTATAGATTTGCTTCCACGTTGAGTGACTTGTAGTGAGGATCATGATGTATCGGGTAGGAGCCCTCTTATTAGTACTTTTATTTATCGTTACTGTGGTCTCTCCCTTCGTGGGGATTTATTTTATTTTCATGTGATTTCTGGTGGACTGATATTTGAGTTCTACTTTACTCTTTGTACTCACTCTTCTCTTCTGCGATCGGTATGGACGGTAGGATCGGCATTTTGTAGTGAAGACCTTCCTGAGTGTGTTGGTGGCACCGCAAAGCTGCGATTCTGGGTAAAAGACCATGTTGGTTTTGCAAAAAAAAGGGGAGTCTTACACGGGGCTTGTGTTCAGTCCCACATTACTTGTTGTATTCTTCTCTCTCCCCCATTTTGTATAAATAAGGTGGCATACCTTTGTATTATTTATCTTTTTGGAGCAAAAAAATTTGCCTTTTATTTAGCTCATTTTACATGGTATCAGAGCTAACCGATCCTTTGCTCCAGATTGATTTTTCAGGTCTTAGGTAGTCCGAGCGGGCTCTTATTTTCTAACCACTCGCTCTTCTTTCTTCTCTCTGTGGTTTTCTCTCTTAAGCCGTGGTCTTCTTCTCTTTTCGCGGTTTGTTTTCTCTTAAACGCAATCTTTTCTCCTTTGTTCTGGTTTGTTATTCAGTCTCTTTATTCGAGTTCACGGTCTTTTTTCTTCTTACTACTTATGGTCTCCCTCCCGCCCTCCCTTTCCCAGTTGCTCTTTTTGCGACTTGTTCTTTATTCTCGCGACCTCTATTGTGTTCGCATGACCTCACTTTCTTTTCGCGGCTTCCTTTATTCGCTTGCTCCTTTCTGCGACTAGTTCTTTCCCTACTTTTCTATAATGATAGCATTTTGATGGTGGATGTTATTCATCATCCTAAACATCAGCTTTTCCTTTTCCTTTCTTGAATCCAAATTCTTTCTTGTTAAAAAACTTCTTGAACGAATTTCTTCTTTCAGGGTTCCTCATAAATCTCTTAAACTTCTTTACAAACAAACTCTCCTCTCTTCTTCATTAGTTTCATCTATTTCACTTTCCTCTTCCTTTTTGGATTTTAACACCAATGCTTTCTTTTTAGGCTCCAAATTGTATTCTTGTTGTTGAATCCTTAACTCCACCACATGAGTTTTAAGATTCTCAATTTGAAGAGTCTTTAGATCGTGTGACTCCGAGATGACAGTCACTTTCGGATTGAACTTTGGGGGAAGCGATCTAAGAATCTTCCTTATTAAATCACCATTTGATAAGTTTTTTCCAATATTTTGGAGTCATTAACAATTTTACTGAATGTTGTGTATATGGAATCTATATCTTCATAAACTTTCATCTTGAACTTTTCAAATTCTGACTCTAATTGGAATAACTATGAGTCATTCACCTACAATGTATCTTCATGAGTAACTTCAAGTAAATTCCAAATATCATACGTAGTTTCACATGCACACACCCGATTAAATTGAGTTCTATCTAACGCACAGAATATAGTATTCATTGCCTTTGAGTTTTCTAGTACTTATAGTTTGTACTAGTTATAATCCCTTGCCCCTCAGTAAATGCGTGATCGTTATGCGTCATTACTCCCGGTGGTGAAACCGTTTTGGAGCAATCTCGCTTTGATACCAAGTGTTGGATCTAGAGGCGCCCTTAGAGGGGGGTGAATAAGGGCAAATAATATTTTTTTTCACAAATGTAAACCTTAGGTAAAATAATTGAGAAAGTTAAGAAGATTTTTTTCACAACCAGAATATATTTCAAACAATCAGAAATTTAACGAAAATGAAATGATGGCTTTATTTCATAAGTAATGAAAACATAAACAATGATTCCAATAGAGCTTGAAATCAAAGCTACAAATGGAAACTTCTTTTGAGTTTTCACCGGTCCTTCTCCCAAGGACAAGTAGGCTAAAGCCTATCTCTCCCTAGATATAACTACTAGCCTCCCCCTAGATCACTCCACGACCTAGTTGTTGCACAAAAGGCGATGATTCCCCCCTAAGCCACACACGGACCTCGTCGTCATGCACAAGGCGGCAATTTCTCTACCAATTACAAAGAATAAAGAAAAAAATTACAAAATAGAAATCTGAAATGAAAAAATCCCTCTTATTTAGATCACTTGAAGAATACGATGAATCCTTTCAAAGGACGCTGGAGTTGTATAGACGGAACGGCCTATTCTTCGCTCTTGAACTTTCTTGCACACTTTGGTGTTTTTTTTGGTTCCACAGAGTTATCTGGCTGAGAATTCTCAACACAAAAGCTCCTATAGGTGTGTATTACGAAATGCATGAAATGTAGTCCTTTTAAGCAATCTGCACTATTGCCCCGCGATAGGTAGATATCGTCTGCGTGATATCTCCTTAGTCTGTCATGTGCCCCACTCTACAGTAACTGTGCCAGAATGATGGTGATCATGCTGATCGAGCCCTATCACCTCGTGATAGTTAGATATCACCTAGCGATATCGGTGAATAATGCGTTGTGCCTAAAACCGTCATGAAAATGGCTGATGTCATCAAGATATCGCCCGATGATAGATAGCAATTGCCTGCGATATCTCTACCTTTGAAAATGCTGCAGCTCAATGTCAATCCAAAATTATCAGAGTATTGATCTGGAGATATCTGCACACTATAAACACACTATGATCAAATACATTCAAGATATGTTATTTTCAAACAAAGGAATACAGAATGTATGCTCCAACAAAAATTCATCGCTTCTAATCAAAAAACTTTTCATACACTTGTCCTTCAAAAACCCATTAGAAAATAAAATTGATTTAGACTTAAATTAAAATATTAAGAGAGCATAAGTAGTAGTTTGGATTTTTTTTAAAATTTATTTTAAGTTAGAGATTCTATAATTCAAATCTATTTTTGTTTGCAAAATTTACCCAAGCTTGTTAGCTAGTTAAAAGTCTTGAAAAGTCGATCTTAGCAAAATTTCTCGCTCTTTTCAATTTACTTTCATAATTTACAACTTATCTTTTAATTACCTAAATTTTATCTTTAGATTTCTTTTGATTTAATAAAATTTAGTTTTAATTAAAAATTTTATTAATGTCATATGAATACTTCTCATTTTTTTGCTCTGCAATAACAAAAGTTTGAGTATGAGGGTATTTGATAAGTAGTATTTAGGTTATATTTTATTAAAATATTTATGTTATTTTAGTATTATGGTACTTAGATTAATGTTCGAAACCAGGCTTGGGCAACACATTGCGAATTCCGGACCTGGCCGTGATGGCGACGCTGTCCCGCCATTGGTTCATGATAACATTGTTGTTGCGGTCGTTGATCCCCAACATAGAGAGTTTTTTGATTGGGACGATAGTTGCCGCAAGCTTGAAGATGGGATTCTACCGTGACATCCATCGCCAACGCCGTGCCAACTCCCGCTACATGTTATGCACGTCGTCCGTTGTTATCATCATATAAAATTATATGATTATAAATTAAATATTTATAATTATATTTTTAAGCATTACTTTTATGCATTTTCTATTATTATTTCTATTTCATGTATGTGATGTAAGACCCCCCTCCCTGAACACAAGACACGGTATGAGGGGAGGCTTATGCCCAGAACAGTCATCTTGCGGTAGCGTTAGCACTCGGGCTAACCTTTACCACAAGATGCCTATCCTGTCGGCTATAACCAATATCAAACATTGTCAACCCAACCAAACATATAATATGAAGCCAAATTCACACATAAACATATAGTCCAAAAGTACAACACATAAAAGAAGCTACATCAAGCTCTATACTATCAGAGTACGAGTAAAACTTGCCCAAAAGGGGCTACATCAAAAGTCTCTCGAAGACTCATATTAGTCACTAACGGTAATGACGGTACCGTCCCTTCAGGCCCTGTCGTCCTTGCCTGGTTGTCCTGCTATAAAACCTGCTACTGTTCTGCCTGCGGGGTTTCCTTCTAAAAAGGAAGACGTAGCAACCATTAGTCATAAAGACTAAGTGGCTATCACATCCGCTCCCCCGGTGACTCATCGGCACCGGGCAGAGAAAAGAACAGGATACAATATATTTATATAAAACAATAGTACAAATAAGTGGTATAGAGTGATTAGAAATCAATGTATATATAGCAGCACAATAAATGAGCAAATCATTTTCCCTAGAAGTTCTATCATCTACAGCAGAATATGAAAGTGTAAATCTATAACAAAAAGTAATTCAACTTATATGAATGCCCATGCAGACATATAAGTTGAGGATCGGCTCAATAGTAAAGTAACTCATCGTATAAGAGTGCTCATACAAACTTATACGATGAGAATCTTGTGTGTATGTAATGTAATGTAATGATATGTATGCAATGCAAGACTCACCCATGGACACGCACATGCAATAGCTATGTCGACACAGACTTGTAGTTCCCACTTTTCGAGACGGTAGCTAACCTCCCAGGCATCAACTGTCATGGGCAGAGAGTGACAGTGGAGAGGGCTTCTCCACTACTAGGCGGGCATCCACACTACCAAGCTTAGGCCTCAGTATGCCTCAACGCAACACAACAACGGAGCTCACACGCGTACTACGGCACAACAGGAGTCTCGGGTAGATGTGTACCGAGAACCAAGCCCCTAACTGGCCAACGTTGTGACCCAGAAGGAGCCTCGAAAAAGGCACCAGGACCAATCACAACCGTTCACTTGGCACGGAAGGAGCCCCGGGAATGAGCACCGAGGACCAAGCCTAACCGCCCAAGGTCTAACCATCAACTCCCGTCGGTGTGACGACTGGCGAGTCCGTAGACCTGCCACACTATCCTTAACACAGGATTACGACACCACGTATCGACTCACATTGCATGCAATTTCACACCTTGAGCTCAACAGCACACAAGGGCTCCTCACTGAGTCCCTTATCAACACAATCGATCAAGTGCGGCAAACACTCACGCACTATCAACCCTTCCACATTTTTTTTCATCCAAGCATTCAAAGGTTCCTTGTAAACCTTAGGTGGCAAGCCACCTAGTACAACATAACATCACTCACTACTACCCGTAGAGAGACACGACCCTATGTAGTGGACTACAATACACGTTCCATTGACCATATGTATCCCGTGAGTATGTACTAACCTTATTCAATCCTCTTCCACATAATAATCATCGCTTTGCTAGTGTCAAGCTCATCCTTACCTGTTCACATAACTTGTTTGTTTATACAATCCAACTCATCAACCCACTAGTTCACATAAGGATCTATCAACCAAATCATTTCGTTCAAGTACATTTAACTTCGCCATTTGATTACAAAGGATCTATCCAACAACTCACAACAATCCCTCTACCACCTCCTATCATGGATTTACTTAAATCTGAGAACAAAACGTGCAAAAAATGAGTAAAGTACAAAACTTCAAACAGAGATTCCTGATGCTACAGGAATTCAGTGAAAACGTTTAACCCCTCATTGGAAAGGTATTTCCAAGGGCTACGACTTTTGTATTCAGTACCTCACCCAGATCAGACCGTAACACACTTGAAATCGGCTTCAAAGTTCGCTGCGTATAGAATACTGTTTCTTCACACTTAGCTTGGCAACTACCAATTTCAATCAGACTTTCCTGTGGCTACAGACTTCTCCTGAAGACGTGTAACCACTCGTTGGAAAGGTATTTCCAAGGGCTATGGCTTTCGTGTTTAGTCGAAAGTCTAGATCTGTCCATATCATATTTGAAAATGGCCACGAAGATCGCTACGTGCAGAACACAGATTTCTGCACACATCTTAAGGCGGAATGAACGGCATAGGTTCGTCTTCCTCCTCTAGGCGATCTTCCCAATTCACATCAAAAATTCCTCCTCCCTTATTCACCCTCATAAGGCACTTCTCTTCACGAAACCATCCCTCATCTTCACATAAAAGGAAGGAGAGGTTGAAGACACCACTATCCATAGAGCACAAGCCCTAGAATGACCTCTTCCTAGGGAAATCATCATCTCGCAAGTCTAGACTCTTTTGAGTCAACGTCTCACCTAGAAATATTTACAGATCTAGCACCAAGGGAGAGGGGAGGAAGCTCACCTCGTTTCCGGCATTTATACCATTTCCGGCAAAGGATCTCGTCACCCTTCTCGACGACATCTTCTTCTCCTCGGCGGCGATGGTTCTTCACGGATGAAGGTTGGCTCAAGCACCAGTCTCTCCACAGAAATGGCTTGGAAAGAGGATGAAAAACATCTAATTTCAGAAATCCTATATATATGGAACCAACACGGGTAGGGACACGCCCGTGTCCCTACCCGTATCCTGCTCAAGCGAAGCGTCGTTGACGGTTCGTCTGCCGTTTAGACACACAAACACGACTAGGACATGCCAGTGTCTCTACCCATATCAACGTGACACGGCCGTGTTCATGCCCGTGTCCTACCCATGTCCTGTTCGGTAAACACGGTCGGCTTCTTGGAGACATTCACACGAGTAGGGGCATGCCCGTGTCTCTACCCGTTTCCTGCTCGAGAAACACTTGGACGCATGTACACGGGTAGGGAAACGCCCATGTCTCTACCCGTGTCCTGCTCGGGAAACACGATCGACGATGTCAGTTACACACACGGGTAGGACACGCCCGTGCCCCTACCTGTGTCCACATACATATGGGTAGGGACACGCCTGTGTCACTACCCGTGACCTTCTCTGGAAATTCCACGAATTTCCAATCCTGACACCAGAGTACCACATGAATATGGACACGCTCGTGTCACTACTCGTGTCCCACTCTGGACATCATTTCACCTCCCTTACACAAGTGTAAGCCTAGTTGCCAGCACTCCCTGAGCCCAAGCCAGCTCCCCTGACTTAAAAATATGCATGAGGGGCCTAGCGCGAATCGGGACGTTACATATAATGGGTTGCCTATAACCATCTAGGTTTTAGATTATTGATGTATGGTTGAGATTGAGTGGTGTACTATATATATATATATATGTTTGTATGGGTAATGAAAAGACAAGTTGAATGAAAAAAAAATTGAAAACCTAGAATTTTCCCTCTCCCCTTGAAAATTTCCTCTCGCTTGCTCTCTCCCCACACCCTAGCCGTCGGCCACTCTCTCCTCTCCTTCTAAAAACTTCGGCCACAACCCTCTCCCTCTCCTCTTCTTCCCTAAAGAAACCGGACACCCTCTCTCCCTCCAAAACCGAGCAGCCCCTTCTTTCCCCTCTCAATATTTTCTCTCGCCTCTCAATATTTTCTCTCCCCTCTCAATATTTCGGCCACCTCTCCAGCTCCTCCTCCCTACTCAAGATCTCCACCAATATCCCTCCCTCTCCCAAGAAAACCGACCACCACCCTCTCCCTCCAAAACCGAGCAGCCCTTCCCCTTTCTCACCAAACCCGACCTAGCCCTTTTCTCCTCTCCTTGGCAATTTCGACCACCGTCTTTTCTCTCTCATCCTTGAAATATTCTGCCATCAAGGTTCTCCCTCTCCTAGGGTTTTGCAAAGGAAAATAGCTTGCGTCTCCATCGTTCGGTGCGGATCCGTGGATTTGCGTGGAAGTAGATTTTACCACCGTCGTCGTGTGCCTCCTCCACTCATCTTTGTGGATGGATTTCTTGGGATTAGGTAACAAATTCTAAACATCTTCTTGTGTGATTCTTCTATATTATTGTGAGATTTGGTGGATTAGAAGACTAGTCCGGATTTATATTGAAATTAGTGCGTTAATAAAATTTGAATTGCAAGCGTTTATTTTCCAGATATTTTCGTATAACTTGGATCGGGTAGATTTCGTGAACGCTAGTAGAGATAAGGTTCATTACCCTAGACTCCACCTTGAGTTCAAGAGATTTTGGCCTACCTCGTAATAATTAATTTGGGATTGATTTTGGACTTTGTTGAAATCGCTATTTTTAGTCGGAATCTTCTTTAGCTTATTGGGATTGTGAATGCTTTCGGAAATTATTAATTTGATTAGCTAATTGTCTGGATCGTGTAGGACTCATTCGCTTGAGCGAACATTGACATATAGCCCTTGTTTGATCTCAAAAAGGAGTAACAACCCTTTGCATTGTGCATTGTTAAAGTTTGTGCCGCTAATTTGTTGAGTTCATCGGTAGTGTGTTTAGAGAGATATTGTGCGCTATGTATCCTGTTTAATTATCTGAACCAAAGAAAGCGTAGTATCTATCCCATCGGAGCCATTGGCCTGCATCAATTTGGTATCAGGGGGAGGTTTGTGAAAATTTCCTAATTGTCACCCTCCCCCTTTTCTTAGAACGGTGATACGCTCTTGCACTATCCGTGTCCAAAACAATAAAATAAATTTTTTATTTTTGGTCTGCAAATAGCGGCCTAAAATCTTTATTTTTCTACAAAAAAATCAAAATTTTTTTTAATAATCTCTTATTTATGTTCAGCAAGAAAATCCAAAAAAAAAATTATTACCCTTGTTATTAAGCGGGAACAAATCCATCTGTTATAATTTTATTGCGTCAGAATCACTGTTATTTGTATGCGCACAAGATCCCGGTAGGTTTTTCTGTCCTACCCCCACTAGATATGGCCCATGATGTTTATGTTTCCCGATTAGACTATTTGTATGCTAGAGTTATGGCTAATCACACCCCAGCTTTGCCTACATACTAGAGGAATACCAACCATCCCCACACTAGAAGAGAGGCACCCACTTATGACGGTTATAGGAATTCTCAAATTTTTAGGGACAGGCTTAAGGGAATGGAAATTTATTTTGATTGTCATGAATGGGACGACCACCAAAAGGTTATCTTCGCCCGAGAAAGATTAGTAGGTCAAGCCCAGATGTTTTGGCTAAACGAAGAGCACTGTGTGGGTGGTTATCAATATGCTTGGCCGCAAATGCGTACGTAGCCTTCTCACTTATCAATTTGACCCTGCCTACCTCCGTACTAATAGCACCACAGTCGTGAGCGAGTATAGTTATGGTACTAGAACCGTATCTACTTATAGGAGTGACCATATGCCTCAGGCTAGATCCTTTCCCCACAAAGGTAGGACTACCCAAAGTGTGTCTCTTTCCACCTTTAGGGAAAATTAGCAGTTTAGGTTCTATATTCTGGATTCGAAAGATGTTACTACTAGGGTTTTGGCTCCTTTAGCTTCGACATCTGAGCCTCCTAAGATTGTGTATGGTACCCCCTGAGGATTCTGATGTAGATGTGGTATCACTACAAGAAAAATAACTTTCAGTGACAAAATATATTTCGTCACTAAAGATGTATTTTTGTTACGAAACCCGATTTTGGCCACTAAATAGTATTTCTCATATAATTGATGAGTAAAAAACTATTTAATCACTAAAAAAAATCTTAGCGGAAAAAATAAACTTTTTGTCACTAAAAGTTTCTCTTTAGTGATCACATTATTTTCCGTCACTACAAATAATTATTTTTTTGTCACTAAATAACTCTATTTAGTGACAAATTGTTTGTCACAAATAAAAATACATGACTATTATTTAGTGACCAAAAAATATTAGGCACAGATAGAAATACTTAAAAATTTTAGTCATTAATCACAAAGTTTGAACATTCCTCGAAAATAAAAATATTGCATAACTTCCCTTGTATAAATAAAAGTCATTCTGTTAAAAATATTACAATTAATTGCAATGCTCGACTACTTAGGTTAGCGCTCCCACCATTTCCAAGAACCCACAGCGCACCCCAGCCTTCTCATTTGAATTATTATCTGTCTACATATAATTAGCCAAATTTTTGTTACAAAATTAGAAGTTGTGATTAAATAATGTCGTTATTGACTAATAATTTAGTGACTATATAAAAATTTTGACACTAAAAATTAAAATTTAGTAACAAGAATTTTTTGGCCACTAAATTGTATAATTACTGACTAACAAAATTAATTACTATTTTTTCCTAATAAAGAGACTTTTATTTTGTATCACTTCCAATCATTTCATTAAAATAAAACAAATTAATACACTCCTCGTACTTCCAATCATTTCATTAAAATAAAACAAATTAATACACTCCTCGTACGTGCCCTAAGGTAGTTTTTTTCTGCTCCCGTGTTGATCCTGCTTCTTTCTGCCTCGCGTGCCACCTTCTTCCTCTGGAATCGCTCGCAGCCAATCCTCTCCACCGCAAGTGATCTTCCCCAACGAAAAACCTGGTATTCTCCTCTCCCGTTACCGCTCACTGTTATCTTCATTCTCACGTGAATCAACATTCGCCGAGAAACGGTTATCGGAGAAAATTAACGTTTCTGTTCAACTTCCCTAAGTGCTGGCGGGTGATCATTTTCATCGACATTCTGTTGCAATCCCGCTGAACGAGGAGGCGGTGGCCAGACGGCAAGGGGGTTGGTGGCGATGCTAAGCCTGAAGGAAGGAGAAGAAAGCCACAGGTGGGCTGGGTAGGGAGAAGAAGTCGGGGAAAAGGGAGAAGATGAACAGGACTTCATATTAATTCTTGCATAAAAAGTCCAAAGGTACAATACATCGTACTTATATAATTCTAAAACTATCTGTTGCACAACGGTACAAAATACAACCTATTAATATTAAAATACTGGAATGATATCTTGGCGTTGAAAAAGATCCCATGGCTGGCAATTCCCTCAGCCTCTGCTTTGGTCTGACGTGGCCTGAGATGTTGATTTGGTCAATGATGACTCCTGCCCTTTGATCACCTGATGATGTGGAAGAATGGAGGGTGGATCGTTCCTGCTTGCTGTGCGGCTGATGCCAGGGCTTAAACATCGGAGATCTGAGACCACTGTACCTTTGTTCCCAACATTGCTTTCCTCTTCGAAAACGCTATCCGCAGCGTTTAATCTGGCGACTGGCCCATCGTCGGAGAGTGATAGGGAAAACCCCGTCTGAATCGCTGGGTGGACTAGTGGTGGAGGACGGTGCGTATGCGGAGGTTTTGTTGTTACCCCTTCTTCAGTGCCGGCCGAAATGGCTGAGATGGCAGTGAAAGGTGTTGGGGATGACAACCAATCGATCGGCAGGCTACAACTCTCGATTTCGGCTGAGCAACTGGGGGTGGATGGTAACGCCCTCTCCACTTCGGTGTGGTTGTGCTGGATGCGGTTTTCCTTTGGGATTGCGCTGAGTAGCAGTACATCCTTTTTTTATTTTTTGTGTGTGGTTGATGTGGTTTTGCTCCGTCGGCTTGATGAAATCTGGCGCTGCGTTCCCCCTTTCTCCCCCATTCCTGAAGATCGGTCATGCCTGGCTGATTGATTTCTTCCTGCAACTGTTATTTTAGGGGTGTAGATAGTTGGGTGTTATCCTGTAAATCTGCGATATCTTCCCTAGTGTTGTCCGATGGGGGAAGCCCTTGCCATTGTATCAGTGCTTTGGGAATTTCCTGGCCTTGTCGTAGAATCCGGCGTGTGTTGATAACCTCCATGGGCTGGTGCATGGGATTGTTTTCCCAGCTGAGCTCGGATAAGTTGGTGATACGAATCTCGGGATCCCCTATATAGGGCTTAAGTAAGGAAATATGAAATACTGGGTGTATCTTGGATGATGGTGGGAGGAGGAGTCTATAAGCTGTTTCTCTAATGACCTCGGTTATCTGATATATCCCGTAATATTTGAGTCCTAATTATTTGCCTGTTGTTTCTTCATGGTTAACTGGCGGTACGGATGTAACTTGAGTAACACCCAATCATCCTTGTTTAGTCGTAGTTCCTTCCGTTTCTTATCTACTTGTGCTTTCATATGTTGATGTGATTTGGCTAGATTCTCCTTGAGGCCGTTAAGGAGTTGCTCCCGTGTCTGTAATGTATCTTCGGCGGCTTCATTGTCAGTACTACATGCACAAAAATGGAGCAAACCAGGAGGAGGTCGACCGAACATGAACTCGAAAGGGGTCATATTGGTCGAGGAGTTATATGAGGTGTTGTAGTGGTATTCAGCAAGATTGAGGAAAAAAGACCATTTCTTTGGTATTTCGTGAGAGAAAATTTGTAAGTATTGTCCGAGGCAACGATTTATGCGTTCGATGAGCCCGTCAGTTTGTGGGTGGTAGGACGAGCTATATTATAAGAGTGTGTCTTGTAATCGAAAAAGTTCGGTCCAAAAATTGCTTAGAAATATAGTATCCCTATCTGATATGATCGTCTCAGGAATCCCATGAATTTTGCCTACACAATCCCAAAATTCATTAGCCACAGTTGGGCCGGTCATGGGGTGTTTTAAGGGGGCAAAGTGTGTGGCTTTTGACAACCTATCCACCACTACTAGAATGATGGTGTACCCGTTGGAATTAGGTAAATGGGTGATGAAGTCCATGGTTAGGTCGGCCCATAATCGTTTGGGGGTGGGTAGGGGTTGGAGGAGACCATAGGGTAGGTGATTTAATGACTTTGCTTTTTGGCAGAGGTCACAATTTTTGATGAATGTGGTGACGTCTTCCTTCATATTATACCAAAAAAATTGATTTTTGAGTCTGTGTAGAGTCCCTTGATTCCCAAATGTCCCCCCCCACTAAGCTGGAATGGGCCTCGAGGAGGAGTGGCTGTTTGATGTTGGATAGGTTTGGTATATATATATATATATATATATATATATATATATTTTTGTAAGTGATGAAGGTACCTTGTTTGTCCCAGTCGGGGTGGGCTTGTGGCTCTAGGAGGAGTTTTTGTGCCCATGGGTCACTGGTGTAATCGTTTTCCAACCCATCTAGCACTGTGAAGATGGGGTTGGTGATGTTTGTGAGGCTTAGTAAGGCCGTGTGCTCGGGTATGTCTGGTATCCGTGAGAGTGTATCTGCGGCTTGGTTGTTTTTGCCCGCCCGATATTGAATGACGAAGTCGTATCCTAGGAGTTTTGCCAAAAAAAATTGTTGTTCGGGGGTTTGAATTTGTTGTGTGAGAAGGTGATGTAAACTTTGATGGTCTGTTAAGATTGTGAATTGATGGCCGAATAAGTACTGGCGCCATTTTGCGACAGCTGCGGTGACAGCGTATAATTCCCTGATGTAAGTGGATTTTTTTTCCATGAGAGGTGAAAGTTTCTTACTAAAATACGCGATCGTTCCTGTCGTTTGCTTAAGAACGGCCCCAATACTGTTGAAGCCAAATTTGACCTCAACGAAAGTTCAAAACAGGGGTGCAGCCAGCGCCTACTTCTCTCAAGCCCTGCCCCTCGACCAGTAGCTAACGACCTAGGACTGACCCAAAGCCTCAGCAGGGAGGTCCCACCTCACACTCGGAAGATCTCTGAGAGCTTCCCCTCCAAAGCCAAAAGTTGGGCTAGGAGCTCCTCAGAAAGTACTGGAGATCTAGAGAAAAAATGAGAGTCTGCTTTCCAAGGAGCCCTTATGGGTCTATTTATAGCCTGTTGCTTATCTGAAGTTACTGAAGTACCCCTGGCTGGTCTGCCAATAGCCAATACCCGCTGTCTGAAAAGTGTTAAATGCAGCCCCTGAGGGTATAAGGGTAATTTTACCCGGGGGCAATTAAGACATTTTACCCTGACCCCGGGCCCCACTCGGCGAGAGCTCTGTGCCGAGAACCCTCTCGCCTTCCTTTGGCGGGAGCTAAAATGAAGTGTCAACAGTCTCATGTTAGGCCTCCCCCCGCCTTCTCGACAACTTCATCCTTCTCGCCGACTCTGTCGAGAGCGGATCCTGGCTGACTGAGAGTGAATGTTCTCGCCCATCTCCCGGTGAGAAATCTTCTAACCTCGATGTTATCGCTGGACGGCGTTGGGTGAATGGTGCCCACTCAACTCCCTTGCTGCTGACTGCGGCGTTGAGAGAGTGAAGCTCACTCAACTCCCTTGCGGATGACCGCGGCGTTGAGTGAGTGGAGCTCACTCAACGCCCTTTCCGCTGGATGCGGCGTTGAGTGAGTGAAGCTCACTCAACGCCCTTGCTGCTGACCGTGGCGTTGAGTGAGGGAAGCTTGCTCAACGCCCTTTCTGCTGGATGCGGCGTTGAGTGAATGAAGCTCACTCAACGCCCTTGCTACTGACAATGACGTTGAGTGAGTGAAGCTCGCTCAAAGCCCTTTCTGCTGGATGCGGCGTTGAGTGAGTGAAGCTCACTCAACGCCCTGCCTTCTCGCCTTCTCCTAAACGGGAGCTCCCCCGGCGTGAGAGCTCTTATGGCCTTCAGGCCTGAGCTAACTTATGGCTGGTCCAACCCCAACCGTTGTGCTTCTGGGTCCCACCCAGCGAATATGGGGTTGTACACAATCCCCGCTCTTTTTGAGCTAGCTCTGCACTCGAAAAGACACGTCCAACCAAGCAATATTCGCTGGGCACGTGTCACTTCAAAAGAAAATCTTTTGGTGGGCCATGCCACGGCTATATATACGCGCTGATAGATGGCCGAAAATCTGCCCCTGACCTTTATCGCTCCTCTGAGATCCCGTGCGACCTCACGATCCGCCCCAAATAGGTTGGTAAGCCACTCTCGCAGAATCTTCAAGAACGCATTAAGGCGTCCCAAGCGCAGGCCCTTTCCAGCAGCGCCCTAGTGGCTCCTTGGCTGGCGAGAGGAGCACCCATAGTGGAGCCTCCGCCGCCACCGCAAGTGAAGAAGAAGAAGAAGACCCCTCGGGACCCTACACGAGAGCACCGGGCCTCTCCAACTCCATCCCCAAGCCGCGCTGCCAATCTCCTTCTGCCGCCTAGGGTATGTCTTACCGACTAGCGGATTACTGTTCTTAAGAATCGGTCACTGAACCTTTCTTGGCAGGTGGTCCCGGAGGGTGGTGCTGGGCTTCCGCTGGTGCCCCCGGACCTATTGACGTCTCGCCTGCCGGAGGACCGGCTGCTGGCTCCGGAAAGAGCTCCCGCCGATGGTTCGGTACCTCCAGGTAGCCCCTCCTTTTTCGTCCGCTTTTCCTTTGGTTATTCTAACCCCTTGGGCGGGACTCTCGCAGCGCCTGCTTCCGCTTTCCCGGATCTTACCTTGCTGGAGACTTTCGCAGAGATTGCCCCCTGTGACGATCCTGCAATCAATCCTCACCCAGCAATCAATCCTCACCCTTCTGTGGGTGACGCGCCTGCCGACCCGTCCGTGACACCGGAGGTGGACTGTTCCGAGAAGGAGCGCGTCCCTCCCCATACTTCGGGCAATGCAGAGGGCACGGTGCGCGAGACCTTTCATCCGGGCCGTGGAAAGCCCCTCCATCTTCTGTTTGGGAGGGATGTCTAGGGAGAACACGAGCCTTCTCGCCTTCCCCCGGCCGACGGCTCTCGTCATGGTTCTGGTATTCCACACACTGCTTTTCCCCCTACCTGGTTCTTGCACTGACCGCCCGATTGCCTTTTCAAGGGATCCGGACCTGCGATCGGGGGCTGAAGAGGACGAGGACGATGACGGGGATCAAGAGGAGGATGGCGGTAGCTCTACCTTCCCCTCCTCTGATGAGATGGAAGAGATGCTGGTTGGCGCGGGAAGCGCGAGAAGGCGCGGGAAAAGGGTCGCGGCCATCCTCTCTAAACTTGCGCGGCGGGAGCAGGCCCAGGCCTACGCGGCGAGAGAGTTCCGCACATAAGTGGAGCAGAGGCTGGAGGCCCTGGAGCGAGACTAATTTCTAAGCGAGGCGGAGAGGCCGGGCTGCCCTACTGCGGGATCTTCCCCCGGGAGGTGCCTTACGCGGATACGAGACCAAGCTCGCCGGATCAATCTAGGGTGCACCGTGCTCTCCTCCTACTTCAACCCGCTGGGTCCCCCGAGGACCCGACAGCGAGAGCAAGGACGCTGGAGCTGGGAGCCTTATTTATTCCTGATATCTCGCCTCTCCTTACCTCTAGCCTTCCCTTCTCGCCATGTACCATGTTTTTAAACTGTTTTTCTTAATTGTTTTGGATTATGGACTGCTTGCGATATTGTGGGCTGCTTTTACTTGTCAACCGCTGTTGTCGTTGTTATCTTAAGTCTTGCCTAGCTAGAACCTACGTCGCTTTCGCTTTCGCCGTACCGTTCGAACCTTGCGCGGACTAGGGCTGTCGATCAGTCACTGTCAATTTGGCCGGGAACCGAGGCGTCGTTGACTTAGGGCTTGACAGCTGTACCTCCGCCGCCCATTTTCGGAAAAATCATCATTTATCCCAAAGCTCTATAAATAGGTGGATTTACCCACCGCATTTATTTCTCGGATCCGGAACCGCCCTCTCTCTCACTCTTTCACGTTCTGCCGAGCACATCTTGCTCTCGCCCCCTTCTCCTTGGTATCTCGCCTTCGAACACCTCAGTCACGATGCCTGGCGAGAACGAGGGACGTTCTCATTGTGCGGAAGCTTTTCAGAGGCACCGATTCCCATCGTGCCGTCTGGCTTTGGACGAGTACCAGTTGATCACGTCCCGATACGTTCCCGCCAACTTCTCTGCGAGAAACTCGAACAACAATGATAGGGTGAACACTGCGCGAGAGGGAGAGCTCGCGATCCCCCTCGAACACTTCGAGGTGGGCTTTTGCCTTCCTCTTTGGCCAGAGATGCGCCACGCCCTCCGCTACTATGGAGTCATTCCCGCGCAGCTGAACCCGAATTCGGTCGCCATCCTTGTAGCGTTCATCTGCTACATGCGATCCGAAAGGATAGAGTTCAACCTCTCGATCTTCCAGAAGCTGTTTACCTTCTGCGCGAAGGGGGGAGTTGTTTTCTTCTCCGGGCAGCTTCTCAAAACGACCGGTCTCGCCAACAAGCACCATCATTGGGGCGAGAAATTTGTTTTCGTCTCCGGCGACTTCGGGAACATCCCGCTCGCACCGGTTCAATACGAGGATGCTGCTTACAAGCCACACTCCTTAGGGTCCCGCGAGAGCGCGCTCCTTGAGTTCTTTGGGACTAAGGAGTTTGACGTCCCCTTCCTTAGGCAGGACGTCGACTCCCTTCTCCCCGTTCCTGCCGGCGAAGGTGAGATCTCGCTTCTTTTTTATTTTACTCGGTGTTTGTGCGTCCCTCGATGCTTAGTGTCTTTTGTTGCCTTCGTAGGAGAGCGGGAGATCCCCTTGCGCCAACCCTTCCCCGAGACGCCAACGGCCGAAGGCCAGACTACGGGAGATCCGTTGGCTCTCGCGAAGTCTGCGGCCCGCGCTTGCCGGGAAGAGCCAGCTCTGCCTCCGCCACCTGGTGCCGCGAAGAGGAAACCCAGTGACTTCTCATCTCAACGGGTGAAGAGGCCGAAGCCATCCGCCGCCGAGAAGGGGAAGTACCAGATACCTTCGCCCTCCTGACCCCCTCCGCCTGGCAAGTCTTTCGCCGAGATCCTAGCGGCGGTCAGCGAGATGAGGGACATCCCCAGGAGTAGTGGTGGGGTCCCTGCCGAGAACCTTCCGTCCTCGGCCAAGGCGGGTGGCGAGGTGGGCATCGAGATAGTGGCTGCCGCAAGCTCTGCCCAACCTCCGCCCGGGCCTGTACCAAAGGGGCACAGGAACTTTGGCATGGGCGTGAAGAGTCTAGACGCTGAAGGGAAGCCTTTGCTGCAATGGGACCCGGAGGCCAACAGAGTTTCGCTCTCGACGCTGCTCCCGAGCTGGGCGGAGGGCGACGAGGTCACCGGCGAAGCCTTCGCGCTTGGCTACGGCCTTTATAGCCGGGAGCATGCGGGCCTATACGACCAAATGTCCACTCGCCTCCTCGCTTTCGATTCTGTCCGGGCCCTGATGCGTGGGTTCGAGCTTGCGCATATGTGCGCTCGCCGAAGCATCACCATCGACCGGAATTTTCTTGACATGTATAAGGCGAGAGAGGAGGCAGTGGCTCAGGTGGCAGCCCTGAAGACCAAGCTTGAGGACACTCAGCGCCAGCTGTCCATGCGCCCGCCGGAGGAGGTAAGCGAGACCCTTTCCAAACTCAGTTCTCTCCTGTGAAATTCATACCACCATTTTCGCTGCTGATAGAACGCTCTTACGCAGGACTCTCCGCAAGTCGTGGTGCTTCGCGCGCGATTGGTCGGGGTGGAGTGCGAGAATGAAATGCTAAAGGGCCAAGTCGAGCGCTTGGAAACGGCGATAGCTACGATCCCGCCCCCTCCCACGCTCGATGAAAGGCTGAAGCGCCGAGATTATTCCGAGTATGACATCGACAAGCTCTTGCAGGTCAACGCTCAGGCGACTGCCAAGTTGATGATCGAGACCTTGCGGAACGTGGGATGCTTGGACGAGGGTGGCGAGACCCTGACCGCTCCCCAGCTCGTCCCCTGGCTCTTCGAGCCCATACCGAAACCCCCAGGAGCGCCTGACTCTTCGCCCTCAGAGGTTCCGAAGTTTATCGCGACTGCTGGCGAGGCTGTTGGCGAGACGCCCAGGGAGGATTCGGGCGAGAGCTCCTGCGACAGCTCGAGCTAGAGCTCGAGCGGTTACAGTGCATCTTCTTGAAGTCCTCTCCCCTTCTCTTTTCTTTTCTGGCTTGTAATGGGCGAGAGGCTCCCCCTTTTTGTAACACTACTCAATTTATAATGTAAATGTAACGGTTGGTACTTTGTGCTTCTCTTTTTTCTCCCTCTTTTTTTTCTTTTTATAACTGCTAAAAACGAGTGCTGCTCAAGAACGCTTTCGCCCGGGGCCCCTGGCCCCCCTCTAGGATAGTTTCTCTTAGCGGCCGAGAGGTGAGGATCTGCCGAGAGTTTAAGGTTCAGACACGTCGTTTTCGCGCTCTGCTGAGAGCCGTTTTCCGAGAGGTGTCCCTCAGGGGCCAAGATAAGACCGCCCCTCCTTTCCTTGAGCGAACGGTCGGTCCCCCTTCCTAGGCCCACCGAGAACTTTGTTTGGCGAGAAATCTCAGCAAGGGCCTCCTGGCCGGGACCTCTCCTGGCCGAGACCTCTCCTGGCCGAGACCATTTTGAGGTCTGCCCTTAGGACGCCTTTTGCCTAGCCTAGAATAACCGTGCCGAGATATTTCTAAACACTAAACTTCTCCCCCACAGGCGAGCCCTCGGGCCTGCCAGCTAGATAAGAGCCTGCGCATCGGGTCCACCTGGGGCCGAGCCGAGCTCGGGGTGTTGATGAAGATTTCATATCCAACCTCTCCCCCACAGGCGAACCTTCGGACCTGCCAGCTAGATGAGAGACTGCGCAGCGGGTCTACCTGGGGCCGAGCCGAGCTCGGGGTGTTGATGAAGATTTCATATCCAACCTCCCCCCCCACAGGCGAGCCTTCAGACCTGCCAGCTATATGAGAGCCTGCGAAGCGGGTCTACCTGGGGCCGAGCCGAGCTCGGGGTGTTGATGAAGATTTCATATCCAACCTCTCCCCCACAGGCGAGCCTTCGGACCTGCCAGCTAGATAAGAGCCTGCGCAACGGGTCTACCTGGGGCCGGGCCGAGCCGAGCTCGGGGTGTTGATGAAGATTTCATATCCAACCTCTCCCCCATAGGCGAGCCTTTAGATCTGCCAACTAGATGAGAGCCTGCACAGCGGGTCTACCTGGGTCCGAGCCGAGCTCAGGGTGTTGATGAAGATTTCATATCCAACCTCTCCCCCACAGGCGAGCCTTCGGACCTGCCAGCTAAGTGAGAGCTTGCGCAGCGAGTCTACCTGGGGTCGAGCCGAGCTCGGGGTGTTGATAAAGATTTCATATCCAACCTCTCCCCCACAGGCGAGCCTTCGGACCTGCCAGCTAGATGAGAGCCTGCACAGCGGGTCTACCTGGGGCCGAGCTGAGCTCGGGGTGTTGATGAAGATTTCGTATCCAACCTCTCCCCCACAGGCGAGCCTTCGGACCTGCCAGCTAGATGAGAGCCTGCGCAGCGGGTCTAATTGGGGCCGAGCCGAGCTCGGGGTGTTGATGAAGATTTCATATCATACCTCTCCCCCACAGGCGAGCCTTTGGACCTGATAGCTAGATGAGAGCCTGCACAGCGGGTCTACCTGGGGCTGAGCCGAGCTCGGGGTGTTGATGAAGATTTCATATCCAACCTCTCCACCACAGGCGAGCCTTCGGACCTTCCAGCTAAGTGAGAGCCTGCGCAGCGGGTCTACCTGGGGCCGGGCCGAGCTCAGGGTGTTGATGAAGATTTCATATCCAACCTCTCCCCCACAGACGAGCCTTCGGACCTGCCAGCTAGATGAGAGCCTGCACAGCGGGTCTACCTAGGGCCGAGCCGAGCTTGTTTGTTGATGAAGATTTCATATCCAACCTCTCCCCCACAGGCGAGCCTTCGGACCTGCCAGCTAAGTGAGAGCCTGCGCAGTGGGTCTACCTGGGGCCGAGCCGAGCTCGGGGTGTTGATGAAGATTTCATAAACCAAACCTATTATATCGTCAAGATGATAAAGGAGGTAACTGATCAAAGCAAGAGACATATCATGATAGCATTTGGGAAACAACAATATTTTCATATGATAATGTTTGATTACAACAGTACAATCCGCCTCTCCCCTTATGGGTAGAAGCGCTTTAGATCGTCACCGCTCCAAGTGTGGCTCAAGGTCCTCCCTTCCACATCCTGGAGGTAGTAACCTCCTTTTGCCAGAACCTCTTTCACTATGTAAGGCCCTTCCCAGCTTGGGCTGAGCTTGCCAACAGGGGCCAACCTCCCTGCCGCATCGACCTTTTTCAACACTAGGTCCCCTTCGGCGAATTGTTTGACTCTGACGTGTTTATCGAAGTACCCACCCATTCATCGCTTGATCTCTTATTGCCTGATGGCTGCAACATCCCGCAGCTCTTCCATCATGTCTAATGAGAAGCGCAACTCTTCTTCGTTTCCCAATCTCCAAGCCTCATCTCCTTCGCCTGCGGTCGTGACCCGCGGGGACCGAACCTCGAACTCTATGGGGAGGACATCCTTGCACCCATGAGAGAGCTTGAAGGGGGCTCACTGGTGGCCGTGCTCGGGGTCGTTCGCAAGGCCCACAGGATGGAGGGGAGCTTCTCTACCCAGTTTCCCCTCAGGTTCTCCACCTTCTTCTTGAGAAGGTTCACAATAATCTTATTTGCCGCTTCCACCTGGCCATTGCTCTGGGGGTGATGGACAGAGGCAAACCTGAGGTCTATCCCCTGTTGGGTGCAGAAGCTGGTGAACTCCTCACTAGCAAACTGGGGACCGTTATCCGTCATTATCGCTCGGGGTAGCCCGTGCCTGCATATGATTTCTCCCCAAACAAAGTTCCTGATGACCTGGGAGGTGACCTTGGCTAGAGCCTTGATCTCCAGCCACTTGGAGAAGTAATCGATCATGACCAAAAGGAACCTCCTTTGTCCACTGGCCGGGGGGAAAGGCCCGACCAAGTCCATCCCCCAAATGGCGAAAGTCCATGGTGACGTTATGCTCCTTAGTCTTTGAGCGGGCAGAAGCTAGAGGGGGGCGTACAACTGGCACTTTTTACATCTCCTTGCAAACTCTGTTGCATCCTTCCTTAGGGTCTGCCAGAAGTAGCCTTTCCTGACCACCCTTGCCTCTAGAGTCTTCCCCCCAGAGTGACTGCCGCACTCGCCTGAATGTATCTCCCATAGTATCTTTGGGACTTCTTCCTCGGTAACACACCTGGCCAAGAGTCTTGACAACATCTTGCGATGTAACCACCCTTCCAACATCAGGTAGTGAGCTGCCTTGCGCTTGAAGCTCCTTGTATCTTTCACTTCTTCCATCAGTTCACCAGTTGATAGGAAGGTCACCAGTGGGTCTACCCACGAGGGTCGTCAGCCTACCTCCACCAGCTCCCCTTCTTCGATTGCTGGTCGGAACAGTTTGGTTAAGGTCCCTCCTTCTCGAGGCCCGAACTTTGCCAATCGGTCGGCAGCCACGCTCTCCTCCCAAGGAATATGTTGGATTGAGAATGATCGGAAGCCCCCAATGATTGTCTTTACCTTAGATAGGTACTTTATGAGGGTAGATTCCCGAGCTTCAAACTCTCCTCGAATCTGCGATGCCACCACCATCGAGTCCGTGAAGACCTCCACATCATGGATCCCGAGCTCCTTTGCCAAACGAAGACCGGCTATCACGGCTTCGTACTCTGCCTGATTGTTGGTCACCGGAAAGTGATAGGCCACCGCCTGTTCTATAGCTACCCCTGGGGGCTTAGCAACACCACTCCTACCCCCATGGAATGCTTTCCCGAGGCCCCATCAACCATCACCTTCCACGCCCCCTGCTGACGCGGCTCCTCCTCCCCAATTTCAATAATATAATCTGTAAGAAAGTCCGCCACTGCTTGCGCCTTAATCGAGTGCCTTGGGACAAAAGAGATGTTGAACTCACTTAGTTCAATTGACCACTTGGCCAGCCTCCTCGAGTGCTCCACCCCTTCAAAGATCTTATAGAGAGGATGATCGGTTACCACCCTAATCATGTGCGCTTTAAAATATGGCCGGAGCTTCCTTGCCGAAATGATCAGAGCGAATGCTAGCTTTTCGAGGATGGGGTAACGGAGCTCCGCCTTCCTCAAGATCCGGCTTACGTAATAGATGGGTAGCTGCTTCTTCCCCTCCTCTCTGACTAGGACAGAGCTCACGGCTTCCGCTCCCACCCCGAGGTATAGGGCTAAGTCCTCCCCTTCTTTTGGACTCTGGAGTAGGGGAGCCTGGGAGAGCTGCCTCTTCAACCCTTGGAAGGCTTCCTTACACTCAGCTGTCCACTTGAATCTCTGGTTACCTCTTAACACTTTGAAGAACGATGAACACTTGTCACCAGACCGAGACAGGAACCTGCTTAATCCCGCCAGCTTATCTGTCAAGCACTGGACCTCCTTGGCATTGCGAGGTGATTCCAGGTCTAGGATGACCTTTACCTTGTCCGGGTTAGGTTCCACCCCCGCCGGGGTCAAGAGATGTCCGAGGAACTTCCCGCGGTTGGCCCCGAAGACACACTTCAAAGGGTTCAGCCTCATCTTGAACCTTCGGAGGGTGGTGAAGGTCTCTTCGAGGTCCCGCAGGTGTGAGCTCACACACTTGCTTTTCACCATCAACTCATCGACATAGACTTCCAAGTTTCTCCCCCTCTTCCCCTGGAAGACTCAATCCATCATGCGCTGGTATGTGGCCCCTGAATTTTTAATCCCAAAGGGCATCATCTTATAGCTGAAGCATCCTTCCCTAGTGATGAAGGAGACGTCTTTGACGTCAGGGGGGTGCATGCGAATCTGGTGATAACCTGAAAAAGCATCAAGAAAACTCATAACAAAAAAATTGACGGCTGAGTCAACCAGCGCGTCGATTCGAGGCAGAGGATAGCAATCCTTGGGGCACGATTTATTTAATAAAGAGAAGTCACTACACATGCGCCACTTCCCTCCCCCTTTCTTAACCATTACCACGTTGGAGATCCAGCCTGGGTACTGGACCTCCGAGATGAAGCCTGCCTCCAAGAGCTTTCTGACCTCCTCGCGGATGGGCTCCTCCAGCTTAGTGGTGATGGCCCTCATCTTTTAGCGTATGGGGCGAGTCCGGGGGTCCAAGTTCAGGCGATGACAGGCTACATCCGCGTCGATGCCTGACATGTCCGCCGCGCTCCAAGCCAAGATGTTGACGTTGCTCTGGATGCAAGCTCTCATCCACTCCTTGTCCTCGAGGCTCAGTCCTCCACTGATCCGTACCCGATGCACCTGCCCTGCCTTGGTGGAGACCTCCATCTCCACCACTTCCTTAGCCGGCTCCAACCGCGACTGCTCCCAGCCGTCCCTTGCTTCTTCCTCAAACTCCAACTCTTCCCCTCCTACAGCATCCAGCGCTTCCTCCGGCTTCTCCTCCTGGAGCTGATGAATCTCCACGCCCCTTGGGGCCTCCTGCCCAACTCCCGCAACCTGGCCCTCTTCTTCATCCATCCCTTCCTCCAGACCCTCTTGGTCAACTCCAACAGCTAGCTCCTTTATCTCCATCGCCTCCTCCAGGATCTCTTCCTGTTGTGGCTCAACTTCCTCACCCCTCTGGGCCTCCTTCTCAGCTTCTCCTACCACTTGCTCCTCCACCTCCGGGCTCACCTTCTCCTGCTCTGCTAGCTCCCTCTCTAGCTCTTCTGCCTCTGCCATCCAAGACACAATGTTAACCGCCGTCATATAGCATTGCCTCGCCGCCTTTGGGTCCCCCCTGATCCTGACCTGCACCCCTCCGTTGTTGAACTTGAGACACTGGTGAAACGAGGAGGGGACACAACGAAAGGCGTTGATGAGGGGACGCCCAAAGATGGCGTTGTAACTGCTTGGGGCATCCACTATCACGAACCTACAGTTCCGTGACACACACCCCAACTTTACGTGCAGTCCTACTCCCCCTTCTACTTCCTTTCTCTCTCCAGAAAACCCGAACATCGGTCCATCTAAGGCTAGGACCCTCTTCCCTTCGACCTTCATCTCATCAAAAGCTTTCTTGAAGATGACGTTAACCGAGCTCCCATTGTCTACCAGTATCCTGGAAACAGCAAAATTCTCCACCGCTGTCTGGATAACCAGAGCATCGCAGAAAGGGTCCTCGTAGTCCGACATATCCGCGAATGAAAAGATGATTTTTTTTTATTCCAGAGGGGGCTAGGGAGGTCGAGGCGACCCCTCTATGGAACATGGTCGTCAAGCTTCCCTTTCGGGTTTCCTCGATCCCTACCCCTTCGTGGATCACTCTGATCACTCCTCGGGTCCCCACGTCTACCCGGTCCTTGCATCTATCTTCCTCCCCTCCCTGTTGCACTTCCTCAATCCTTACCGGCGGCTCCTGTCCCTCCATTCTTCTGGCTTCCCGCATCTCCAAGAACTCCGGCCAGGTGGCCGTCGCGTGACCTTCCTCCTGATGGAAGTCATAAAAGGGTAGCGCCACCCTGCCCCCCTCCTTCCTTCTCCTCCTCCTCTTCTCCCAGCTCCCCGGATTCTTCTTCCTCCCCCTCTTCCTCTACCGACCTCCATCGCTTCTTGTGGTGGTGGGAAGTGAACTCTCGGCCCCTGTCTCCACGCCTGCTGGTCAAACCTTCTTGGTTCCCGAAGATTATCTCTTCCCTGTACACCTCCGCCTTGGCCCTGGGGGCGACCCTCCTGAGGCCTCCAACCCAAACGATTGTTCGGCTCCCGGGCTCCCCATCCCTTCTACTGCCCCTGCCCTCGGGGCTCTTCTCTCCTTCTCTCTTCCCTCTGCCCCCTCTGCTTTCCTACTGCTGGTTCTTTATCATCCTCTGCCAACCTGGCCAGCTTCCTGGCGAACGCCGGGTTCGCCCTTTCGATGTCTATCTCCTTTGCCGCCCTCTCCATAAGCTCTTCAAACGAGAGGGGGGAACTCTCTTCAGCTCCATGCTAAAGAAACCTGGTCTCAGCCCCAGGGTAAAAGCGAGCATCAGCGTGTACCCCGGGACCTCCTGGACTAGGAGAATCTCTTCCTAAAACCGGTCAACGTAATGACCAAACGTCTCGTCTTGCTTCTGCCTCACCGCGAATAGGCACTCCGCCTCCTTCTTCCTCTTCTTCGACGTTGAGAACCTCAACAGAAACCCCCTGCGCAAATCTTCGAAGCTATAGATTGAGCTTGCTGGTAACTGGTGGAACCAGTCCCTAGCCTTCTCCTTTAGTGTGATGGCAAACAACCGACACTTGAAGGCATCGGACATCTGTCTAATCGACACCACATCCTCGAACCATTGTACGTGCTGCACTGGGTCATCCTTTCTAGAGTAGTAGGACATGTCCGGTTCCCGGAACCCCTCTAGCACCGGGGCTGAGACGATGAGCTCGCTAAAGGGGGTCTCGCTCCCTGCTTGGCGAGATGGCACGTCTCGCGACCTCGGCTGGCTGGAACGATCCGCAAGACCGGGCCCAGGGAACAGCTATCGCACCGCCGCTTCCCTCTCGCCAACTTCTGTCGGAACCTCCTTTTTGGGGTGCTGGCCTGGGAAGAGTTCTCGTACGGCCACGTCTCTCTCGCCAATTTCTATCGGAACCTCCTTTCCGGGGCGCTGCCAAGGGGCGTTCTCGCTAAGAAGCGGGACCACCTCCACCGGAACCTGAGGCGTCTCCCACTCACTCCTTGCCGAGAAGGCTAGGCTGATGGTCTGCAGGACTTCTCTCCTAAAATCTTCCAACATCTTCCTCGTCGCTTCCTCCCCCGGGGTGGGGATATCCCCCGAGCTAGATCCTTCACCTTCTCCTCCAGTCATGGGACCAAACTCAAGGCTTTCTTGCACCAGCTGCCTTCCACGCTCACCGCACCAGAACTGTTGAAGCCAAATTTGACCTCAACGAAAGTTCAAAATAGGAGTGTAGCCAGCGCCTACTTCTCTCAATCCCTGCCCCTCGACCAGTAGCGAACGACCTAGGACTTACCCAAAGCCTCAGCAGGGAGGTCCCACCTCACACCCGAAAGATCTCTGAGAGCTTCCCCTCCAAAGCCAAAAGCTGGGCTAGGAGCTCCTCAGAAAGCATTGGAGATCTAGAGAAAAAATGAGAGTCTGCTTTCCAAGGAGCCCTTATGGGTCTATTTATAGCCTGTTGCTGATCTGAAGTTACTGAAGTACCCCTGTCTGGTCTTCCAATAGCCAAATCCCGCTGTCTGAAAAGTGTTAAATGCAGCCCCTGAGGGTATAAGGGTAATTTTACCCGGGGGCAATTAAGACATTTTACCCTAACCCCGGGCCCCACTCGGCGAGAGCTCTGTGCCGAGAACCCTCTCGCCTTCCTTTGGCGGGAGCTAAAATGAAGTGTCAACAGTCTCACGCTAGGCCTCCCCCCGCCTTCTCGACACCTTCATCCTTCTCGCCGACTCTGTCGAGAGCGGATCCTGGCTGACTGAGAGTGAATGTTCTCGCCCTTCTCCCAGTGAGAAATCTTCTAACCTTGATGCTATCGCTGGACGGCGTTGGGTGAATGGAGCCCACTCAACGCCCTTGCTGCTGACCGTGGCGTTGAGTGAGTGAAGCTCACTCAACGCCCTTGCGGCTTACCGCGACGTTGAGTGAGTGGAGCTCACTCAACGCCCTTTCCGCTGGATGCGGCGTTGAGTGAGTGAAGCTCACTCAACGCCCTTGCTGCCGACCGCGGCGTTGAGTGACTGAAGCTAGCTCAACGCCCTTTCCGCTGGATGCGGCGTTGAGTGAGTGAAGCTCACTCAACGCCCTTGCTGCTGACCGCGACATTGAGTGAGTGAAGCTCGCTCAACGCCCTTTCCGCTGGATGCGGTGTTGAGTGAGTGAAGCTCACTTAACGCCCTGCCTTCTCGCCTTCTCCTAAGTGGGAGCTCCCCCGGTGCGAGAGCTCTTATGGCCTTCAGGCCCGAGCTAACGTATGGCTGGTCCAACCCCAACCGTTGTGCCTCTGGGTCCCACCCAGCGAATATGGGGTTGTACAAATACCTGTGTCAGAAGCATCTGTTTCTAATGTAAAGGGTTGCGAAAAATCGGGCAAGGTAAGTATGGGGGCAGAGATTAATTTATCACGTAGTTGGCAAAATGCAACGTGAGTATTATCGTTCCAAAGGAACAAATTTTTTTTTAAAAGCTCCGTTAGTGGGAATACAATCTTGGCATAGTCTTGGATGAATTTCCGGTAGTACCCCATTAATCCTAGGAACGCGCGAACGTGTTTTTGGTTGGAGGGTGTTGGGAACAACCTGATGGATTAGATGTTATCTTTGTTGGGGGTGACCGTGCACTTTTGAATGACATGTCCGAGAAATTCTACCTTCGGGGTGACAAAAGAACATTTCGAAAGTTTGACGAACAGTGTGTGGTCTTCTAGTATCTCTAACGTGATGCGAAGGTGTTTGAGATGCTCTTTCTCGGTTGCGCTATAAATGAGTATGTCGTCGAAAAAGATAACGAGGAACTTATGCAGGAAAGGCTTAAAAACGGTGTTCATAAGCGCTTGAAAGGTGGATGGGTCATTTGTTAGCCCAAAAGGCATAACTAAGAACTCATAGTGCCTTTGGTGGGTTCGAAAGGCGGTTTTGTGGATATCCCGGGTGTCCATGCGGATTTGATGGTAACCCGAACGGAGGTCTATTTTGGAGAAGAAACGTGCGGAGCATAGTTTATCTAGTATCTCATCGATGGTTGGGATGGGGAATTTATCTTTTATGGTTATTTTGATGAGGGCGCGGTAGTCAACGCAGAACCTCCACGTGCCATCCTTTTTTTTACGAGTAATACAGGTGAACTAAAAACAGATGTGCTGGGTCGAATGTGACCGTGGGTGAGCATTTCGGAGACTAACTTCTCGATTTTGTTTTTTTGGTGATACGGGTATCGGAATGGCCGTAGATTTGGTGTGGCCGCATCGTTGACTAAGGTAATTTTGTGATCAATGTCATGTGGGGGTGGCAGCGAGGTGGGTTCATGGAACAATATGGAAAATGATGGGAGTAATTTAGTAAATGGTTTTGGTATATTTTTTCAATGCTCCCTAGTGTTTGTGGGGGGGTCGTGGATGAATCGGCCTTGGCGAGCAAGAGACACATGGTTGATTGTTTGACGGCAATCATCCTCATTAGCTGTGATGATGAAACCTGGCTGGCGGAAGAGCCGTTGCGATGCCCAATCAAAGTGACCTGTCCTTGTGGGCTGGAATATGATAGGGTGAACTTATCATAGTCCATCGTGACAGGAACGAGTGTTCGAAGCCAGCTTTGCACCAATATGAGGTCCGTGCCTTCGATGTCAAGGACATATAAATGGACTGTGAAGTGCAGTTTGTATGAGCAGTGAGGTGTCCTTGCATTTGCCTTGGCAGGATTCAGTGGATCCATTCCCCATGAAGACCAGGAATTTCTTAACCGTGAGGATTGGGAGTCTTAGGAATTGTGCCATCCTAGGTGAAATAAAGTTGTGCGTGATGCCGCTGTCGATAAATAATTGTATCGGGTTGTTGTTTATGTAATCGGTCATGCGTAGCCCATGATCGGGGAGAGCACCGAGAAGTGTTTGTAAACAAATCATGGTGGGCGGGGAGTCGTCATCGGGTGGAAGATCTCTGGGGTCGATGTCCTCAAAATCATCTGGTTCCTTGGTACCAACTAAATATAGCAAAGCCCCTCGGCCCTTATATCGATGTCCTGCGTGATACCGTTCATCGCAATTATAACAGAGTCCTTTGTCGCGTCGGGCCTGGAGCTTGGCGGGGGTGAGGCGCTTGATCAGGGGGTATTTTGGACGGAATGTGTTGGGGGGTCGGTTGTTGTCTCGCGAAAAAGGGGTGTGGTTATGAAATGGGGGTGCACGGTTCTTAAAAGTGATGTTATGTTGGTCCTCATACATACGGGCGAGGGCGTATGCGTCATGAATCTTGACTGGACGGGCAACTTGGATCGGGCCACGGATGTGCTCCTTGAGGCCCAAAACCCACATATCTGAGATAAATTCGGGATGTAAGCCGGGGAATTTCGTCATTAGCTCCTCAAATTCCGTTTTAAAATTAAGGATCGTGGTGGTTTGTTGTAATTTGGTGAGGAGGCCGGCCGGTTTAACATATGGCGAGGGGCCAAAACATTTTTTTAGTGCGTCTACAAATAATGGGAAGGTTAATGTCGGGTGATCCTTAAGGGTAGCTTGATACCATTTAGAGGCCGGTTTATCTAATTGGAAAGCAGCGATTAGCAAATAATCTTGAGTGTGGGTTCCGTTCTATTCAAAATATTGACGTAGATCATACACCCAATCCGTGGGGTCGCCATCGGAAAAACACGGGCAAGGAATTTCATAATTACCAGCTCGGTCAGAAACTACCTGGGTTCGGTTTGCAATGGGGGATGAGCCAAGTAAGCTGCTGGATGATTGTGCGGGGCAGAAATCCGTAGCACGGCGTTCCACTGTAGGTTCGTCCAGTCTGGGGCCTTTGTTGATGGCCTTCTGTAGATTGGTGAACTGCTGTAGTAATTTCTGGCACAGGCCGTTAATCTGGGTGGCGAGCTGGTCGGCGGCGTCTTCTTTGGAGGTCAAAACTTGGTTGGCGAGCATATTCTCCTTGGTTTGCAGTTTGCTGGAGAATCGTTGAGTAAGTTCGTCTACAATGCGACGGTGGACGTCCTCCATTTGAGCTGCTCGGGTAGCCTGTTTCTCTAGCAAGGCGGCCTTGAGGTCGGCCATGGAACGCAGTCCGTCGCCCATGGTGTCAACGGGAACAGAGGGATCTCAACGAGAGCACACAATGTTGCAATCCCGCTAAACGAGGAGGCGGTGGCCAGACGGCAAGGGGGTTGGCGGCGATGCTAAGCCTGAAGGAAGGAGAAGAAAGCCACAGGTGGGCTTGGGTAGGGAGAAGAAGTCGGGGAAAAGGGAGAAGATGAACAGGGCTTCATATTAATTCTTGCATAAAAAATCCAAAGGTACAATACATCGTACTTATATAATTCTAAAACTATCTGTTGCACAATGGTATAAAATACAGCCTATTAATATTAAAATACTAGAATGATATCTTGGCATTGAAAAACATCCCATGGCTGGCAATTCCCTCAGCCTCTGCTTTGGTTTGACGTGGCCTGAGATGTTGATTTGGTCAATGATGACTCCTGCCCTTTGATCACCTGATGATGTGGAAGAATGGAGGTTGGATCGTTCCTGCTTACTGTGCGGCTGATGTCAGGGCTTAAACATTGGAGATCTGAGACCACTGTACCTTTGTTCCCAACACATTCATGTTATGCTTCCTCGAGTCCCTAACTTAAAATATGATGGGCCCAACCTCAATCAATGGCAACGATGATTTACATTGTGTAAGTGTCGACTGATTACAGTTTTCACTACTCTGGTCTATTTAATTACCAGTCTGCTCAATTTGTTAGATTTCCTTTGTGGGTTTTGATCTCTGATTAGTTGGAAACAACAGTCTTTCAAGTGTGTTTTGTTTCCAATCTCTGTATCAGGTTGTGTACATCACTAGTTGTTGATGTAATAGCATGCAAAGTGTTTGTGGCATTGCCTAAATAGGATTTAATCGTGTTTATTTTTTCTATTGAGGTTCTTTGTATCTGCAATGTTTTTTTTACTAAAATAGCTGGAATATCCCTAATGATGATGATGAGAAAACCAAAAAAAATTCTTCTCCCCTCAATATCTGATACTTCATGAAATTAATGAGATAGGATATACATTTTCTATTTAAACTCGTAATTAATGTTGATATGAATGAATTCTCATATCCTTTATTCAGGTACTACTTCACTTGTGGGCATGTTAAGAGGCTTGCTCATGATATTTTGAAGGGTGCCTCAACAATTGAAGGTGTGGAGGTTAAGCTGTGGAAGGCCAGTTCTTATTATTAGTCAAGTTATTTTCTCCTATTTATGCGCGGGGTTGCGAAGAATCAACCCTAAATTAACACGTTTTAGGGCTTCTCGGATGTATGGGAAAGATTAATTAAATGACTTGTGCTTGTTTTTGATTTTTTTATAAACATGCATATTCTTAAGACCTATCCTCACTTTAATGATTGACTACTTTACTCATGAATAAAATAATTGGTTTTAACTTTTGGATCCTCTTGTATTGATTATTTAGGTACTGAGGTTGATAATCTATATTGATTGGTAAGACCTACAAAAGTTTTATTGTTTGTAGTATGTTGCGGATTAATTAAATTATTATTTGTATTGAACCATCTTTTTTTCTTCCTCAAGCATTTATACTTATTTTGTACATTATGCATAATTACATGAAATTCATGCTCTTCATGGCCAAGGTATTTCAGATTAGAAGATCTTTAACCATCATTCTCTGTGGGATCTGCCTTATTTTCATTTTTGCCCCCATTCATTAGAAAACATGTTAAATCTTGTGCACAAGGATCATATGCTTTTGGTGTGAATATTTAGTTTATAACAAATCTATCATGATGTTGTTTATAATATAACAATCGTGAGACCTGTAGTATGAATCTACAATGGCCCCGAAGTTGCAGGTCGTCACGATCTTTAGCGTTTGGTATATTTGTCGTGTATATCTGTGGAGACTCCGGTATTCGACCAGCTTCTTCTTTGAGCACCTGAAAAGAATGTTGTATGCCAAATCAAAGCAGATGAACATCGTGAACAGGCACACATCCGCCAATGTGAATGTGTTGTTGCACAGGTAATGTGAGGCAAAGAGGTGCTCCTCGACAGTATCCAGAGAGGTAAACTGCTCATCTATGACTACGTCGTAAGTTTCCTGACTCTGTGTGAACACGAACCCGTGTAAGGAAATCCAAGTTTAGCATGGTTGATGGTGGTTTCTTTCATCATTTATTGATTTGCTGACCTAAACATATAAATACACTAAAAAATATAAACTTCCCCTTACTCTCCCCAAAGGTACATTTTAAAGGGTTAAGCTTCATCTTGTACCTTTGAAGAGTAGCGAACGTCTCCGCAAGGTCATGCAGGTACAAAGAAAAAGATTTGCTTTAGAGTAGGATATCATCAACATAAACTTTAAGGTTTCTCCCTTTCTGCTCTTTAAACACGCAATCCATCATGCATTGATATGTCGCACCTGCGTTCTTAAGCCCGAAAGGAATCACGAGGTAACAGTAACAACCGTCATTAGTGATGAAAGAAGTATGAGGAATATCAGGTTTATGCATCCTAATTTTGTGATAACTAGATAATGCATCTAGAAAACTCATAAGAATACCCAACCGCGGAATCAACTAAAGAATCTATCTGAGGCAAGGGGTAACAATCTTTGGGGCAAGCTTTATTCAATCTCGTGAAAGAAAAAGATTTGCTTTTTCTTCAAGGTGACTCTGATAGTCCATTTTTTGTACTCATCCTATTTTTTCACAGATTTTATGTGGACGATAACTATTTCACTATCATTACTTGTGCTAGACCTAGTGTTGTGGTTGGGAAGGCTGCTAGAATCATAGTGGTTATTGCACCATCACTTCTTAAATAAGATGGAATTGGCAAATCTACCAATGATGTGATCGATTCTCTGATTGATTAACATCATGAAAAGTGGGGTTTACACTCATTTGATGATAGCATGATTTTCTGTTCTTATTATACATTTATCTACATTTGACATATTATACATTTGAATTGACATTTGTTTCATGGTGATCCATTACTATTTAATGCCAGTGGTTGAAGATGCTCTGGCCATTGAACCATGGTACATTGGAGGGCCTCATGGGAAAGGTTTTAGCACATGCATGTACATTTTTTGCATGGTATGCAGATCTAATGATTATTGTACAAGCTGGTGTAGCTTCTTTAAATATATTTTTTTAGTTGTTTCCAATATATGTAAACAACATTTTCATTAAATGTTCTTTTTTTCAATTCTTGTCATCAATTAAAAAGCATGTTATTTAAAATAGAATGTTATTATCATACTTGCATATATTTGCTATTAATAGTTAATTATTAGCTCATCTTTATAGACAAATAAAGTTTTTATTGTAAATTCATAATTTCATTCATAATTTCTTTGCAAAATGAATTTTGGAAGAAGACAAATTTCATCTTTCTGGTCTTTTTCCTCTGAAAGGTTATTTTGGCTACTTTGTCACTACTAATATATCATTCCCAACCCTCAAACTATGTAGCTTCACATTTCTAATCTATAATATGACCAAATGCAGGTTGCACTTTGTGATTGTAGATGTTTATATGGCCAGAGCGTGGCGCAAATGGGAAGAATCTTAGGAAGGCCAAGGTTTGGTGATACTTCAATGGGGACATGGTGGAGTGCACAAAGAATACTATCAACGTGCTCAGCGTCGTCACCGCTGCCACCGAAAATTGCGAGGTGGAGATCAGCGAGCACCTAACTCATATCACCGACAACATCATCTCACAGACGAAGTTCGAGAAGGGCAAGCAGATCTACCATCGGCCTTGAGATGTCGTGTCTGCTTCTCAGTTGGACTATCATTCTCACAAAATGTATAGAATACACAATGAAATGGGCTGAAGAATGAATATGTATTCAATTTAATTTAATTTTTAAAAAATATATTCTGTATCGAGAGTTTGGGCTATCTCCCATCCTCTTTTTTCTCTATTAATAAAATAATGTTGAACAAACTTCTATTATGATTGTGTATTTAATTTATTCTGTGTTTGAATGCCTTAATATTGAATTATATAGAATAGTAAATGGAATTATATAGTATTTTTGAGAAATTGAATAGAATTTATTGACAAAAAATGTTATGGTGTATTGTCTCTTCAGTGACAAGATTTTTGTCACTAAAAATACAAATGCAGTGACCGAGTTAGTTTGGTCACTATAACTTTATTTAGTGAATGAATTAATTTGGTCACCAAAAAATCATTCAGTGACCGAATCAATTTGGTCACTGAAACTTTATTTCGTGACGGGATCAATATGGTCACAAAAAACTTTATTTCGTGACCAAATCCATTTGGTAACAAAAAATCATTTTGTGACTTAATAAATATGGTCACTAAAAGTATATTCAGTGGCCGATTCATGTTGGTCACTAAAAATTGATTTAGTGACCAAATCAATTTGGTCTCCAAAAATTCTTTTGGTGACTATAGTTACTTGGGTCATTAAATATATACAATTAGTGATGAAACTCTTTTTGATCACTAAATATATTTAGTGGTGTGGCATTCGTGACCACTCTGTGACTGGCTATATTTTATCACTAATTATCTTTAGTGACCAAAATCCAACTTTTAGTGATGAAAAAATTCGTCATTAAAAGTCTATTTTCTACTAGTGTATCTCTTGATTCTGAGGATGACCAGCTAGATGAGAGTATTCTATCATGTACGATAGTGCCCGATGATTCTGATGATTCTGACATTGAAGGGATACCTAGTGATTTGAAAGATGAAGTATGGGATGATGGTATTCCGATCTGTGAGAGTATCCCGTTGCCTATTACATGCTTTATTAGTGTTGTGTCTGATCACCTTATTATTGATTGCCCTCTCAAGTCTATGATCCCTATCATGATAGAGCCTATGATTGCATCAACCGAGATTGCTTCTGAGTCATCTAAGGAGCCTGAGAGTGAGGATGTCCCTATTGTTGTAGTGGATGATTTACCTTATGAGGGAAGGTTATTTTTGGATGATTTTAGCACTGAGAACCCGAAAGATATTTCTTTGATGTTATCATCATTGCCTGAAGCTCAATACGAACTAGAAATTTTGTCGGGTTTGATTTTGTCCATTTCTGAGACCTTTACTGATTCTGATTTGGATGATGTATCCTGTGTGTTGGAAGAATTACTAAGCGAGGGAGTTGTACTTTTGGATGACGTTATTGATATAGACCCGGATGAGCATCCTCCTTTGATGATGTCTCCATTGCATGAAACACAAGATGATTTTGTTTTTCCCCGGGTTTGATTTTACTGACTCTCCTTCCTGATCTGTTGACTCGACTAGTGGACCCTTTAGGATACGAGTTTGGTATGCCTGATTTTAGTCATTTTATTATGCCAACCTTGCTAGCCCCTCCATTGGACTTGTCTCTTCGTACTTGCTTTAGTGAGTTGTTAGATTTTGTAGTCGGTCTTTTCACCGCAACTCGTAGATCTGACTATGCATCACCTTTGACGGTTCATTTTTCTGCGTGTCCGTTTACGGTTCTGTCCTCGATTGCGATCGATTCTAATTCCACGGCGATTGTTCCCCTAGATTTAGTCATATCACGCCATATTTATTCTTTCAATCTAGTGGCACATATTTTCCCTCCGCCTATTTACGACCTCCGTTTACATGTTTCTAGGATGTTAGCTAGCCATTTTAATTTATGTAGGACGCACTTTTGCTCTCTTCCGAGACCATCCTATGTTAGAGTTGGTGATTTGGGTTTATTCTGGTCAGTCCCCGAGCGGATTCCTACTAGCTTCGTCAATAATTTAATACGTAGGAATGCTGACCCATCCATAGTTATGAAGAACTTCGGATTTGATGCTTTTCTTTCAGATTTTTATAATGCACGAGGTGTTTCACTTTATTTCAAGTTTCCGGAAATTTTACTGTACGTCTCTTTTCCACCTGAGTGGCTTTCTTTGTCGTTTCTCTCTCCCACTAATTGTTCTCTTGGTGATAGAATTGATTTCAAGAAAACCCAAACACCTAGAGGGGGGTGAATAGGTTTTTGTTCTTTTTCACTTAAGATAGAATAAGAATTCAGTTCTTTAAAGAGAATCTAACTATTCTACAGCTATCACAGCAACCACAACACAGAATTCACAATCACACACATCACAGATTACACACAGGTTTATAGTGGTTCCCCAAGGTCTGGGTACATCCATTTTCCCCCTTCACCTATCCAGCAGTGTGCTAGATTCAGCCTAACTTCTTCCTTCTTCTCAGATCCTCAGATCTTACAGTTCAGAACCCTAAAAGGTTCCTACAACTCAGAATGTATCCACACTCCTACAGCTCAGGCTAACAGCCCTACCTCAGCCTTGTCACAAGGCCTACAACTCAGAGAATGATTTCTCCTACACTCAGACTCAAAAGTCTTACCACTCAGAGATCTATATCTCCTACACTCAGCCTTTATATAATAGTCTTACAACTCAGATCTTGAAAGATCCTACAGAATGAAAAATCTTATTGATTGACTCTTACCCTTGTTGAGAGAGAAGGGATAAAAGGTTTCTTGATCAGCTCTTGATAAAACTGATTGTTGAGATCAACACGCTCTTAGCTTTCTTTAAAACTTCTTGAATCTGAACTCAGTAGGGTTGATCTTCTTTGAAGTTGACTGGCTGGCAGCTTTCTTCTTAGATTTCAGAAATAGATCTGAATTCTCCTTAGCAGATTTGTTCCGGATCTGCTTCTTAAGAGACTTGTAAATGTCTCCTTATTTACTTCAACAGCTAGAGCTCTCTCTCACTCTCCAGATCTTCTGAAGTTTTTTTCAGAATTCTTGTTTGAATTCTCCTTAGACAAATTCTGAGTAGATTGCCACTTCAGATTGTCTTCTTAGATCTTCTCACAAAAATCTTCTTCTGTGTATCGTGCTCTTTCTTGATCAATGATCAATACTTCATTAGTCATTTGCATTGTTTGTTCTCTCTATCTTTGATTTGACAGAATCCGTCTTTATATAGACTTCATCCATGGTAACCGGCTGATCCGGTTTCTAACCAACTTCTGACAGTTCTGATAGCTTCAGCAAACTTGTTGGAATACACAGCTGTCAAGTCTTCAGTCAGTTCTTGAACCTTTGTCTTTGTAAGTAAAGCGTCGAGACTGATCTTCATTATGTGTTGACACAAGTAGATTAAGTATCGACACAAGCTTTGGAGATGTCGACACAGCTCCTTTGGTGTCGACACTTCTTCTTGACACTGCATCTGTAGAATGTGTCGACACAGCTTCTTTGTGTCGACACAAACACTTCTTCACTTCACAGCAATCAACTTTGTTGAAACTCTGCTGTGTGTCGACACAAGTCCTGTGTGTCGACACAGTTGATATTGTCTAAGAATTCTGTGTGTCGACACTGCCTCCAGGTGTTGACACAGTTGATGTCAACTAAAAACTTCTGTGTGTCGACACAGTTGCTTCTGGTGTCGACACTGCTTTTCCAAGTGTCGACACAGGCTTTCTTAAGTGTTGACACAAGGACTTAGAAACATTTTTCTGCATTTTACCATATTCTTAACCTGTACATATAAACTCAAAATAACATCAAATACACCTTGATGTATATCATTGAGCTAAGTGAGGCTTCTTCAAATCAGGTACATATTTTCCTATGTACCCAACAATCTCCCCCTATTTGGAGAAGTCATAACCCTTTAGTCAATGATATACACCATTTATAATAAACAAATAATAAGATGTATATAAGCATTATATGACAGAGTAACTTATAAACAAAACATATACCAAAATGTCATTACAGAATAATGATGCAGACTTAATGAACATGAAACATTATTTTGTTTATATTATCAAAAAGTTTCTTAACAATTGTTTACATAGATTTCCTTAATACTAAAGATTACATTGTTCTTGTACAATCTAGTAAATCTATACTAAGGCTGATAAGGCTCCCTGATGACTATGCCTTTTCCTGGCTTAATCTGAGCCTGCACAGTAGGTTCTGCATCATCAATGGGCTTCTTTCCTTTAAACTCTACCTTCTTCTGTACTTCAGCCTTAATCCTCTGCCTTTTAAAATAATGAAAAGGCTTAGGGAAGTATTTGCTAGGCTCCTGAGAATTAGGAGATAGCTTCCCAATTTTAGCCTTTCTCCTATATTGCAGAATGGCTTCTTGTCTTGTTTCATATTTTTGTCATTCTTGCTCATTATACCATTTGCCCCTTTCATGGATTTGATCTTTCACAGCTTTCCAGGAAGTCAAAATGATATTCCTGGAAGTGGGGCTCCACTGCTCAAAATCAGGCTTTAACTCAGCCTGTTCTCTGAACCTTTTCTTTGACAGTTGAACTTCCTGCTGAGCTTTCAAGGCAGCTTATGGCATTTATACTTTCTCAATAATAACATTATCAACTTCCTGTGGAGGACTGTACATAGACTGAACCTATTGCTGAATCATATCAAAATCTACTGGAGGGTAGATGATCTGAGCAACTTCAGGTTAATCTCCTTCAAGATAAGCAGGTTGCACTCCTAACACGGCAACATTATCATCATCACAAAGGGGTGGATATCCCATAGTGGCTCTGATGCTATTGGATATCCATTTGGCATGATCTGAGCTTGCTTTGACTAACACCCTCTCTCCCTTTATGACTTCTCTTTCAATATGGTCTCTTAAGTCATCTTTCTGAAATCTCACTTGTCCATCAAGAAAATTAACACCATCTTTATAAAATGATTTTAACTTGACAAGCTTATCAGAGATTTCATTCTGAGAAGTAGTAATAGCTGTCTGAAATGAGTCTAAGGCAACCTGTAGCTTCTTATCAAACTCCTCTTTCTCTTTAGCCCTTGTTTCAGTCATTGTAGTGACTGTATTCTTTATTGTAGTAACTATCTCATTGTGAGATTCAGTTAGATTGTCATTCATCCTAATCTGATTCTCAAGTACATAGCCTTGTTTAATAGCAATGTCATCCACTTTAGCCTTTACTTCTGCTTGCTGCTTAGCCAGAAATACTACAACATTGCCCCCTTTGTAGAAACAATCTGTCATCTCTTTCTTATGTAAATTCACTTCAAACCTGATGGATTTGATATCCTGAGCCAAATCAAATTGAAGTGACTTATGGCTTTCATCCACATACTTCTCTAGAGCCATTCTCTACTCATCTAATTTCAGTTGTAAGGCCACCAATAATGAGTTGTAATCAGCCTTTGGGGCAGGTTGTGGAGTAGCAGTTTGCAATGCTTTCTTGTAGCTTTGGCTCCTTCTCTTGAAAACCATCAGTTTTTTCTTTTTGGCACTTACTATTTCTTCACCTTCTGAAGCAGATGTACTGGGAATGTCTACTCTTTCCTTAGGACTAGGAGGGAGATCCTTTTCAGTCCTTATCTGCTCCCCCTCAAAGTCAGCCTGCTCCCCCTCAATCCTTATTTGCTCCCCCTTATTTGTTTCTCTCTCAATATCAGGAAATAACTCTTCAAGAGTAAACTCTTGTTGAGTGTGTACTGGTGGTACTTCTTTCTCAGGAGCATTAGAAACTACAGATGTATCCTCCATGATAACATCTTGTGCTAGACTGTTGACATGAGGTCTCTCAAGAATAGTTTGTGAAGCCATTTCACTTGCCAAGTGAGTTCTCTCTTCCCCTTGCACCTGTGCATTATCAATAAAGTCATGTGCCTGTGCATTATTTGGCTCCCCCTGCACCTGTGCATTATCAGTAAAGTCCTGTACAGGTGATTTCTCAGCAGATTCTTGTCTTTCTATATCAGGTATGTCCTTTGTTAGGACCCTATCCCATCTGGAGATGATTCTGATGTCCATTTTTCTCATATGGTTGATTTTAGAACAAGGAATCTGGTGCATTACTTCTGGAATTGCTCCAGCCAAGTATAAACTCATCAGTCTAGCCAAATTAGACTTCTTTATGCTTCCTTAATCTTCTCAAAAATTACTATAGACCAATCTGTGTTTAGTCTAAAAATTATTCTTGTCATTAGGCTGAACATATAGGCTGAAATCCTATCATGTCCCCCTAGCTTACATAGAATTACCTTGCCAACCACTTCTGAGAGGAATTTCCCTTGCTGATTCATCCCTTTCCTGTTCATAGCTGATCCAATCTTCAAGGTGGGATCCAATCCACACCATTATAGTGCTTTCCTTGTCATAGAGACAGGTACTTCTTCTTCATCCTGAGTCCTTGGAAGATTAAGAATTTTCCTCAAACTCTTCAAGGTAAATTTGATTCTAGCGCCATGAACCGTTGATTTAATCTTAAGTCTAGTTGAATCTATTGTAGCTGCACCATAAAACTCAAGTATCTCTTTCTTCCATATCTTGGTTGGTTCGGATACCAGAAACTCCAAACCATTTTCAGCAATTAGGGTAATTACCTCTTTAATCTCAGATTCAGCATCATCAAAGGCGTGACGAACCAACTCATATCCTTCGTTGATGTTATCTTCTACCTTTGGCGTCATTGGGATGGTGAGAAAACTTGGATTGAGATAAGAGAGTTTGTCGACACAAGGTTTTGGTCTCGAAAACCTGGAGAGTGTGTCGACGGAGTTTGATCTTCACCTATTTATACCCTTCTAAACAAAGAAGGTCAAAAGGCGGGCAAAAACTGTCTAAAAGTGTTGACACTGTTGAAATGTGTCGACACATATTTCTAATGTCTCGACAACGGTGTTGACTTCTATATGTCGACACCAATTGATGATGTGTCGACACTAGACATACTTAGTAGACCAACAAAAATTCTGAGTCGACTCTTATTGTAAGTGTCGACACAATTTCTGGATGTGTCGACACCACTACTCTAGATGTGTCGACACCACTACTCTGGATATGTCGACACAGATTTACCGAAGTGCCGGCAACACTTCTATGGATGTGTCGACACTACTTTACTAAGCTAATATTGTTAAACTAATCTATGTTCAACATACCTAATTAAATTTTAAATTTATTGAATTTAGTTTCTCTAGAGGCTTAGTAAACACATCTGTTGTTTGATAATCTGTTTTGACAAATTCTAGTGAAATGTCCTTTTTCTCTACATGTTCTCTAAGAAAATGGTATCTAATTTCTATATGCTTAGTCCTACTATGTGAAACAGGATTATTTGTAATAGAAATAGCACTTGTAGAATCACAAAACAAAGGTGTTCTACTAACCTGAATACCATAGTCTTCTAGTTGGTGTTGAATCCACAACAGCTGTGCACAACAACTTCCTGCTGCCACATATTCAAACTCAGTTGTGGAAATTACCACACTAGTCTGCTTCTTACTGCTCTAAGACAACAATCTTCCTCCTAGAAATTGACAGGTGCCTGTTGTGCTTTTTCTATCTTCTTTGCAACCTGCAAAGTCTGCATCTGAATAGCATGTCAATAGAAAATCTTCATTCCTAGGGTACCAAAGGCCTAGATTAGGTGTGCCCTTTAGATATCTCAAAATTCTTTTTACTGCAGTGTAATGAGATTCTTTAAGGCATGATTGGTACCTAGTACAGACACATGTTTCATACATAATGTCTGGTCTACTAGTAGTCAGATATAGAAGAGAGCCAATTATTCCTCTATACAAAGACTCATCTACAAGCTTACATGCATCATCTTTGCATATAGGCATACTTGTTCCCATAGGAGTTCTCATGGTGGAGGATGATTCCATACCATGCTTCTTAATTAACTCCTTGGTGAACTTAGACTGGGATATGGACAAGCCATCATCAGTCTGTCTTACTTGAAGTCCCAAGAAGAACTTAAGTTCTCTCATGCTGCTCATCTCAAACTTCTCTTGCATAAGTTTAGCAAACTTCTTGCAAAGGTTGTTTTCTGTAGATCCAAATATTATGTCATCTACATAAATCTGGACAAAGATAATCTTTCCTTTGGGCTCCCTTAGGAATAGAGTTTTGTCTATTTCCCCTTTAAGAATTTGTTCTCAATAAAGAAAGTAGACAGGGTTTCATACCAAGCTCTTGGGGCTTGCTTTAACCCATACAAAGCTTTCCTAAGTCTATAAACATAATCAGGTTTGAGAGAATCAACAAAACCTGAGGGCTGCTCTACATAGACTTCTTCTTTTAGATTTCTATTTAGGAATGTTGATTTTACATCCATTTGGAATGTCTTGAAGCCTTGATATGCTGCATAAAAAAGAAACATCCTAATTGCTTCTAGTCTTGCTACTGGGGCAAAGGTTTTATCAAAGTCAATACCATCTTCCTGCCTGTATCCTTTTGCAACAAGTCTTGCTTTGTTCTTCACAATGATCCCACTCTCATCCAGTTTGTTCCTAAAGATCCACTTTGTTCTAATTATGTTGTGGTCTTTTGGTTTAGGAACTAACTCCCAGACCTTGCACCTTCTGAACTGATTCAGCTCCTCTTGCATGGCATCAATCAGGTGTGGGTCTAGAATAGCTTCTTCAAATCTCTTTGGTTCTACTTGAGATAATAAGCTTGAGCAAAGAACTGTGTTCAGGTTCCTGCTTATGGTTTGCACTTTATGTCTTGGATCACCAATTATCTGATTTGCCTGATGATCCTTTAAGTGTCTAACAGCTGGAGGTAGACTATCTTCAGGTTGAACATCTCCAGCCTCTTTAATATGCTACACCTCGTGGTTTTTAATAGCATCTAAGGAGTCCTGTACTCCCCCTGGACAGTAGCCACCATTTTCCACTTCTTGCTCTTCAGTTGATTCTTCTGTAATGGTAAGCTTATCCATTCTCTCATTTATACCTATAGAACTGCATGAGCTACAAGACAACTCACTGTTAATCAGTCTTGTTTCATCAAAGACAACATGTACAGACTCTTCTACAACTTGAGTAATCAAGTTGTAGACCTTATAAGCCTTTCTATTGTTACTGTACCCAACAAATATCCTATCTTGGGATTTGGCAGCAAACTTAGTTAGATAAGACTTGCCATTGTTAAGGACATAGCACTTGCAACCAAAGATCCTAAAATAGGATAAGTTTGGTTTTCTACCCTTCATGATCTCATAGGGAGTCTTTTTGTGGCTTTTGGTGATAGAAGACCTATTGATCACATGACATACAGTATTTACTGCCTCAGCCTAGAAATATTCTGGGATAGTAGTGTCACTTAATAGAGTTCTACCAGCCTCAATTAGTGTTCTATTCTTCCTTTTAGCAATACCATTTTGCTATGGTGTTCTAGGTGAGGAGAATTCTTGAAAAATCCCAAATTCTTCACACAGTTTTGTCATACTCTCAGATTGAAATTCAGTGTCATAGTCACTTCTGATTTTGACCACTGTACTGTCAAGTTCATTTTGAATTTGCTTGACAAAACTATATAAAACACTTGGGGTTCTTGACTTTTGTCTCAAAAAGAACACCCAGGAATATCTAGAATAGTCATCTACCACCACAAAAGTGTAGACCTTCCTACCTAGACTATGAACTAGCATAGGACCAAATAGATCCATATGCAAGAGGTATAGACACCTCACTGAATCCTTGTTTTCAAGGCTATGAAAGGAGGATTTTGTCTGCTTTCCTTTTTGACAAGCTGAGCATATCCCATCCTTTATACACTTAACTTTAGGATCATTCCTCACTAACTCTTTGCTAAAGAGTTGGCCAATTGTTTTGTAGTTAAGATGGGACAGCCTCTTATGCCATTTGACATAATGAGAGGCTCTCTCATCAACTACAAGACAAATAGGAGAACCTTTGTTCTCACACTCAAAGTTAAGACAGTACACATTTCTTTTTCTATATCCTGTCAATATGACCTTTTGATCACTTGACCTTTTGATATGACATCCATTCTTAATAAATGAAATGTCATATTCTAAATCACTCAGCTGACTTATGCTTATAAGGTTGTGTTTCAAACCCTTCACATAGGCCACTTGAGTGATAGTAATCTGGTTACTAGAAATGTTACCAAATCCTTGGATGATTCTTTTTTCAGAACAACCAAAGATTACTTTAGGCCTATTTATGATAGGTAAATACTCCTTCAGTAACCCCTTTGTTCCAGTCATATGCCTAGAACATCCACTGTCCAAGTACCATATAGGGGCATGGTAACTTGGACTCACCTGCAATAAAGAATTACCTAACCTTAGAGCCCAAGTATGTCTTGGGTCCTTGGTTCAAGTTAGCTTCATACTTAACAAATCTACCTGCTACTCTTCTAACAGGTAGATTGTTGTTCTTCATAACACTAATGTTGTGCCAGCAATCTAAGGCATAATGGCCTGTCTTGCCACAGCACCAGCATTCATACTTATTGTATCTATTTTTAGATACATCCTTGGCGATCTGGTTGACAGCAAATCTTTTGTTTTGTGCTGGTACTGCTGCAACTACACCCACTATTTTCTCAAAAATATGGGGTTTATGGACATGTGCTGCCTCATTGACATAAACACCCTTGTCATTCAGAACTTTAGTCTTATTATGACCATGAGTATTCTCAAGGTCATACTTGTTAGAAGGCACTTGTACCTTTCTAAAAGCTACAGGGACTTTAAAGTTCAGTGGCTGGACTGAGGCTTTGCCCTTTCTCTTAAATTGGACAGCCCTGGTGTTACCTTTAAAGTCTATTCCAGCCTTACCCTTTTGAGCAACAAACTCATCTATTAAGGGTAAAACTGATTTTGGCTTGGAATAACTAGCCACCAAATCTTTTTCTTTCTGAAGTCTGACTTCCAGACTTTTAATTAGATCATTTTTGTATATGATTGTGCCCATCTGAATAAATGTTATAGTTTTCAGTTTGGCAATCTTATTCACTTTTTGATCCAACACTTTCTCTAAATCAGATGCAGCCATCTTAAGATCTGCAATTTCCTTAGCCTGAGTTTTGGCCAAGTTTTTGCTTTTCTTTAGTGCCTGCAACAAGTCACCATATTCATCTATCAGCTAATGAATATCACTTTCATACTCAGACCCATCCACATCACTTGATGTAGATGTAGCTGACTCTGAACCAGTATTACAATCTTAATTACTAGAAAAACATTGTACCTTACAAGGACCAGGCTGATCCTGGCACTTGTCTTCTTCTAACCCAGCCATCAGTCCCATGCACTATTGGTCTTCTTGTTCATAGATAGAGTTCAGCACCTACATAAACTCATCTTCTTCATCTGCTGCATATAGACCAATGTATGCCTCAGCTTCAGATTCAGACTCTGAAGATGATTTGTCTGTCAAGCTCTTCTCCTTCTTAGCAACAAAGGATTTCTCCTTCTTGCTCTTTTGTTTAGTCTTCCTTTTATCAACAGACTCTTTTCTTTTGTATGGACATCCAGCCACAACATGTCCAGGCCTATTATAGCAGTAGCAAACTATCTTTGATGTTGTAGATTTGTTAGGCTTAGACTTGCTCCTGTCCTTCCTAGATGACTTCCTCTTTTGATAATAGTCATCCACAGGCTGAGATGTGGAGGTCCTAGACTTCCACTCCTTCTTCTTCAAGAATCTCTGAAACTGTCTTGTGAAGGCAGCAAAGTCTTTATCTACTATCTGAACTTTGGTTGTCTGAATTATCTGAAGTAATTTCAGCAACAATCTCAGGAGGTGATGGAGATATCATCCTATTCTTCCTAGTGGATTCCACCTTGAAGGCCACAGACTTTTCTCTATGCTCCCCTTTTGCACTTTTCTCTTCCTCTTTCCTAGCCATCAGCTGCATCTCATATGACAGCAATTTTCCAAACAAAGTTGGAGGAGAGATATCTGCAAGTTTGGCCACTTCCCTAATGGCACAAATCTTAGTGTCCCAATCCTTTGTCAAATATCTTAGGAAATTATCATTCAGTTCATATGTACTGAAGATCCTTCCATAGGACATCAGCTCATTTACTATTCTATAGAACGTTTTATAACACTCAGTTATACCATCTGACTTTCCTTGTCTGAAACTCTCATATTCCTGGTTCAGCATAGACTTTCTATCTTGTCTGACTTCTTCAGAACCCTCCATGTAGACTATCAAAGTGTCTCACATTTCCTTGGAGGTCTTGTAGTGAATCAAATTTTGAAAGGTTGAATCATCTATGACACTTACTATAATATTCTGAGCTCTTTTATCCATAGTTGTCAGGATGATCTCTTCCTTAGTCATCTCTGAAAAATCCTTGGGAGTTCTTTGATTTGCATCTAGAACTGACAACTTCATTGGAATATAAGGACCTTCCTTAACTATAATGTAGATCCTTAGATCAGAATCCTCCATGAAAATCCTTGCCCTTTCTTCCCATATTCAAAATATCTCTTTCCTACATATGGGTAATTTCATAGAACCTAGTTCCTTATGATTTTCTCCTGAACCCATTTTCTTGATCTTGAATCTGCCTTATGGATCTTACTCAGACTGTTAAGTCCTTCTTTGAGTAACCTCCCTCTGATACCACTTGATAGAATCGATTTCAAGATAACCCAAACACCTAGAGGGGGGGTGAATAGGTTTTTGTTCTTTTTCACTTAAGACAGAATAAGAATTCAGTTCTTTAAAGAGAATCTAACTATTCTACAGCTATCACAGCAACCACAGCACAGAATTCACAATCACACACACATCACAGATTGCACACAGGTTTATAGTGATTCCCCAAGGTCTGGGTACATCCACTTTCCCCCTTCACCTCTCCAGCAGTGTGCTAGATTCGGCCTAACTTCTTCCTTCTTCTCAGATCCTCAAATCTTACAGCTCAGAACCCTGAAAGGTTCCTAACCCTCAGAATGTATCCACACTCCTACAGCTTAGGCTAACAGCCCTACCTCAGCCTTATCGCAAGGCCTACAACTCAGAGAATGATTTCTCCTACACTCAGACTCAAAAGTCTTACCACTCAGAGATCTATATCTCTTACACTCAACCTTTATATAATATGCTTACAACTCAGATCTTGAAAGATCCTATAGAATGAAAAATCTTATTGATTGACTCTTACCCTTGTTGAGAGAGAAGGGATAAAAGGTTTCTTGATCAGCTCTTGATAAAACTGATTGCTGAGATCAACTTGTTCTTAGCTTTCTTAAAAGCTTCTTGAATCTGAACTCAGTAGGGTTGATCTTCTTTGAAGTTGACTAGCTGGCAGCTTCCTTCTTAGATTTCAGAAATAGATCTGAATTCTCCTTAGCAGATTTGTTCAGGATCTGCTTCTTAAGAGACTTGTAAATGTCTCCTTCTTTACTTCAACAGCTAGAGCTCTCTCTCACTCTCCAGATCTTTTGAAGTTTTTTTCAGAATTCTTATTTGAATTCTCCTTAGACAAATTCTGAGTAGATTGCCACTTCAGATTGTCTTCTTAGATCTTCTCACGAAAATCTTCTTTTGTGTTTCGTGCTCTTTCTTGATCAATGATAAATACTTCATTAGTTGTTCGTAATGTTTGTTCTCTCTATCTTTGATTTGACAGAATCCATCATTATATAGACTTCATCCATAGTAACCGGCTGATCCGATTTCTAACCAACTTCTGACAGTTCTGATAGCTTCAGCAAACTTGTTGGAATACACAACTGTCAAGTCTTCAGTCAGTTCTTGAACCTTTGACTTTGTCAGCAAAGCGTCGAGACTGATCTTCATTATGTGTCGGCACAAGTAGATTAAGTGTCGACACAAGCTTTGGAGATGTCGACACAGCTCCTTTGGTGTCGACACTGCTTCTTGACACTGCATCTGTAGAATGTGTCAACACAGCTTCTTTGTGTCAACACAGACACTTCTTCACTTCACAGCAATCAACTTTGTTGAAACTCTACTGTGTCTCGACACAAGTCCTGTGTGTCGACACAGTTGATATAGTCTAAGAATTCTATGTGTCGACACTGCCTCCAGGTGTCGATATAGTTGATGCCAACAAAAAACTTCTGTGTATCGATACAGTTGCTTCTGGTGTCAACACTGCTTTTCCAAGTGTCGACATGGGCTTTCTTAAGTGTCGACACAAGGACTTAGAAACATTTTTCTGCATTTTAGCATATTCTTAACCTGCACATATAAACTCAAAATAACATCAAATACACCTTGATGTATATCATTAAGCTAAGTGAGGCTTCTCCAAATCAGATACACATTTTCCTATGTACCCAACACTTGAGTTGGGGAGTGTTAGTTCAAACGTGCCTATTTCTACGTGGATTCCTTAGTTCTTGAACCGAATGGTAAGATTCAAGTTATTTTTCTTTTGCTTGACACCCTTTCGAGTTTCCTCGAAAGTTTTATTGTTCCTATGTCTGACAGGTTCTCGTTGCTGAGGGATGATCACGCTACTACAACTTGGATTGTGGGGCCAGATTTGCCCCCTATTATTGATGCATTCGACTATTTTCCCCACACGAGTCACTTATCGGTGATGAATAATTTTTAGCGGGGGAGGATTGATGGTGACGATATCCCGCCACTGGTTCATGATGATGTTATTGTTGCGGTCGTTGATCCCCAACATAGAGAATTTGTTGATTGGGATGATCGTTGTTGCAAGCTTGAAGATGGGATTCTACCGTGACATCCATCGCTAACGCCGCGCTAACTCCTGCTACATATTATGCACGTCGTCCGTCGTTACCATCATATAAAAATATATGATTATAAATTAAATATTTATAATTATATATTTTTAAGCATTTTTTATTTTAAGCATTTTATTTTTATGCATTTTATTATTGCATTTTCTATTGTTATTTCTATTTCATGTATGTGATGGGTTGTCTATAACCATCTAAGTTTCAGATTATTGATGTATGGTGGATATTGAGTGGTGTACTCTATATATAAGTTTGTATGGATAATGAAAAAACAAGTTAAAAGAAAGAAAAATTGAAAACCTAGAATTTTCCCACTCCCCATGAAAATTTCCTCTCTCTTGCTCTCTCCCCTCACCCTAGCCGTCGGCCACCCTCTCCCCTCCTTCTCAAAACTTCGGTCACAACCCTGTCCCTCTCCTCTTCTTCCCTAAAGAAACCGGACACCCTTTCTCCCTCCATAATCGAGCAGCTCCTTCTCTCCCCTCTCAATATTTTCTCTACCCTCTTAATATTTCGGCCACCTCTCCACCTCTTCCTCCCTCCTCAAGATCTCCACCAACATCCCTACCTCTCCCAAGAAAATCGACCACCACCCTCTCCCTCCAAAACCGAGCAGCCCTTCCCCTTTCTCACCAAACCCGACCTAGCCCTTTTCTCCTCTCCCAAGCAATTTCGGCCACCACCTTTTCTCTCTCATCCTTGAAATATTCGGTCATCAAGGTTCTCACTCTCCTAGGGTTTTGCAAAGGAAAATAGCTTGCATCTCCATCATTCGGTGCAAATCCGTGGATTTGCGTGGAAGTAGATTTTACCACCGTCGTCATGTGACTCCTCCACTCATCTTTGTGGACGGATTTCTTGGGATTGGGTAACGAATTCTAAATATCTTCTTGTGTGATTCTTCAGTATTATTGTGAGATTTGGTGGATTAGAAGGCTAGTGTTTAGTCCACATTTATATTGAAATTAGTGCGTTAATAAAATCGGAATTGCAAGCATTTATTTTCCGGATATTTTTGTATAACTTGGATCGGATAGATTTTGTGAACGCTAGTATTGATCGGGTTCATTACCCTAGATTCCTCCTTGAGTTCAAGAGATTTTGGCCTACCTCATAATAATTAATTTGGGATTGATTTTAGACTTTGTTGAAATCGCTATTTTTAGTCCGGATCTTCTCTTTTTGGGATTGTGAATGCTTGTGCAAATTATTAATTTGATTAACTAATTGTTCGGATCGTGTAGGTCCCATTTGCTTGAGCGAACATTGGCATATAACCCTTGTTTAATCTCTAAAAGGGGTAGCGACCCTTTGCGTTGTGCGTTGTTAAAGTTTGTGCCACTAATTGGTTGAGTTCATCGGTAGTGTATTTAGAGAGATATTGCACGCTACATATCTTGTTTAATTATCCAAACCAAAGAAAGTGTAGTATTTATCCCATCAAAGCCATTGGCCAGCATCAGGCCGACTGCAGTCGAATGGCAACAACATCCCCAACCAAATCTCCGTGGAATGCTCCGAATTATTTATGGGAATATTCTGCGGTTGGTTGTTGAGACACAGACTCGATCCCGGGACCTCCTTTATAAGAGGGGACTAACACCACCTCTCTTACCCAAGTGCACACTTGGGTATGAGAGGTGGTGTTAGTCCCCTCTTATAAAGGAGGTCCCGGGAGGGAGTCCGGGTCTCAACAACCAACCGCGGAATATTCCCATAGATAATTCGGAGCCTTCCACAAAGATTTGGTTGGGGATATTGTTGTCATTCGACTGCAGTCGGTCGGGTCCGAAATTCGCAATGTGCTGCCCCGGCCAAGTTTCTAACAAAAGATGGCCATCTTTTGTTAGAAACCAGGTCGGGGCCAAGGCTTCTAATGAACTATGGTAATATTGGGAAAATCCAGACCTGCCCGACTATAGTCAAATTATAACATCCCATTTCCAACTAGACCCCTGGAAGTGGTTTTGTCATAACAGAACCCTAGGAAACCCAGGAATTGAAGTTTATCAACAAAGATTTCGAGTCAAGGGGTGGTCATGCCCGTGACCGAACCGTCATTCCCGTGACCTAGGGCGTGACCACTTCGACAATCGTCGACCTCAAAAAAAGGATCGGCGAGCTCAGAAATTTCAACATGGGCCTGGCACACCCGTGACCGATCTGTCACGCTCGTGACTTTGGAATGGAGTTGAGTGAGATTAGCTCACTCAACGCCGTAGTCTGGATGGCGTTGAGTGAGCTTAGCTCACTTAACACCATAAGTTGAATGGCGTTGAGTGCACTGACTGCACTCAACGCCATCTGGTGTTGTCTGGATGGCGTTGAGTGAGCTGAGCTCACTCAACGCCGTGGACTGGATGGCGTTGAGTGAGCTTAGCTCACTCAATGCCAAAACTAGACAGCGTTGAGTGCACGGACTGTACTCAACGCCGTCTGCTGAGGTCAGGAATGGCGTTGAGTGAGCTGAGCTCACTCAACGCCGTAGTTTGGATGGCGTTGAGTGAGCTTACCTCACTCAACGCCATAAGCTAGACGGCGTTGAGTGCATATACTGCACTCAACGCCACCTTGAGTAGGCTAGATGGCATTGAGTGAGCTGAGCTCACTCAACGCCATAATTTGGATGGAGTTGAGTGAGCTGAGCTCACTCAATGCTATATTCTGGGAGGGGCATTCTAGATGGCGTTGAGTGAGCAGAGCTCACTCAACGCCGTATCCGGGATGGCGTTGAGTGAGCAGAGCTCACTCAACGCCACAGCATGGATAGCGTTGAGTGAGCAGAGCTCACTCAATGCCATAGCTTGGATGGCGTTGAGTGAGCTGAGCTCACTCAATGCCATTTTACTTAGAATTTTTCTGGCAGGATTTTTGGCTGTGTGCTGGTTCAGCTGAACCGGGCCGGTCTAGATGGTGGGCTCGAATGCATTATTAGGTTGTTTCTCTTAATAAGACCCAATTAAGTCTTATTTTAAAAAGTGTTGACCGGTCAAATGGAGGTTGGCCACGTGGCCGTCGGTTTTGAAATACAGAATAGTTTCAGCCATGGTCGAGAACCTGCTCTCATGGCCATCAATGGCACTTGACGTCGTGGCTTTTTCCCCCTCCTCTTTAATGGCTGGATTCAACTCCTCTAGAGAAGAGGAGGAGTTTCCAGCCGTTGGCTGGATAGAGCCAATTCAGCCACCCCCCACCACCATGGCCAAAAAAGCTATAATGGGTCATTAATGGTCACCAGTAGTTAGACCTTTCCCCTCTCTCCTTTTACTAGTTTAAAAAGGCTCCCTAGACTCAGAGATGAAGTTTCCACCCTTACCCAATGGATTTGGAGCTTGTACTGTGCTGTAGAAGAATCCTGGCGACGCCACCACCGCTCAATTGGAATCCCGTCGATCTGCACGCCTCCAGCCCGCGAACAAGGTCCTCCCCTCCTCTCTCTCTCTACGGGTAGATCTTAGCCTTCTTTATGATTAAGAATCGGGCTCAACAGAGCCCGATCGGGGGGGAGCTTATCTTCCTAGTTTTCCCACAAAATATTAGTGCTTGAGTTCGTCGGATTCCGCCTCTCTGGCGGTCGCGCCGCCGCCCGGCGATTGCCGCCACCCCAACGGAGGTGGTGGTGGCGGTGGCCGGCCAGGGAGGAGGCATGATGGCCGGCGGTAGCTTCTGGAATGCACTCCAGGTCGGTCTAATATCAGCCCTTGGCTAGAGGAAGAAGATGACCCAACACTGTTGGATCTGCTTCAAGATCGGTGCTGTTTAATTAATCTTTTTCTTTTATATGAATTTTCTGTACTAGAATATCAGCCACTTTAGAAAATTTATGAAAAATACTTACCGGCTTTATATGAAGAAATGGTCAACATTTAATTTGTAGCCTTATGGGTCTAATTTATTTTAAAATTGATTTGGGTCAATTTGGTCAACTGTTTTGACCAGGGCACCTCTTTTGGTTGGATCTATACCTAGAGCTAGGTAGAGACTAAAAGGTGTGCCCACCCTTCATCCCTTGACCAAATGATTTGAAATTTTGGCAGGGAATCTACCCTAGTTTTACCTAGGGCCTGTCTAAAAATGGGATTTTTTTGGAGAATGTTTTTCTATAGTTTTTATAAAAATATAATAATCTTAGGGTAAATTAATTAGAGGGCTTAATGACTTCCAAACCCTCCCAAATTTTGGTGAGTGGTCTCTGGGTTCATCATGAGGCTCTGTATAATTTTTCATCTAATTTTGAGATGTTTTAGATAGGAAATAGACAAACCTAAGCTATGCTTTATTAATGGGTTTTTAGGTCAAAAGTGCACTTTGAGATTTGAGTGGTCAAATCACCTCAACAAAGGCTGAGATTCTTACCACTGGTTGGGAATGCTCTCTAGCACCCTCTCATGGATTTTGAGGTGGATTGGGGTAAATTTGCTCTAGGACTCAAGGACAAACCCTAAGGATGGTTCTTGGTGGGTTGTGAAGGGCAAGTGGTCAAATGACTTGGTTATGATCTGAAACTTGGTAGATAGAATTCTAGGGTAGCTAGAATCCTCTTGTAGAAATCTAAATGGATTTTAAAGTAAATAAGTCCCTCAAAACCCTAACCCTAGTTTAGGGCCCAAAACTTGTAGAGATAGAAAATGTCACTAAAACTCACTGAACAGTTATGATATTTGGGTAGAGTAGTTTTTAAGGTTAGTACAAGCTCTGGAGATTTTATTATGAATTTAAGATCATTATTTTTGATACTTCATTAACAATATAGTAGTTTGTATTATTTGCTTAGAAATTTATTATGGAGAAAATACTTTCTGAAAATTGATGAACTTTAGGCAGAGGACACTTTATTATGTTTTAAAGCTCTGGGAATTTTTATGGGATTTTTAGAAGTTTAATTCTAAGGCTTTATTCATTAAGTGTTGTTTCCCATGAAAACTTAATTAAATTTATTTTGGTGTCTAGCAAGCCTGTAATATTTTAATCTTTGCACAATGACCTTTTCAGTACCATATTAATATTCAGTAATTTTTCTATAATTTTATGATGAGTAATTTCAGTACTTCCTTCTTTACATAGGATTAATGGGATTATAATGGAAAAATTAATTAGAGGCTAAATACTTTCTTTAAAATCATGAAAATTAGTCTTTGATGATACCTTGCTGTTATTTAGTGATCATAATTTTTGGGTGGACATTACCTGAGAAAATCATGAAGTTCATGTTTAAAATTACCCATGGCCAACCTTTTAGGAAAATTAAATAAATATCAGATTAATTAGGAAAATTATAAATTTCTGGATTTAGGCTAATTATGTCATGATAGACCTCCAGTAAATTTTATAGGAGATTTGGAAGACAATTTGGAGTACCTCCCCTTGTATACCTCATATAGCTTAGAATGGTCTGCATATAGTAAAACCGCAGAAACTGAACTAGAGTGGGTAATGAACTTGGGGAGATGGAATTTTGGTAGTTTGCTGGTTTGGATAGGGTAAGTTAAATTAAGTTCATTATGGGAAGTCAGGATGAGTAGAGTGTGAGATTGGCTAGTGTTAAGTGGTGTTCGGGAACGATGAAAGATCGTCCACCCCGGTCTGAGAGGAAGAGTCTCAATACACTAGGATAAATCCAAAGTAATTTGAATGGGATCGGGTAATGGGTAATAACCAATAAAAGTAAGTGCCTTGCGAAAGGGAATGATGGGCTTCAGCTACCATCATAGTTCCTAGTGCCCTTTGAGAGCCCTTCACAGGGAATACCAGGGGCAGTCCTGGGCTAACGTAAACCGTAAGAATAATAAACTAAAAGAGCAACTAGTATAACTAGGGTTGCACATACACACACCCCGGTAGCTAGGGAGGTAGAATAAGTTGGTTTGGTTGCCATTCAGACGGTAGATCTGAAGATAGATGCACGGACGGGACAGTCCGGGGAGCCGAGGGCTCGAGGGTTTGAATACAGAATAAGGTGGTGGGTCTTCGGTATTTTATTATTGTTCACACCGACATTGGTACGATGACTCGGCGGTGTGGGACACTTAGCCAAAGAAAGTCTGGTGGATATAGCCAGCACTAGTATGCGGATACTCTAGGTTGTGTTCTTCTAGGGGCGTACGGAAGGGCTAGGCTCGGTAGTGTGGATACCCGCCTAGGATTTGGGGGCCCGACCCACTGTCTCTGTTTGCCACTACGGAGGTTCCTGGGAGTGAAGCTAGCTGCCCGAATAGGGGGAAATAAAGGTCTGTGCGCATAGAGTCGTGTGCGTGAGTTGCACTTGCATGAATCATGGCATAGCATACCACTACACTCATATTTGCATACAACCGACACCCCAACGTATAAATCGGTATGGGACTTTTTATACGATGGGAGCCTTGCAAAAGACCCCTTAACTTATAAGTTTGTATGGGCATTCATATAAGTTAAGGTTACTTACTATTTACTTACTATTTACTTACTTGCTTTCTATTTGTCTATTTTACGACTCACTACCGTAGAACTGCTAGATGTACTCTAATTTGATTAGTTGTTTATACACCATGAATAATTGTTAGACTAGTTTCACTGTCATCTGTTTGATTATTCTCCACCATTGTAGCTTCCCTTTCCTCCTCTCCGCTCGGTGCTTAGGAGCTGTGGGGGGAAGGGTAGGGGATGATAGGGCTTAGTCTTTATGACTAATGGTTTTCAAACCATAACATTACAGGAGCTCCGAATGGGAGATAGGGACCAGCAGCTTAGGGACCAGCACCAGCGGAGTACGGTGCGGATGGAGGTGGGCCAGTCTAGCACCGGAGCACCTGTGACCAGCTCCGTGAGTATTTCGTATTTTTATAGCTTCCGCGATGAGTGATTTGTAGTGAGGACTCTGATGTACCAGGCTCGAGCCCATTTCTTTATTTCATCTGAACTGCTCTTTTGCAGTACTTTCTATTATTATATATTGATGGACTTGTTGTGATTTTATTCATATGTGTTCTTGTGGACCTGTTTACATTCAGTGTAATATTTACTTCTCTCTCTTTGTGATCGAAAAGGGCCGGCAGAATTGGCGTTTTGTAGTGGCGGCCTTCCCGTGAGTCGGTGCCACCGCAAAGCGGCAATTCTGGGCTAAGACCCCGGTGGTTGAAAAAGAAAAAAAGGGGGATCTTACAAGTGGTATCAGAGCAGACCTCAATCGGAAGAGAAGTAGTCCACAAAACCTTGGGCCACCCCCGTGCGAGCTTAGTTTGCGGACAAACTAGCAGCAAAAGCAGTGGTGTGCTCATAAGGGAAATCACATGTGAAAGTCCATCCTACCCCTTTCTTATATCCCATTCATACGTTCTCTAACAAATAGAATTTTTTCTTGTAGCCTGCGATGAACCCTACATCACAGCATGGGACACCTCAGGCTCCAAATGTGGTCCCACCCCCGCCGGCTCCAGCTCCGTCCCAGGAGACGGAGATGGGGCAAACACTGACGTCCATTCTAGAGGCCTTCAGAGCTCAGCAAGCCCCGGCTCCACAGCCAAAACCTGGGGCCAACTGGATGAGCGTCTTCCGGGGACTTTACCCTCCATCCTACCTGGGGATGGAGTCGGTAGTACACACTTAGGAGTTGTGAGACACCATTTACGAGATGCTTGCGGGGATCCGATGCTCCACTGAGGAGGCAGTTGCTTTGGCAGTCTCCTGCCTAGAGTCACATGGAAAGAGGTGGTGGAAGTCACAGCTGGACACCACCTTTGCGGGTATGGATTGCGTAGATATTACTTGGGAGGAGTTCAGAGCAGCGCTCTTGGGACATTTTGTACCTCAGTCGGCGAGGGACGAGCTGGAGGATAGGTTCCTGCGGTTGAGGCAGGGGAACAGGACTGTGGTGGAGTATTATCAGGAGTTTACTCACTTGGCCCGCTATGCGGACGCTTATCAGTTTGACGACGCTGGCTATGCCCGGAGGTTTTACAAGGGGCTGCAAAATGACATGAGACAGGCCCTCCTCTTCGTCTCAGAGGGGAGTTTGGCCAGGATTCTGGAGATGGATAAGAAGAGAGAAGCGGATCAGCTTACAGTTAGGAGCCGGAAGAGACTGGCTGATGATACAGTGATTGGAGGTCGTAGAGATCGTCCTCGAGGCCAAGTTATTGGGGAGAGAAGGAACGGGGATCAACCTCGTCAGGAGTTTTGGCAGGAGCAGAGGAGTCAGGGGATATTGTCTCCCCAACCTTTACAGATGTTGGAGATGCCAAGGACAGTAGAGCAGGCACCGGTATGCTTTAAGTGCAATCAGCCGGGGCATATCAAGAGCAACTGCCCTATAAGGCGAGCACCCCCACCAACACATCAGGGCGCTCCACCTCCCCGACAGTTGGGCGGCCGAGGACATGATCGAGGACGAGGATTTCTGAACCGAGGACACAGGCCAGAGAGGGGGCAAGTGTATGCTCTAGACCTGACACAGCCCCGGAACCAGGAGCAGGTTATCGCAGCTATGGCAGTACTTTTAAGTTTCTTCCTATGAACTAGTTTTTCTAGACATAACCTAGTAATAAATTAAGAGAAGACAACCATAACAAGAATGCTAAGACATTTAATTACCTCAGGCATAGTCTTCATTAGCGGCAAGCCCGCTCATACGCTCTTCGACACTGGTGCTTCGCACTCATTCGTGTCGGAAGATTTCGTGAAAGGATTGGAAGGCGTGGAGCTGTTCACCGGAAAGATGATGAGAGTGTGCATACCCGATGGATCAGAGCTAATGACCTCTGCTTATTGTAATATGGAAGCGGAGATCGGCGGGAAGGCGTTTGAGGCACCTGCGACGATTCTGAAGATGCCAGATTATGATCTGATCCTGGGCATGATATGGCTGTGCTGGAACCATGCCCAGATCGACTACGTGGCGAAGAGGATCACCGTGAGGCACGTGGACTCCTTTATTGTTATCAAAGGTATTATACTAGCACCCCGCACCTTATTATCATCTATGCAGGCCGTTAAGGCCCATCTGCAGGGGGAAGAGGTTTATCAGGTCCTTTTTGAGGCGGTCGTGGCCAAGGACTCCATTTCAAATATTCCAGTAGTGCGAGACTTCGCCGGCGTATTTCCGGAGAAGCTACCAGGGCTACCCCCGCACCGAGAGAAGGACTTCCAAATTCAGCTTATACCGGGGGCTAAGCCAGTATCCAGAGCTCCTTATCGAATGGCCCCAAAGGAGTTGGTGGAATTTCGAAGCCAGCTTCAGGAGTTAGTGGAGGCCGGGTTCGTTCGGCCTAGCTCTTCACCATGGGGAGCTCCGGTGTTATTCGTCAAGAAGAAGGACGGAACCCTTCGGCTGTGTATAGATTACCGGGCCCTGAACAGTTTGACGGTCCGGAATACTTATCCCTTGCCAATAATAGACGAGCTTGACTAGCTGAAGGGAGCCCATTGGTTCTCAAAGCTGGATCTGAGGTCGGGGTACTACCAGCTTCGCATTTGGGAGGAGGACATCCCGAAGACGGCCTTCAACAGCAGATATGGTTTGTATGAGTTTACCGTGATGCCTTTCAGGCTCATGAATGCACCCTCCGCATTTATGACCTTGATGAACCGGGTGTTCGAAGAGTATCTGGATGTCTTCGTTATCGTATTCATCGACGACATCCTTATCTATTAAAGGACGGAGGAGGAGCACGCGAGACATCTGGCCTTGACCTTGGAGAAGCTGTGGGAGCATAAGATGTATGCCAAATACAGTAAGTGCCAGTTCTGGCTAAAGGAGGTGGCCTTTTTGGGCCATGTCATCAGTGGAGCAGGTCTGGCAGTGGATCCGACAAAGGTCCAAGCAGTACGGGATTGGCCACCACTAAAGTCGGCCTCGGATGTTCGAAGTTTATTAGGACTTGCCAGTTATTACCGGAAGTTCGTAAAGGGGTTCTCTCAGATTGCCCTCCCTCTTATGCCTCTGATGAAGAAGGAGTCCCCTTTTATTTGGACACCACGATGCGAATCTGCGTTTCAGGAGCTGAAGGATCGTCTTACCTTGGCTCCCATCCTTGCTCTTCCATCAGGGAAGGAAGGATTCTAGGTGTACACAGATGATTCCTATCAGGGGATGGGTGTCATTCTGATGCAGAACGGGCACGTAATAGCTTACGCCTCCCATCAGCTGAAATAACATGAGCAGAACTACCCCATGCACGATTTGGAGATGGGGGAAGTCGTTTTTTATCTTAAGATCTGGCGACACTATCTCTACGGAGTACATTGCAATATCTTCTCAGACCGCAAGAACTTGAAATACGTAGATACACAGAAGGAGTTAAACATCAGGCAGAGAGGCTGGGTGGAGTTTCTGTCGGACTACTAGTATACTATGCACTACCATCCAGGGAAGGCAAACGTGGTCGCAGACGCTTTGAGTCGGAGAGCGAGTACGTCAGGAGTAGGCCCGCAGCTGATGGCCTTGGAGTTTGTTAAATCATTCGAGGAGATACAGATATCACTAGTGTCCGAGGATGACCCGGAGTTATACATGGAGTACCTGGGGTCGATGGTTACTACTGATGATATTCGTGACCGCATCAGAGATGGGAAGAAGATGGATGTGAGAGTTGAGCCGATGTTCCGAGCCTTGGAGGAAGGCACGACAGGAGATTACTCCTTGAGGGACGGGCTCCTGTGTTTCAGAGGCAGGGTCTACATACCGGAAGGAGGCCAGATCCAGGAGGACGTTATGACGGAAGCTCACTGCAGCCGATAATCGGTACACCCGGGGATCACCAAGATGGTAAAAGATTTGAAGAGGACGATGTACTGGCTGGGTATGAAGAAGGACATTACGTACTTTATGACGCATTGCGAGGCCTGCCAACTCGTAAAGGCAGAGTGTAGGAACCCGACAGGCTTACTGCAGCAACTTCCGGTGCCGGAGTGGAAATTTGAGGACATAGCCATGGACATCATACATGGGCTACCCCGATCCCGTGCGGGGAATGACTTGATCTGGGTGATAGTGGATAGGCTAACAAAGGCGGTCCGATTCATTCCAGTGGCGAAGGACGCTCTGATTAGTGTATTAGTACGGAGGTTCATTGAGCAGTTTGTGTGTTATCATCGGGATGGGCGGTTTACATCCAGGGAGTAGAGGTCATGATAGTTTTAACTTCAAGATAACCTAAACACCTAGAGGGGGGGTTAATAGGTTCTTTTCCTTGTTTTAACTTAAGGAAGAATTTAACTTCAGTTCTTTAATATAAATCAGATATCTCTACAGTTAACACAACACATGCAATCACAGAATCTAAAATAACACAAGCCTCACAGATTTCACAGAGATTTATAGTGGTTCCCCAAGGTCTGGGTACATCCACTTTCCCCCCTTCACCTATCTAGCAGTGTGCTAGATTTGGCCTAACTTCTTCCTTCTTCTCAGATTCACAGATCTTATAGCTCAGAACCCTGAAAGGTTCCTACAACTCAGAACCATATAAGGTTCCTACAACTCAGGCTAACAGCCCTACCTCAGCCTTGCCACAAGGACAACAACTAAGAGAATCGATTCTCCTACACTCAGGCTTAATCAGCCTTACCTCAGCCTTACCACAAGGCCTACAACTCAGAGATCAAAATCTCCTACACTCAGCCTTTATAACATAAGCGTACAACTCAGATCTTTGAAAAGATCCTAACGAATTTGATAAGTAATTTGATGGTCTCTTACCCTTGTTGAGAGAGAAAGGATAAGAGAATTCTTGATCAGCTTCTTGATGAAACTGATGAATGAAATCAACCTGTGCTTAGCTTTCTTCAAAACTTCTTGAATCTGAACATAGTTGGGTTGATCTCCTTTGAAGTTGACTAACTGCCAGCTTCCTTCTTGGATTCCAGATATGGATCTGGATCTTCTTAGTAGATTAGTTCTGGATCTACTTCTTAAGAGACTTGTGATTGTCTCCTTCTTGACCTAAAAATAGTTGGAGCTCTCTCTCCCCAAATCTTCTGAAGTTTCTTCTGAATTCTGGAATGAATTCTACTTAGACAAAATCTGAGTGGATGAACACTACAAAATGTCTTCTTAGATCTTCTCATGAAGATCTTCTTCTGTGACTTGCACTTTCTTGATTATAGATCAATCTCACAATAGTTATGTTAGTTGTGTGTCAATTCTTTTTCTTCTTCTTCTGAATCCATCTATATATAGACTTCATCCATGATAACCGGCTGATCCGGTTTCTAACTAACTTCTGACAAGTCTGACAGCTTCAGTAAACCTTTTGTAACTCACAGCTGTCAAGTCCACAAACATTTCTTGAGCCTTTGTCTCTGTCAGCAAAGCGTCGAGATTGACTGTCTTAAAGTGTCGAGACAATCTGTCAATATGTGTCGACACAAGTGACTTAAGTGTCGACACAGACTTTGGTGATGTCGACATGGCTGCCTTGATGTAGACACAGCTTCTTGACACTGCATCTTGAGAATGTGTCGACACTGATTATTTGTGTCGACACAATCACTTCTTCACTCTACAGCAATCAACTATGTTGAAACTCTGCTGTGTGTCGACACAAGTCCTGTGTGTTGACACAGTTGTTGTAGACTAAGAATTATGTGTGTCGACACTGCCTCTAGGTGTCGACACATTTGATGTCGACTCTACTTCTGTGTGTCGACACTGCCTCCCGGTGTCGACATAGTTGATGTTGACTAAGCTTTCGTGTGTCGACACAGCCTTTTCCAAGTGTCGACACAAACTTGCTGAAGTGTCGACACAGCTTCCTCTGGTGTCGACACATGGACTTAGAAACTTTTTCCTGTATTTTAGCCAATACTTAACCTGCACATATAGACTCAAAATAACATCAAATACACCTTGATGTATATCATTGAGCTAAGTGAGGCTTCTCCAAATCAGGTACACATTTTCCAATGTACCCAACAATCTCCCCCTATTTTGAGAAGTCATAACCCTTTTGTCAATGATATACACCACTTATGATAAATGATGATGTGTATAAGCATTTTTAACAGGGTAACTTATAAACAAAACAAATATCAAAATCACATCACAGAAAAAGGATGCAAACTAAATGAACATGAAACATGGTTTTGTTTATTATATCAAAAAGTTTATTAACACTTATTACATAGATTTCTTTAAAACTAAGAATTGCATAGTTCTAGAAACATCTAGGAAAACTAAACTAAGGCTGGGCTGGCTCCTTGATGACTATTCCTTTTCCTGATTTCATCTGAGCCTGCACAGAAGGTTCTGTATCTTCAATGAGCTTCTTGCCTTTCAACTCAGCCTTCTTTTGTGCTTCAGCCTTAATCCTTTGCCTTTCAAAGTAATGAAAAGGCTTAGGTAAATACTTATTAGGCTCCTATGCATCAGGAGGTAGCTTCCCAATCTTGGCCTTCCTTCTGTATTGAACTATGGCTTCTTGCCTAGCCTCATACTTCTGCCACTCCTGCTGATTATACCATTTACCCCTTTCATGAACTTGGTCTTTGAAAGCTTTCCAGGCAGTTAATATGATATTTCTAGATGTAGGGCTCCATTGCTCAAAATCAGGTTTTACCTCTGCCTGCTCTCTAAATATTTTCTTTGATAATTGAGAATCTTGCTGAGCTTTCAGACCAGCTTCTGGCATATCTACCTTTTCAATAATAACATTAGTAACTGGTTGAGGAGGGATGTACATAGACTGAACTTGTTGATGTATCATCTCAAGATCTGCAGGGGGGTAAATAACTTGGGCAACCTCAGGTTGATCACCTTCAAGTTGAGCTGGTTGCACACCTGACTCAGCCACATTATCATCATCACATAAGGGTGGATATCCTAGAGTGGCTCTAATGTTGTTGGTTACCCATTTGGCATGATCAGAGCATGCATATACTAACACCCTCTCCCCCTTTATGACTTCTCTGGCCACATGTTCTCTTCAATCATCTTTCTGAAATCTTATTTGCCCATCCAGGTAATTGATACCATCTTTAAAGAATGGTTTTAACTTTTGAAGCTGATCCGAAATTGTTTGCTGTGAAGTAGTAATAGTTGTCTTAAAGGAATCCAATGCTTCCTATAGCTTCTTATCAAATTCTTTTTTCTCCTTATTTCTTGCCTCAGTCATTGTTTGTTTTCCTCACTTCAGTGACTATCTAATTGTGAGATTCAGTCAGATTGTCATTAATTCTTATTTGATTTTCAAGGACATAGCCTTGTTTGACAGCAATATCATCCACTTGTTTCTTTATTTCTGCTTGTTGCTTTGCTAGAAATACCATAGCATTGCCCCCCTTGTGAAAGCAATCTGTCATCTCTTTCTTATTTTGATTGACCTCAAATCTGATTGACTTTATTTCTTGGGCTGGATCAAATTGAAGGGCCTTATGGCTTTCATACACATATTTTTCAAGAGCCAATCTCTGCTCATCAAATTTCACTTGTAAATCAACCAAGTATTTACTGTAATCAATCTCAGGGGCTGGTTGTGAAGTAGTTGCTTGCAAAGCCTTCTTATAGTTCTGGCTTCTCCTCTTAAAAACCATCAGTTTTCTTTTCTTTAGACTTATTATCTCCTCATCCCTGAATCAGTGGAACTGTTAATATTTACTCTTTCTTTGGGACTAGGAGGCATTTCCTTTTCACTCCTAAGCTCCATCTTCTCAAGGTTAACTTGCTCCCCCTCAACTGCTGCTCCCTCTATGTCAGGAAACAACTCTTCCAGAGTGAACTCTTGTTGATTGTGAACTGGTGATACAGCTGTCTCAAGAGCATCAGCAACTACAGATGTATCCTCCATGATCACATCTAGTGCTGGACTGTTAACATGAGGGGTTTCAAGAATAGAATGTGAATCTATTTCATTTGCCAAGTGAATTCTCTCTTCCCCTTGAACTTGTGCAGAAACTGACTCCCCCTGCACTTGTGCATTCTCAGCAATGTCATGTACTTGTACACTTTCTAGCTCCCTCTGCACTTGCGCACTAACTGGTCCTTCTGCACTAGTGTTATCTCTTTAATGTCATGTACTGGTGAATTTGCTGCAGTCTCTTGGGTATCCAAATAAGGTGTGTCCTTGGAGAGAACCCTATCTGAAAGTTTATCTAGTGTCAACTAGCTTCACCTATGGGGGGATAGGTGATTTGCAGTCTTTTGCGGAATTAAAAATTGACCTGCACAAACAACAAACACAGCACAGAAAAGCACACCAGAAATTATAGTGGTTCCCCGATTTGGGTACATCCAATCTCCCCCTTCGACCTATCTCCCAACAAGGGACGACTCGGTCACTTCACCAACAGGATTGAAATCCAATCCCCTCACTATGGAAGAAACCCTTCCACCCGAAGGAGTCGCTACTCCTCCACCACGGGTTCCACCCAACCCTTACAACGAGGAATCAAAGTTCCTTTACAACAAAGTTAAAATAGAATGTACAAGAAATACAAACTACGTTTGGAGAGCTCGATGTCCCTCTTTGTTCAATGAAGCTTTCTTGATGACGACGAAGAGTAAACGATCGGAGCACTCTCTTGGAGTGGATCTTCCCGAGATCGGCGGCGGCAAGTGAATGCGGCGGCGATGCTTTGTAGGTCTAAACTTCTTGACGAGGCAAGCAAGGTCTACCAACGATCCTACTAGGATCAATCGTCTCAATCGATTCGGAGGGAAGAAATATTCCCATTCAACAAATCAAGAGACAAAGGATCTCAAGATAGAAACGTGAGACGTTAAGCTTAGCCTCGGTCCTGTCGCCGGACGATCAAAGATGACCTCTAAGATCAGCGGCGGCGACTATCTTGCGAGCGGCGACGGCTTGCGAGCGGCGACGGCGACGGGAGGAAGTCCGCGATCGGCTTGGTCCCGCTCAACGACCGTGTTCCTTTCTCGTTTTCTTCGCTACCTTGTTAGTTCAAATTCGTGGGTATTTATACTGTAGAACAACCCTAAAAGACCGTTGTGGGCCCCACAATGAGAAACCCTAAGTTCGGTCCAAACAGCGCCTGATATCTTGGTTCAGTCCAGCGAGCAGGTAGAAATCGCCTAAGGCAAATTCGGCGGGAATCATTGGTGATTCTCGATGAATCGGAGAGAATCACTTATGATTCCCTTCGTATTATCCTTGGAAGAATTTTAGCTGAAAAGCTTGCCATCCGGAGTGAGTCGGCGAGAGTCAAAACCATTCTCGACGAATCGGCGAGAATGCAGAGTCATTCTCGACGAATCAGCGAGAATCACTTATTGATTCTCGATGATTCTGACTTGGAAGAATTCTTGAAGGCGTTGAGTCAGCCGGATGCAGTCGGCGGGAATCGGCGAGTGATTCTCGACGATTCGGCGAGAATCACTAGTGATTCCCGTCGAATCGGCGAGAATCACTTAGTGATTCCCGTCGAATTTAACTTAGACGAATCTTCGTCTTTCTTCCCATGAGTTGGTCTTTGACCCATCCTTGCTCTTCTTCTGCTCTTGATCTATCTTAGCCCTGTACTTGAAAATAAGTACACTCCAATAGAGAGAGTACACGTAAGCCAACACACTGATCTGCTCAACGAAGGATTACGTTGCGCAGACCTGTGTATATTGACCCACTGCACCCTGACATTGGTGTGTACTTAGCGTGGAATAACTGCAAGCACAACTTGAAGATATATCATCAAATACAATGTGAATTCATCTTAGCTTGACAGGAGGCTTCTTCAAATCAAGGTAATTGTGGATACAATACCTAAAAATCTCCCCCTATTTGAAGAAGCCAAAATCCTACTAGCTAAGATGAATTTCATCAACCAGAGTAATATACATAACAAATTAAGAGAGACAAGACACAGAATGTTAAAAGCATACAGAACAATACTTGAGTCAACAAGAGATCATATATATATATATATCCAAAAGAATTGTTCATATAGAAGTATGAAGAGATAAACATGCATGAAGGAAATGACAAGCCAAAATCCTAAGGCTATTTCTCCTTAGCTAGATCATCCTTCAGTTGTTGAGCCAAGTACTTCTCTCTTTGTCTCTCAAAATATTCCTTGGGCTTCGGATAGTATCTAGGGGGAGGATCTTTATGTTCCACTTTGTTAGTCCTGAAAAATATATTTCATTTAGCTTCATATTCTTTGTGCAGCTCCCACTCATATTGATTATATACATCATTTCGATTAATTTCCCCCCGCTGTTGTAGCATAAAGGTGTCCAATATAATGCTCCTCGAGATAGGACTCCATCTTTCATTTCGCACTTCACTCTCCTTCAATCTTACTTTCTTCTCAGTTGGAGTCTCTTTGGACGTCCCTTCTTGGAGTTTTCTTTTTCCTTTCGCTATGGCTTCTTGGTCAAACATATCCCTGAGAGTAGTTTTGGCAGCAGCCCTGGCAGCCTTCTTAGCATCAGCTTCACTAAGAGGAACCTCCTCAACATTTGCACCCTCATCAGCAGCAATGGTAACCTCATCAGGAGAAGGAACTGGAATTGGGATTTGTATACCTGATGCTTGCTGCACTAGCCAGTGGCAGCTATCAAAAACATACTTATTTGACTGTTTGAAGTTGTCGACCATAATCTGTTCCAGCCCTGCCATCTTAGCTGTATATGCATTCTCCCCCTTTTTGGCTTCGAGGGCAATGGAGTTTGCATAAGAATGCAGTGACTTATCTATATGCTTTGCAGCCTTAGTGAACTCAGTTACAAGGGAAGTTTTATTTACGTTGAGAGTCACCATGCTGGCATCGAATAGCTTGATGTTGTCGGTCACAACATGTGCATTTTGGTTTACTACCGCTAGATCAGCTGTGTTCTTCTAGAGTCCTTGCATTAGAAGATTTACTACAGTGCCATCCTCTGCATACTTGGCATCAAACTTTTGTTCCATAAGATCTAGTTTATGATTTATTTCCACAACATTCTTAAGCATTAGCTCCTCGGATTGTTTAATTCATTTTATCACTTTGTTGTGTGATAGTTCAAAAGAAGTTTTTAGTTCATCCACTATACCTTGAATGATATTCACAGTGTGATTTGCCAGGCTAAGTCCTAGTAGAAGACCCTGAGGCATGCCTTGGTCATGCTCTTCTGCAGAGTCACTGGGAGAGCTTGATAAGTTCACAGTCTCCAAAGGGGGAATAGGGGCAGCCTCTGTAGTTTTCTCATGAATGCTTATCATCCTCTGCTGAGAGGACTCCCCCTCCATTGCTACACCAGATGTCTCAGGAACTTCCAAAGGAGCCCGTTCATCAGAGGGGACTTCAACATCACCCTGTAGCTCCACCATCTCCACCATCTCCCTCAAGGTCGTTTCATTTTCAACTACATCATCCACTTCTTCAGCAGCCTCATCTTCCATATCATCATTGTCAATTTCAGCATTGTCCATGTCCTCCTCGTCTTCCTCCTCATCAACTTGATCAGTGGCAAGGGTATCAACGGCATCTTTTGCAATCTGAGAGATGTCAGAAACTACCTCAGCATGATCCGGAACTAAGATATCTGTCCTGAGTATATCAGTATATATGGGTAGCGACTCCCCCTCAGTTCCTGCATATAACAAGTCAGGAAGGTCACTAGGTTCATCATGGGCTTCAGCCACACCCACTTGACCAATCCTTCTTTCCCATCTGTCAAATACACTGGAGTCCATTTTCTTCAAGTAATGGAGAGGAACTCACTTACTCATGTCAAACCTGTCTCCATCCAGCTGATTGAGGTACAGGCTAATTATCCTTCCAAAATTGGGGGTTCGTAGCATATCTTTAATCCTCTCAAACAATATAGCCCCCCAGTTGTATCTTTTTCGACACACTGTGGCCACCAAGATTTTGAACATATCACCAGAGATATGATCATGGGAGCCCGATGCGCGTAAAATACGGCAAGCGTACCGGTCGCTCAAGTAATAAAGTTGGGAATGAATCCCCGGATGTCGGTATCTTGAGGAATGCAATTGGCGTCGAACGATCTAGACTCTAAAACTATCGTTATGAGAGTTAATTGAAATAAACAGAAAAGAAAGGGGCTTTGGTTGGTGGTCTTACGACCGATTACACTAATGTAAACTATGCGGGTCGCAATCACCGCTTCTCAAGGCGAGATGGATGTAGCGGCCGCGATGCCGTACTTCGATTGGCGAGTGGACGGAAATCTAGCGAGTGAGGTGATTAGTGCGGAGCAAGCTTGAGTGAAACGAACGTGTGGAGTGGAGCGAGATGGAGCGAGGCGCATCAAAGAATAAATCTCTAGAGCAAGATGAAATACAACTAATAACAATAATGCTAGAAGTTGATGTCCATTACAAGCACAAGCATTTCATACAACAAGAAAAAGAGAGAAAATGCACAACCATGAGATTGAAGATCCACCGCGGTTGTTGGCCGGAGGTGCGGGTTGTCAATCCGCTTCCAAGCGCAGTCCGAGGAGGGCTTCCGGTACCACCGAGCTGTCACCTCGAGGACCTGTAACTCCGTTCTCTAGGGGTGCTTCGTCTTCTTCCTTGGTGGAAAGCTCGGAGAAGAATGCTTCAATGGCCGGGAGGATCACCGGAGGATGCGGAATGCTTCGGAATCACCGGAGAAGGTCCTCCCGTTGGTATGGATGAAGGTGGAGGTGAATGGGACTTGCTGGAGGGCGAAACGGCGGACTGGCGAAGGTTCCGTAACGATGCTCCTCGCCCTAATTCGCGGAACAGCGTATTTATAGCTTGCAGAATAAATAGCGCGCACGACCACTGGCGCACGACCAGTGGTCGTGCGCGACCAAGGTCAGCGCCCGTGCGTGAGCAACCTGCAGACCTGCATCAGAAAATTAGTAGTCGCGCACGATCAGTGATCGTGCGAGGCAATGCTGATGATCGTGCGGAAATAGCCAGACAGACTTTTGCAAAATGGGTATGACTGCGCACGATCGGCGGCGCACGAGCAGTGGTCGTGCGCGGTATGGCAAGTGATCGTGCGGAATGTTCAAGACAGAGTTTTCACAAATGAGACCGGGCTGCGCACGGTCAGTGATCGTGCGCCAGGAGGTCGATGGTCGTGCGTGGGTAAAAACGCACGACCACTGACTCCTTTGCCAAAAATAGTGAAACGCCTATCCCGAATGCCCTCACGATCCCCAAACCTGCAGGAAAACTGCACGGGGCATCGATCGCGGCAGCCACAGCAACCAGTAATGAACATAGCAAGAAAGTAAATGCACACAAGCACAGAAAATGGGCAACAAAGGTGCACAGGGCGTGGAAAACCGTAGCGAACCAAAAGGAGTGCAAATGACGCTAAACGGTGTGCAAAGACAAGAAAATAAGCCCAGATGAGTCCGAAAATAGGTATATAAAGAGGACTCATCACACCCCCAGACTTAACCGTTTGTGCGTCCCGAGCAAACAAAACCTAAGTAGACGGGGAAAATGAACTAGCTAAGAAAGAAATTGCAGAACGGAGTACCATGCGAAGTCGCATGCTCGCGTGCATAAAAATAAAGTAGAGGAAATTCTTAAGTATACAAAATATTTTATATTTTTCACAATGCGTAACAAAAATTTATTATTACTCCAAAGTAGAATCACGGTGAATCATCCGGTCTTACGCAGGGAGAAAGTAGACAGGCCACTAAGGTGAGCATTGCCGAAGACCGGGGCTCAAGATTACCCCCAAAGGAATCCACCAATGTCGGAAACCATAAGCTTGCCCATTCGCACTCTCTCCACGGCACTAGTCAACTCAAGCGCAAGTCCGTAGGACTTCGGGTAATAATGGGGCTTGGGTTACGGTGAGATAAACAATGATAAAAAGAAAGGCTATGCACCTAACCCAAATGAGCTAGCCTAAAAGAATCCCTCGGCAAACCACAATATAACTAGGTGCACCACACCCCCAGACTTGATTTGTACAACATGGGTGTGTGCACCGCCTACTCCAAATCCAAATCTTCTCAAATAAATATTTTCAATCAAACTCTTTTGTTTTTTTTTTCTTTTCTCTTTTTCTCTTTTAAATATTTTCTTTTTCTTTTTACAAAATCAGCACATTTTTTCTTTTAGGCACAACCACATATCACAAATACGAATCACCACATCACAACCCAACATAAAATGTAAACTACTAAAGCTCGAATTGGGTGTGCGACTAGGATAGGCTATAAGGCTTTGGTGAAATACTAGTGGAGCTGAATCAAAAGAAGGGTAGGCACAACGGGGCTAGCAAGGGCGAAGTTAGGAATGGGTACAAAGCTCAACCGGGCCAAAAGGTGGCCTACATCACTCTCACGCTAGACTAACCGTGTACCAATGCTTCAAGAATAGCTTGGAGCAAGTTCTTAGCAACCGAGAAAGATAATCCTTCCTCCCGACTCAAGCAATACGAGTCTAGTGGCGGCTACACACATTCCTACGCTACCGTTTGATTCACACCGGATTCACCAACTTTTGAGTAGAATAAAAGAATTTACGCAGATAGAAAAATATAAACTATAAGCATACAGAAAAATTAAATCTACTCAAATTCCTACACAAAACGAGAGCAGTTGACGAGAAACACAGCAAGACCAACATTTTACTCCGTCGCACAATCCTCAACTAGCACAGAAATTTTCCAAATCGAACAAAGATACAGGTTCAACTCGCGACACGCAAACCGCTAAGCTCGCGCTCAAGTGGGTGCAGTGGTGTGCAACAGGAATCTAACATAATGAAGCGAAAAAGGAACACTACTGGCATGCGAAATTAAATGTGCTCGTGGAGTGCACAAGCGGCTCTTCCCCCCAGACTTGAATGAAAACATGAGCAAGAAAAATAAACATTCAACCAGAAAATGAAATCTGAAGCGAGAGAGAGTACCAATGCTCCAAAGAGGGGAGCATGCCAGAAGATTGCATGATGATTCGTGGGAAGTGCTGCATCGCACAAAAGATAAGTTGAACCTGCGAATTAGGCCGAACAATAGAAAATACAAAAAGATAGAAAGCATAAAATAAAATAAAACATAAACAAGGGGACCAAAAGGTCCAAGCTTGGGTTGTCTCCCGAATAGCCCTTTTGTTTACCGTCCTTAAGGTGGACCAAATACCTGTATTAGCAGTTGTATATAATGTTTTTGCAGCAAAATAGATAAATAACGACCAAAAATAATATAAAATAAATCGGACAAACAAGAAACACAGATTCTGAAGACACAAATGCAGAGGTAGCAGTGGGGTGGAGGAATTGCACTCATTCCTCGTCGCTGCTGTCGATCTCAACGGGCGGCGGGCGGGGAGCGGGAGCGGAACGAACCGGCGGCGGAGGGATGTTCAGGCCACCACGCAAAGCCTGCTGATATACCAGGTTCTGCATCCACAACTGGGAGGCCTCAATATCCGCAAGGCGCTCATTCAGAAATGGAATGTTCTGACCCTGCGCAGCACTGAAATGAGGGTCGGGCTGCCTCTCCGGCTCAGCAGATGGTGGCCGAGAACGACGTGGCTGAGTGCCTCCTGCAGCTCTCCGCCTACCCATGGCGGAAGATTCTGGAGCAATAACATCCTCGTCCTCCTGCAAAGCTCCTCGGGCGTCACCTGGCATAACAATCTCGAATCGACGATCGGATCGCCTCCCAATAACACGTAGCAGATGAAAACTGACCATGTTGGCTCGGGTGATGACGGAAGGGGTGGTAACCTGCTCCATCGGCGGCAAACTATCCCAGACTCCCAAATTCTTGGCGATGCGAGTGATGTAATAAGCACCACCGATCGCGCCGGCGAGGCGATAAGTAGCCTCATGATGGAAGAATGTCGCCAGCATATAACCAAGGTGGATGGGTTCCCGACGGAGCATGCTATAAAGTGAAACTAAATCCTGCCACCCAACCACATTCTGACTAAGTGACCGCGCCGTGAGTGAGTGGCTAAGAAGATGCTGAAGATACCGCAAGGCAGGGGAAATGATCTTGGTCGACTTGGCCTTCCGAGCCACATACTCCTCATCGGAACCGGTAATTTCGCGCCAAGCAGACCCATGGGAGGACCCTTCAGGGAAGCCGGAGCCTAAACCTTATAGTTCCGAGGCATCTGAGTAGAATCCGGCTCGGACGCCAAGCTCATGGATGGTCATGGAAATGACCCGTCCCCGAATCCGGAAGGAGCATTCAACAGGGCGATAGCTGCGAGTGTCGCATTCCCACTCAAACGTGGAGAGGAACTCCAAAGTGAGCTCTTTGAATCCGGGTTCGCGGCACTCGAAAACGTGGCTCCACTTGTCGAATGAGTAAAGGTGGAGGATAGAATCCGCAAGAACACCGCCGTCGCCAATGGACCTCAACTCCTCCCAGTCCACAAGACGCTGAGGGAGGAAGGGTTTGTTCTTCAAATCAGTAAACCGGCGCTGGTGGGTGTCCTTCTGAAATGCCGCCATCCTCTGCAGCACCTGAGCCGGAGTGGAGCGCTGGTAGGCGTTGACAGCCCTGCGGTTAGAGGTAGAAGCCATTGCAAGAGGAAGGTACGGTGGAGCGAGGAGGGAAGAAATCTCCCGGAGATTTGCCGGAGAAGAAGAGGGGGACGGAAGCTCGAGAGAACGACGCACGACGAAAGCTCGGGAGCGGGGAATTAGGGCGCACGCTCGGCACAGCCCGAGCGGTCTTTTTATTAAAACTGGGCCGACCGCACGATCACTGATCGTGCGAAAATAAATAGCGCGCACGATCACTAATCGTGCGCGATACTTAAAAATTACAGGCAGCCAATTTTTGTACCAAGATCGCTCGGATAACACTGAGGGTGCGCTAGGGGGATACATAAATGAGGCAAAGCTACCGCAAGCATTTTTAGACTAAAAGGAAAGAATATATAAGATGAGATGAGAAAAGTGGAAGAAAATTGCCCAAAAATTCTAAAAGAAAAGAAAAGAATACGCTACCTAGATAACTATTGGGTTTTCTGTCTCCCAACAGGACTTATTCAAATTCTCGACTTTGCTTAACTGATTGGCGTATGGAAATGGAAATGCCCAGGCAATTGTTCTTGCTCGCGTGTTGGTAGCGGGTACCGGTATGGAGACAGAACAAATGCCCCACTACCTGTATAAGTACACCTGCCGAGAGTGTCAGGCATGGGCAAGACATAACTTGTGAAGTTCTTCATCTCCAACTCCACCTGCATCTGGTTGCTAGCAGACATAGGCCGCATTACAAGCCCGTGCACTGGTTGAACCGGTTCCAAGATGGAATCCTACAGGGAAGTGGAAACAAGAACGGGGTCAAGAAATAAATCAGAAGAATAACATAAACAATCCTTAATCTTGGAAATGATCCCGGAATCATCTCCCGTTGGTGGAATTGCAGAAATCTGAACACCACTGTCCAGGATGGTGCAAGAAGTTCCTAGCGCAGCATCCATTTCGTCCGCGCATTGGACATCCTCACATGGGGTGAAGGTAGAAACCTCAACCACGGAAATGTCCTCCTCGACCGGATCTAACAGAAAGCTGAGAGTGCTAGTTTCCACCTGCAAATCAGCCTCAACAGAAACATCAGAAAAAGAATGAATACTATGCAAAGCGGAAGGCGGAGGTACAGAACTCAACGGGGAGTCAAGAACTGTCTCTTCGCAACCGGACTCGATGCTAGGTGATGCATGTTCATCAGAAGTATACGTATCCATGCCGGGATGGGGATCGACACAAGCATCGGGCATGTACCGGAAGTGCTTTCTCCAAAACATGGAGATGGCATCGATGCATATCCCGAGGCTGAAGGGGTGCTGCCCACGGTGGAAGTGGGAATAATCCGGAAGTCCGGCTCATTATCCACTTCCAATTCAGCTAAATAAGCAGTGCAGTCCTTCAATGCATGATCCCAGCTTCGACAAAAGATGCACTGCTTAGCCGGCTTCCGCGGTGAAGCGTTTGCTGAAGCCGAGAAAAAGTAGTGCGGTAATGGCTCCGCTGGTCGGTGGATGACCGGCTTATGTCTACGAAATGTAGAGTCATGAATTTCCTGGGAACTATACTTCTGGGGACATCGATCACTTGCATGCGAGATATCTCCACAATGAGGGCAACGAATATTGAAATTGGCCCACATTGCGGAAATATCAAAGTCAAACGGAAGCAACTACTTTGCAAAGATTCATCGCGCAAAACTTACAATTCCAACAATGAACTACAGCAGATGAGAAAAGAAATGAAACAGAGCAAAACAAATTAACTCGAATACCAATATTTTCAGAAATCATGATCGTTCAACAGTTGCATTCCCCGGCAACGGCGCCAAAAACTTGATGCGCGTAAAATACGGCAAGCGTACCGGTCGCTCAAGTAATAAAGTTGGGAATGAATCCCCGGATGTCGGTCTCTTGAGGAATGCAATTGGCGTCGAACGATCTAGACTCTAAAACTATCGTTATGAGAGTTAATTGAAATAAACAGAAAAGAAAGGGGCTTTGGTTGGTGGTCTTACGACCGATTACACTAATGTAAACTATGCGGGTCACAATCACCGCTTCTCAAGGCGAGATGGATGTAGCGGCCGCGATGCCGTACTTCGATTGGCGAGTGGACGAAAATCTAGCGAGTGAGGTGATTAGTGCGGAGCAAGCTTGAGTGAAACGAACGTGTGGAGTGGAGCGAGATGGAGCGAGGCGCATCAAAGAATAAATCTCTAGAGCAAGATGAAATACAACTAATAACAATAATGCTAGAAGTTGATGTCCATTACAAGCACAAGCATTTCATACAACAAGAAAAAGAGAGAAAATGCACAACCATGAGATTGAAGATCCACCGCGGTTGTTGGCCGGAGGTGCGGGTTGTCAATCCGCTTCCAAGCGCAGTCCGAGGAGGGCTTCCGGTACCACCGAGCTGTCACCTCGAGGGCCTGTAACTCCGTTCTCTAGGGGTGCTTCGTCTTCTTCCTTGGTGGAAAGCTCGGAGAAGAATGCTTCAATGGCCGGGAGGATCACCGGAGGATGCGGAATGCTTCGGAATCACCGGAGAAGGTCCTCCCGTTGGTATGGATGAAGGTGGAGGTGAATGGGACTTGCTGGAGGGCGAAATGGCGGACTGGCGAAGGTTCCGTAACGATGCTCCTCGCCCTAATTCGCGGAACAGCGTATTTATAGCTTGCAGAATAAATAGCGCGCACGACCACTGGCGCATGACTAGTGGTCGTGCGCGACCAAGGTCAGCGCCCGTGCGTGAGCAACCTGCAGACCTGCATCAGAAAATCAGTAGTCGCGCACGATCATCAGCGCACGATCAGTGATCGTGCGAGGCAATGCTGATGATCGTGCGGAAATAGCCAGACAGACTTTTGCAAAATGGGTATGACTGCGCACGATCGGCGGCGCACGAGCAGTGGTCGTGCGCGGTATGGCAAGTGATCGTGCGGAATGTTCAAGACAGAGTTTTCACAAATGAGACCGGGCTGCGCACGGTCAGTGATCGTGCGCCAGGAGGTCGATGGTCGTGCATGGGTAAAAACGCACGACCACTGACTCCTTTGCCAAAAATAGTGAAACGCCTATCCCGAATGCCCTCACGATCCCCAAACCTGCAGGAAAACTGCACGGGGCATCGATCGCGGCAGCCACAGCAACCAGTAATGAACATTGCAAGAAAGTAAATGCACACAAGCACAAAAAATGGGCAACAAAGGTGCACAGGGCGTGGAAAACCGTAGCGAACCAAAAGGAGTGCAAATGACGCTAAACGGTGTGCAAAGACAAGAAAATAAGCCCAGATGAGTCCGAAAATAGGTATATAAAGAGGACTCATCAGAGCCCAGTTTGCATATCAGGGCTTTCCCAATGATATCAGATAGAAGCTTCCCTTCCTCATTCATTTCCTTGCTCTTGATAAACTTAGTCCCTCGAGCAAGTCCATAGAATAGGAGAGTCCTGACACGATCATCTTCCTCCAGGTAGTCCTCTTGTTCAAAACTGGTGAGCTGCAAATGTCGTGATAATTTTCCAGCAGACATCTTGATCCGTAGGCCAGCAATCTTACTCTTAATCACCGTATCCTCATGCCATAGCTTTGCTGTTGCAAAGAATTCTAGCACTTCTTTATCCAGGATCTTGCACGGGTGCTCAAGGATGAAGGAAAGCCTGGCTTCTTCAAGCATTAGGATAATATTTCTGAACTCATCAGAGGCATGGGAGAATCCCGTCCTAACAATTTCACTCCCGGTGAGGAGCCCAACTGTGTGATGGAGATGAGGACGGTGCGCTTACGGAAGATATTTCTCTGTCTCCAAGTAGTGACGTGCGACGCTATAGGTTGAAGACGAGGACGGTGCGCTATAGGTTGAAGACGAGGACGGTGCGCTTACGGAAGATATTTCTCTGTCTCCAAGTAGTGACGTGCGACGCCGTGAAGAATATGTGGCGCGTCGCCCAAATATCCGCCCGCGGCGCAAGCCTATATTTAAATAATTAATAATTATTATTACTAAAATTATTATTAATTATTTATGAATTTTGGTTCTATTTTATTTAAGCATTTTATTTAATTTTCATAATATGTGGCATGGTTATGTTTTGAACCACTATTATTTGTATTTTAATTTTGGGCTGCATGTAGCCTTTTCCCTTGTTGTTTGATGTAAGCCTATATATAGGCATGGATATTTTCATTTTTAGGTATTGATTGATGAAATAAAATTGAAACCCAAATTGTCTCCCTCTTGAGATCTCTCTCCTTTCTCTCCTTGGCCGAACTTCTCCTTCCCCATCCTCCCCCTTGGCCGCCGGCCGCTTCCCATCTCCTCCTCTGATGTAGGGAATATCCTTGAGAGTCGTCACGGAGGCCACGACGACGCTTATGACACGATCTACGCCCTCTAACCCGCACGCTAACGTAAACGCAGCCACAACAATTATTTTATTTATCGTTCGCGCTAACAATACGGATCGCCGTTCCGCAAATAGATCGAGTGTTGGCTATAGGCCAAACTCTTTCCGGCTAAATGGGATAATATTGATCCCGAGCGAGCTTTTGGGGTTGTACCAAAATAGATCCACCAAGAACAAAATGATTCGAAAGATGGTAGAATCTATCCCAACAAAAGAAAAGCGAGGATCGCCAATCCTCTTACGAATCTTTCGAAAATCCAAACGAAAAATACCGATCTATTATTTGATTAACCGTGAAGAAAACAAATCGGAAAAATAACGCAAAATCCGTCCACCACAAGAACTATCTAGAGAAAGAAAACTCTTGGTAGAAATTTTCGTTACCCCTCTCGGATTTTGTAGATCCGTGGTGCGTGGATCTACCAAGTTTGATCGCTCCTCCTTTGAACGTCCACGGGAAACGCGCTACGGATGATGAACGTGCTAATCTCCTTCACTTCACGCCGTGGAGGGAAACACCTTTCTTCTTCCTTGCAAGCAAGCAACTTCTCATGCATGGGCCGGCAACACCATTCAAGAGTAGATCTCGGTTGGCCGAGAGCAAGAAAAGATGAGGGCGGCCGAGCACTAAGAGGACGGGGCGGCCTAGAGCAAGAGGGGGAATGGTGGAGGCCGAGCACTTAGGGAAGAGGAGGGCCTTGGGGCCGGCGGCTTGGAGGAAGAAAGGAAAGAGAGGGGGCGGCGGTTTTGAGAAGAAAGAGGGGGAAATTAGGGAAGAAAGAGGGGGAAAAGATTAGGCAAATTCAAAATTTGATTTCAATAATATTCTACCACATAATGAAGAGTTTAAGGCCCTTATATAGGCTTACATCTCAAAGCAAAAATCATGTGGCTAAAGGCATACCACATAAATAAAAATGCAGAAATTAAATAACGTTTTAAAGAGCCATCATGAAACGGCTATTAGCACACCAAAACAAAAAATATCAAATATGATTCTTGTTGCGAGGGCGAAGCTTGTAGCCATGACCGCTACGACGTCGCACGTCCTTTGCCGGTACATCTTCAACATATTCATGCTCCATTTGGCCGTCCTGGTGGCCGTCGCCATCACCGTCGCCATCACCGTCGCCATCACCGTCGCCATCAATCCTCCGCCGCTCAAAAGGGCTCATCTCCGATGAGCGGGCTGACATATAACGGCGTACGAGGTCCGCGTCAAGAAGATCCATCTGTGCAGCAGAGAGCCAAGAGTCGTCCGAAGCCGGACGACCACACCAACGAACCAAAAACCTGTGAATGTCGCCGTCGGGGGTGGGAAATATATCATCCTGCAAAATCCTGTCAGGCAAGAAATCTGTCCGGGGAAACCTCGGAAAAGCGTTAGGTGAAGCAGAAAAACAAGTGTCATTATCAATAGACGGCATACCTCCCGTAGAATTCGAAGGAGAGAACGATCCAGAATTGAGCTCACCCCCCACCCCATTAGATTGTATAGTGGAATTATTAAACGGAGAGACAGACAGTTCAGGTGGTGGAGCAACAAAAAGCGTTAAATCCGAAATGTTAAAGACAGGGGAGATTCCCCAATCAACGGGTAATTCTAATAAATAAGCATTTTCGCCTAATTTCTTCAAAATTCGAAAAGGACCGGCTTTCTTGTTCGCTAATTTTTTTATGGTGCCCGAAGGCATCCGTTCAGGGATAAGACGAACCATAACCAAATCGCCAATGTTCAAGGAGACTGCTCGCCTATGTACGTGAGCATTCGATTGATAAATAGAATATTGCTTAGCTAACGTCTTGCCAATGTGCTCATGGAGAGTGTGAACGTGTGAAGCGAAATCCTGTGCAAATTGACTTGTCTTAAAAGAAGGCGGTAACGGAACCAAGTCAAGAGGCACTGGCGCCTTATAACCATGCACTATCTCATTCGGCGACAAACTAGAGGGAAAATAAAGAGACGCAACAAGAGTGATTAATTCTTTTAAAGTGCGCCTAAGAATCATACTATCGTGGGGAGTGAAACCATGGGCTACGTGACTCAACCCGAATACGGAGGATATAGGGGTTAAGTCAGGGGGGACGGGAGCCTTCACATCAAGGATGACTTCAAATGGCTCCAAAGTCGCAGTTCTAATTCGAAAATTATTATGACCACACTTGGCATGCAGATATGCCAAGGGAATCTGCGCATCATAAATACTAAGAGAGTTGGACGCTCTCAGGTGTGACAAGAGGTGCGAGCGAGACGACTCATGGGGCCATACCGTGGCCACTAACAGAAATAAGTAGGGTGACACCAGCGAAACTACATCAGGTGGCACCAATATGATAACATCAGGTGGCGCTAACGAGACTTCATCAGAGGGTAGAAAAACATGTGCAAGTAGAACGATAGAGTAAGTACATCGAGACACGGCGAGGATAATAGGCCTAATGGCCACATAATAAGGATCAAAAACAGTCGTGGACATAACCATAGATGGATACGTAGAGTAACGAACCGTCAAAGGTGACATGTCCAAAGGAGGGGCCCGCAAGGTTGGCCAAATCAAATGATCCAGATAAGAAATACCAAACTTGTGTCCAAATGGGTCCGCTAGTCGGATCAGCCGATCAGGAGGGAGAGTCGGTAAAATTAAAACTGGGAGAGAGTCGAGATCAAAATTAATTGCACGCGACGGAGTTAAAGTCAGGGGACGCTCATCCGGGCAGACATCAATAACGTCTTCCAACAATAGTACTCTCTCACTAGGGCAAACTTCCAACACATCAATCACAACATCAGTAGCGGTACGAAACTCATGAATGGAAGCATCGATAGATTTTGGAGGAGGGGCTAAGTCATACCCCATGCCATAATACGGATTTATCGTCCAAGTAACATACTCCAGGTGCAAACCATCAAAGTCAACCGAGAAGTCAAACAGAGGATTTTCCTTCCAAGAGAATTCATCTGGCTCGTCATCACCTAACTCGCTATCAGAGAGACATTCGCCACTAGATGACTCTATCAACTCACTGGAAACCTCACCCAAATCAGACTCATAAATGGTTTCAGAAACATTGACTAGGGGAAGTGGAGATAATTCCTCAATGGAGAAATACTCATCCAGATCACTAGGATAACCAGTCTCCTTATCGTCAACACAATCGTCAGTAATATCAGCCTTGTCCTCAGTGACGGGCACAGTCCTAGACACGGCCATGGACTCATCAGGGGAGTCATCAACTAATTCAGGCAGCTCAGGGGATAAGTCATTCTTATACTCAAGTAGGGGTCTAGTGCCCTGGCAGGGAGGAGTGATAACATGAGACGTCCTAGTACGGGAGCACGGGGGGACGTACTGATTCGACGTAGGCAAAGTCTTAGGCGGCAACTCACTCAAATAATCAGACGACGGAGAGCGGCAGTATGGAGGGTAATACTCATCCGTTAATAAACTCTTCATAATCTGCCAACCGACATGTGAGTCGACGGAGGGCATTCCCAAACGTTTCTCCTCGTTGAGCCAGAAGGTATAGGCTCGACCCAAAAGTTGAAATCTCGCAATGGGAAGCCTATGGGCATCCACAATGTGATTTTGCTCAAAATAACACTCCATGTCTTCCACCCAACATAATAACACTCGCGGTCCACCTAGCCCATCATAGGTCGGGGCAGGAATCCTAACATGCCTAGAGGTGCGCGGTGGCGGTGCTACTTGACTAGCCTTTAGTTGGCCAACCAACGCCTTAATATCATCCACTACCGGGCAGTGGAATTGCTTTCTACCGTTCCTAAGGGAACCTAAATATTTTTCTCGGGAAGCATTGACGTCATAGGCCATATTATGAAAACCGGAGAGAAAACTCGATCCGGAATTTGTGCACACACAAGGAGAAATGCTTCTGGCTTAGTTAAAATAGGTTTGTCGGAATTTTTCCCGCTTAACCACTAGGGTAATAATAATATAAAATAGATTTTCTTGCTGAATAAAATATGAAGATTATTAATAAATTTTTTTTTTGATGTTTTTGCTGAAAATAAGAAATTTAGGCCGCTATTGGCAGACCAACTATTAAATTTTAAAATAACTTAATGAAAATAATGACTTAATGATAAATAATTTTTTTTTTAGATTTCTTATTAAAAATAAGATAGAGAATTTCCAGAATTTTTTTTTTTGATTTTGAGAAAATTTGAAATTTAGAATTTGAAATTGGAAATTTGAAATTTTGAATTTGGAAATTTTAAATTTTGAAATTTGAAATTTGAAATTTGAAATCTTGAAATTTGAAATTTGAAATTTGAAATTTGAAATTTTGAATTTTGAAATTTGAATTTTGAAATTTGAAATTTGAAATTTGAAATTTGAAATTTCGAAATTTGAAATTTGAAATTTTGAAATTTGAAATTTGAAATTTGAAATCTGAAATTTAAAATTTGAAACTTGAAATTTGAATTTCGAATTTTGAATTTTAAATTTTGAAATTTGAAATTTGAAATTTTGAAAATTGAAATTTATATTTTCTTTAGCCTACCTAAAAATAGAAGGATGGTGCCGATTAGGAAATCGACAAAAACCTCCCTCTGATACCAAATTGATGTAGGGAATATCCTTGAGAGTCGTCACGGAGGCCACAACGACGCTTATGACACGATGTACGCCCTCTAACCCGCACGCTAACGTAAACGCAGCCACAACAATTATTTTATTTATCGTTCGCGCTAACAATACGGATCGCCGTTCCGCAAATAGATCGAGTGTTGGCTATAGGCCAAACTCTTTCCGGCTAAATGGGATAATATTGATCCCGAGCGAGCTTTTGGGGTTGTACCAAAATAGATCCACCAAGAACAAAATGATTCGAAAGATGGTAGAATCTATCCCAACAAAAGAAAAGCGAGGATCGCCAATCCTCTTACGAATCTTTCGAAAATCCAAACGAAAAATACTGATCTATTATTTGATTAACCGTGAAGAAAACAAATCGGAAAAATAACGCAAAATCCGTCCACCACAAGAACTATCTAGAGAAAGAAAACTCTTGGTAGAAATTTTTGTTACCCCTCTCGGATTTTGTAGATCCGTGGTGCGTGGATCTACCAAGTTTGATCGCTCCTCCTTTGAACGTCCACGGGAAACGCGCTATGGATGATGAACGTGCTAATCTCCTTCACTTCACGCCGTGGAGGGAAACACCTTTCTTCTTCCTTGCAAGCAAGCAACTTCTCATGCATGGGCCGGCAACACCATTCAAGAGTAGATCTCGGTTGGCCGAGAGCAAGAAAAGATGAGGGCGGCCGAGCACTAAGAGGACGGGGCGGCCTAGAGCAAGAGGGGGAATGGTGGAGGCCGAGCACTTAGGGAAGAGGAGGGCCTTGGGGCCGGCGGCTTGGAGGAAGAAAGGAAAGAGAGGGGGCGGCGGTTTTGAGAAGAAAGAGGGGGAAATTAGGGAAGAAAGAGGGGGAAAAGATTAGGCAAATTCAAAATTTGATTTCAATAATATTCTACCACATAATGAAGAGTTTAAGGCCCTTATATAGGCTTACATCTCAAAGCAAAAATCATGTGGCTAAAGGCATACCACATAAATAAAAATGCAGAAATTAAATAACGTTTTAAAGAGCCATCATGAAACGGCTATTAGCACACCAAAACAAAAAATATCAAATATGATTCTTGTTGCGAGGGCGAAGCTTGTAGCCATGACCGCTACGACGTCGCACGTCCTTTGCCGGTACATCTTCAACATATTCATGCTCCATTTGGCCGTCCTGGTGGCCGTCGCCATCACCGTCGCCATCACCGTCGCCATCATCCTCCCTATCATTTCAAATATTCTAAATTTCAAATTTTTCTCAAAATCTAAAAAAATAAAATTCTGGAAATTCTCTATCTTATTTTTAATAAGAAATCCAAAAAAAAATTATTTTTCATTAAGTCATTATTTTTATTAAGTTATTTTAAAATTTAATAGTTGGTCTGCCAATAGCGGCCTATATTTTTATTTTTTCAGCAAAATTCAAAAAATAAATTTTTTTTAATAATCTTCATATTTTTTTTAGCAAGAAAATCTATTTTCTATAAGTTTACCCTAGTGGTTAAGCGGGAACAATTCCGACAATCCTAATTTATTTGGGTCAGTTTACTTTTCTTTGCATGAACCCAAGTATCGGATCGAGTTTTCTCTCTGATTCTTACGATTATGGCCTATGACGTTCACGTTTCCCATTTAGACTATTGGTATGATAAATCCATGGTTAAGCCTCCCCCTAGGCAACGCCACATTAATCTTACCTATGATGGTTTAGGGTATCCTAAAAATTTTAGGGATTGGCTTAAGGAGATTGAACTTCATTTTGACTGTCGCGAATGGGATGACCTCCAAAAGGTTCACTTCGCCCGAGAGCGGTTAATAGGTCGAGCCTAGTCATTTTGGATAAACGAAGAGCGTCGTGTTGGCAATTATAAACACACGTGGTGGGCGATGCGTAGCCTCCTCTCGGATCAATTTGATCCCGCCAATCTCCGTACTACTAACGCCAAACCTTTAAGTGAGTATCGTTATGGCGCTAGTTTCATACCAACCTTTAGGAATGACTATAATCCTCACGCTAGATACTTGCCCCGCAAAGATCTTATTATCTCAAGCATGAGTACACCTACCTATGAGAGGAAAGAGAAACTTAGGACCTTTATCCCTAAGTCGTTAGACGTAAGTGCTAGGAATGACATGAGCCCACGGGGTGAGAGTGTTCCTATTAGCATGATTGAGTCTGAGGCTGTGGTTACGAGTGTGCCCGTCACTAAGAACAAGGCTAATATCACTGACGATGGTAGCGACATTGAGGAGACTGGTTACCCTAGTGACCTGGATGACGACTTCTTCCCCGAAGAGTCATCTCCATTTCCCTCCGACGATATGTCTGCATTGTCTACCTTGATTGACATTGAATTCTATGTTGAGCCTAAGTCGAGTGATAAACTGGATGAGTCGGAAGATTTATATTTCGATGAGAGCTTACCCAGTTGTGATTCAGGTGACGATCTGTTAGGACTTGAGCTTGATATTTCAAGCCCGAGACATATCGAAGTGCCCGTCCCTGAGATTTTTACTGCTACTGATGTCCTGACCGATGCGTTGGAAGATTGTATTAGTGAGGGAGTTATAACTCTGGAAGACGTTATTGAAATGGAGCCGGATGAGCATCCCCTGATGCTAATTCCGTTGCCTGAATTTGAATGTAATCTTAACTCTCTCCCGATCGTTGTATTACCGACTTTTTCTCCTGACCCGTTGACTCGACGAGCAGACTATTTAGGACACGAGTGTGGTACGTCTGATTATAATAGTCTTATGGTACGCCCTGAGTTCACTCTGCTGGTACCACCAGAGGTGGTCCCCTTAGTGCCGCCTGATCTCGTAGTATTGGTGCCAATCTATGACCCGATCACTGAGTCTGAATCACATGATATACATAATGAATTGGAAGACATGTCAGATGAGTTTTTGATGTAAACCTTAGTTGTCAACCTAAATCACCTAGAGGGGGGTGAATAGGTGAGGTCTGCGTATTTTTGCGGAATAAAAGTTGTAAGAACGATACATAGAAAATAATCAAGCAAGCCACAGAGAACACAGGATTTATAGTGGTTCCCCAACCTTGGGTACATCCACTTTCACCTCACCAATCTAGTAAACCACTAGACTTGGCTACTCCACTATCTCGGATCAAAACGATCCTATAACTCGGAACCACATTCCTACAAATCTCGATCCCAACAGATCTACACTCGGAAGAAAACCTTCCTACAAATCTCGATCCCAACGGATCTACAGTACTCGGAGAAAAACTCCTACAGAACTCGGAGTCAAGACTCCTACAAGAATAAGAGGTTGTATTAAGAAATATACAAACAGAACCGTTCAGATCTAGATCTTCAAATCTTTCTTCCTTCTTCAGCTTTTAGAGATCGGCGAAAATAAATCGAGGAAGACAGAGGCAAAAACCCTTGGATCTGGAAACCTGGAATCAGCGGGATCAAGTACGGGATCTGTCGATTGAGAATCACTTGATTTTCTGAAACTTCTTGTCTGAATAGCTGTATTGAAGAGGACCGGCGACGAAGAAGATGAACAGCGTTTTGTCGGCGTGACCTTGTCGGCTTTCCGATGTCGGCGATAAAATCAGATTCAGAAACTTATTTTTCTTCTTAGGGTTTGTCGACTTTGACAAGACTTATTTATAGCACTTCTGTAACGGTCATAAGCATAATCACGTACACGTGGACCAATCATAATAGAGGATTTGAAATAAGCTGCAATTTCTGGACTTAGAGAAATTCTGAAGGCAAAATCAATCTACTCGAGTATATGAGTGAGCTACACGAGTATGAGCTGATCTACTCGAGTACTTCATTGGTCTACTCGAGTATATCGAACTCACATACTCGAGTACATACGAAACTACTCGGGTAAAGAACTGATCTACTCGAGTACTTCATTGGTCTATTTGAGTATATCGAACTCACATACTCGAGTACATACGAAACTACTCGGGTAATCACAAGCCTACTCGAGTATGAAAATCATCTACTCGAGTACAGTCACTTACTTGAGTATATCAGGGAACTACTCGAGTATGAGTTATCACTTACTCGAGTAAAAGAAAGTCTACTCGAGTATAAGCTTTTATACTCGAGTATATTGAGAATTCACTCGAGTATGTGGTCCAATCTACTCGAGTATACTGAGGAAGTACTTAAGTATGTGGACTTAGAGAATTTCTTCTGAGATAGACTTCAATACTCCATAGTCCATTGGTCCAAATGTATGTTGATGAAGTGTATCCCAATAGAGAGGCTATACATGAGTCAACACCTTGGATCACACAATGAGGAATTACATTGTTTGGTCCTGTGTTTGGTGATCCATTATAGACTGACATTGGTCTACACATGGCAATAAGATCCTGCATACATAACTCAAACACAAAATCAAATACAACTGCAATTCTCCTTAGTTTTAGGAGGACTTCTTCAAATTAAGGTCATTGTGGAAACAAGACCCAACAATCTCCCCCTATTTGAAGAAGTCAGAACACCATCTGCTAAGTTGAATTGCTAGAGATATTAAAACAAAATGACATGAAAGAGGATGCATTGTCTTATATTTCTTTACTATAATTGTCCAACAATCTCCCCATTTCTGTACTAGAATTGTTTTGCATTTCTCCCCCTTTCTGAAATCTTCATTTGGATTTGCCAATTTTCTCTTCCTTTATCATCTCTAAATTCCATTTCCTTTTGCTCTCCCCCTTTCTGACCTCTTTAAATAGGGGACACTAGAAACTCCCCCTTAACCAATGCATATGGAGTTCTTCTTCAATTGCTAAAAACCATCATGCTTTTCAACAGAAGTACCTTAATCTTCTAGTTTCAAGAATTTTTCTGGAACTTCTACTTGTCCAATTGCCAGATAAGAATTTTATTGGCCCATGGACACACCTGCATCAACAAGATTAGAATCCCTTAGGAGCCCAAACAAGATTGGGTCCTAGGTCTCTTGTTAGTATCCTCCCCCTATGAGAGTTAACATTGTGAGTGGTCTTTCTCACATTATCAACTTGAGGAGTTAAAACATATCTGGGATTAAACCAGCAATCTATGGCGAAGTGACCAGCCTTGCCACAACATTAACAGTTAAACCTGTTGTACCTTCTCTTGTTCTCTTGCTTTGCCTTATGGATGGGGGTTCTAGCAAGAGCAACTGACTTGGAGGAGGAAGCCTCATGATTGCAACAAGTACATGGCTTCCTTGTCTCCTTGGCCTTTGTTACACCAGTTTTAGCTTTTGGTGTCTTCTTCTCATTTGGCCCATGATTGTAAGGATCACAATTCAGTGAGGCAATAGTTTGGCTTGGGATAGCCTTGCCTTTACCTTTGGCTGATTTATGTCCTATATTGCTATTTCTCTCAAAAGAGGTTTCTCCTTTGGTGATTGGAAGCAAAGTTGTAGGCATGGTGAGAGTTTCAACCAGCTTTCGTTCGATGACTAGCTTTACTTCCAGTTCATCCAGGAGGGATTCCTTATGATTTACTAATTCAGTAAAGTCTTTAATTTCCTCCTTCAAGGATTGAACTTCATCTCTAAGAGGGGTCAACAGGTCAATCTCCTCCCTCAGATTTGATTCCACCTCTTTAAGGGATGCAATCTCTTTTGATTGCGATTTGACTACCTTCCGGCATTTGTCAAATGCAGTCAATAAGACTTGATACTGATTTACCAATTCAAAATCATCCTCCCCAGAAGAATAGCCATCATGACCATTTGAGTCAGAATCTGAGGCAGAAAGAGGTGTGTGAGAATTTACCTTCCCGGTATATGAGGAGTTACCGTTGTCTTTGTCCTCTTGGTCAGAAAAAGCCATAAGCCCGAAGTAGGCTTCTTCATCCTCACTTGACTCAGATGAGTCAGAGTCACTGAGGGTCTTTGGCTTTTTGGCAATTAAGCTTCTTTCTTTCTTCCTTTTCCCTTGAAGGGAATTCTTTTCTATGCCTCTTCCTTCTTTCTTCTTCAGAGGGCACTCAGTGCTTATATGCCCTGGCTTACTACAGGAATAGCAAACAACGTTAGATGAAACATGTTTGTTCAGTTTAGATTTATACCTGTCATGTCTGCTGTGACGATCACCATCAGGACGTGATCTTCTGGACGAGCAATCATTTTCTCTCATTTGTTTCTTATTGCTAAGAAACTTCTTGAATTTTCGGGAGAGAAGATGAAATTCTCCATCTGATAGATCTGAGCCTGAGGTGCTTGGCTCAGAGTCTTCTTCTTCATAGTCTCCTTGAGTGGAAGCAGCTTTGGCCTTTCTTGAGTTGTCTGCCCTTAGTGCAACCGGCTTATCTTGGAATGAGGAGCTGTTGCACTCTTCTTCAGCTTTTCTATTATTGATTTGAAGCTCATATGACATAAGCTTTCCGAAGAGGTTCTGAGGGTCAGTTTCTGCTAATCTTCCAAACTCTCTGATGGCACATATCTTGTTGTCCCATTCCTTTGTCAAGGATCTTAGAAACTTGTCGTTTAGTTCACCATCTGTGAACACTCTGCCATAGTTCCTCAACCCATTGACAATCTTGAAGAAATTTTCATATGTGTCAGCAATAACTTCCTTTGGTCCTTGCTTGAAGGCTTCATACTTCTGATTCAGAAGGGATCTTCTATCATCCCTTACTTCTTCTGTACCTTCCATCAAGATGATTAGAGATCTCCACATCTCCTTGGCAGATTGGCAGTGAATGAGGTTCTGCAACATAGAATCATTGACTGCACTTGCAATGATGTTCTTGGCTTTCTTGTCTAAGGAGACAAGTGCAATCTCATCCTTATCAAGATCCATCAACTTCTTTGGCACCTTCTTTGTAGGATCACTAGTGGAGGCAATCATAGGGATATAAGGACCTTCCTCCACTATCATGAATAAGCGGGGGTCAACAGCTTCCATGTAAACTTTTATTCTCTCTTTCCACATGGGAAAGTTTGCCTTATTGCACACTGGAAGCTCAGAAAATTCTCTGGCTCTATCCATGCTTGATTAACTCAGAAAGACAACTAGGAGTAGATCTGTTCAAGGTGTTAACCTTTTGACGAACGACCTCCCTCTGATACCAATTGATGTAAACCTTAGTTGTCAACCAAAATCACCTAGAGGGGGGTGAATAGGTGAGGTCTGCGTATTTTTGCGGAATAAAAGTTGTAAGAACGATACACAGAAAATAACCAAGCAAGCCACAGAGAACACAGGATTTATAGTGGTTCCCCAACCTTAGGTACATCCACTTTCACCTCACCAATCTAGTAAACCACTAGACTTGGCTACTCCACTATCTCGGATCAAAACGATCCTATAACTCGGAACCATGTTCCTACAAATCTCGATCCCAACGGATCTACACTCGGAAGAAAACCTTCCTACAAATCTCGATCCCAACGGATCTACAGTACTCGGAGAAAAACTCCTACAGAACTCGGAGTCAAGACTCCTATAAGAATAAGAGGTTGTATAAAGAAATATACAAACAGAACCGTTCAGATCTGGATCTTCAAATCTTTCTTCCTTCTTCAGCTTTTAGAGATCGGCGAAAATAAATCGAGGAAGACAGAGGCAAAAACCCTTGGATCTGGAAACCTGGAATCAGCGGAATCAAGTATGGGATCTGTCGATTGATAATCACTTGATCTTCTAAAACTTCTTGTCTGAATAGCTGTATCGGAGAGGACCGGCGACGAAGAAGATGAACAGCGTTTTGTCGACGTGACCTTATCGGCTTTCCGATGTCGGCGATAAAATCAGATTCAGAAACTTATTTTTCTTCTTAGGGTTTGTCGACTTTGACAAGACTTATTTATAGCACTTCTGTAACGGTCATAAGCATAATCACGTACACGTGGACCAATCATAATAGAGGATTTGAAATAAGCTGCAATTTCTGGACTTAGAGAAATTCTAAAGGCAAAATCAATCTACTCGAGTATATGAGTGAGCTACACGAGTATGAGCTGATCTACTCGAGTACTTCATTGGTCTACTCGAGTATATCGAACTCACATACTCGAGTACATACGAAACTACTCGGGTAAAGAGCTGATCTACTCGAGTACTTCATTGGTCTATTCGAGTATATCGAACTCACATACTCGAGTACATACGAAACTACTCGGGTAATCACAAGCCTACTCGAGTATGAAAATCATCTACTCGAGTACAGTCACTTACTTGAGTATATCAGGGAACTACTCGAGTATGAGTTATCACTTACTCGAGTAAAAGAAAGTCTACTCGAGTATAAGCTTTTATACTCGAGTATATTGAGAATTCACTCGAGTATGTGGTCCAATCTACTCGAGTATACTGAGGAAGTACTTAAGTATGTGGACTTAGAGAATTTCTTCTGAGATAGACTTCAATACTCCATAGTCCATTGGTCCAAATGTATGTTGATGAAGTGTATCCCAATAGAGAGGCTATACATGAGTCAACACCTTGGATCACACAATGAGGAATTACATTGTTTGGTCCTGTGTTTGGTGACCCATTATAGACTGACATTGGTCTACACATGGCAATAAGATCCTGCATACATAACTCAAACACAAAATCAAATACAACTGCAATTCACCTTAGTTGCCAAGCCTGAACGCACGAATTTACCCCCCGCCATTTGTTGACCCTTTTTTCCACTCGTTAGTGACCACGGTTAGGCCACATGAGTTGTATCGCTTGCACCTATTGCCACACCCGGGAGCGTTCAGCTCTACTAGTATTTATGATGAGCGGTTTTCCTTGGCATATCTTCATGCCAAGCGTGATTATATTAATTATAAAAGTAGAACTGCGATGCTCACGCCTATGAAAATCATCTTTGATTTTAAGGCTCCCATCCCTCCGGACTTAAATCCTTTATTCTCTGAATTTGGGGTGAGTCACAAAGCACATGGGTTCACACCACACGGTAGCAAGTTATCTAGGCGCATTTTAATTGAATTAATTGCTCTGGTGGCGTCTCGTTACTTACCCTCTAGTTTGTCGGCGAAAATCACTCTAGATTATGCTCGTTATGATCCCCTCTTATATAAGCACACTAGTAAAGCGCTAGCCATTCCAATTATTTCGTATCATATTCATGCTAGTTTACATAAAAGAGTTTCTCACTATAAGAGTGACGATTTAGTTTTGGTGTGTCTCATCCCTGAACGGATGCCTTCGGGCACTTTAGAAAGTTGGCGAGTTGGTAAGCTGAACCCCCTTTGGTTATTAATGACATTAGGAGAATACACATTTCATTTGAAATTATCCACTGATTGGGGTATTCCCCTTATTTTTGATGTTTCTAATTTAACGCTATATGATTCTCCGCCACTTGAATTTTCTGCCTGTCCGTGTGGGTCCACTATGTTCTCTTTGGGTATGGGTTGTGAGATTATACTTGGATTGTCTTCTTCATCGGTCTTCTCTGGAGGTACGTTGGTTGTGGACGCTGAATTTTGTTTTCCTTTATTGACTAAGGTTCTTCCAAGGTTCCGTAGGAACATATTTATGCTTGACAGGATACTCCAGGTTGTTGTGCTCTCCACTCCAAGTGGTGTTGTCCGCCGCCCCGAGGTTCTATTGGATGATGCTTTCCCGCTCCGGTACTTTCAGGCCAACTCATCGGTGATGAGTAGTTTCAAGCGGGGGAGGATTGATGGAGACGACAGCCCTCAACAGGTTGAATACGAGGACGGTGCGCTTACGGAAGATATTTCTCTGTCTCCAAGTAGTGACGTGCGACGCCGTAAAGAATATGTGGCGCGTCGCCCAAATATCCGCCCGCGGCGCAAGCCTATATTTAAATAATTAATAATTATTATTACTAAAATTATTATTAATTATTTATGCATTTTGGTTCTATTTTATTTAAGCATTTTATTTAATTTTCATAATATGTGGCATGGTTATGTTTTGAACCACTATTATTTGTATTTTAATTTTGGGCTGCATGTAGCCTTTTCCCTTGTTGTTTGATGTAAGCCTATATATAGGCATGGATATTTTCATTTTTAGGTATTGATTGATGAAATAAAATTGAAACCCAAATTGTCTCCCTCTTGAGATCTCTCTCCTTTCTCTCCTTGGCCGAACTTCTCCTTCCCCATCCTCCCTCTTGGCCGCCGGCCTCTTCCCATCTCCTCCTCCCTATCATTTTCCCCTCCTCCTCTCCTTGTTAAGGAAAACCTCCCCATATTCCCTCCTCTCAAAATTCGGCCACCTACATCATCTCCTACAACTCACCTTGTGGATCTCCAACCCGACGTGAAGCTATATTGGCGAGCGAGATTCTCTTCTCCTTCCGGCGCGACTCCGGCGGAGCCGTTGGAGAACGATCCAAGTCGAGATTAATCGGAATCACCCATTCTGATTGGGTAACGAAATACTTCCACTCTTGTGAGATTCTTTCTTTATAAATATTCAAGTGGTGGTTTTTATCCGTAGCGTTAACTATTGAAATATTCGGATTTCATCGTGGTTGATTTTATCTTGATTTGTTATTCTCTTTATTGTTATTTTTCATTCAAGAAGTTTGGCGAACCTTCGCAATCTTTTCGTTGGGAGAGATCTACCCATTCTGAATCGAAGTTTTTCGGTAGATCTCTTTTGGTACAACACCGCTCGGTCGGACCCAATATTGGTCCTTTTAGCTCGATCGAACATTGGCCCTATAGCTCTTGTTGGATCCAAACTGGTTTGGCTACCCCCCCCCCCCCCCCCCCCCGTATGCTAGCATAATATTGATAGATTTAATTGCATGGTGTCGCGTAGAGCGGTTGTGCGAGTGTAGGGATTGGATTGAAGAGTGGCGTGGCGTTAGAACGTAGTCCTACTCGGTGTGAAACGTGCAAGCCTACATCACTGTGGTTCTAGGAGCCATTGCAAACCCTAGCGCAGAGCAGAGAGAGCGGCTTGCGACAGGACTATTGACGACCGGAATGGGAGTTGACGGGAGAGGGAAAACATCGAAATTTTTGGGAAAAGACGAAATTCGGCACGATCCTTGCGTACAGAGGGTGTTGTCGACGGGAGCACGGAGGAGTGACGGAGAGCAAGGGCGATTAAAGCATGGGAGGAACTTCCGCATGATTGACGGGATTCGGCGAGGTACCTAGGAAGTCGGTGGGATTTCAGCGATTCTAGAATGTGAAGAGTCGTACAGTGGTTACGCTATTTATTTCTTCTGAACCATGGGAAGTCAACGGGATTTCAGCAACCTCTATACAGGGCATGTTAATTTCGAACCTTTCGAACTCTGAGTTGTCGATTTGAATGTCAAACCTTTGCTCCTTTTTTTATTTCTTGGTCATACTACCTAGATCGAGTTGAAGGGATTTTAACCCTAGACATAATTACCGAGTAATTCTAGGTGATTCAAAAGTGTAGAATTTTCGTTATAGCCACTGGCACACACTTATTTAATTTCAACGGACTGATTGACACCCATTAATATACATTAGCAATTGTATATGTATATAAAAAGAATTCATCAGATTTTTAACTAAGGATCATTGAGTTGTTAGCTTTCGCGTCCTTTCATCAGGTGTGTCAACATATATGTGTATATATATATACATTTACTTTTAGAGGAAGAATCTACATATTCGTGAGGATATATATATATATATATATATATCAGCATTTATATAATACGACTCAAGTATCGTGACTGAATGCGCGTACCTGGCATCATTAAATTGATCATTCAGATCTTCTATTTGAGGTACACCAGGTGTCCAATTGGAGTAGGTCATTGTATTTAGCTCTATTTCTTAACCCATACACTTGTTCCTTATCATTCTTGGAACATCTCATGTCTAGTTCCCATCATTTTACGGGAACCTAGACAATCCTGCAAAACGAATTACCTTACCTTAGGAACCCAATATGTATTGGGTCCTAGGTTCTTGTTAGCATAAAATATCGAATGTCTTCCTACAGGAATCCTGTCAGGAAGGCTACCTCTTCCCAAAGGAAATGGGCATACCCTTGCCCTTGGCACAGAGGGATTGTGCCAACAATCTATAGCAAAGTGACCCACCTTGCCACAGCACCAACAATCATGAAAATTGTATCTCCGTTTCTGACCTGATCTACTGACTGAGGTAGTCATGATCTTAGGTCTGACCGGAACAGAGCTGGTTCTGCTCACAGATTTTCCCTTTCCACCGAGACACGAGGGAGGGTGGAAGGAGAACATGTGGTGAGCGTCATGAGGCCTTGGAGGTGGTGCCTTCTTTTTAGTTAGCACACATCCGGGGGCCCCATGAGCACTAGCCACATGTTTCCCAACCCCCTTTCCCTGTGTCCTAAGGTGGTGAGAGTTACTGTGAGAGCTGGTTCCTGCAATTTCATGAAGTGTTGAGGCGGAGGCAGAGAATACAAAAGGTTCATGATGAGCCAAATGTATTTTCTCATGGGTAGCCATAACAGCACTTGCGCTGTGGGTACTTCCACATGAGGGTTGATTACTCTTACAGTGACCATAGTTGTTCTTATGGTCATACCTGAAAGCATAATATGTGCCCTTCCTACTCGGTGTGGGGGGTCTGAAAACAGTTTCCCCATTTCTCCACGATTTTATAATTCGTGAGATCCCCCCGTTTTCTCCCTTTCTCTTGATAGCATCTACCTTGGAAAAGTTAGATACTATTCTCTTCTCGGTTTCTAGAGAAAACTCTAGATCTGAGATTTTTGAGTCCTTCACCTTGATGGATTCCAATTGGAGATCCATCATGGTCCTCAACTGAGCAATCTCCTTAGCTTTTTCCTCAACAAGTAAGTTGCTCTTCTGAAGGGCACTCTTAAGGTAATCAAGATTTTCAATCCTTTGATTGACGCTATCCATCTCCCTTGCATCACAGATGTACAACCCTCTGAACTATTCATGTATTCAGGAAATTCAAGGGGAGAGGAGCATGATGAAGAAGTTACCTGATCCTGACTTTGATGTTCAGGGTTAGCGTTAGAATCAGCTGAGGCAGATGTGTCAGCTTCATCAGAACTGCTTTCCTCAAACTCTTCTTTCGTCTCAGATAAATACACAGGAGCCCTGATACTGAGAAATTGGTCTTGACCTTCATCTCAAGAATTGAGGATTCCCACGTATGCTTCATCCTCCTGCTGGCATCCAGTCCCTGTTGTCTCCGATCCCATCATGAGATCTGAGATAGTTTGCCACATAGACTTTGCAGTCTTACACTTGTCCAATCTTGACCGAGACGATCCAGACCAAACGTTAGTGATGATCTGACGAATCAGCTTGTCCAGGTTGAAAAGTGAGAGCTCGGTCTCAGACATCTCTTCGGTACTCTTGGGGATTTGGAGATCGTTTCCAGATACGAAAGCCTTCATGGGAATGAAGGGACCCTCTTCCATAATGAATGATGCGCGAGGGTCAATGGCCTCCAGATGAAACATAACTCTCATCTTCCAGATGGGGTAATACTCTGTTGTGCAGGCAGGGAGTCTCAGAGGAGAGACATCAGAGTATAGCTCCATGCTTGAGTCTTTTCTTCTTCTTGACACTAGAACTGGGATCTTACTCAAGGTGTTAACCTTATTGACGAGCAACCTCCCTCTGATACCACTTGAAAGTTTATCTAGTGTCAACTAGCTTCACCTATGGGGGGGATAGGTGATTTGCAGTCTTTTGCGGAATTAAAAATTGACCTGCATAAACAACAAACACAGCACAGAAAAGCACACCAGAAATTATAGTGGTTCCCCGATTTGGGTACGTCCACTCTCCCCCTTTGACCTATCTCCCAACAAGGGACGACTCGGTCACTTCACTAACAGGATTGAAATCCAATCCTCTCACTATGGAAGAAACCCTTCTACCCGAAGGAGTCGCTACTCCTGAACCACGGGTTGCACCCAACCCTTACAACGAGGAATCAAAGTTCCTTTACAACAAAGTTAAAATAGAATGTACAAGAAATACAAACTACATTTGGAGAGCTCGATGTCCCTCTTCGTTCAATGAAGCTTTCTTGATGACGACGAAGAGTCCATGATCGGAGCACTCTCTTGGAGTGGATCTTCCCGAGATCGGCGGAGGCAAGTGAATGCGGCGGTGATGCTTTGTAGGTCCAAACTTCTTGACAAGGCAAGCAAGGTCTACCAACGATCTTACTCGGACCAATCGTCTCAATCGATTCGGAGGGAAGAAATATTCCCGTTCAACAAATCAAGAGACAAAGGGTCTCAAGATAGAAACGTGAGACGTTAAGCTTACCTTGGTCCTGTCGCCGGACGATCAAAGATGACCTCTAAGATCAGCGGCGGCGACTATCTTGCGAGCGGCGAGGGCTTGCGAGCGGCGACGGCGACGGGAGGAAGTCCGCGATCTGCTAGGTCATGCTCGGCAGCCGTGTTCCTTTCTCGTTTTCTTCGCTACCTTGTTAGTTCAAATTCACGGGTATTTATACTGTAGAACAACCCTAAAAGACCGTTGTGGGCCCCACAAGGAGAAACCCTAAGCTCGGTCCAAACAGCGCCTGATATCTTGGTTCAGTCCAGCGAGCAGGTAGAAATCTCCTAAGGCAAATTCGGCGGGAATCATTGGTGATTCTCGACGAATCGGCGAGAATCACTTATGATTCCCTTCGGATTATCCTTGGAAGAATTTTAGCTGAAAAGCTTGCCATCCGGAGTGAATCGGCGAGAGTCAAAACCATTCTCGACGAATCGGCGAGAATGCAGAGTCATTCTCGACGAATCGGCGAGAATCACTTATTGATTCTCGACGATTCTGACTTGGCAGAATTCTTGAAGGCGTTGAGTCAGCCGGATGCAGTCGGCGGGAATCGGCGAGTGATTCTCGACGATTCGGCGAGAATCACTAGTGATTCCCGTCGAATCGGCGAGAATCACTTAGTGATTCCCGTCGAATTTAACTTAGACGAATCTTCGTCTTTCTTCCCATGAGGTTGTCTTTGACCCATCCTTGCTCTTCTTCTGCTCTTGATCTATCTCAGCCCTGTACTTGAAAATAAGTACACTCTAATAGAGAGAGTACACGTAAGCCAACACACTGATCTGCTCAACGAGGGATACGTTGCGCAGACCCGTGTATATTGACCCACTGCACCCTGACATTGGTGTGTACTTAGCGTGGAATAACTGCAAGCACAACTTGAAGACATATCATCAAATACAATGTGAATTCATCTTAGCTTGACAGGAGGCTTCTTCAAATCCAGGTAATTGTGGATACAATACCCAACACTATCCAATCTGGATATTATCCTGATGTCCATCCTTCTCATATGATTTATTTTAGATCCTGGAAGCTGATGCATTACCTCTGGAATTGCTCCAGCTAGGTATAAACTCATTAATCTAGCCAAATTGGGCTTCTTGATACCTTCTTTTATCTTCTCAAATAGAACTGCAGACAAATCTGTATTAATCTTGTAGATTATCCTTGTCATCAAACTGAACATATAGGTAGAGAACCTATCATGTCCTCCTTGTTTACACAAAATAACCTTCCCTACCACTTAAGATTGAAATTTGCCTTGTTGATTCATTTCTTTTCTGTTGATGGCTGCTCCAATCTTCATGGTTGGATCCAATCCACACCACTGAAGAGCCTCTCTTGTCTTTGAGGCTGGGACCTCTTCTTCATCCTGAATTCTTGGTAGGTGAAGAATCTTTCTTAAACTCTTCAGAGAAAGTTTGACTTTATTACCATGAATTGTCGATTTAATCTTTAGTCCAGTGGATTCCACTGTTGCAGCAGCATAGAATTCACATACTTCTTTCTTCCAGATCTTTGTAGGTTGAGAAACAAGAAACTCTAACCCAGAATCAATAACTAGGGTAATGAACCTTTTAATCTCTGTCGCCGCATCATCAAAAGCATTGTGCACCAGCTCGTAGCCTTCGTTAATGTTATCTTTAATCTTTGGCGCCATTGGAAAGGAGAGAAATCTTGAATTGAGAGAAGAGAGTTTGTCGACACAAGGGTTTAGTCTCGAAAATCTGGAGAGCGTGTCGACACAATACTTTCTCGACCTATTTATACCTTTTTAAACAAAGAAGGTCAAAAGGCGGACAAAAACTGTCTAAATGTATCGACACTGTTGGAAAGTGTCGACACATACTTCTATTGTCTCGACCACAGCACCTACTACTATGTGTCGACACCAATTGATGATATGTCGACACAAGACATACTTAGTAGTTCATCAGAAATTCTGTGTCAACTCTTATTGCAAGTGTCGACACAATTTCTGGAGGTGTCGACACCATTACTCTGGTTGTGTCGACACTACTTTTTTGGATGTGTCGACACTTTGTCCCTTAGGTGTCGACACTACAATACTGTGTCGACACAATTTCCCTAAATTGTCGACACAACTCCTCTGTGTCGACACATTATTACTGAATGAGTCGACACAATTTTACTTAGTCAATTATATTAATCTAACATATGGTCAACATTCCTAATTCAATTTTAAATCTATTGAATTTAGTTTCATCTAGAGGCTTAGTAAATACATCTGCAATTTGATAATCTATCTTAATAAATTCTAGTGAGATTTCCTCTTTCTCTAAATGTTCTCTAAGAAAATGGTATCTTATTTCTATATGCTTGGTCCTACTATGTGAAACATGATTATTAGCAATAGAAATAGCACTAGTAGAATCACAAAATAAAGGTGTTCTACTTAACTGAATACCATAGTCTTCTAGCTGGTGTTGAATCCACAACAGATGTGCACAACAACTTCCTGCTGCCACATATTCAGACTCAGCTGTGGAAATTGCCATACTAGTCTACTTCTTACTGCTCCAAGATATCAATCTTCCTCCTAGAAATTGACATGTACCTGTAGTACTTTTTCTATCTTCTTTGCAACCTGCAAAGTCTGTATCTGAATATCCTGTTAGTAGAAAATCTCCATTCCTAGGATACCAAAGGCCTAGATTAGGTGTGCCCTTTAGATATCTAAAAATTCTCTTTACAATAGTGTAATGAGATTCTTTTGGGCATGATTGGTACCTAGCACAGACACATGTTGCATACATAATGTCTGGTCTACTACTAGTGAGATATAGTAGAGAGCCAATTATTCCTCTATATAAAGACTCATATACAGGCTTACCTGCATCATCTTTGCATATAGACATACTTGTTCCCATAGGAGTTCTCATGGTGGAGGATGATTCCATACCATACTTCCTAATTAACTCTTTGGTGAACTTAGACTGGGATATGGACAAGCCATCATCAGTCTGTCTTACTTGGAGTCCCAAGAAGAACTTAAGTTCCCCCATACTGCTCATTTCAAACTTCCCTTGCATAAGTTTAGCAAACTTCTTGCAAAGGTTGTTTTTTGTAGACCCAAATATTATGTCATCTACATAAATCTGGACTAAGATTATCTTACCTTTGGATTCCCTTAGGAATAGAGTTTTGTCTATTTTCCCTCTTGAGAATTTGTTCTCAATAAGGAAAGTAGACAGGGTTTCATACCAAGCCCTTGGGGCTTGCTTTAACCCATACAAAGCTTTCCTAAGTCTATAAACATAACCTGGTTTAAGAGAATCTACAAAACCTGTAGGCTGCTCTATATAGACTTCTTCTTTTAGATTTCCATTCAGGAATGCTGATTTTACATCCATTTGGAATACTTTGAATCCTTGATATGCTGCATAGGCAAGGAACATTCTGATTGCTTCCAGTCTTGCTACTGTGGCAAAGGTTTGATCAAAGTTAATACCCTCTTCTTGTCTGTATCCTTTTGCAACAAGTCTTGCTTTGTTCTTCACAATGATTCCATTCTCATCCATTTTGTTCCTAAAGATCCACTTTATTCCAATGATGTTGTGGTCTTTTGGTTTAGGAACTAACTCCAATACCTTGCACCTTCTGAACTGATTCAGCTCCTCTTGCATGACATCAATCCAATGTGGGTCTAAAATAGCTTCTTCAAATTTCTTTGGCTCCAGTTGAGATAGGAAGCTTGAGCAAAGCACTGTGTTCAATTTCCTGCTTCTGGTTTGCACTCCATGTCTTAGATCACCAATTATCTGATTTGCTGGATGATCCTTTAAGTGTATAACTGCTGGAGGTAGTCTCTCTTCAGGCTGAATACCTTCTTTTTCTTCAATGTGTTTCACCTCTTGGTTTTCTTCAGCTTCTAGAGAATCCTGTACTCCCCCTGGACATCATCCACCATTTTCCATTTATTGATCTGCAGTTGAATCTTCTGCAATGGAAAGCTTGTCCATTCTCTCTTTTATACCTGTTGGACTGCATGAGCTACAAGGCAACTCACTGTTGATCAATCTAGTTTCATCAAATACAATATGTACAGATTCTTCTACAACTTGAGTAATCAAGTTGTAGACTCTATAAGCCTTACTATTGTTGTTGTACCCAACAAATATCCCATCTTGGGATTTTGCAGCAAACTTAGTTAAATAAGGCTTGCCATTGTTAAGGATATAGCACTTGCAATCAAAGATCCTAAAATAGGATAAATTTGGTTTTCTACCTTTCATAATCTCATAGGGAGTCTTTTTGTGGCACTTAGTGATAGAAGACCTGTTGAGCACATGACATGCAGTGTTTACTGCCTCAGCCTAGAAATATTCTGGGAGAGAAGTGTCACTCAATAGTGTTCTACCAGCCTCAATCAATATTCTATTCTTCCTTTCAGTAATACCATTTTGCTGTGGTGTTCTAGGTGAGGAGAACTCTTGAAAAATCTCAAATTCTTCACACAATCTTGTCATACTTTCAGACTAAAATTCAGTTTCATGGTCACTTCTGATTTTGACCACTGTACTGTCAAGTTCATTCTGGATTTGCTTGACAAAACTATGAAAAACACTTGGGGTTTCTGATTTTTGTCTCAGAAAGAACACCCAGGAATATCTAGAATAGTCATCTACCACCACAAAAGTGTAGACCCTCCTACCTAGACTATGAACTGGCATAGGACCAAAAAGATCCATATGTAAGAGGTATAGACACCTCACTGAATCCTTGTTTTCAAGGCTATGAAAGGAGGATTTTGTCTGCTTGCCTTTTTGACAAGCTGAGCATATCCCATCCTTTATACACTTAACTTGAGGACCATTCCTCACTAACTCTTTGCTAAAGAGTTGGCCAATTGTTTTGTAGTTAAGATGGGCCAGCCTCTTGTGTCATTTGACACAATGAGAGGCTCTCTCATCAGCTACAAGACAAATAGGAGAACCATTGTTCTCACACTCAAAATTGAGATAGTACACTGTTGGGATTTGTCTCCACAATATCTCAGATTTGTAGGAGGTCAGACCTTGAACTAAGATGAATTAAGGTGTATTTGATATTGTGTTCAAGTTGTATGTGTGCAGGTTTTTATTGCTAAGTGTAGACCAATGTCAGTCTATAATGGGTCACCAAACACAGGACCATACAATGTAATCCCTCATTATGTGATCCAAAGTGTTGGCCCATGTATAGCCTCTCTATTGGGATACACTTCCTATACAAGCACTTGGATTGGTGGACTGAAGTTTTGAACTTTATCTTTTCAGAAGAAATTTTTTCTAAGTCCACATACTCGAGTATGTTTCTTCATATACTCGAGTAAGTGACTTAGTACTCGAGTAGATCCTTAGACATACTCGTGTAGACTCTGTGTACTCGTGTAGATAAGTTTATACTCGAGTAGATAGTCAGTCACTCTAGTAGGTCATATCTTATACTCGAGTAAATCCTTCTGCTTTTAGATCCAGAATTTTCTCTAAGTCCACATACTCGAGTACATCTCTTGTATACTCGAGTAAGTGGGTCTGCACTCGAGTAAGTTGGATTACATACTCGAGTAGACTGTTTTACTTGAGTAGATGATAACTTGTACTCGAGTAGTTGGTTAGTTACTCGAGTAAGTGGTATGTTCATACTCGAGTAGATCTATGCTTCTCATCTCAGAATAATTCTAAGTCTACATACTCGAGTAGTTCCCTATATACTCGAGTAAGTGACGCTGAACTCGAGTAGATGTTTTTCATACTCGAGTAGTTCAATGATTACCCGAGTAGCTTTTCCAAGATACTCGAGTAATTCATTCTTCTCTTACTCGAGTATCTCCAACTCTTCTACTCGAGTAGTTCCTCCTCTTATCTGAGAAATTTTTCTAAGTATTTTTACTCGAGTATATACTCTCATACTCGAGTAGTTCTAAATTCACTCGAGTGCTGATCTTTGAATCACTCGAGTAGCTTATCTTCATATACTCGAGTATGCTCCTTCTTATCCACTCGAGTATATACCATCTAATACTCGAGTATGTTTCGTTTATGACTCGAGTATATCTGTTTAAACTTTTCCTGAAATTCTCTAAGTCAATTTCGCAGTGTATTTCAAATTAATCATTTCTGATTGGTACACGTGTCATCCCTAATTAATTTTCTGACCGTTGGAGTCCACCTATAAATAAGTCCTCTCAGATTTGACTAACACAAGTGAACAGAGATTTTATTTTAAGAAAGAGAAAAAGGAAAACCCGTGAACCCTAATTCCTCACGTCGTCGCCGCCGCCATTGACGTTCACGGAAGAAGCTCTGGATCGACGATCTTCGATCGCTGCCTTCAACTTTTATTCTCCAGCGATCCAGACGAAAGTTAATCACTCGATCTCGCCGAGCCTCAAAGATTTCAGATCTATTTTCTCAATCGAGGTGATTCCGTTTTTCAGATTTGTGGATCTCTCTCAAGTCATCTTCAACATACTCTGATCAAGCCAAAGCTCTTAAAGAAGAAGACTGTCAAGATCCAGATCTGAGAATATTGTTGTTTGTATTTTTCCTTTCAAACAATTTACTTTGTAGGAGCTTCGTTCTCCGAGATTTGTAGGAAGGCTTTTTCTTCCGAGTTCTGTAGATCCAGTTGGATCGAGTTTGTAGGAACGTGGTTCCGAGGTGTATGATTGTTTTCAATCCGAGATAGTGGAGTAGCCGAGTCTAGTGATTTGCTAGATCGGTGAGGAAAGTGGACGTACCCAAGATTGGGGAACCACTATAAATCTCTTGTCGTCTGTGATTGCTTGATGTGTGCTGTGTTCATTTTTTAATTCCGCATTTGACACGCATTTCACCTATTCACCCCCCTCTAGGTGATTTAGGCTAACAACTTAGCACTCTCAATTGGTATCAGAGGGAGGTTGATCGTTAAAAGGTTAACACCTTGATCTTATCCTTCTAAGTTGTTTCTTGAATAGTATCAAGCATGAGTAAGACCAAGGATTTTGCTAAACTCCCTATCTGCACCAAGAACAATTTTCCTATATGGAAGGAAAGAGTAAAGTTTTTCATGGAAGCAGTAGATCCCCGGATCTTCATGATTGTTGAAGAAGGTCCCCACATTCCTATGACTACTTCCACCATAGATCCCACCAAACAAGTTCCCAAGAAATTGATGGATCTAGATAAGGATGAGATTGCACTTGTCTCTCTGGACAAGAAAGCTAAAAACATTATAGCAAGTGCAGTCGATGACTCAATGCTGCAGAATCTAATTCATTGCCAATCTGCCAAGGAGATGTGGCAATCCCTAGTGACTCTAATGGAAGGTACTGGAGAATTAAGGGATGATCGAATGTCCCTACTGAACCAGAAGTATGAAGCCTTTAGGCAGGGTCATAAGGAAGCCATAGCTGACACTTTTGAGAACTTCTTCAAGATAGTAAATGGCCTCAGAGTTTATGGACGTGTCTTCACCAATGGGGAACTCAATGACAAATTCTTAAGATCCCTAACCAAGGAATGGGACAATAAGGTATGTGCCATTCGGGAGTTTGGAAGGTTAGCTGAGACAGACCCGCAGAATCTGTTCGGAAAGCTTATGTCTTACGAGCTGCAAATCAACTCAAGAAAAGTTGAAGAAGAGATCAGCAGGTCTGCATCCAAGGAGAAGTCTGTCGCTCTAAAGGCAGATAGCTCAAGGAAGACAAAGGCTAGCTCTCCTGCCCCAGTTCCTGAAGCTGATGAAGAAGAATCATCTGATCCAAGCTCATCTGGCTCAAAACTATCTGAAGGAGAGTTCTCATTGCTCTCCCTGCAATTCAAGAAATTCTTAAATAAGAAGAAGCAATGGAGAGGCAAAGATGCCTCATTTAGAAGATCACGATGTGATGGTGATCAGAGAAAGAAAGGGTCAAGTAGCTATGACAGGTATAACTCTAAACAGAACAAACAGATTTCGACTGACATCGTTTGTTATTGTTGCAATAAGCCAGGTCACGTCATCGCCGACTGCCCTCACAAAAAGAAAGAAGGTGGAAGAAGAGAGGAAAAGAAATCCTCACACCATAAGAAGTGGACAGAGAAGTGTCTAGTAGCCAAGAAGAGCAAAACTCTCAGCGACTCCGACTCATCTGAGTCGAGTGAAGAAGAGGAAGCTTACTTTGGGCTCATGGCTCACTCAGATGATGAACAAGTCCCCCAGTTCACTGGGGAGGTAAAATCTCACACTCCTCTCTCTGATTCTGATGATGATAATGAGCAAGAGGGCTATTCCTCTGAAGATGAATCTGAACTCATGGCCCAGTACCAAGAGTTGCTCATGACCTACGAGAAATGTCGTAGAGTAGTGAAAACTCAAGCCAAAGAGATAAAATCTCTACAGGCTAGTGAGAGCAGCTTGAGAGAAGAAGTCAATAAGACTAACTCTCTTCAAGAGATCTTAAACAGTGCTATGGATGAATACAATCAAGCTCTCAAGCACCTCGACCTTAAAGAGGAAATCATTAAAGAATTGGAACAACAACTCGAGGCGGAAAAGAAACTTGTTGAGAGTTTCTCTAAGCCTAAGATAGTTCTTCCAATCGTTGCTGAGTTCTCTGCTAAGGCCAAGGGTGCTGGTTTAGGCCACATTGGCTCTTCCAGTAAATCCTCTAGGAGAAACAAGGCCAAGAGAAAGAATAAGGCTGCCCGGAAGGCTCTAGCTGAAGAAAAAGGGAAAGCTCCCTTGGAACCTGTTCTGTTCAAGAAAATTATCTTTCCTACGAACGAGCTCGACTATGAGTCTACCTATGGACACTTTTCTAGGCCGATCCCTGAGAAGCCTAAGTCAAGATACCAAGGTTGGACTCGTCCCCGTAACTTTGGCGAGAGTGCCTTCAAAGCACCTTATGAAGAGATTCAACTTCAAAGCTATGGACCTTATGCTCATGGTCATAATATCAAAAAGACACCAAAAGTAAAACCCATTGTAGAAAAGCCTATGAAGGAGAAGACTTCATGTAATTGCCATCATCATGAAGCCTCTTCCTCCAAGGGCAAAGCTCCTGATAGACCTTCATTCCAGAAAGTCAAACAGGACTACACAAGGCAAAAATACAACAGGTTCGACTGTTGGTGTTGTGGCAGAATTGGTCATTTTGCCAGTGATTGTTGGTTCAATCCTAAAAATGTTGCAACCCCTAAAGTTAGCAACGTGAGAGTGACCACTCATGAGGCTAATACTCGTAGGGGAGTATTCTAACTCGAGACCAAGGACCCAAACTTGTTTGGGTTCCTAAGGCTAAATGATTGTAATTGCAGGCATGTCCAAAGGCCACCAAAATGCCAATCTGGTACTTGGACAGTGGATGTTCTCGGCATATGACCGGGACAAGGAGCCTACTCCAGAATTACACCTCAGTCTGCAACGGACCAAAGGTCATCTTTGGAGGTTCAGATCGAGGAATAACTAAAGGCTATGGTATGATCTCTAACGGTAGCGTATCCTTTTCGGATGTAGCATATGTTGAAGGATTGGAACACAATCTCATCAGCATAAGCCAATTATGCGACAAAGGATACGTAGTTGAATTTCATGCTGACAAGTGTTTGATAAAATCGGTTAACAACATGGAAACTATTTTATCAGGCACTCGAAGCAGAAATATTTTCTGTTTAAATTTCATTTGTATAGACTCCTCGACACCAGTGTGTCTTTTGGCAAAAAGTAGTGCATCTCTTGCTGATCAGTGGCACAAGAGACTAGCACATATTAATTTCAAAACTATTAATAAATTGTTCTCTCAAAACTTAGTACGTGATGCACCTAATGCCAAGTGCGTTACGGACAGCCCATGTCACGCTTGTATCAAAGGCAAGCTAACAAGAAGTTCGTTTAAAAGCATAATAGGCAAGGATTCCAATAGAAGCTTACAGCTTCTCCATATGGACTTGTTTGGTCCACTGCAGGTTAGAAGTTTGGGAGGTAAGTAATATACGTTGGTTATTGTGGATGATTACTCGCGCTTTGTGTGGGTGTTCTTTCTGAAACACAAGTCAGATACCTTCGGTATTTTCACTAAATTTGTTAGGCAGATCCAGAATGAATACAACTGTTTCGTAGTCAAAATCAGAAGTGACAATGGAACGGAATTCAAGTCTGGAGCCATGACAGAATTCTGTGAAAGTCAAGGTATCTTTCATGAGTTTTCCTCTCCTCGTACCCCACAGCAAAATGGAGTAGCTGAGAGAAGAAACAGAACACTCATAGAGGCTTGCCGGACCATGTTGAGTGATGCTTCACTTCCAGAGTATTTCTGGGCTGAAGCCGTCAACACCGCTTGTCACATGCAAAATCGAGCACTCATCAACAAAAATCATGATAAGACCCCTTACGAACTTCTAAAAGGCAGGCAACCAACCATCTCATACTTTAGAATCTTTGGCTGTAAGTGCTTCATACTTAACAATGGCAAGTATCACAGCACCAAGTTTAGCGAGAAAAGCTTTGAAGGTATTTTTGTAGGTTATAGTAGCCACAGTAAGGCCTATAGAGTTTTCAATAGAAAAACTCTGGTGGTAGAAGAGTCAATACATCTTGTATTTGATGAGACGAGTCTGCTGCAAAGCAACTTGTCTAGTGTGCCTATTGTAGATGCAGGTACAAAGTTGAAATAAATTAGCTTGGATGAAACTACCAAAGATAGAGATGAGACGTTCATCAAGATCACTTCTACAACCCCTATTGAAGAGGTAGATGATCAAGATGAGGAACACATCTCAGCTGAAGATGCAACTCCAGTGGCTAAAGAGATCCCAGATGCAAGGACTTTAGAGTTCATACACTTGAAGGATCACCCCGTTGATCAAATCATAGGAGATCCTCGGGATGGCGTCAGAACTCGTCGAGGTACAACTAACGAGAATTTATACTTAAGTTTTCTTTCACAGGTTGAACCAAAGAAGTTTGAGGAAGCCAACTCCGACGCATCCTGGATTCTAGCCATGGAAGAAGAGCTGAATCAGTTCAAACGATGCAAAGTTTGGACACTTGTTCCTAGACCCAAGAGTAAGAACGTCATTGGGACAAAATGGTTCTACCGGAACAAGATGGACGAAGATGGAACAATTATAAAGAATAAAGCCAGACTTGTCGCCAAGGGCTATCATCAAGAAGAAGGAATTGACTTTGACCAGACATATGCTCCAGTGGCAAGACTGGAGGCGATCAGGTTATTTCTTGCCTACGCTGCACTTAAGGGCTTTACCGTCTATCAAATGGACGTTAAGTCCGCCTTCCTAAATGGTGACATAAAGGAAGAAGTGTATGTAGAGCAACCGCCAGGTTTTGTTGATTCAACCTTTCCTAATTATGTTTATTTACTGCAAAAAGCTTTATATGGTCTTAAGCAAGCTCCTCGAGCTTGGTATGAGACGTTGTCTACCTTTCTTCTTGAGAACAAGTTCACAAGAGGAAAGATAGACAAGACATTATTTCTTAGGGAAATAAAAGGCAAGATTTTGCTAGTGCAAATCTATGTCGACGACATCATTTTTGTCTCTACGGATAACAACCTCTGCAAGAAGTTTTCCAAACTTATGCAAGGGAAGTTTGAAATGAGCAGTATGGGAGAGCTGAAGTATTTCTTAGGGCTACAAGTGAAACAATCTGAGGATGGAATTTTCATCTCACAGACCAAGTTCACCAAAGAGCTACTTAAGAAATTCGGAATGGAGAATGCAACCTCTATGAGGACTCCAATGGCCTCAGCTATGTCTCTGGACAAGGATGAGAAAGGGAAACCTTTTGATGAAACCAAGTACAGAAGCATAATTGGGTCCTTGCTCTACCTTACTGCAAGTAGACCAGATATAATGTTCTCAACATGTGTATGTGCTAGATTTCAGGTGAACTCTAAGGAATCTCACTACATCGCTGCAAAGCGAATCCTGAGATACCTCAAAGGTACACCAAATCTTGGCTTATGGTACCCAAGAAGTAATGATAGTGAACTAATTGGATTTTCAGATGCAGATTTTGCAGGTAGCAAAGATGACAGGAAAAGCACCTCCGGGACTTGCCAATTTCTCGGAAGGAGACTTATTTCCTGGAGCAGTAAGAAGCAGAACTGTGTAGCCATCTCAACGGCTGAATCAGAGTACATCTCTACAGGCAGCTGTTGTGCACAGCTTTTATGGATCAAGAATCAATTTGAAGACTACAACATGAAGTTCCAGAACATTCCTTTGTTTTGCGACTCATCCATTGCCATAGCAATTGCCAACAATCCAGTCTCCCACAGCCGGACCAAACATATAGAGCTTCGCTATCATTTCATCCGGGAGCATGTGGAAAATGGAGACATTGATCTACAATATGTCTCCACAGACAGGCAAGTTGCAGATATATTCACTAAGCCGCTGGACGAGTCCAAGTTTTCATTCTTCAAAACGGAACTCGGGCTGCTCAACAAAGTAGACTAGTAATGGACTCTCAAAGTTGAAGAGATCTATGTCAGTAAATATCTCCAAGGAAAATTGCCCTTCAGAGTAAGATACTCGAGTATATCAAAGACATACTCGAGTAAACGGGAAATACTCGAGTAAAGAGTTTCACATACTCGTGTATGAATTTTACACACTCGAGTATGCTTCGTTACTACTCGTATATAAACTTTACATACTCGAGTATGCTCTGTCTCTACTCGAGTATGAACCTGACCTACTCGAGTATACGGACTTCTCTACTTTGAAATTCTACATTCTCTATTCGCACCGAGCTATTTGCCGCTTCATTCAGGTATGAAATTATATTTATTTTTTTCCTAAAATCTAATTAGGATTATATATATATATAGAAAAATCGGGAAAACCCTTTCCACTTCTCAATTACTCGAGTAGCCGCCGACTCCTCATCTTCCAGACATCGCAGAGCATCGTCTTCTTCGCTTCTCTCATCTTCCCGAATCGCAAATGGCTCCTTCCTCTAAAATCGGCATCGGCTCTGAACTCGCCCCCGCGGGTATCGCCGATCTCTCAGATGATTTCAGAAATCTTCTGATTTTGTTCGACACCGTCGGATTATCGTTCGTTCTCGAGTCGCCGTGCAGAGTTATTTTTCCAGCAGTTGAAGAGTTCTATCAGAATCTGAAGATAAAGCGTAATGGCAAGCTCCTGAAATCCAAGGTCAGAGGAATAAAAATTCGACTAGATAAGGTTTCACTTGCAACTCTGTTGAAGCTCCCAGTAGTCGATGAAGATGCCGATATGACTGAAGAAGATTCCTTAAGAACCAGCTTGTTCTGTGGAGCTAACCCTCAAGCACATTCTTTTAGCAGGGCTGACTTTAACTCAGAAGGAAAATTCCTAGTAGATGTGATTGCAAAAGTTCTGTTGTGCAAGACGTATTCTATTCGAGAAATCTCTATGGAAATGTTTGACATAATGCAAGCTATTGTCTGCCGCAAGCAGTTTCAGTTTGGACTGTTGCTTCTAGACAAAATCAGAGACAGTATTAAGCATCCCAGCTTTGCCAGAATCATCTCCCTCCTGCTTCATGAAGTTAACCCATCAGTGTTTAACCTATCCAAAGGGACTCCCCTACATCACATGAAGAAAGTTTCCATCTCCTCCATCCAGAGATATGATGTTAAAATTCTGAATTCTGCCCAAGCCTCCAAATCTGCTATTCCTTCAGAAAAATCACAAGAACACAGTGTATCTGAAGACAGGATTCCATCTCCTCCTCTAAATCAAACTGCTGCTACCTCTGGTGCAATAGTTGAGGGGGAGCCTGCCTCTTCTCATCCTAAGTACCCAGCTTCTTCAGATCTTTCAGAACTAGAAGAAGTAAGAGTTTCTACTCCTCCAGTTTCTCCTCCTCCAGCAGATCTTCACTCAGAAATTCCTGAACCAGAGATTCCAGATACAGCAGACCTACTGTCTACAGCAGAAGATATAAATAAATTCATTGATGAGTTAAGCTCAGATGCTCCTCTATTCCAAAATGAATCAGCTGCAAAGTCTCCTGCCAAGTCTCCAATTCAGTCTCCAGTTCAGATTCCAGCTCAATCTCCTGCTCAGGACCCAGTTCAAACTCCTGTACAATCTCCTGCCCAGTCCTCAGCTAAAGAGTCCAGCCAGTCTGAACAGATTCTGTTGTCTGATGATGAGGAAGTATCTCCAGAACCAGTGGATGCCCCTCTGAGGACACTGGACTTCACCCTTCCTTCCTTCATCAACACAGAAGACTCTATTGAGATAGAACCCTTCAAAAGAGCTGTCAGCTCAGTAGTCATTACAGAAATCCCTCCATGGTTTGCTCCTGCTCCTGCTCCTTCAGTTCCTGCACTAACCTCAGCCCCTTCTTCTTCTTCAGATATGATCAGTAAAATTGAACAATTGCTTATTGAACAGAGAAAGTACTTTGATGAATCTCTAGCATCAGTAAATAATAAAGTCACTACTCTTGAACAAGAGATGAGTAGAGGCTGTTGAAGTAGGCGGTCTGGCGGTCTGAGTATGACGGTCTGGAGACCGCGCGGTCTAGCGGTCTGAAGCTGACGGGCTAAATATCCAGTTGGTGGCTGCTATGGTTCGGCGGTCTTGCGGGTTGTCTCCAGCGACTTGTATATCTGGCGGTCTGGCGGTCTGGCAGTCTTGCGGTCTCCTACGACATCTTCTTCTGGTCTGTCCGGGCGGTTAGCCTGTTGTCTAACCGCGCGGACTGTGCGGTCTGTACATGTCAAACCGCCCAGTCTTTGTACATTTATTTAGTCCCACATTGTTAGTTTGTACTCTCCTCTATCTCCTTCATTCTATAAAAGGGAGGCCATACCTTTGTAAATGATATCTTTTTGGATAATAAAAATTTCAATTATTCAATCTTCCGGCCTGTTTTTCTAGTCGTTCTTCTCTTCTTCACATGGTATCAGAGGCATCGATCTCTGGCTCCTGATTCTGTGCTCCTTTCTAGCCGTACGACCTGCTTCTTCTTCCCGCGGCCTGTCTTGTTTGCCTGCGCCCTGTCTGCGCGGCCTGTTTCTCTTTGTCTGCTTGCGATCTGTTCTTGTCGCAGCCTCCCTTCTTCTCTTTCTTATCGCCCCGGCCTGTTTGCCGGATTCCTCTTTCTCTCCCGTTCGTGCGGTCTGTCTTCCAACCGCCCGACCTCTTACCCTCTGTTTTGGCTTTGCGGCTTGGTCGTGGCTTCTCTAGCCGCTGGTGTCTGACATCGTGACCGCTGCAGCTTTTCCCTTTCTCTCTTAACCGCCCGGCTTGGTTCCTAACCGTCCGGTTTCGGTCTTCTTCTATGGATATCTCTGACAATTCCACTGCCACCACTCCTGCAGCCACTCCGGCTTCGCCTTCTATCCCTACTCCTTCCGGCAATCTGGGCACTGTTTCTAAGCTCCTGGGCTCCAACTATCCGGATTGGAGCGTTTCTTTCACTTTCCTTCTTCGTTCTCAGCGCAAACGTCATCATCTTACCGATGATCCGCCTCCTCCTAATTCTCCTCTCTTTGACGAATGGGATGCGAGTGATGCGCTTGTCCGCACATGGCTGGCTAATAGCCTCTCTGATGAGTGCCTTCCCGTCATCCGTCATGATGAGACGGTAAAGGCCGCGTGGCTTCATCTGTCTGCTCTTTACTCCAAGGGGACGCAGACCTCCCGGATTTATACTCTTTATGCGGATCTCTTCGCCCGTTCATCCATGACTCCCGATGCAGCCTATCAGCAAGTTCAGGCTCTTGGCGCTGAGATCCTCCAGAATCGCCCCTTCTCTGCGGACTTGGCTCAGCAACACAAACACTTCCAGGAACTCCTGGTTGTTTGTTATCTTCTGCGACTTCCCGAGTCTTTTGATCTCATCCGCCAGCAGATCTTGGGTGAAGCTGAGTCTCCCACCTTAGATGCCACCGCCGCTCGCGTAGCCGCCGTTACTTCTCTACTCCAGCGCCCTCTATTATCCTCCCCTCCTCCGCAGGACTCTTATGCTCAGTACACTCAGCGCGGCAGCAATAGTGGCCGCAGCCACTCTGGGGCGCGCGGTCCGTCCAGGTTCCTCTGTTCTCACTGTGGTCGTACCGGTCATACCATTGACCGATGTTGGCAGAAACATCCTCATCTGCGCCCATCTGGTGATACTTCGCCCTCCCCGAACCCCTCCTCTCGGTCGTCTGCTTCGGTGGCGACGACCTCAGGTAGTGCTCATGTCGCTATCCAAGGTAAATGGTTGATTGATTCTGGTGCTACAAATCATATGACAGGCAATCCTCAGTGTTTTTCGCATCTCGAAATGCATGATCGGTTGCCTCCTGTCCTTATTGCGGATGGTTCTCCTTCCCCGGTTCGTGGGACAGGCATGGTTCAAGTCACCCCATCGCTGCGCTTGGTGGACACTCTCTATGTCCCGAAGTTTCCTTGCAATCTTCTATCTGTTACTACTTTATGCAAGCAACTTCAGTGCTCTGTTGTATTCACTCCTACTTCTTGTTGCTTTCAGGACCCGAGAACCCAACGGACGATTGCTACTGGGACTGAGAGCGGCGGCCTCTACTTCCTCGACAACGTTTCCGCTCTGTCCGCCTTCACTTCCTCATCTACTGATCTGCTTCAATGGCATCTTCGCCTTGGACATCCTCCTGCTCGCATTCTTCGACAGCTTCTGCCCCACTTACCGCCAACCAGTCCTCCGCCAATACTGATGAGCTTAAAAGATTGTTTCAGCTAGGTGGAAAAGCACTAGATCACACTATCACAAGCATAGGTGAACTAAGAAATCAATAAGAAACTGTTGCACATAATCAGATAGTAATGGACAAGAATGCTGAAGCAAATGTGATGAAAGTATGTGAAGAAGTTGGCACCTTCAGAGATGAAGCTATTGTTCAGCTATCTGTAGATATCACCAAGGGGGAGAAGGTAGTAAAAGAACAAGTGGAAAAACTATCTGAACAAGCTCAAGCAGCTGTAAAAGAACAAGTTGAAATCCTATCTAAACAAGCTCAAGCAGCTGTGGATGGTCTTGTAAAAGACATGAAAGCAGATATTCTATCCCAGCTCCAGTCTGTGAAGTTCTATACTTATGACACTGCTGTTTGGCTGCACAACCTGAATTTCCCTAATGCTCAGCTCAACCCTACCATCATTCCACACTGCTTAAATCCTCTTGAAGAACAACCTCCTGCAGATGCTCCAGCCCAGGCAACCATTCCAGAAGGTGTGCCAGTCTTCTCACCTAGACCTGATGGTGATGTGACTGAGCCCCCTCTCTCCTATTCAGATATGTGGCAAGATGAACCTCTTCCTAGCTCTCAAGGTGCTCCAAGAAAGAAAAGAAAATATGGTGAAGGTGCTTCTGCCAGTCGATCTGCACCTAGAAAAGACCCTGCCCTAGCTTCTGAAGGTAGACCACCAATTGTTCATTCTGAGGTTTGGAGTCCAACCTCCAAATCCCTAATCCTGGATACCTTGAAGTTAGTGACAGATCTGGGTGAGAACAGAGATCAGTTTTACAGTCATTCAGAATGGAAAGCCTATGAAGTGTCCCAAATCAAAATCAGACTTCATGACAGGAATTGGGGACACAACAACCCAGCTGCTCCTCCTAGGCCCAGAACTTATTTTCCTAAGCCATTCAGTTACCTAGAGAGGCAAGAGCTGAAGAGAGAAAGGATGCATAAAGAAGCCCCTGCTTGAGTCTATGAGAATGTGGAAATGGATATTTTGATCTGTTAAAAACATTTCTATATATATATTTGATTCTGGTTTTGGCTATCTTTTATTTACCCTGCTTTAGCTTACTTTATTTTTTTGGTATATGTGTATTATTCTTTTTACTCTTAAAGTAATTCACCTTAGTGTAGAGGGTGCTGACATCTACAAATAGGGGGAGATTGTTGGGATTTGTCTCCACAATACCTCAGATTTGTAGGAGGTCAGACCTTGAACTAAGATGAATTAAGGTGTATTTGATATTGTGTTCAAGTTGTATGTGTGCAGGTTTTTATTGCTAAGTATAGACCAATGTCAGCCTATAATGGGTCACCAAACACAGGACCATACAATGTAATCCCTCATTGTGTGATCCAAAGTGTTGGCCCATGTATAGCCTCTCTATTGGGATACACTTCCTATACAAGCACTTGGATTGGTGGACTGAAGTTTTGAACTTTATATTTTCAGAAGAAATTTTTTCTAAGTCCACATACTCGAGTATGTTTCTTCATATACTCGAGTAAGTGACTTAGTACTCGAGTAGATCCTTAGACATACTCGTGTAGACTCTGTGTACTCGTGTAGATAAGTTTATACTCGAGTAGATAGTCAGTCACTCTAGTAGGTCATATCTTATACTCGAGTAAATCCTTCTGCTTTTAGATCCAGAATTTTCTCTAAGTCCACATACTCGAGTACATCTCTTGTATACTCGAGTAAGTGGGTCTGCACTCGAGTAAGTTGGATTACATACTCGAGTAGACTGTTTTACTCGAGTAGATGATAACTTGTACTCGAGTAGTTGGTTAGTTACTCGAGTAAGTGGTATGTTCATACTCGAGTAGATCTGTGCTTCTCATCTCAGAATAATTCTAAGTCTACATACTCGAGTAGTTCCCTATATACTCGAGTAAGTGACGCTGAACTCGAGTAGATGTTTTTCATACTCGAGTAGTTCAATGATTACCCGAGTAGCTTTTCCAAGATACTCGAGTAATTCATTCTTCTCTTACTCGAGTATCTCCAACTCTTCTACTCGAGTAGTTCCTCCTCTTATCTGAGAAATTTTTCTAAGTATTTTTACTCAAGTATATACTCTCATACTCGAGTAGTTCTAAATTCACTCGAGTGCTGATCTTTGAATCACTCGAGTAGCTTATCTTCATATACTCGAGTATGCTCCTTCTTATCCACTCGAGTATATACCATCTAATACTCGAGTATGTTTCTTTTATGACTCGAGTATATCTGTTTAAACTTTTCCTAAAATTCTCTAAGTCAATTTCGCAGTGTATTTCAAATTAATCATTTCTGATTGGTCCACGTGTCATCCCTAATTAATTTTCTGACCGTTGGAGTCCACCTATAAATAGGTCCTCTCAGATTTGACTAACACAAGTGAACAGAGATTTTATTTTAAGAAAGAGAAAAAGGAAAACCCGTGAACCCTAATTCCTCACGTCGTCGCCGCCGCCATTGACATTCACGGAAGAAGCTCTGGATCGACGATCTTCGATCGCTGCCTTCAACTTTTATTCTCCAGCGATCCAGACGAAAGTTAATCACTCGATCTCGCCGAGCCTCAAAGATTTCAGATCTATTTTCTCGATCGAGGTGATTCCGTTTTTCAGATTTGTGGATCTCTCTCAAGTCATCTTCAACATACTCTGATCAAGCCAAAGCTCTTAAAGAAGAAGATTGTCAAGATCCAGATCTGAGAATATTGTTATTTGTATTTTTCCTTTCAAACAATTTACTTTGTAGGAGCTTCGTTCTCCGAGATTTATAGGAAGGCTTTTTCTTCCGAGTTCTATAGATCAAGTTGGATCGAGTTTGTAGGAACGTGATTCCGAGGTGTAGGATTGTTTTCAATCCGAGATAGTGGAGTAGCCGAGTCTAGTGATTTGCTAGATCGGTGAGGAAAGTGGACGTACCCAAGATTGGGGAACCACTATAAATCTCTTGTCGTATGTGATTGCTTGATGTGTGCTGTGTTCATTTTTTAATTCCGCATTTGACACGCATTTCACCTATTCACCCCCCCCCCCCCCTCTAGGTGATTTAGGCTAACAACTTAGCACTCTCATACACATTCCTCTTTCTATATCCTGTCAAAATGATCTTTTGATCACTTGACCTCTTGATATGACATCCATTCTTAACAAATGAAATGTCATATCCTAAATCACTCAGCTGACTTATTCTTATAAGGTTGTGTTTCAAACCCTTCACATAGGCCACTTGAGTGATAGTAATCTGGTTACTAGAAATGTTAACAAATCCTTTGATGATGCCTTTTTCAGAGCCACCAAAGATTACTTTAGGCCCATTTAAGATAGGCAAGTACTCCTTCAGCAATCCCTTTGTTCCAGTCATGTGCCTAGAACATCCACTGTCTAAGTACCATATAGGGGTATGGTGACTTGGACTCACCTGCAACAAAGAATTACTTTCCCTTAGAACCCAAGTAAGTCTTGGGTCCTTGGTTCAGGTTAGCTTCATGCTTACCAAATCTACCTGCAGCTCTTCTAATAGGTAGACTGTTGTTCTTCCAGACACTAGTGTTGTGCCAGCAATCTATGGCATAATGACCTGTCTTACCACAACACCAGCATTCATACTTGTTATATCTATTTTTAGATACATCAACTCTTTTGTATTGTGCTGGTACTGCTGCAGCTGTACCCACTGTTTTCTTAAAAACATGGGGTTTATGAACATGGGCTGCCTTATTGACATAACCACCCTTGTCATTCAGAACTTCAGTCTTACTATGACCTTGAGTATTCTCAAAGTCATACTTGTTAGAAGGCTCATGCACCTTTCTAAAAACTACAGTGACTTTAAAATTCAGTGGCTGGACTGAGGCTTTTCCTTTTCTCTTGAATTGGACAGCGCTGGTGTTACCCTTAAAGACTATTCCAGTCTTACCCTTTTGAGCCACAAACTCATCTATTAAGGGTAAAACTGATTTTGGCTTGGAATAACTAGCCACCAAATCTTTCTCCTTTTGAAGTCTGACTTCCAGACTTTTAATTAGATAATTTTTGTATGTGATTGTGCCCATATGAATAACAGTTATAGTTTTCAGCTTGGCAATCCCATTCAATTTTTGATCTAACTCTTTCTCTAAGTCAGATGCAGCCATCTTAAGATCTGCAATATCCTTAGCCTGAGTTTTGGCCAGGTTCTTGCTTTTCTTTAGTGCTTGCAATAAGTCCCCATATTCATCTATCAGCTGATGAATATCTCCTTCAGATTCAGACCCATCCACATCACTTGATACAGATATAGCTGACTCTGTACCAGCGCTACAATCAGAATTTCTAGAAATACATTGTACCTTACTAGGACCAGGCTGATCCTGGCACTTATCTTCTTCTGATACAGCCATCAGTCCAATACACTGATGGTCTTCTTGTTCATAGATGGAGTCCAGCAGTTGCATAAACTCATCTTCTTCATCTGCTGCATAAAGACCAATATATGCCTCAGCTTCAGATTCAGACTCTGAAGTTGATTGGTCTGTCAAGCTTTTCTCTTTCTTAGCAATAAAGGATTTCTCCTTTTTGCTCTTTTGTTGAGTCTTTCTTTTATCAGCAGACTCCTTTCTTTTGTCAGGACATTCAGCTACAATATGTCCAGGCTTATTACAGCAGTAGCAAACAATCTTTGATGTTGTAGATTTGCTAGGCTTAGACCTGCTCCTGTCCTTCCTTGATGACTTTCTCTTTTGATAATAGTCATCAACTGGCTGTGATGTTGAGGGCCTAGATTTCCACAGCTTCTTCTTCAAGAATCTCTGAAACTGCCTTGTAAAGGCAGCAAAATCTGCATCTGAATCACTGCTATCTGAATTTTGGTTGTCAAAATTATCTGAGGTAATTTCAGCAACTTCCCTAGGAGGTGATGGAGACATCCTCCTATTCTTTCTAGTGGCTTCAACCTTGAAGGCCACAGACTTTTCTCTATGCTCCCCTTTAGCATTTCTTTCTTCCACTTTTCTAGTCATTAGTTGCATTTCATAAGACAGCAACTTTCCAGATAAAGTTGGAGGAGAAATATCTGCAAGTTTGGCCACTTCCCTAATGGCACAAATCTTGGTGTCTCAATCCTTTGTCAAGGATCTTAGGAATTTATCATTCAGTTCATATGTACTGAAGACTCTTCCATAAGACATCAGCTCATTTACAATTCTATAGAACTTCTTATAGCACTCAGATATGTTATCTGACTTCCCTTGTCTGAAGCTTTCATATTCCTGATTTAGCATAGACTTTCTATCTTGTCTAACTTCTTCAGAACCCTCTATGTAGACTATCAAAGTGTCCCCCATTTCCTTGGAGGTCTTGCAGTGAATCAAATTCTGAAAGGTTGAATCATCTATGGCACTTACTATGATATTTTGAGCTCTTTTATCCATAGTTGCCAGTATAATCTCATCCTTAGTCATCTCTGAAAAATCCTTGGGAGTTCTCTAGTTTGCATCTAGAACAGATACCTTCATTGGAACATAAGAACCTTCTTTTACTGTAATATAGATCCTTGGGTCAGAAGCCTCCATAAACAAGCTAACCCTTTCTTTCCATATTCAAAATATCTCCTTCTTGTAGATGGGTAATTTCATAGAACCTAGTTCCTTGTGATTTTCTCCAGAACCCATTTTCTTGATTCTTGATTCTTCCTTAGGGATCTAACTCAGACTGTTAAGTCCTTCTTTGAGTACCCTCCCTCTGATACCACTTGATAGTTTTAACTTCAAGACAACCTAAACACCTAGAGGGGGGTGAATAGGTTTTTTTCCTTGTTTTAACTTAAGGCAGAATTTAACTTCAGTTATTTAATATAAATCAGATATCTCTACAGTTAACACAACACATGCAATCACAGAATCTAAAATAACACAAGCATCACAGATTGCACAGAGATTTATAGTGGTTCCCCAAGGTCTAGGTACATCCACTTTCCCCCTTCACCTATCTAGCAGTGTGCTAGATTCGGCCTAACTTCTTCCTTCTTCTCAGATCCACAGATCTTACAGCTCAGAACCCTGAAAGGTTCCTACAACTCAGAACCCTATAAGGTTCCTACAACTCAGGCTAACAGCCCTACCTCAGCCTTGCCACAAGGCCTATAACTCAGAGAACTGATTCTCCTACACTCAAGCTCAATCAGCCTTACCTCAGCCTTGCCACAAGGCCTACAACTTAGAGATCAAAATCTCCTACACTCAGCCTTTATAACATAGGCTTACAACTCAGATCTTTGAAAAGATCCTACGGAATTTGATAAGTAATTTGATGGTCTCTTACCCTTGTTGAGAGAGAAAGGATAAGAGAATTCTTGATCAGCTTCTTGATGAAACTGATGACTGAAATCAACCTGTGCTTAGCTTTCTTCAAAACTTCTTGAATCTGAACTTAGTTGGGTTGATCTCCTTTGAAGTTGACTAACTGCCAGCTTCCTTCTTGGATTCCAGATATGGATCTAGATCTTCTTAGTAGATTAGTTCTGGATCTACTTCTTAAGATACTTGTGATTGTCTCCTTCTTGACCTCAAAATAGCTAGAGCTCTCTCTCCCCAAATATTCTGAAGTTTCTTCTGAATTCTGGAATGAATTCTCCTTAGATAAAATCTGAGTGGATGAACACTACAGAATGTCTTCTTAGATCTTCTCACGAAGATCTTCTTCTGTGACTTGCACTTTCTTGATCAGAGATCAATCTCACAATAGTTGTTTTAGTTGTGTGTCAATTCTTTTTTTTTTCTTCTGAATCCATCTATATATAGACTTCATCAATGGTAACCGGCTGATCCGGTTTCTAACTAACTTCTGACAAGTCTTACAGCTTCAGTAAACCTGTTGTAACTCACAGCTGTCAAGTCCACAAACAATTCTTGAGCCTTTGTCTCTGTCAGCAAAGCGTCGAGACTGACTGTCTTAAAGTTTCGAGACAATCTGTCAATATGTGTCGACACAAGTGACTTAAGTGTCGACACAGACTTTTGTGATGTCGACATGGCTGCCTTGATGTCAACACAGCTTCTTGACACTACATCTTGAGAATGTGTCGACACTGATTATTTGTGTCAACACAATCACCTCTTCACTCTAAAGCAATCAACTATGTTGAAACTCTATTGTGTGTCGACACAAGTCCTGTGTGTCGACACAGTTGTTGTAGACTAAGAATTCAGTGTGTCGACACTGCCTCCAGGTGTCTACACAGTTGATGTCGACTCTGTTTTTGTGTGCCGACACTGCCTCCCGGTGTTGACACAGTTGATGTCGACTAAGCTTCTGTGTGTCGACACAGCCTTTTCCAAGTGTCGACACAAACTTGTTGAAGCGTCGACACAGCTTCCTCTGGTGTCGACACATGGACTTAGAAACTTTTTCTTGCATTTTAGCCAATACTTAACCTGCACATATAGACTCAAAATAATATCAAATACACCTTGATGTATATCATTAAGCTAAGTGAGGCTTCTCCAAATCAGGTACACATTTTCCAATGTACCCAACAGGTAAGTCGAGGCCCATCTGGGTTCTCGGTTGACATTCAGCACTGCTTTTCACCCTCAGATCGACGGGCAGACAGAGCGCACCAACCGTACACTGGAAGATCTTTTGCGCCTGTGTATTTTGGACCGCGGCGAGCCTTGGGAGAGATTGCTTCCACTGGTCGAGTTTTCATACAACAACGCCCATCAGTCCAGCATAGGCACGGCTCCATACGAGGCATTGTATCGAAGGAGGTGCAGGACCCCACTATCATGGGTTCAGGATGAGGATCCGCATACACTGGGCTCGGAGTTTGTGGGAGATATAGATGCTCAGATTAGATTGATCCGGGATAGGATGTTGGAAGCCTAGAGCAGGCATGCCAAATATTACGATGTGAGGCATCGTCGGGTGGAGTTCCAGGTGGGAGACCGAGTTTTCTTGAAGATACGGCCAATGCACGGAGTCTCGCGGGTTCGTGGGCGGAAGAAGCTAAGTACGATATATATAGGACCTTATAGGATCCTGGAGCGGATCGGCCCCTTGGCTTATAGACTGGAGCTACCGCCGTAGTTAGCGGAATTGCATGACGTCTTCCACGTCTCCTCACTATGGAGGGCTCTGTTACGCCCTGAACAGCTGATTTCCTCGGGAGACGGCCCGGTGGACTCGGATCGGTCAGTCAACTTAGAGCCTATCAGGATCGATGACACGCAGTGCGGGTCTTGCGACGTAAGAAGGTTCCGTTAGTCAAGGTCCTGTGGAACAATCATGGGCAGGGGGAGCATACATGGGAGCCACAAGATTTGATGCGACAAAAGAATCCGGAGCTTTTCAGTCAGGTATAACTCACAACCCCTCTGGATAATCAATTTGCTTTCCTGTTTTAAACCAATAGGACTGAAATTTCAAAAATATGGGCTAATCTTTTGTTTATTGGGGTATATACCTAGTCAATTGGACGAATTGGTCTTAGATTTGACTATCACCTTCAAACCGCACATAGCAAACGTGACATAGAGATGTAAATATTTCAACTCTCATGGGATGTTACAAGCCTTTTTCTCCCGATAGGAGCCCCCGTAGGCTTAACCTTGATTTCGGGGACGAAATCTTTGTTTTGTTTATTGGGATTTGTAACATCCCATTTCCAACTAGACCCCTAAAAGTGGTTTTGTCATAACAGAACCCTAGGAAACCCAGGAATTGAAGTTTATCGACCAAGATTTCGAGTCAAGGGGTGGTCACGCCCGTGACCGACCCGTCACACCCGTGACCTAGGGCGTGACCCCTTTGACGATCGTCGACCTCAGAAAAACGATCGGCGAGCTCAGAAATTTCAACATGGGCCTGGCACGCCCGTGACCGATCTGTTACACCCGTGAATTTGGAATGGCGTTGAGTGATCTGAGCTCACTCAACGCCGTAGTCTGGATGGCGTTGAGTGAGCTTAGCTCACTTAACGCAATAAGCTGAATGGCGTTGAGTGCACTGACTGCACTCAACGCCATCTAGTGTTGTCTGGATAGCGTTGAGTGAGCTGAGCTCACTCAACGCTGTGGATTGGATGGCGTTGAGTGAGCTTAGCTCACTCAACGCCATAAACTAGACAGCATTGAGTGCACAGACTGTACTCAACGTCGTCGTCTGCTGAGTCCTTGAATGGCGTTGAGTGAGCTGAGCTCACTCAACGCCGTAGTTTGGATGGCGTTGAGTGAGCTTACCTCACTCAACGCCATAAGCTAGACGATGTTGAGTGCATAGACTGCACTCAATGCCACCTTGATTAGGCTGGATGGCGTTGAGTGAGCTGAGCTCACTCAATGCCATAGTCTGGGAGGGGCATTCTGGATGGCATTGAGTAAGCAGATCTCACTCAACGCCATATCCGGGATGGCGTTGAGTGAGCAGAGCTCACTCAACGCCACAGCATGGACAGCGTTGAGTGAGAAGAGCACACTCAATGTCATAGCTTGGATGGCGTTGAGTGAGCTGAGCTCACTCAATGCCATTTTACTTAGAATTTTTCTGGCAGGATTTTTGGCTGTGTGCTGGTTCAGCTAAACCGGGCCAGTCTAGATGGTGGGCCCGAATGCATTATTAGGCTATTTCTCTTAATAAGACCCAATTAAGTCTTATTTTAAAAAGTGTTGACCGGTCAAATGGAGGTAGGCCACGTGGCCGTCGGTTTTGAAATGCAGAATAGTTTCGGCCATGGCCGAGAACCCGCTCTCATGGCCATCAATGGCACTTGACGTCGTGGCTTTTTCCCCTTCCTCTTTAATGGCTGGATTCAACTCCTCTAGAAAAGAGGAGGAGTTTCCAGCCGTTACTTTGCTGGATTGAGCCATTTCAGCCCCCCCCCCCCCCCCCACCACCACCATGTCCGAAAAAGTTATAATGGCCATTAATGGCCACCAGCTGTTAGACCTTTCCCCTCCCTCCTTTTACTGGTTTTAAAAGGCTCCCTAGACTCAGAGATAAAGTTTCCACCCTTACCCGACGGATTTGGAGCTTGTACTGTGCTGTAGAAGAATCCTGACGATGCCACAACCGCGCCAATGGCATCCCGTCGATCTGCATGCCTCCAGCCCGCGAACAAGGTCCTCCCCTCCTCTCTCTCTACGGGTAGATCTTAGCCTTCTTTAGGATTAAGAATCAGGCTCAACAGAGCCCGATCAGGGGGTAGCTTCTCTTCCTAGTTTTCCCGCAAAATATTAGGGCTCGAGTTCGCCGGATTCCGCCTCTCTGGCGGTCGCGCCGCCGCCCGGCGATGGCCGCTACCTCAACGGAGGTGGTGGTGGCGGTGGCCGGCAAGTGAGGAGGTTGGATGGCCGGCGGCAGCTTCTGGAATGCACTCCAGGTCGGGCTAATCTCAGCCCTTGGCTGGAGGAAGAAGATGACCCAGCACTGTTGGATCTTCTTCAAGATCCGTGCTATTTAATTAATCTTTTTCTTTTATATGAATTTTCTGTACTAGAATATCAACCACTTTAGAAAATTTATGAAAAATACTTATAGGCTTTATATGAAGAAATGGTCAACATTTAATATTTAGCCCTATGGGTCTACTTTATTTTAAAATTGATTTGGGTCAATTTGGTCAACTGGTTTGACCAAAGCATCTCTTTAGTGGGATCTATACCTAGAGCTAGGCAGAGACTAAAAGGTGTGCCCACCCTTCATACCTTGACCAAATGATCTGAAATTTGGGCAGGGAATCTACCCTAGCTATACCTAGGGCCTATCCAAAAATGGGAATTTTTTGGAGAATGTTTTTCTATAGTTTTTAGAATGATTTATAAATCTTAGGGTAAATTAATTAGAGGGCTTAAAGACTTTCAAACCCTCCCAAATTTTGGTGAGTGGTCCCTGGGTTCATCATGAGGCTCTGTATAATTTTTCATCTCATTTTGAGATGTTTTAAATAGGAAATGAACAAACCTAAGCTATGCCCTATTAAGGGGTTTTTAGGTCAAAAGTGCACTTTGAGATTAGAGTGGTCAAATAACCTCAAAAGAGGCTGAGATTCTTACCACTGGCGGGGAATGCTCTCTAGCACCCTCTCATGGATTTTTAGGTGGATTGGGGTAAATTTGCCTTAGGACCCAAGACCAAACCCTAAGGATGGTTCTTGGTGGGTTGTGAAGGGCAAGTGGTCAAATGACTTGGTTATGATCTGAAACTTGGTAGATATAATTCTAGGGTAGCTAGAATCCTCTTGTAGAAATCTAAATGGATTTTAAAGTAAATAAGCTCCTCAAAACCCTAACCCTAGTTTAGGGCCCAAAACTTGTAGAGATAGAAAATATCACTAAAACTCACTGAACAGTGATGGGATTTGGGTAGAGTAGTTTTTAAGGTTAGTACAAGCTTTGGAGATTTTATTATGAATTTAGGATCATTATTTTGGATACTTCATTAACAATATAGTAGTTTATGTTATTTGCTTAGAAATTTATTATGGAGAAAATACTTTCTGAAAATTGATGAACTTTAGGTAGAGGACTCTTTATTAATTTTTAAAGCTCTGTGATTTTTTATGGAATTTTTAGAAGTTTAATTCTAAGGCTTGCTTCATTAGGTGTTGTTTCGCATGAAAACTTAATTAAATCTATTTTGGTGTCTCGAAAGCCTGTAAAATTATGATCTTTGCACAATGACCTTTTCTATACCATATTAATATTCAGAAATTTTTCTATAATTTTATGATGAGTAATTTAAGTACTTTCTTCTTTACATAGGATTAATAGGATTATAATGTAAAATTTAATTAGAGGCTAAATACTTTCTGTAAAATCATGAAAATTAGTATTTGATGATACCTTACTGTTATTTAGTAATCATAATTTTTGGGTGGCCATTACTTGAGAAAATCATGAAGTTCATGTTTAAAATTACTCATGGCCAACCTTTTGGGAAAATTAAATAAATATCAGATTAATTAGGAAAATTATAAATTTCTGGATTTAGGCTAATTATGTCATGATAGACCTCCAGTAAATTTTATAAAAGATTTGGAAGATAATTTGGAGTACCTCCCCTTGTATACCTCATATAGCTTAAAATGGTCTGCATATAGTAAAACCGCAGAAACTTAACTAGAGTGGGTAATGAACTTGGGGAGATGGAATTTTGGTAGTTTGCTGGTTTGGATAGGGTAAGTTAAATTAAGTTCATTATGGGAAGTCAGGATGAGTAGAGTGTGAGATTGGCTAGTGTTAAGTGATGTTCGGGAACGACGAAAGATCGTCCAACCCGATTAGAGAGGAAGAGTCTTAATACACTAGGATAGATCCAAAGTAATTTTAATGGGATCGGGTAATGGGTAATAACCAATAAAAGTAAGTGCCTTGCGAAAGGGAACGATGGGATTCAGCTACCATCATAGTTCCTAGTGCCCTTTGAGAGCCCTTCACAGGGAATACCGGGGCAGTCCTAGGCTAACGTAAACTGTAAGAATAATAAACTAAAAGAGAAACTAGTATAACTAGGGTTGCACATACACACACCCCGGTATCTAGGGAGGTAGAATAAGTTGGTTTGGTTGTCATTCAGACGGTAGCTCTTAGGTAGATGCACGGACGGGACAGTCCGAGGAGCCGAGAGCTCGAGGGTTTGAATAAAGAATAAGGTGGTGGATCTTTGCTATTTGATTGTCGTTCACACTGACATCGGTATGTTGACTCTGCGGTGTGGGACACTTAGCCAAAGAAAGTCTGGTGGATATAGCCAGCACTAGTACGCGGATACTCTAGGTTGTGTTCTTCTAAGGGCGTACGGAAGGGCTAGGCCCGGTAGTGTGGATACCCACCTAGGAGTGGGGGGCCCGACCCACTGTCTCTATTTGCCACTACGAAGGTTCCTAGGAGTTAAGCTAGCTGCCCGAACAGGGGGAACTAAAGGTCTGTGCGCATAGAGTCGTGTGCATGAGTTGCACTTGCATGAATCATGGCATAGCATACCACTACACTCATATTTGCATACAACCGACACGCCAACGTATAAATCGATATGGGACTTTTTATACGATGGGAGCCTTGCTAAAGACCCCTTAACTTATAAGTTTGTATGGGAATTCATATAAGTTAAGGTTACTTACTATTTACTTACTATTTACTTACTTGCTTTCTATTTGTCTATTTTACTACTCACTACCGTAGAACTGCTAGATGTACTCTAATTTGATTAGTTATTTATACACCATGAACAATTGTTAGACTAGTTCCACTGTCATCCGTTTGATTATTCTCCACCATTGTAGCTTCCCTTTCCTCCTCTCTGCTCGGTGCTTAGGAGCCGTGGGGGGAGGGGTAGGGGATGATAGGGCTTAGTCTTTATGACTAATGGTTTTCGAACCACAACATTATAGGAGCTCCGGATGGGAGATAGGGACCAGCAACCCAGGGACCAGCACCAGCGGAGTACGGTGTGCATGGAGGTGGGCCAGTCTAGCACCGGAGCACCTGTGACCAGCTCCGTGAGTGTTTAGTATTTTTATAGCTTCCACGATGAGTGATTTTTAGTGAGGACTCTGATGTACCGGGCACTAGCCCGTTTCTTTATTTCATCTGAACTGCTCTTTTGCAGTACTTTCTATTATTATATATTGATGGACTTGTTGTGATTTTATTCATATGTGTTTTTGTGGACTTGTTTACATTCAGTGTAATATTTACTTCTCTCTCTTTGAGATCGAAAAGGGCCGGCAGAATTGGCGTTTTGTAGTGGCGGCCTTCCCATGAGTCGGTGCCACCGCAAAGCGGCAATTCTGGGCTAAGACCCCGGTGGTTGAAAAAGAAAAAAAAAGGGGGCCTTACACAAATGGCAACAACATCCCCAACTAAATCTCTGTGGAAGGCTCTGAATTATCTACGGGAATATTTCGCGGTAGGTTGTTGAGCGTCGGGATAGAACCCCCGACCTCCTATATAAGAGGGGACTAATACCACCTCCCATACCCAAATGCGCTGCAGTGCACTTAGGTATGAGAGGTGGTGTTAGTCCCCTCTTATAAAGTAGGTCCCGGGATCGAGTCCGGGTCTCAACAACCTACCGCAGAATATTCACGTAGATAATTTGAAGCCTTCCGCGGAGATTTGGTTAGGGATATTGTTGTCATTAGACTGCAGTCAGCCAGCACCAGAATTCACAATGTGCTGCCCCGATCTGGTTTCTAACAAAAGATTGTCAATGCATTTGGGTAAGAGAGGTGGTGTTAGTCCCCTCTTATAAAGAAGGTCCCAGGATCTAGTCTGGGTCTCAACCCACCGGAATTCGCAATGTGCTGCCCCGGCCTGGTTTCTAACAATTAATAATACAACTTTTTTTACAATTGTGGTTTTAAATTTGTTTAATTCTTCTTTTTGCAGGTTTCTGCAGAATTTTGGAAAAAATTACAATACACACCCTAGGATACGGGTGATGTTTTTAGTTGTCTACCTAAATCACCTAGAGGGGGTGAATAGGTGAGGTCTGCGTCTTTTGTGGAATAATAATTTGAGCGAGCGAAGCACAGAAAAACAAGCACTCACAACATAGAGTACACCAGATATATAGTGGTTCCCCAATCTTGGGTATGTCCACTCTCCACCTCACCGATCAAACAACACGTTAGACTCGGCTACTTCACTATTTCCTCATATTGAAAACCAATCCTACACCTCGGGGCGCAACGCCCCTACAACTTGATCCACAAAAACAAATTTACACTCGGAAGAAAAACTTCCTATAAACTCGGAGACAAAATCTCCTACAAGAATAAAATGATTTATAAATAAATACACAAACTTGTCTTCACAGATCTGGCAAAGACTAGGCTTCTTCCTTCTTGAAAATTGAAAAGCACTTTTAGAAGAGTTGAGGAAGAAATCTGAGTATGCTTGGATCTAGGAACTTAGAATCACCACAATCAAGAAAGAGATGTGCGACGGTAGAGAAGGCTTGATTTGTTGATTCTTCTTGTCTGAATTGTTTGGATCGAGAAGATCGGAGTCGATGAAGATGATGAGCAGCGATGCAGTTCTTCCTGATTTAGAATGAATAAAAACGATTCAGAAACTTTTTTCTCTCTCTATTATTCTTCCTTAGGGTTAGTCAAATGCGATTAGACATTTTATAGGAATCAACCAACGGTCATAATCATAAATGACTCAGACACGTGGACCAATAATTAAGGAAATTATTTTGAAAATGCATCCCGTCACTTAACGAAATTTCAGAGAAAAAGAATTGAACTTCAGTTCTCAAGTGGATATAAAATTACTCGAGAACAAAGTCTGGTTCTCGAGAAAGCAACTATAGGAATCTCGAGAAGCAGCACTTAAGGAAATTTCAGGAAAAACATCTTCATTACTCGAGTAGAATATGGATTACTGGAGTACTCAATTTGTTTCTCGAGATATGGATGTAAGCTTCTCGAGTATAAGACTTAGAGAAAATCCTGAAAATAATTCTGGCTACTCGAGCAATAGAACTTGACTTCTCGAGAAGTAGATGGACTTCTCGAGTACAGGTACTTCACTACTCGAGTAATAGATATACTTCTCGAGTACTTGACTTCTGTCACTCAAGAAAAAGTATTGAACAACTCGAGTAAAGGCTTTTAGCTACTCGAGTACTAGACTTAAAGGAATTCTGAGCTAGAAATCTCTGTTAACTCGAGAAAAAGGAGAGATCTACTCGAGTAATAGAATTTGCTCCTCGAGAACTAAGTTCAGTCTTCTCGAGAACTATTTCCCTTACTCAAAATATAGACTTAGCTCAATCGAGTACTCACTGAAAATCTACTCGAGTACTCATGTCCTTCTCGAGTAAAACACTTAGAAAATTTTTAGCTTCCTGAAAATTTTTCTTTCTTCAATGAAATCAGCAACAAGTCTTTCTCCTACAAGTATTATGCCTAAAAATGAAGTGTATCTCAATAGAGAGGCTACACATGAGTCAACACCATGGATCACACAATGAGGGATTACATTATATAGTCATGTGTTTTGTTACTCATTGTAGACTGACATTGGTCTACACTTGGCAATTAAGTCCTGCAAACACATAACTCAAACAAGACATCAAATACATCTTAATTCATCTTAGTTTAAGGGTGACTTCATACAAATCTATGTTATTGTGGATATAATACCCAACAATCTCTCCCTATTTATAGAAGTCAAAACCCTCTGCACTAAGGTGAATTACATCAAGATAACCAAATAAGAGGACTAGATAGCAAAGAGAAAATGAGAATAATAAGCTAAAAATTAAGACAAAATAGATCATCAAAATTAAAGATTATATATATAGAATTGTCCATGAATTCCATTTCCACACAATCTCAAACACAATCTAAATCTTTTGTCATTCCTTGGCTTGATGTTGTTGATGTTGTCTTTCTTTCTTTTCTTGCTGTCTTCTTTAATAGTTGAATGGTTTTGGATAATACTTGTGGAGGAGCATTTGGGTTATTCCTTACATACTCTCTATCATAGATTCTTCTTTTATTCAAAGATTTCTCATACAGTTCTGATTCATGAAAGTTGTAGTGAGCAGTCCTGCTTTCATTATAATCCATTACTAATTTGAGAGTATCAAGGATTAAGGACTTAGATGTAGGGCTCCAAATCTCTGCAAACACTTGAACTTTCCTCTTTTCTACTTCTGGGTTCGGAATGGACTTGCTAGCAGAAGCTCCGTCACCATACTTTCTTCGTTTAGGAATATGTGCTTCAGGTTGTTCTTGAGGCAGATAAGTTTCCCAAACCTGAGCATAGGTTTCTGGAGGAGGAGCTTCTGATCTTTCAGGCCTTGGTGAGAATGTTGGTTGTTGAGCTGACTGTTGAACTGGTTGATGCTGTGCAGTGGGATTGAGATGATGAGGAATTAGATTTGTATCTGCTTGAAAGTCAGGGAATATTTGATTATGCATCCACACTGTTGTGTCATAAGTATGAAACTTTACAGAATCAATCTGATTTTGCACATCAGCATGAATTTCCTTTAACTTTGCTTCCCAAAGAATTTTCTTGTTTGCATCTGATTTCTCTAAGTATTCTTTTACTAAGCTCTCCCCTTTTCTAAATTCTACAAATAGGGTTTCTATAGCAGCCTCTTTAAACTTACCCACCTCTTCACAAGCCTTGAAGTTAAGCTCCCGGGCTTTCTTTTCCAGGTGGATCTGATTATTTGCAAGAGTTACTGATTGGTCCATCACCTGACCACTGCTGGTAATGGTGTAGTCCAGAGCTTTCCTGCCTATTTGGAACATGTGTTTCAGCTCATTAGTATTATGCTGGATTTCAGCAAAACCTCTGCTCATTTCCTTCTCTAGTGCAGTAACTTTTTCTGTAACAGCCTTTAGAGAATCATCAAAGTATTTTCTCTATTGTAAGAGCATTAACTCTAGCTTACCCAAAATAACATTTGCAGCAGGAGAAGGAGATGGAGTTATAGCTTGAGGAACTGGAGGAGGAGGAGCAGGAGCAGTCCATGGAACAATTTCTTCAATAACCACTGAACTCTGAGCCCTTGTAGTGTGAATCACAATATCACCTTTCTCACCAAGAATGGTGGGAAGAGTGAAATCCAAGCTCTTTAGAGGAACATCAACTGGTTCTAGGGAGGCAGCTTTCTCATCAGAGATCAAAATAGTTTCTTCTTTTTTTATATCAGTAGTAGGAGACTGGGAGATAGGGGATTCTAGTTCAGAATGATGTTGTTCTGGTGATGGTGTTGGAGTTTGTTCTGGAAATGGTTCTAGAGATGGAGATTTTTCTGGTTGGAAGGAAGGAAGTGGCTCTTTAGAAGACAGTTCTTCTATCATCTGATTAATATCTTCTTCAGTAGAAAGGATATTGTCTTGCACTTGGGCATCTGAGATTTCCTCTTCAGGGGTGGTTGGGTGGAGTGCAGCAGCAGCAGGAGGGGTAGGGATTCTTTCCTCTTGAACTGAAGGAGCAAGCTCCCCCTCAGTAGCTGCACTAGATGTGTCAGTTACTTGAGTTAGAGGAGGAGATGGAGTCCTGTCCTCAATTTTTGATGGTCATGAGCCTTGGCAGCTTGGGCTAGATTCTTCAGTTTAAGTTCCCATCTTTGAATGGAAGAAACAGAAACCTTCTTCATGTGGTGAAGAGTTGTGCCCTTGGATAAATCAAAAACTTCTGGTTTGAACTCATGTAGGAGAATAGAAATATTCCTAGCATAGTTAGGTGATTTAATGCTTTCTATTATTTTGTTGAGAATCATCATACCAAACTGAAATTTCTTCCTGCATATAATTATTGTCATCATATAAAAGAAATCGGTAGTGATGAAGCTTATAGAAGTTGTCTTGCACAGAAGTACTTTGTCAAGAATATCCACCAGAAGTTTGCCCTCTACATTTAGGTCAGGTCGACGAATATTGTTAATAACAACAGAAATTCCACATAAACTATAAGCTCTGTCATAGTCCTCGACAGTTATGTCGTCTTCTTCTTCAATCACTAGTAGTCAAAGTAGCTTAGAAACAACTGTCTTGGAAAGCTTAATCTTGATTCCTCTAACTCTTGACTTAAGAATTTTACCATTTCTTCTAACCTTTGCATTCTGAAAGAATTCTTCAACTTCTAGAAAAAGAATCTTACATGGTTGTTGTAGAACAAAGGTCAAGCTGGCGGTATCCAGAAGAAGAAGAAGATTCTGAAAATCTTCTAAAATCTCTACAATTCCAATAGAGACGAGTTCACTTCCCCTATCTTCGAAGTCGGTTCCATTGATCCAGAGAATACGAAACTTGACTGCGGGAAGAGAGACAGCAGTGAGCTCTGCGACAGCGGCGGAAGACAAACGGGCTTCTTCTTTCTTTTCGAGAAAGGGGTTATGAGATCGAGTAAAATGGAAATTCTGGATTTTTCTATTTATATGAGCCCTAATTTATGATGATTAAGGAATTGAATAACGTGGCATACTTGAGAATATGGCAGCATAAATATCTGGGTGCGAATATCAAAATTTGAACGTGAAGCCAAAAAAGAAAAAAATTCCTTCTGATTTCTCGAGTGGACAAGCATTACTTGAGTGAAAGAACTATAGTACTCGAGTAATATCTGGAACTTCTCGAGAAGTATCTTATTACTCGAGTAGTATTTCTCGAGAGGTATACTTAGTTCTCGAGTTGTCCAAATAAGTACTCGAGTAGTGATAGGTCTTACTCGAGAAATGAATTCTGGACTTAGGAAATTCTGAATTTTTGAAGTGATTATTGATCCTTGAGCTATGTTGTGAGTCGTCCTTCTTTATTCTTCTTTGTTGAGCATGCCAAGTTCTGTTTTGAAGAACGAGAACTTGTCCTCGTCCAGCGGCTTCGTGAAAATGTTTGTAACCTGCCTATCAGTTGGGACATACTGGACGTTTATGTCTCCATACTCCATATGCTCTCAGATGAAGTGATACCTTAGCTCTATGTGCTTTTTCCTGATGTGAGAGGCTGGGTTGTTGGCGATTGCAATTGCACTGGAAAAGTCGCAAAACATTGGGATATTTTGGAACTTCAAGTTGTAATCTTCAAACTAGTTCTTTATCCATAGCAGTTGTGCATAACAACTGCCTACAGAGATATACTCTGACTCGGCTATTGAAATTGCAACACAGTTCTGCTTCTTGCTACTCCAGGATATGAGTCTTCTTCCTAGGAATTGATAAGTCCCGGAAGTGCTCTTTCTGTCATCTTTACTTCCTACAAAATCTGCATCTAAAAAACAAATTAGTTCGTTATCATTACTTCTTGGGTACCATAAGCCAAGATTTGGTGTACCTTTAAGGTATCTCAAAATCCAATTTGCAGCAGTGTAATGAGATTCCTTACAATTCACTTGAAATCTAGCTCATACACATGTTGAAAACATTATGTCTGGTCTATTCGCAGTAAGGTAGAGCAAGGATCCAATTATGCTTCTGTACTTAGTTTCATCAAAAGGTTTCCCTTTCACAATCTTGTCTAGAGACATAGCTAAACCCATTGGAGTCCTCATAGAGGTTGCGTTCTCCATTCCGAATTTCTTAATTAACTCCTTGGTGAACTTCGTCTGCGAGATGAAAATTCCATCTTCAGATTGTTTCACCTGAAATCCTAAGAAATACTTCAGCTCTCTTATTCAGCTCATTTCAAACTTCCCTTGCATAAGTTTTGAAAACTCTTGCAGAGGTTGTCGTCAGTAAAGCCAAAAATAATATCATCGACATAGATTTGCACTAGAAAAATCTTGCCTTTTATTTCCCTAAGAAATAATGTCTTATCTATCTTTCCCCTTGTGAACTTATTCTCAAGAAAAAAGCTAGACAACATCTCATACCAAGCTCGAGGAGCTTATTTCAAATCATATAATGCTTTAAATAAAAGATAAACATGATCAGGAAAGTTAGAATCAACGAAACCTGGAGGTTGTTCCACATACACTTCTTCCTTTATGTCACCATTAAGGAAGGCCGACTTCACGTCCATCTGATAGACAGTTAATCCCTTAAGTACAGCATAGGCTAGGAACAACCTGATTGCCTCCAGTCTTGCTACTGGAGCATATGTCTTGTTGAAGTCGATTCCTTCTTCTTGTCGGTATCCTTTGGCGACGAGTCTGGCCTTGTTCTTTATGATTGTTCCATCCTTGTCCATCTTGTTCCTATAGACCCTCTTGGTTCCGATGACGTTCTTACCTTTAGGTCTTGGAACAAGCTTCCATACTTGGTAATGCTTTAATTGGTTCAATTCTTCTTCCATTGTCATTATCCATGATGCGTTTGAGTTTGCTTCCTCAAACTTCTTTGGTTCAAACTGTGAGAGAAAGCTCAAATATAAATTTTCATTAGTTGTACCTCTATGAGTTCTGACACTGTCCCGGGGATCTCCGATGATATGATCAATTGGGTGATCCTTCAAGTGTCTACGTTCTAGATTCCTTGCATCTAGAGCTTCCTCAACCACTGGAGTGACTTCATCAACTTGAATGATATCTTCATCATGGTGATCATCTTATCCAATAGGGGTTGGAGTGGTGATCGTGATGAACTCTTGATCTTTTTTCTTAATTTGCTCATCCAAGCTCAATTCCTTCAGTCGTGAACCTGCATCTTCAATGAACTCACTAGAAGAACTGCTTTGCAGCAAGCTCGTCTCATCAAATACAACATGAATAGATTCTTCCACAACCAGGGTTTTCTTATTGAAAATCCTATATGCCTTACTATGGCTACTATATCCTACAAAAATACCTTCAAAGCTCTTTTCACTAAATTTAGTGGTGTGATACTTACCATTGTTAAGGACGAAGCATTAACTACCAGAGATTCTAAAGTATGAAATGGTCGGTTTCCTGCCCTTTAGTAGCTTGTAAGATGTCTTATTATGGTTTTTGTTTATGAGTGATCGATTTTGCATGTGGCATGCAGTGTTGACGGCTTCAGCCCAGAAATATTCTGGTAGGGAGGCATCACTCAACATGGTCCTATAAGCCTCTATGAGTGTTCTATTCCTTCTCTCAGTAACTCCGTTCTATTGAGGAGTACGTGGAGAGGAAAACTCATGAAAGATACCAAGACTTTCATAGAATTCTTTCATGGCCCCAGACTTGAACTCTGTTCCATTGTCACTTCTGATTTTGACAACGGGGCAGCTGTATTCATTTTGGACTTGCTTGACAAAATTCGTAAAGATATCAATGGTATATGACTTGTGTTTTAGAAAGAACACTCACGCAAAGCGAGAGTAATCATCAATAATATCCAATGTATAATTCTTACCTCCCAAACTTCTAATTTGCAGTGGACCGAACAAGTCCATATGAAGTAGGTGTAAATACCTATTAGAATCTTTGCCAATAATGCTTTTAAAGGTAGCTCTTATTTACTTTCCTTTCATGCATGCGTGACAAGGTCTATCTTTAACGTACTTGACATTTGGGGCATCGCGTACTAAATTAAGAGAAAATAATTTATTAATAAATTTGAAATTTATATGTGTTAATCTCTTGTGTCAGTGGTCACCAAGAGACGCACTATCTTTTGCCAAAAAGCACACTTATGTAGAAGATTCTATGTAAATAAAATTTAAATAAAAGATATTCCTACTACGAGTGCCTGATAAAATTGTTTCTAAATTATCAACTAATTTTATCAAACACTTGTCTGTATGAAATTCTACGATGTATCCTTTATCGCAGAGTCTTGTGCTTATGAGATTGTGTTCCAATCCTTCAACATAAGCCACATCGGAAAAGGATACACTACCATTGGTAATCATACCGTAGCCTTTTGTAATTCCTCTATCAGAACCTCCAAAGATGACCTTTGGCCCGTTCATGACTGGTGAATAATTCTGGAGAAGGCTTCTAGTCCCGATCATATGCCGAGAGCATCCACTGTCCAAATACCAGATGGGATTTCTGGTGGCCTTTGGACATTCCTGCAAAAATAAAATCAAGTTGCCTTAGGAACCCAAACTTGTTTGGGTCCTTGGTCTTTTGTTAGCACACTCCCCCTACGAGTTTTAACATTGTGAGTGGTCTTTCTCACATTATTAACTTGAGGAGTTTCATAATATCTGGGATTAAACCAACAATCTATGGCGAAGTGACCAACCTTGCCACAAACCAACAGTCAAATCTATTGTATCTTTTCCTAATGATCTCCTGCTCGACCTTTTGAGATTGTGGTCTAGCAGGGGCAGTAGAATTTGAAGTAAAAACTTCATGGTGATGACATTCACATGACTTCTTCTCCTTAGTAGGCTTTTCTACAACGGGTTTAGCTTTTTGTGCTTTCTTGATGTTATGACCATGATTGTAAGGTCCGTAGATCTGAAGATTGATCTCCTCATAAGGTGCCTTGAAGACACTCTTGCCAAAGTTCCGAGGACGAGTCCATCCTTGGTACTGAGACTTGGGCTCTACATGAGTAGACCTAGCAAAATGACCGTAGGACGAGTCAAGATCAAACTCGTTCATTGGAAAGATAACCTTATTGAACGAAGTTTGTTCTTGAGGAGCTTTCCCTTTCTCCTTGGCTAGATCCTTCTTGGCGGACTTATTTCTCCTTTTGGCCTTGTTTCTCCGAGAAGATTTACTAGGGGATGCCACATGGCCTAAGCCAGCACCTTTGGCCTGAGCAAAGAATTTAGCAATAAGCGGAATAGCTGTCTTGGGCTTGGAGAAACTTTCAACAAGTTTATTTTCTGCTGCAAGTTGTTCTTCCAATTCCTTGATGATTTTCTCCTTCAGATCTAGGTGCTCGAGAGCCTTATTATATTCTTCCATTGCATTATGGAAGTCTTTCCTGAGTGAGTCCATCATTATAATTTCCTCCCTTAGATTGGTCTCTTCAGCCTTAAGATATTTAATCTCCTTAGCCTGAGCTCTTGCAACTCTACGACATTTGTCGTAGGCTTTGATCAACTCTTTATATTGAGACATAAGTTCAGATTCCTCGTCAGAAGAACATTCCTCATGATCATGGTCAGAATCATCAGATTCAGAAAGAGGTGTATGAGAATTTACCTTCCTAGTGAACTGGGGTTCTTACTCTTCATATGTTTGCGCCATAAGCCCAAAGTAGGCTTCCTCCTCATCATTAGACTCAAATGAGTCTGTGTCATTGAGGGTCTTGCCCTTCTTGGCTATCAGGCTTCTTTTGGTCATCTTCTTATTGTAAGAAGTTTTCTTTTCCTCTTTTCTTCCACCCTCCTTCTTCTTTTGAGGGCAGTCAGCTATGACGTGTCCTGACTTATTACAACAATAACATACAATGTCAGTGAAAGATGTTTGTTCTGCTTAGGTTGATACCTATCTTGGCTACTTGAGCCCTTCTTGTGACGATCATCATCGTGACGTGATCTTCTGAATGAGGCATCCTTGCCTTTTCATTGCTTCTTCTTACTCAAGAATTTCTTGAACTGCCTTGAGTGAAGAGAAAACTCTCCTTCAGATAATTCTGAGCCTGAGGTGCTTGGCTCTGAAGATTATTCTTCACTTTCTTCTTATGTTGGGGGCAGGAGAAGCAGCCTTAGACTTCCTTGAGGTGTCTGCCTTTAGAGCGACAGACTTCTCCTTGGATGAAGACCTATTCTTCTCCTCTTCAGCTTTTCTTGAATTTATTTGTAGCTCATATGACATAAACTTTCCGAAGAGATTTTACGGGTCTGTCTATGCTAGCTTTCCAAATTCCCGGATAGCACAAACCTTGTTATCCCATTCCTTAGTTAGGGTTCTCAAGAACTTATCATTCAATTCCCAATTTGTGAAGACCCGACCATAGACTCTTAGGCCATTGACAATCTTGAAGAAATTCTCAAAGGTATCTACAATTGAGTCCTTGGGTTCTTGTCGGAATACTTTATATTTCTGATTTAGAAGGGATCTTCTGTCATCCCTAACTTCTCCAGTGCCTTCCATCATGACGATGAGAGACTACCACATTTCCTTGGTGGATTGGCAATGAATCAAATTCTGCAGCATAGAATCATCGACTGCACTTGTGATGATATTTTTTAGCTTTCTTGTCTAAATAGACAAGTGTAATCTCATCCTTATCAAGATCCATCAGTTTCTTAGGAACTTGATTCGTTGAGTCAATGGTTGAGGTGGTCATAGGAACGTAAGGTCCTTCTTCCACTATCATAAAAATTCTGGGATCCACGGCTTCCATGAAGAACTTTATCCTTTCTTTCCACATAGCAAAGTTGTTCTTTGTGCACAGAGGAAGCTTTGCAAAATCCTTAACTATATCCATGCTTGAATCCTCTAAAGACAACTAGGAGCAGATCTGTTCAAGGTGTTAACCTTTTTGATGAAAACCCTCCCTCTGATACCAATTGATGTTTTTAGTGTTCTACCTAAATCACCTAGAGGGGGGTGAATAGGTGAGGTCTGCGACTTTTTGTGGAATAAAAATTTGAGTGAGCGAAGCACAGAAAACAATCACACACAACATAAAGTACACTAGATATATAGTGGTTCGCCAATCTTGGGTATGCCCACTCTCCACCTCACTGATCTAGCAACACGCTAGACTCGGCTACTTCACTATTTCCTCAGATTGAAAACCAATCCTACACCTTGGAGCAACGCCCCTATAACTCGATCCACAAAAATGGATCTACACTCGGAAGAAAAACTTCCTACAAACTCAGAGACAAAATCTCCTACAAGAATAAAATGATTTACAAATAAATACACAAACTTGTCTTCACAGATCTGGCAAAGACTAGGCTTCTTCCTTCTTGAAAATTTAAAAGCCCTTTCAAAAGAGTTGAGGAAGAAATCTGAGTATGCTTTGATCTGAGAACTTAGAATCACCACGATCAAGAAAGATATGTGTGGTGGTAGAGAAAGCTTGATCTGTTGATTCTTCTTGTCTGAATCCTTTAGATCGAGAAGATCGGAGTCGATGAAGACAATGAGCAGCGGTGCAGTTCTTCCCAATTTAGAATGAATAAAAACGATTCAGAAACTTTTTTCTCTCTGTTATTCTTCTTTATGGTTAGTCAAATGTGATTAGATCTTTTATAGGAATCAATCAACGGTCATAATCATAAATGACTCAGACATGTGGACCATAATTAAGGAAATTATTTTGAAAATGCGTCCCGTCACTTAACAAAATTTCAGAGAAAAAGAATCGAACTTCGGTTCTCGAGTGGATATAAAATTACTCGAGAACAAAGTCTGGTTCTCGAGAAAGCAACTATAGGAATCTCGAGAAGCAGCACTTAAGGAAATTTCAGGAAAAACATCTTCATTACTCGAGTGGAATATGGATTACTCGAGTACTCAATTTGTTTCTCGAGAAATAGATGTAAGCTTCTCGAGTATAAAACTTAGAGAAAATCCTGAAAATAATTCTGGCTACTCGAGTAATAGAACTTGACTTCTCGAGAAGTACATGGACTTCTTGAGTATAGGTACTTCACTACTCGAGTAATAGATATACTTCTCGAGTGCTTGACTTCTATCACTCGAGACAAAGTATTGAAATACTCGAGTAAAGGCTTTTAGCTACTCGAGTACTAGACTTAGAGGAATTCTGAGCTAGAAATCTTTGTTAACTCGAGAACAAGGAGAGATCTACTCGAGTAATAGAATTAGCTTCTCGAGAACTAAGTTCAGTCTTCTTGAGAACTATTTCCCTTACTCGAAATCTAGACTTAGCTCAATCGAGTACTCACTGAAAATCTACTCGAGTACTCATGTCCTTCTCGAGTAAAACACTTCGAAAATTTTTAGCTTCTTAAAAAATTTTTCTTTCTTCAATGAAATCAGCAACAAGTCTTTCTCCTACAAGTATAGTGCTTGAAAATGAAGTGTATCCCAATAGAGAGGCTACACATGAGTCAACACCATAGATCACACAATGAGGGATTACATTATATGGCCCTGTGTTTGGTGACTCATTGTAGACTAACATTGGTCTACACTTGGCAATTAAGTCTTGCAAACACATAACTCAAACAAGACATCAAATACACCTTAATTCATCTTTGTTTAAGGGTGACTTCATACAAATCTAGGTTATTGTGGATACAGTACACAACAACGGGCATGACCCAGGGGAGTATAATATTAATTGACGTATCCTGTCCTGTTGATGTGGTCCAGAGTCCAAAACTGTGAAAAAGCCAAAGAACACGTTGGTGTTCCAGGAGTCTTGCTCGTGACTTGCACCTATGACTGTCTGTGAACTTCCCATGAGCCAATCCAGCGACTCCCAAACGATCATGCCCTGTACAAAGATTTTTCGCCACCTCTACCTGGATGGACTCTGGTCCTCCTGAGGTGTGAACAAAGTTTCCTTGCCACCTCCACCCGAATGGACCCTAGTGCTCCTAAGATGCGAACGAACAAAGGTTCTTCGCCTCCTCCACCCAGACGGACCCCAGTCCTCCTGAGGAAGGGACGAACAAAAGTTCTTCCCCACCTCTACCCGGACAGACCCCGGTACTCTTGAGGTACAAACGAAAGAGAGTTTTTCACCACCTCCACCAGAACGGACCCTACTCCACCTAAGGCGCAAAAAACAAAGGTTCTTCACCACCTCTACATGGACGGACCCTGGTACTCCTCAAGCAAGAACAAACAAAGATTTTTCACCACCTCCACTCGGACGGACCTTGATCCTCCTTAGGCACGAAGGAACAAAGATTCATTGTCACCTCCACCTAGACAGACCCTGGTCCTCTTGAGGCGCAAAATAAAGGTTCTTCGCTATCTCCACCTGAACGGACCCCAATCTTTCTAAGGCACAGACGAACAAAGTTTCTTCACCACCCCCACCTGGATGAACCCCAGTCTTCCTATAGTACAAACAAATAAAATGTTCTTCGCCACCACCACCTAGATGGACCCTAGTCCTCCTAAAGTGCGAACGAATAAAGTTCCTTCGCCACCTCCACCTGGATGGTCGTCAGTCTTCCTAAAATGCATTCAAATAAAGATTGGTTAGTACCTCTGCCCGAACAGACCCCGGTCCTCCTGAGATGTGGACGAACCAAGATTTCTCTCCATCTCCAATAGAACGGACTCTGTATAACACCCAAAATTTGAAAGTAGAACTTTTGGTCGCTATCGTCAGGCGATAGTGGGTATCGCCGGCGGCGTTAGCAATAGCACTCGACGCCATAAAGCATTGAGTGAGCTTAACACACTTGACACCTTTCAATGAATCGTTGAGTAAGAGACTACCGTGTGGCGATAGTGGGTATCGCGCGGCGATAGTGGGTATCGCACGGTGATAGCTCAGCTCTCAATACTCTCAACGCCATGAAGCATTGAATGAACTCAATGCACTCGACGCTGTAAAGCGTAGAGTAAGCTATCGGAACAGCAATAGTGGATATCGCCAGGCGGTAGTGCAACGTCTGCTAGATATGTGTCAGATGGTCGGATAGCGGCCGATGAGCGGTGGTTGACTAGTTTCAAGGCGGTTACTGTCGATATCACCAGGCGATAGCCGATATCGCACGGCGATATCCTTTTGTTTGACTTTTCAACCGAAATTGTTGGCTTTGTTCACTTTTGATGAAATGTCCTGTGGCTAGGATTAATCTCAATGCCACTTATGCAGAGGAGTAGAGGAATGAGAATTCATTATCTTCTTCTTACACTCTCTCCTTCTTTCATCTAAGTTCTTAAGAGAAAGAGTTAAGGGTTGGAGCTAAGGGCTGGAGCTGAGCTTGAATAGCTTGATGAAGGAGATCCAGTAGTCGGAAGTAAGAGCCAAGGCTAGATCCGCGAAGAGGGAAGTGAGGTGCTCCTTTTCGTTGGGGTAAAAAAGCTTCGCCATGGCTCCGAAGAAAACTACAAGGGTAATGATCCTCCTTCTTAGACAAGTGAAGTCCTTCTTTTGGCATATGCATAGAATCCCCCACCAAAAATTGGAGAATCAAGGGGATTTCGGTGGGTCAATACATAGTATCCCTGGGTTTGGTTTTGCATATAGATCCATAAATCATAGTACGGAATAGGCATATTGTGTGAAGCCCATCTAAATAGGTTGGTCTGGATTGGTGATGTTTATTTTGCATGCCGGAGAAGACTCCGAGTATAAACGAGTAGTTTATGGGGTCTACGGGGTTATACTTGTGAACTAAGAGTAGCAGGAAGTATTGGAGTTGCACTTCAGGAAAATACCCACGAAATACCATAGTTTTAATAAATGTTGGATATCGTCGGGCGATAGTGAGTATTGTCGATGGTGATAGCTCTTGGAGAGCTATTTGTGCTATAAAAGACCAGTGTTGTAACGCCCCCGATTTTTCTGCGACTATTTTATTCTCGTTTGGCGTTATAGTGATGCATTTTCGTTGTTTGTTCCATTTGTGGAGTGTGTTTTATCTCCTTAGAACTGAGTGGCCTATTTTGTAGCCTATGGGCAAGATCTCCCTGGCAAGCCGAGTTGTTTTGGGTGACCCAGTGTGGCCTCTTGGGGGATGCTTGTGTTTTGGATTTAGATGGATATAACTCGAGTTTTGTTCGTCGAAAGTTAATTTTGACTTCGTCGTTGCATTCGTAGCATAGGTATTTAGCTACGGTGCGAATTTAGTCGAATTCCGAGGTAGTTTGGTTTTCGCGTCACTTTGGGTGTGCCAATAGTAAAATCTAATTAGAAACCCTCTTAGTTTAAGTGAACCGGTGGCTTGGGAGACGGTTAGGCTGAACAGGCGTGGTAAGGCTTATTTATAAAGCTTTACTTAGAGTGGCGGGCCCACTCTTTCCTCCTTCTTCCCGAAACCTATAACCGATGCTCCAGTTCGTGGAAAGCAGAGGCGGAAACGGCGGACTGCCCTAGCCTTCGGCCGGCAATTTCGGGAGCTTTTGTGGACGGAATTCGTTTTCAAAAGCGGTTTTGGCTTGCTCTCGCTAAGATCTACATTTCGACGGTAAGAGATTCGATTTTCTTAGAGTTTTAGGAGACTTGGATTTTCGGGTCTTGTGGATTTCCGCCATTTAAGTGCGGGTTGCTTGTTAGGTGCTTTTAGGCGCTGCTGCTGCTAGTGCCGAGTGAAGAGGAGGGAAAGTCGTCCAAGCTTCGCTGGAAATCGAGGCAAGTGGTATTCTTTCCCTTGCCATTTTTATTCTCTTGCTGAATTGAAAAATCCTGGTTAGCCCTAGGGTAGAGGCCAAGCTATTCTTTTATCTTGCTGAATTTTAGGGCTTAGTTTCTCCTAATGACCCCCCCCCCCCCCTCCCCCCTTCTTTATGTTGTTGGTGCCCAACCCGCCGGCGTAATGCCTCTAATATAAACTCCATATTTCAGTCTTGTTGTTGCTTGCGGGTGAAGCTGAGAGAGAGAGTAGGAGGGGGTGCCTGCTATGTGTCTGGGAAAGAGCCAGATTTGGACTCTCTGTCTGGTCGGCGTTGAGTGTGGTGCACGCACTCAAAGCCTTTGCGGGTTTGGTGTTGAGTGTGGTGCATACACTCAACGCCACAGCTGTAGCTAGTTTGAAAATTTTTGCTAAGTATTGGGGCGTTGAGTGAGGTGGACTCACTCAACGTCGTAGCCCCTGCTAGCGGCTAAGTACTTTGGAGTTGAGTGAGTCGACCTCACTCAACGCCATTTCCATTTTGGCGTTGAGTGAGGCAAGCTCACTCAATGCCGCGGTTTTTCTGAGAAGCTAAGTTCTTTGGTGTTGAGTGAGGTGTGCTCACTCAAGGCCATAGCCTTTTCTGAGGCTAAGTACTTTGGCGTTGAGTGAGTCGACCTCACTCAACGCCATTTCGGTTTTGGCGTTGGGTGAGGTGCACTCACTCAACGTCGTCGCTTCCTGTGTAGCTAAGTACTTTGGCATTGAGTGAGGTGTGCTCACTCAACGCCACAGCCTTTTCTGAGGCTAAGTACTTTGGCGTTGAGTGAGTCGACCTCACTCAACGTCATTTTGGTTTTGGCGTTGAGTGAGGTGATCTCACTCAACGTCGTAGGCAATTTTGCGGCCAAGTCCCGTTGCGTTGAGTGAGTCAACCTCACTCAATGCCATTTCTGCTTTGGCGTTGAGTGAGGTAGACTCACTCAACGCCACAGCCCTTCTTTGCGGCCAGAACCTCTGGCGTTGAGTGAAACGACCTCACTCAATGCCATTGTCATTTTGGCGTTGAGTGAGGTCAGCCACTCAACGCCGCAGATTTGCCTTGTTTGCGGCTAAGTGCCAGGGCGTTGAGTGAGTGAACCTCACTCAACGCCATTGCTGTTTTGGCGTTGAGTGAGGTGGACTCACTCAATGCCGCAGTCTTCTTTTGCGGCTATGTGGCAGGGCATTGAGTGAGTGAGCTTCACTCAACGCCATTGCTGTTTTGGCGTTGAGTGAGGTCAGCTCACTCAACGCCACTTTCTCTTATTGTGGTTAAGTACCAGGGCGTTGAGTGAGTGTACCTCACTCAACGCCATCGCTGTTTTGGCGTTGAGTGAGGCTAGCTCACTCAACGCCAGAGTATTCTTGCGGGAGGCGTTGAGTGAGTGAGCCTCACTCAACGCCATGCCTGTTTTGGCGTTGAGTGAGGCTAGCTCACTCAACGCTAGAGTTGTTCTTCTGGAGGGCATTTAGTGAGTTAACCTCACTCAACGCCATGGATGTTTTGGCGCTGAGTGAGGCTAACTCACTCAACGCCAAGGTCTGGTTAGGCGTTGAGTGGGTCCCACTCAAAGCCAAGCCGTGTTGAGTCATTTAAAATTTTCCCTACCTCGATTTTCGTTCCCAAGTGAATTCCTTGTTTATGTTTTGAGTTTCCTTGTCGACCATGTTTTTCTTTCCTAAAGGCCAAATCTTGGGTCGTGGTTAGTAGTGGTTGTTTGAAGCTCTTCATGGGGGAGGTGTTGTGCAATTTATTTATGGCCACCATTTTTCTTCTATCTTGCTCCAGGTACGGGCTGGGCAAGGGGGTGGGAGGTCCCTAGTGCTTTCACATGTAGACCCTTGAGCTTTGTTTCTTGGAAATGGTGGTTGGGGGACTGAGTTTGCCTCCAACCCAGATCCACGTTGTTTGTTTTGCTACTACCATCTCCCACAGTTTAGGGTGTTAGACGTTTCTTCCTTGGTAGATTGCAGCATTTTGGGCTCTTGGCAGCTTAGTAGACTCTGCAGGAAGTAGTTTCTGGGCAGGGTTGATGTCGTTTCCTCGCACCTAGTGCTTTTCTTTTTGTCTTGCCTTGGGCAGTTGTGACTTTTACTGCTTTGTTTTTTCCTCTTTCATTTATCATCTGATTGACACTTTCATGCAGTTTTCCTTGTTTTGCTTACTGAGGTATTCTTTTTTCTTTTGAATGCCTCAGGTTCTGGACAGTAGCCAGTTTGGTGGCTAGGTTCTTGTGGAGTTGCTGGCGGTCTCTTAGACTCTAGAGATCCTGTTGCTTTGTTAGTGAGGTAGTTTTTCTGCACCTTTCTTACAGACATATATATTTGCTAGTGGGTTTGTGTCAGGTTGTTGGCGCCCACTGGTTGTTTTTTACCTTTGTACTAGATATATTACTTTTGCTGCTACCATTTTCTGGAGATAGTCTACTTGCTCTGAGGAGGATTTATGCTAGGTTGCTAGTTATTTTTAAAAACTAAAATTATTATTATAAGTATAGCTCATGATCAGCATATTTTATAAAACTCAATCACTATTTTCCAAACAACGTAAAAAAGATCGTTTTCTTATATAATATAAATTAAATGTAGAGTCTTGCATAGCATAAGTTGTCCTTTTGGGGGACTTATGCACTCCTTTAGGATGTCAAACCTGAATAAAGTATCTTTCATAGCGTATAAGTATAGTTTTTAAACTTTGGACTAGGTGATCCACCGAGCCGAGGGATACGGCCTCTAAAATATAACTGATTTTCTAATCATTAAACTCATGAATTTCTTTCATAAAGTAAAGTAGATGGTTTTGCCTGAGCGTCAGTAGTTATCCCCTGCTCGACATGGCATCAAGACGCGTGTTTTCTTATACTCTGATAATTCCTAAATTCGTAGAAAATGCGGGTTGTGATAGTTGGTATCAGAGGGAGGTTGCTTGACAAGTCAGTCAGGCAACCTTCCTTTGATTGCATTAATAGTTGAGCATCATGTCAATCACACACCGATATATCATCAGCACGTCTTGGCAAAAGCACGAACACTACACTCATAGCATAACATGAAGTATACGGGGCATATTATATAGTATGGGATGCATAATATGTGTTCATATATGGATCCACCATAGGGGAAACATGTGAGGGTTATGTAGTATGGGATGCATAACCTCACCACATGGCTGCGGCTAGCTCGTTTTCTTTTTCGTTGGATGAGAATGTTATGTAGTATGGGATGCATAACATTTTCATGTGTACGCTGCTCATAACATGCATTAGGGCTTTTTTTCAGAATGCATAGCACAAACATGCATAGCATAACATTGCATAAGCACAACGTGTCAAGCTAAAGACTGGCAGGATGACATATGTACACACATAAGCTTTCAAGTCAAAAGTAATATAAAGTCATTCAATCCCGATCTAGGCACATGAATTAGTATGGTGGTGGTAAACCATCCTAGGTTAAAGCATAACATCAATTTTTGTAAAAGAATAAACTCCCAGAGCAAGTTTAGCAGCTTTAAGTTTATATCTATATATGTATTGTTTGTACTTGTAGTTGGTTCTAGCCGTTGTATTAGGATCTAACTAGTGTTGTTATGATTTTAGAATGGCGAGACGTCCTTCGACAAGATCGACTCCCCTATCTGAGGGTGAGTCATCTGGAGCGTAGAATGACGCGGTGATCGAGAGCCTGCGATAGAGTAGCGATGCCAAGAGAAGGCAGATAGTGGAAATGCAGGCCCAGATTCAGTCCCTGGTGGCGGTTGTGGCAGGACAAACTCAAGGAGTGCAAGGCCCTACAGGGGGGTTAGCTGTCCCTCCTCCTCCTGCACCCTTAAGACCTCCAGTGGTGGTGCCAGCAAAGATGACCTTCATCTCGCAGTTTCAGAGGCTGAGCCTGTAACACCCCTAACCGTCACATAGCATATAGCAGTAGGTCCGGCCGGGGCCCGACGCCATATACTACGGACAGACCGGTTGGTTACGCGTTGAAACCATTCAACCAATCATGTCGTCCTACACAACACCTAACGAAAGCAAATTATTTAGTTGCAAAAGAAATAAGAACCCTGCTACAAAGCATGAATGTCCACTACCAACTCAGGAATGTAATCATACCCAAAAGAGAACTGGCCTTAAGGCCTTACATTGTTCACTTAACAAAATAGTGTTTTCCAAACTTCGGCACGCAGGCCGGCCATACATGAAAACGGGAAAGATACATAAGCAATTAGGCCTTCGAGGGCCGGCACAGCAACAAGGGCTTTAGCCCGCTATTTCCCGCTCTGCTCCGCAGCACCTGCAAGCCACAAACCACCGCCCGGTGGCAAATAATAGCAACGGTCAGCAATGCTGACCAAATTATAACGATCCCGCCCCCAAAATTGGGGCGGCGATGCTCTTTCCCTGCACTTCATTAGTATAGGCAATGCTATTAATGTGAACACACATCAACACAGGCGTAGGCTCGCACGGCCACACACCCCGTGCACTCAGGGCACATTCTCGGCGAACCGGCCAACGTCACGTCAATTCAAGCCATAGACGTTCCCAATCCACCACCGCCTCTTGGACGGTCATCCATATGAGCATTTTGCCTTCCTGGCCTTGGTCACGGCAATTTAAGCCATAGACCGCCGAAGACCCTCATCCATGCCAACGGTCCTACCGAACGACATGGACCGGGTACGGTTCCGCCTGACGCGTGCTCATACCGCAACGGCAATTTAAGCCATATGCGCAGGTCAAGACTCACCGAGTCCCATTTCCGCCACAACAATCACATAACCCGGTTATGTTCACGTTGGCTCCCCGACCACCGTGTTGGCAAAACCCGCCTTTGCCCAGTTTTCCGGGTGCACCTTGGAGTTAATCTCCAAGGCTCCCTGATGCAATCTACCACGTAGAAAACCCGAAAAACACCCAAACACCCGGAGTCTTCCCCGGTTCGTATGCAATGCAACATCACCGATCCGGCTCTACTTGTCCGGATAGGCTTCACACACAATGCCTATGTCCGTTTCGCATACGGACTCTACACAAGGGGGACTTCACATATCTACCCCAAGGAACGCTCCAACTCTTCGCTCACTCGCGAGAGCGGGCTTCCTATGCAATGGAAAAGAGGGCTTCACATGCCCAAGGATGAGAAATCGTTACCCTTGCATTCTTCCGCGGCGCCATCGAAAACTATACGGTTGGAAAGCACCGCAACGGTGTCGCCTCCGCGGATCTGGACTCGGATCGCAATTCGGAACTCCGAAGCTCCTCCGGCGGCCGGATCTAGCCCTTCTTCCTCCTCCTTGCTCTCTCCTCTCTCTAGCTTTAGAAAGAGAACCACTCAAGAGAAAATGAGGGTTTCTAAACCCTATTCCCGGGTAAAACCATCCAGGAGCAGCCCCCCACCGTCGGATCCAAAGCCAAGGAAAAGAACGGCCACGATTAAGCCTCAAATTATAAAATCTGGGCCGAACACGGGTTGGCACACGGCCGTGCGCCTGGCCGTGTAGCTCATTCGCCGTCTCGATCCAGATTGAAAACCAGCACACGGCATGTGACACGGCCTCCGACACGCCCGTGTCGGGACCCGTGTCACGCCCCCCGTGTGCAATAAATCGACACCTTGCAGTCAGAGTGGTACACGGCTTGGTGACACGGCATGGGACACGCCCGTGTCACATCTGACACGCCCGTGTCTGTGCCCGTGTCACGGCCCGTGTACCACTTCGACGATTCCCTTGAGTGACACGGCCTGGGACACGCCCGTGTCCTAGGCCGTGTCCCTCCACATGACCATCGTCGACCTACACGGGTCGACTACACGGCCAGTTCGACGATTCGAGCTCGACACGCCCGACACGGCCTCCGACACGCCCGTGTCGAGGCCCGTGTCACCTGCACCAAAAATCTAACTTGGCCAAAAACGATCCCCGTCGCTCCTATGACAAATTGGGGTGTTACAATTCTACCCCCCTTAAAGAATTTCGTCCACGAAATTAATAAAGGAAAACAGGACTTAACGTAAAACAGTACCTGAGCGGAATAATTCCGGGTACTCCTCGAGCATAGTCTGCTCCCGTTCCCAAGAGAGCTCCTCACGCCCGCAGTTATCCCATCGGACCTTAACCATCCGGATCTCCTTGTTACGAAGCCTCTTGACCTCAACATCTTCAATACGAACGGGTTTGACCCTTGTCGTCAACCCTTCGTCCACCGGCACTTGGTCAACCGCGATCACCTGCGAAGGCTCTTGCACCGCCTTCCGCAACACAGAAATGTGGAACACATCATGTAATCCACTCAACTCCACCGATAGCTTCAAACGGTATGCAGCTTCGCCGACTCGCTCCAGAATCTCAAAAGGTCCAAGGTATCTTGGGCTCAGCTTCTTCAAGCGTCTCACCCGCGAAACCCCCTTGAACGGCTTCACTTTCAGGTATACACAATCGCCTACCGCGAACTCCACGTTCCGGTGCTTGGCATTGTAATACTTCGCCTGCCGGTCCTGAGCGATCAACAAGCGCTCCCGAATGATCCGTACTAACGAGGTAGCACTCTCCACCTCCTGTTTCTTGTACAACCTTGCCTCACCCGCTTCAAGCCACGATAACGGCGTGCGACACTTCCTACCATACAGGGCCTCGAAGGGCGCCATTTGTATACTCGCTTGGTAGCTGTTGTTGTACGCGAACTCCACCAAATAAAGGTGGTCTTCCCAATGCTTCCCTAAGTCTAGAACACACATGCGGAGCATGTCCTCCATCGTTCTATTGACCCTCTCGGTCTGCCCATCCGTCTGCGGATGGAAAGTTGTGCTGAACTTTAACTTTGTTCCCAGCATCTGCTGCACCAACCTCCAATCATTTGACGTGAACCGCCCATCGCGATCACTCACAATGCTACGGGGCACACCATGCAGCCTAACAATACTGTCGACATACAACTTTGCCAATTTCTCCACTGGATCATCCTTCCTATGCGGAATGAAATGCGACACCTTGGTTAGTCGATCTACGATCACCCAGATGGCGTCGTTCCCCTTCTGCGACCTTGGCAACCCGTGCACAAAGTCCATAGATATATCATCAAATTTCCACTCCGGTATAGGCAAGGACTTCAGAAATCCTCCTGGCTTTTGGCACTCCGCCTTCACCAAGGCGCACGTTTGGCATTTAGCCACATACAACGCCACATCTTTCTTAAGCCCCGGCCACCAAAACAGCTTCTTGAGATCACGATACATCTTCGTGCTCCCTGGGTGGATTGAGTACTTGGTATGATGAGCCTCGTACATCAACTCCGCCCGGAGGTTACCCCCACTCGGGACGCACAACCGATGATCCTTCCTTAACAAACCATCATCCACCGAGAACTGGGAATTTGACCCATCCAGAGCGGCCTCCAAAAGCTCCTTCATGGAGTCATCTAACTCCAATGTCTGCCGAACCCGGTCAGCCAGGTCATACTGCACCTCTGTCCAGTTTAACATTGCTTTGGCGCTCGTCTGCTTGTCAACGCAACAGATCTCAAGCTCCTCCAACTCCCGCACTAGCCGCTCATCATGCACCGACAACCAGTTGGCTCGGGCGGGAGCCCTGCGGCTCAGCGCATCCGCAACTGCGTTGCCCTTCCCGGTACATAATGTATCTTGAAGGTGTAGTCCCCCAGGAACTCCATCCACCTCCTCTGCCTCATATTAAGGTCCTTTTGATCCAACAAGTATTTTAGGCTCTTGTGATCGGTGTATATATCGACTCTTACGCCGTATAGGTAGTGCCTCCACAACTTGAGTGCAAAAATCACGGCCGCCAACTCCAAGTCGTGCACCGGATAATTTCTTTCATGCACTTTCAGCTGACGCGATCCATACGCAATCACACTTCCATGCTGCAACAACACGCAGCCCAAGCCACTACCCGAAGCGTCGCTATACACCTCAAAGCCCTCGGTCCCACTCGGCGAACTAAGCACTAGCGTCGTGGTCAACCGCCTCTTCAGCTCCTCAAAAGCTTGCACGCACTCTTGCGTCCACAAGAATTTCTGATCCTTCCTTGTCAACTTCGTGAGAGGTAACGCTACCCGCGAGAAGTTCTCTACGAAGCGCCTGTAATATCCGGTAAGCCCGAGAAAACTACGGACTTCCGCGACAGAAGATAATGCAGGCCACTCCCGTATCGCAACAATCTTCGCCGGATCCACCGCTATACCTTCCCCACTCACTATATGACCAAGGAACGTTACCGCGGGTAGCCAGAACTCGCACTTGGAGAATTTTGCGTAAAGCTCATTCCTCCTCAAAGTCTCCAATACCAAATGCAAATGCTTGAAGTGGTCTTCTTCGCACTGCGAGTATACCAAAATATCATCAATAAAGACGATCACAAAGCGATCCAGGAAATCTCTGAACGTCCTGTTCATCAGATCCATAAACACCGATGGCGCATTCGTCAGTCCAAACGGCATGACCGTGAACTCGAAATGCCCATACCTCGTACTGAACGCCATCTTCGGGATATCACACTCCCTGATCCTCAGCTGATAGTACCCCGACTTCAAGTCCAACTTGGAGTATACCGACGATCCGACTAACTGATCAAAGAGATCATCAATCCTCGGGATCGGGTACTTATTCTTCTCCGTCAGCTTGTTCAACTCTCTGTAGTCGATACACAGCCGCATACTCCCGTCCTTCTTCTTAACGAAGAGGACCGGTGCGCTCCAAGGCGACGAGCTTGGACGCCCATATCCTTGCTCCATCAGCTCCTCTAGCTGAATTTTCAACTCTGCCATCTCCTTAGGCGCCAACCTATACGGAGCACGTGACACCGGTTTGGCCCCCGGTACGAGCTCGATGGTGAAATCAATCTCCCGCTGCGGTGGGGCTCCGGGAAGGCTATCCGGGAACACATCGGGGTATTCGCAAACCACGGGGATGCAATCTAACGGGGACTTTTGCTCCACAGCCCCCACTATTGTAAAGAACAGCTCTGTACCAGCACGAACTGCCTTCACCACCTGAAGAGCAAACATCAGTGTCCTGCTCGACCCCTTTAACCCCTCGAATGTAGTCTCCCGCCCTACACCTAGCTTGACCTCCTTCTGGTCACAGTAAATCCAAGCTTTCTGCTCTGACAGCCAATCCATTCCAAAGGAACTCTTGGCTCCCAATGTGAACCTTTACGGCGCACACCCTGTCCGCACGCATCGAGCACCCATTCGGTAGCAGCACATCCAACTTGTCCTTCGCCATCGAAGAAGGGACTCCGATGCGTGATATAAAGCTTTCGGACAAGAAGGAGTGTGAAGCTCCCGTATCGAACAGTGCCCGTGCCGGACTATCGCTAATCACAACAAAGCCTATATAAACAATATTAGGCTAACAAGCAATAGATAACGGTATTAAAGCTAACTTGCTATAAATTAACTCATACCTGTCACCACATCCGCTTGCTTGATGGCCTCCTGCTGGCCCAAGTTATAGACTCTAGGCTGAGTCGGAGCATAGTGGGATGCGGTCGACTCCACCGCTTTGCCCTTCTCCTCGTAGGTAGCTCCTTGTTTCCTTTCGGACTTTGAGCGTCCACTCCAGCAATCACGGGCAAAGTGCCCCGGCTTCCCACACGTGAAACAAGCGCCCGGGGTTCGATTGGTAGTTGTCCCCGAGGCACCTGAAGCAGCTGGACCCGACGTCTTGGCTTTCTTATAGAATCTGTGGTAGCCCGACTTCGACGTAGTCGGTGCCTTGAACTCCGCTTTCTTGCTACCGGATTCCTTCTTTGCTTGGACATTCTTCGTGTCCTTCTCCAAGGACCGGGCCGAATTGACCAGGGTCATGAAACCCTGCGCCTTGGGCCCCGACGGTAGCAATCTTAGATCATCTCTTAACCCTTCATAGAAGCGGCTCGTCTTGCGCTCCTCGTCTGCGAAGGTAGCGCCGGCATATCTCCCCAACCGAGTAAACTCATGGAGGTACTCATCAACGGTGCAATCCCCTTGCACTAACTTCTGAAACTCGCTTTCTAGCGCAATTCTCTACGCCGAGGGGAGGTATCGAGCCATGAATAGTCTCGCAAACTCCTCCATCGAAACTTCGGCCAACGGCCTTCCCCGCAACTGATGTAGCTCTAGGCCTTCCCACCATAACCTTGCGTCCCCATCCAAAAGGAACGTCGCTATAGTGGTCTTCTGCCACTCTTCCGTTTCCATCGCAGTCATCACCCTGTTGACCCTTGAGAGCCAATCCTCTGCTTGGGTCGGGGTTTCTGCGCCCGTGAATACAGGTGGGTGAAAGCCCATCACGTGCTTCAGTTGTCTTTCCGTTGCTCTCCGAGGCAACTCTGGCTCCAACACTACTTGCTCAACCCTCCTCTGCTCTGCCGTCTGAAGCGGTACTTGCTCCATAGCAGGAGCGGGCTGCTGCACCTGCCTTGCATGCTGCGCATTGATCATTGCCATGACCGCTTCTGCCACCAACCTAATGGTCTCGGCAGACGGAGGTGTTGCAGGCGCATCGCTTGGCGCACTGCTCGCCTCAGAACCTGGCCGTTCAGACGGCCCAGCACCACTTCTGGTCACCTATAATCGTGCAAAACACCGATAAGCGACCCAAAATTTACTGCAAACAGCAATTATAGGAACACGCAGGTTCCTCAAACATGTATATTTTCATTCCTAAGTGGACATTCATGGGTTCTTTTCATGTTATAACGATGACACACGCATGTGCTCACCACCCCTTAAAGTGAATTCGTCCACGAATTCATTTAAGCTTGACTGAAACCAGTAGTCTGATACCAATTTGTAACACCCCTAATCGTCACATAGCATATAGCAGTAGGTCCGACCGGGGCCCGACGCCATATACTACGGACAGACCGGTTGGTTACGCGTTGAAACCATTCAACCAATCATGTCGTCCTACACAACACCTAGCGGAAGCAAATTATTAAGTTGCAAAAGAAATAAGAACCCTGCTACAAAGCATGAATGTCCACTACCAACTCAGGAATGTAATCATACCCAAAAGAGAACTGGCCTTAAGGCCTTACATTGTTCACTTAACAAAATAGTGTTTTTCCAAACTTCGGCACGCAGGTCGGCCATACATGAAAACGGGAAAGATACATAAGCAATTAGGCCTTCGAGGGCCGGCACAGCAACAAGGGTTTTAGCCCGCTATTTCCCGCTCTACTCCGCAGCACCTGCAAGCCACAAACCACCGCCCGGTGGCAAACAATAGCAACGGTCAGCAATGCTGACCAAATTATAACGATCCCGCCCCCAAAATCGGGGCGGCGATGCTCTTTCCCTGCACTTCATTAGTATAGGCAATGCTATTAATGTGAACACACATCAACACAGGCGTAGGCTCGCACGGCCACACACCCCGTGCACTCAGGGCACATTCTCGGCGAACCGGCAAACGTCACGTCAATTCAAGCCATAGACGTTCCCAATCCACCACCGCCTCTTGGACGGTCATCCATATGAGCATTTTGCCTTCCTGTCCTTGGTCACGGCAATTTAAGCCATAGACCGCCGAAGACCCTCATCCATGCCAACGGTCCTACCGAACGACATGGATCGGGTACGGTTCCGCCTGACCCGTGCTCATACCGCAACGGCAATTTAAGCCATATGCGCAGGTCAAGACTCACCGAGTCCCGTTTCCGTCACAACAATCACATAACCCGGTTATGTTCACGTTGGCTCCCCGGCCACCGTGTTGGCAAAACCCGCCTTTGCCCAATTTTCCGGGTGTACCTTGGAGTTAATCTCCAAGGCTCCCTGATGCAATCTACCACGTAGAAAACCCGAAAAACACCCAAACACCCGGAGTCTTCCCCGGTTCGTATGCAATGCAACATCACCGATCCGGCTCTACTTGTCCAGATAGGCTTCACATACAATGCCTATGTCCGTTTCGCATACGGACTCTACACAAGGGGGACTTCACATATCTACCCCAAGGAATGCTCCAACTCTTCGCTCACTCGCGAGAGCGGGCTTCCTATGCAATGGAAAAGAGGGCTTCACATGCCCAAGGATGAGAAATCGTTACCCTTGCATTCTTCCGCGGCGCCATCGAAAACTATACGGTTGGAAAGCACCGCAACGGCGTCGCCTCCGCGGATCTGGACTCGGATCGCGATTCAGAACTCCGAAGCTCCTCCGGCGGCCGGATCTAGCCCTTCTTCCTCCTCCTTGCTCTCTCCTCTCTCTAGCTTTAGAAAGAGAACCACTCAAGAGAAAATGAGGGTTTCTAAACCCTATTCCCGGGTAAAACCATCCAGGAGCAGCCCCCCCACCGTCGGATCCAAAGCCAAGGAAAAGAACGGCCACGATTAAGCCTCAAATTATAAAATCTGGGCCGAACACGGGTTGGCACACGGCCGTGCGCCTGGCCGTGTAGCTCATTCGCCGTCTCGATCCAGATTGAAAACCAGCACACGGCATGTGACACGGCCTCCGACACGCCCGTGTCGCCTGCGACACGCCCGTGTCGGGACCTGTGTCACGCCCCCCGTGTGCAATAAATTGACACCTTGCAGTCAGAGTGGTACACGGCTTGGTGACACGGCATGGGACACGCCCGTGTCACATCTGACACGCCCGTGTCTGTTCCCGTGTCACGGCCCGTGTACCACTTCGACGATTCCCTTGAGTGACACGGCCTGGGACACGCCCGTGTCCTAGGCCGTGTCCCTCCACACGACCATCGTCGACCTACACTGGTCGACTACACGGCCAGTTCGACGATTCGAGCTCGACACGCCCGACACGGCCTCCGACACGCCTGTGTCGAGGCCCGTGTCACCTGCACAAAAAATCTGACTTGGCCAAAAACAATCCTCGTCGCTCCAACGACAAATTGGGGTGTTACAGAGCCCTCCCACTTATGATGGGAAGGCAGACTTTATGGTCATAGATGATTGGCTGATCTCCATAGAGGAGATGTTCTCATACTCCGGGATTGCAGATGACCAGAGGGTTATGATAGCCGCCTATCAGCTTAAAGGTTTGGCTAAGAGTTGGTGGCTGAGAGAAAAGGAGAGCTTGGTAGCTGGATGCTCTTGGGAAGTGTTCAAGGAGATGCTGTTGAGGAAGTTCTTACCCTCGGTCGAGCGTGACCGCCTCATGAACGACTTCCTCCATTTGAAGCAAAGGCAACTCACGGTGGGTGAGTATGAGATAGAGTTCAGCAAGTTTAGCCGTTTTTCCCCTAGATTGGTCAGCATTGAGGCTGATCGAGTTAAGTTATTTCTCGGTGGCTTGAGGAGCGAGGTGCAGCAGTTGACTAGTGCTTATGGGTCAGAGACTTATGCAGGAGTAGTGGAGGCTATTTAGACTGCAAAGAGCAGAGGCCAGCAAATGAGGAAGGACAAGAGGAAGTCTGTGGAGGAGAAGAAACCCCAGGTACCCGGTGCGGCTCCGGAAAAGAAGAGCAAAGTGGTGTGCAGCTTCTGTGGCCGGTCAAGCCACCCTGTCGAGAGATGTTTCAAGAAGGCAACAGCTCAGAAGAAGGAGCAGGTTCATGCAATTCAGGGTGCTCCTAGGAGAGATGTCCCCTGTTCTGATTGCAAGTGACCCGGGCATGATGCGGCCCAGTGCTGGTCCAAGGATAAAGTCTGCTTTCAGTGTGGGCAGAAGGGACACATCAACTCTAGGTTTCCTCAGGTCCAGCCTGCTCTTCATGCAGTTCCACTACAAGCATTACCTCCACCTCAGCGTGTGGACAAGGGAAAGGGAAAGCTGAATGTGATCTCTTCCGAGGAGGCTCAAGCTTCGACTCAGGTCATCTCAGGTTAGTTGTCTTTCTAGCCTGAAGGTTTTGTTCTTGTTTTACTAGAATGTTTGAAGTATTGTTGTGGTAGTTCCTTAGTTATATATGCTCCTATTGGGAAATTTAAGGTGAAGAACCGCTTGGCACGTATTCTGTTTTACTCCGGCGCTACCCACTCGTTCGTGGCTAGAGCCTTTGTAGAGCGACATCGATTGACTTTAGATCGAGTTCAGGATACCTTCCGTGTCAAGTTCCCCTCTGGTGAATCTGTGTTGTCAGATTTGGGCATGTTAGATTGCCCTATTTTGTTGGGGGACTTCCTTGCATAGGCAGACCTGAAGATGATTGATCTGGAGGACTTCGATTTTATTCTTGGCATGGACTGGCTGTCTAGGTATGATGCAGTCATTCAGTGCAAAGGGAAGCGCTTGGACTTCATCAGGTACAACGGTCAGCCTGGAAGCGTGTATGTTGATCTGTGCCAGGATTTTCCTGTCATCTCTGCAGTATGTGCTCAGAAACTGTTTCTTTTGGATTGTTTTGCTTGTTTGGTCTCGGTGGTTGGGACCGCTGTTAGTGTACCGCGCTTGGAGGAGATTCCAGGTGTTCGTGATTTCGCCGATATTTTTTCGGTTGATCTTCCTGGTCTTCCTCCCGAGCTGGATGTGGAGTTTATGATTTATTTGGATCCGGGTACGCGTCCTATTTCTAAGGCGTCGTACCGGATGGCCCCTCGTGAGTTAGAGGAGTTGCGAGTTCAATTGGATGAGCTGTTGGCAAAGGGATTTATCAAACAGAGTTTGTCGCCTTGGGGTGCTACTGTGCTGTTTGTGAAGAAGAAAGATGGGTCGATGCGGCTTTGCATCGACTATAGGGTGTTGAACAAAGTCACCATTAAGAACAGGTACCCTCTGCCGAGGATCGATGATTTATTTGACCAGTTGCACGGTAGCACGGTGTTCTCCAAGATCGATCTTTGTTCTGGCTATTATCAGCTCAGGATCCGTGAGGCAGATATTCCACGGACTGCGTTTAGATCGAGGCATGGACACTTTGAGTTCTTGGTGATGTCGTTTGGTTTGACCAACGCACCATCAGCCTTCATGGATATGATGAACTGGGTGTTCAAGGATTTCTTAGACAAGTTCGTGGTGGTCTTCATCGATGACGTGTTAGTTTATTCTCGCAGCGCTGAGGAGCATGAGCAGCATCTGCGCTTTGTTCTATCGGAGTTGAGGAATCACAAGTTATTCGTCAAGCTGAGCAAGTGCGAATTTTGGTTGCCTCAGGTTTCATTTCTAGGCCACGTGGGGAACAAGGAGGGGATCTCGGTCGACCCAGAAAATATCGCAGTAGTGATGGATTGGAGTAGGCCGAATACGCCTAAGGAGATCAGGAGCTTCCTAGGGTTGGCTGGCTACTATAGGAGGTTCGTGGAGGGTTTCTCTTCCCTATCATCACCTTTGACCAAGCTGACTCAGAAGAACGTGGCTTTTGTTTGGAGCGAGAAGTGCGAAGAAGCCTTTCTGGAGTTAAAGAAGAGATTGTGCACTGCTCCCGTTCTGACCCTGCCTACTGAGGGTGTGGATTATGATGTATACGTGGATGCTTCGCATGTAGGTCTGGGATGCGTATTAATGCAGGTTGGAAAGGTGATTGTCTATGGGTCAAGGCAACTTAAGACTCATGAGAAGAATTATCATACGCATGACCTTGAGTTTGCAGCGGTAATCTATGCGTTGAAGTTGTGGAGGCATCTACTTTATGGGGCTCAGTGCAAGATCTTCACTGACCATAAGTGCCTGAAGTACGTGTTCACGTAGAAGGAGTTGAATCTGCGCCAGCGGCGGTGTCTAGAGTATGTGGCCGATTATGATGTAGAGATCCAGTATCATCAGGGCAAGTCCAATGTGGTGGCCGACGCCTTGAGCCGAAAGATGGGAAAGATCTTTGACCTCTATGCTGATCATTTAGTGGAGGAGTTCCTCCTTATGGATATATCAGTGTGATGATGTGGCTTACAGAGTAGTTTATCAGTGGCAGAGCCGTCTTGGATTTCTTTGACCAGATTGCACCAGAAGGACGATCCGGATCTTCTGCACTTATTCACCAGGACCGAGAAGGGGGAGTTGCCAGACTTTGCTATCGATGATGCGGGTACTTTGAAGTACCGCGGCATATTTTGCATCTCCTCTGTTGGGGACATAAGAGGTATGATTTGCAGAGAGGCTCATGGATCCAGCGTTGCTTACCATCAAGGATCTACGAAGATGTATCGTGACTTAAAGCAAATTGCCTAGTGGTATGGCATGAAAGGTGATATAGCCCGATTTGTTGTTGAGTGCCACACTTGCAAGCGTGTGAAGGCCGATCATGGAAGGCCTGGTGGAAAGTTGACTTCGTTAGAGATCCCGACTTGGAAGTGGGAAAGTACATCTATGGATTTCATCACGGGCTTACCGAAATCCCCGAGGGGATTTGATTCTGTTTGGGTTATAGTGGATAGACTGACGAAGTGTGCTCACTTCGTGCCATATAAGATTGATTACCCGATGAAGAAGATAGCAGAGTTGTACTTGAATGAAGTCATCCGACTGCACGGTGTGCCTGTTAGCATCATTTCTGATCGAAACTCCCGGTTAACTTCTCATTTTTGGCAGAGTCTGCAGGAGGGTTTGGGTACGGATCTTAGGTATTCTACTGCTTACCACCCACAGACCAATGGGCAGACGGAGCGGGTGAACCAGATAGTTAAGGATATGATCCGATGTTATATTTTAGACCACGGTGGAGTGTAGGATGAGCGGCTGTGACTTATGGAATTTGCATACAACAACAGTTATCCGGAGAGCTTGCAGATGGCTCCATTCGAAGCCTTGTATGGGAGGCGTTGTAAAACTCCGTTGTTTTGGGCTGAGGCTGGTGAGAGGCCTTTGTTGGGTCCTTATGCGCTTGAAGAAATGGAAGTCGTAGTGAAGCTTATTCGAGAGAAGCTTCGTATAGCTCAGGAGAGGTACGAGAATAACGTTAATCGGCGTAGGTCTGCCTTAGAGTTTTCAGTATGGGACCTTGTATTTCTTAAGGTTTCCCCGATGGTGGGTGTAAAGAGGTTTGGTAAGAATCAGAAATTGGACCCGAGGTATGTGGGCCCGTTTAAGATTATGGAGCGGATTGGCGTGTCAACTTACAGGTTGGATCTGCCAGCAAACTTCCCAGGTGTTCATAATGTTTTCTATGTAAGCCAATTGCGGAAGTGTGTGCGCAGTAGAGGGCAAGTCTTGGACGTTGTGCCCCAGTTTGAGCCCAACCTCTCTTTTGTTGAAGTGTCGGTCCGTATTTTGGATACTCAGGAACGGGTGTTGCGAAAGAAGTCTATTCCGATGGTGAAAGTTCTATGGAAGAATCAGGATTTGGAGAGCGCGACTTGGGAGCTAAAGTCGGCCATGAGGAAGGCTTACCCTCACCTAATTCCCTGATTTGATCGGTATGTTTCCCTTCTTGTAACTCTTATTTGTTACTTTTTCCTTCTATAGTAGAAGTGTTGTGCGTAAAGTTTCGGGACGAAGCTTTCTTTTAGGGGGAGTGACTGTAACGCCCCCAATTTTTCTGCGACTATTTTATTCTCGTTTGGCGTTACGGTGATACGTTTTTGTGGCTTGTGCCATTTGTGGAGTGTGTTTTAGCTCCTTAGAACCGAGTGGCCTATTTTGTAGCCTATGGGCAAGATCTCCCTGGCAAGCCGAGTCGTTTTGGGTGACCCGGTGTGGCCTCTTGGGGGATTCTTGTATTTTGGCTTTAGATGGGTATAACTCGAGTTCTGTTCATCGAAAGTTAATTTTGACTTCGTCGTTGCGTTCGTAGCATGGGTATTTAGCTACGGTGCGAATTTCGTCGAATTCCGAGGTAGTTTGATTTTCGCGTCGCTTTGGGTGTGCCATTAGTAAAATCTAATTAGAAACCCTCTTAGTTTAAGTGAACCGGTGGCTTGGGAGACGGTTAGGCTGAACAGGCGTGGTAAGGCTTATTTATAAATCTTTACTTGGAGTGGCGGGCCCACTCTTTCCTCCTTCTTCCTGAAACCTATAACCGCTGCTCCAGTTCGCAGAAAGCAGAGGCGAAAACGGCGGACTGCCCTAGCCTTCGGCCAGCGATTTCGGGAGCTTTCGTGGACAGAATTCGTTTCCGAAAGCGGCGTTGGCTTGCTCTCGCTCAGATCTACGTTTCGACGGTAAGATATTCGATTTTCTTAGAGTTTTAGGAGACTTGGATTTTCGAGTCTTGTGGATTTCCGCCATTTAAGTGCGGGTTGCTTGTTAGGTGCTTTTAGGCGCTGCTGCTGCTAGTGCCGAGTGAAGAGGAGGGAAAGTCGTCCAAGCTTCGCCGGAAATCGATGCAAGTGGTATTCTTTCCCTTGCCATTTTTATTATCTTGCTGAATTGAAAAATCCTGGTTAGCCCTAAGGTAGAGGCAGAGCTGTTCTTTTATCTTGCTGAATTTTAGGGCTTAGTTTCTCCTAATGAGCCCCCCCCCCCCTTCTTTGTGTTGTTGGTGCCCAACCCGCCGGCGTAATGTCGCTAATATAAACTCCAGATTTCAGTCTGGTTGCTGCTTGCGGGTGAAGCCGGGAGAGAGAGTAGGAGGGGGTTCCTGCTGTGTGTCTGGGAAAGAGCCAGATTTAGACTCTCTGTCTGGCCGGCGTTGAGTGTGGTGCACACACTCAAAGCCTTTGCGGGTTTGGCGTTGAGTGTGGTGCATACACACTCAAAGCCCACAGCTGTAGCTAGTTTGAAAAATTTTGGCTAAGTGCTGGGGCGTTGAGTGAGGTGGACTCACTCAACGTCATAGCCCCTGCTAACGGCTAAGTACTTTGGCGTTGAGTGAGTCGACCTCACTCAACGCCATTTCAGTTTTGGCGTTGAGTGAGGCAAGCTCACTCAACGCCGCGGTTTTTCTGAGAAGCTAAGTACTTTGGCGTTGAGTGAGGTGTGCTCACTCAAGGCCATAGCCTTTTCTGAGGCTAAGTACTTTGGCGTTGAGTGAGTCGACCTTCACTCAACGCCATTTCGGTTTTGGCGTTGGGTGAGGTGCACTCACTTAACGTCGTCGCTTTCTGTGCAGCTAAGTACTTTTGGCGTTGAGTGAGGTGTGCTCACTCAACGCCACAGCCTTTTCTGAGGCTAAGTACTTTGGCGTTGAGTGAGTCGACCTCACTCAACGCCATTTCGTTTTTGGCATTGAGTGAGGTGATCTCACTCAATGCCGTAGGCAAGTTTGCGGCCAAGTCTCGTTGCGTTGAGTGAGTGAACCTCACTCAACGCCATTTCTGCTTTGGCGTTGAGTGAGGTAGACTCACTCAACGCCACAGCCCTTCTTTGCGGCCAGAACCTCTAGCGTTGAGTGAAACGGCCTCACTCAATGCCATTGCCGTTTTGGCATTGAGTGAGGTCAGCTCACTCAACGCCGCAGATTTGCCTTGTTTGCGGCTAAGTGCCAGAACATTGAGTGAGTGAACCTCACTCAACGCCATTGTTGTTTTGGCATTGAGTCAGGTGGACTCACTCATCGCCGCTGTCTTATTTTGCGGCTAAGTGGCAGGGCATTGAGTGAGTGAGCTTCACTCAACGCCATTGCTATTTTGGCGTTGAGTGAGGCCAGCTCACTCAACGCACACTTTCTCTGATTGTGGTTAAGTACCAGGGCGTTGAGTCAGTGTACCTCACTCAACGCCATCGCTGTTTTTGTGTTGAGTGAGGCTAGCTCACTCAACGCCAGAGTATTCTTGCGGGAGGCATTGAGTGAGTGAACCTCACTCAACGCCATGCCTATTTTGGCGTTGAGTGAGGCTAGCTCACTCAACGCCAGAGTTGTTCTTCTGGAGGGCGTTGAGTGAGTGAACCTAACTAAACGCCATGGCTATTTTGGCGCTGAGTGAGGCTAACTCACTGAACGCTAAGGTCTGGTTAGGCGTTGAGTGGGTCCACACTCAACGCCAACGCCGTGTTGAGTCATTTTTAACACTTTTTCCCTACCTCGATTTTTGTTCCCGAGGTGAATTCCTTTGTTTATATTTGAGTTTCCTTGTCGGCCATGTTTTTCCTTTCCTAAAGGCCGAATCGTGGGTCTTGGTTAGTAAGTGGTGGTTTGAAGCTCTTCATGGGGAGGTGTTGTGTAATTTAGCCGTGGCCACCCTTTTTCTTCTATCTTGCTCCAGGTACGGGCTGGGCAAGGGGGTGGGAGGTCCCTAGTTCTTTCACACGTAGACCCTTGAGCTTTGTTTCTTGGAAATGGTGGTTGGGTGACTGAGTTTACCTCCAACCCAGATCCACGTTGTTTGTTTTGCTACTACCATCTCCCACAGTTTAGGGTGTTAGACGTTTCTTCCTTGGTAGATTGCAGGATTTTGGGCTCTTGGCAGCTTAGTAGACTCTGTAGGAAGTAGTTTCTGGGCAGGGTTGATGATGTTTCCTCGCACCTAGTGCTTTTCTTTTTGTCTTGCCTTGGGCAGTTATGACTTTTACTGCTTTGTTTTTCCTCTTTCATTTATCATCTGATTGACTCTTTCGTGCAATTTTCCTTGTTTTGCTTGTGAGGTATTCTTTTTTCATTTGAATGCCTCAAGTTCTGGACAGTAGCCAGTTTGGTGGCTAGGTTAATGTGGTGTTGCTGGTGGTCTCTTAGACTCTAGAGATCCTGTTGCTTTGTTAGTGAGGTAGTTTTTCTGCACCTTTCTTACAGACATATATATTTGCCAGTGAGTTCGTGTCAGGTTGTTGGCGCCCACTGGTAGTTTTTTACCTTTGTTCTAGATATATTACTTTTGCTGCTACCATTTTCTGGAGATATTCTACTTACTCTGAGGAGGATTTATGCTAGTTTGCTAGTTATTTTTAAAAACTACAATTATTATTATAAGTATAGTTCATGATCAGCATATTTTATAAAACTCAATCACTATTTTCCAAACAACGTAAAAAAGATCGTTTTCTTATATAATATAAATTAAATGTAGAGTCTTGCATAGCATAAGTTGTCCTCTTGGGGCACTTATGCACCCATTTAGGATGTCAAACCTGAATAAAGTATTTTTCGCAACGTATAAGTAAAGTTTTTAAACTGTGGACTAGGTGATCTACCGAGCCGAGGGATACAGCCTCTAAAATATAACTGATTTTCTAATCATTAAACTCATGAATTTCTTTCATAAAGTAAAGTAGATGGTTTTGCCTGAGCGTCAGTAGTTATCCCCTGCTCGATGTGGCATCATGACGCGTGTTTTCTCATACTCTGATAATTCCTAAATTCGGAGAAAATGCGGGTTGTGACAGTTGGTATCAGAGGGAGGTTGCTTGACAAGTCAGTCAGGCAACCTTCCTTTTATTGCATTAGTAGTTCAACATTATGTCAATCACACACCGATATGTCATCAGCACGTCTTGGCAAAAGTACGAACACTACACTCATAGCATAACATGAAGTATACGGGGCATATTATGAAGTATGGGATGCATAATTTGTGTTCGTATATGGATCCACCATAGGGGCAACATGTGAGGGTTATGTAGTATGGGATGCATAACCTCACCACATGGCTGCGGCTAGCTCGTTTTCTTTTTCGTTGGATGAGAATGTTATGTAGTATGGGATGCATAACATTTTCATGTGTACGCTGCTCATAACATACATTAGGGCCTTTTTTCAGAATGCATAGCACAAACATGCATAGCATAACATTGCATAAGCACAACGTGCCAAGCTAAAGACTGGCAGGATGATATATGTACACACATAAGCTTTCAAGTCAAAAGTAATATAAAGTCATTCATTCCCGATCTAGGCACATGAATTAGTATGGTGGTGGTTAACCATCCTAGGTTAGGGCATAACATCAATTTTTGTAAAAGAATAAACTCCCAGAGCAAGTTTAGCAGCTTTAAGTTTATATCTATATATGTATTGTTTGTACTTGTAGTTGGTTCTAGCCGTTGTATTAGGATCTAACTAGTGTTGTTATGATTTTAGAATGGCGAGACGTCCTTCGACAAGATCGACTCCCCTATCTGAGGGTGAGTCATCTGGAGCGCAGAATGACGCGGTGATCGAGAGCCTGCGATAGAGTAGCGATGCCAAGAGCAGGCAGATAGTGGAGATGCAGGCCCAGATTCAGTCCCTAGTGGCGGTTGTGGCAGGACAAACTCAAGGAGTGCAAGGCCCTACAGGGGGGTTAGCTGTCCCTCCTCCTCCTGCACCCTTAAGACCTCCAGTGGTGGTGCCAACAAAGATGACCTTCATCTCGCAGTTTCAGAGGCTGAGCCCTCCCACTTATGATGGGAAGGCAGACTTTATGGTCATAGACGATTGGCTGATCTCCATAGAGGAGATGTTCTCGTACTCCGGGATTGCAGATGACCAGAGGGTTATGATAGCCGCCTATCAGCTTAAAGGTTTGGCTAAGAGTTGGTGGCTGAGAGAAAAGGAGAGCTTGGTAGCTGGATGCTCTTGAGAAGTGTTCAAGGAGATGCTGTTGAGGAAGTTCTTACCCTCGGTCGAGCGTGACCGCCTCATGAATGACTTCCTCCATTTGAAGCAAAGGCAACTCACGGTGGGTGAGTATGAGATAGAGTTCAGCAAGTTTAGCCGTTTTTCCCCTGGATTGGTCAGCATTGAGGCTGATCGAGTTAAGTTATTTCTCGGTGGCTTGAGGAGCGAGGTGCAGCAGTTGACTAGTGCTTATGGGTCAGAGACTTATGCAGGAGTAGTGGAGGTTGCTCTGAAGGTGGAGGCTATTTAGGCCTCAAAGAGTAGATGCCAGCAAATAAGGAAGGACAAGAGGAAGTCTGTGGAGGAGAAGAAACCCCAGGTACCCGGTACAGCTCAGGGAAAGAAGAGCAAAGTGGTGTGCAGCTTCTGTGGCCGGTAAGGCCACCCTGTCGAGAGATGTTTCAAGAAGGCAGCAGCTTAGAAGAAGGAGCAGGTTCATGCGATTCAGGGTGCTCCTAGGAGAGATGTCCCCAGTTCTGTTTGCAAGTGACCCGGGCATGATGCAGCCCAGTGCTGGTCCAAGGATAAAGTCTGCTTTCAGTGTGGGCAGAAGGGACACATCAAGTCTAGGTGTCCTCAGGTCCAGCCTGCTCTTCATGCAGTTCCACTACAAGCATTACCTCCACCTCAGCGTGTGGACAAGGGAAAGGGAAAGATGAACGTGATCTCTTCCGAGGAGGCTCAAGCTTCGACTCAGGTAATCTCAGGTTAGTTGTCTTTCCAGCCTGAAGGTTTTGTTCTTGTTTTACTAGAATGTTTGCAGTATTATTGTGGTAGTTCCTTAGTTATATATGCTCCTATAGGGAAATTTATGGTGAAGAACCGTTGGTCGCGTGTTCTGTTTTACTCCGGCGCTACCCACTCGTTCGTGGCTAGAGCCTTTGTAGAGCGACATCGATTGACTTTAGATCGAGTTCGGAATACCTTCCGTGTCAAGTTCCCCTCTAGTGAATCTGTGTTGTCAGATTTGGGCATGTAAGATTGCCCTGTTTTGTTGGGGGACTTCCTTGCGAAGGCAGACCTGAAGATGATTGATCTGGAGGACTTCGATGTTATTATGGGCATGGACTGGCTGTCTAGGTATGATGCAGTCATTTAGTGCAAAGGCAAGCGCTTGGACTTCATCAGGGACGACGGTCAGCCCGGAAGCATGTATGCTGATCTGTGCCAGGATTCTCCTGTCATCTCTGCGGTATGTGCTCAGAAACTGTTTCTTTCAGATTATTTTGCTTGTTTGGTCTCGGTGGTTGGGACCGCTGTTAGTGTACCGCGCTTGGAGGAGATTCCAGTTGTTCGTGATTTCGCCAATGTTTTTCCGGATGATCTTCCTGGTCTTCCTCCCGAGCGGGATGTGGAGTTTGTGATTTATTTGGAGCCGGGTATGCGTCCTATTGCTAAGGCGCCGTACCGGATGGCCCCTCGTGAGTTAGAGGAGTTGCGAGTTCAGTTGGATGAGCTGTTGGCAAAGGGATTTATCAGACAGAGTTTGTCGCCTTGGGGTGCTCCTGTGCTTTTTGTGAAGAAGAAAGATGGGTCGATGCGGCTTTGCATCGACTATAGGGAGTTGAACAAAGTCACCATTCAGAACAGGTACCCTCTGCCGAGGATCGATGATTTATTTGACCAGTTGCACGGTAGCACGGTGTTATCCAAGATCGATCTTCATTCTGGCTATCATCAGCTCAGGATCCGTGAGGCAGATATTCCACGGACTGCGTTTAGATCGAGTCATGGACACTTTGAGTTCTTGGTGATGTCGTTTGGTTTGACCAACGCACCATCAGCCTTCATGGATATGATGAACTGGGTGTTCATGGATTTCTTAGACAAGTTCGTGGTGGTCTTCATCGATTACGTGTTAGTTTATTCTCGCAGCGCTGAGGAGCATGAGCAGCATCTGCGCTTGGTTCTATCGGAGTTGAGGAATCACAAGTTATTCGCCAAGCTGAGCAAGTGCGAATTTTGGTTGCCTCAGGTTTCATTTCTAGGCCACGTGGTGAATAAGGAGGGGATCTCGGTCGACCCAGAAAAGATCACAGCAATGATGGATTGGAGTAGGCCGAATACGCCTAAGGAGATCAGGAGCTTCCTAGGGTTGGCTGGCTACTATAGGAGGTTCGTGGAGGGTTTCTCTTCCCTATCTGCACCTTTGACCAAGCTGACTCAGAAGAACGTGGCTTTTGTTTGGAGTGAGAAGTGTGAAGAAGCCTTTCTGGAGTTAAAGAAGAGATTGTGCATTGCTCCCGTTCTGACCCTGCCTACTGAAGGTGTGGATTATGATGTATACGTTGATGCTTCGCATGTAGGTCTGGGATGCGTATTAATGCAGGTTGGAAAGGTGATTGCCTATGGGTCAAGGCAACTGAAGACTCATGAGAAGAATTATCATACGCATGACCTTGAGTTTGCAGCGGTAATCTATGCGTTGAAGTTGTGGAGGCATCTACTTTATGGGGCTCAGTGCAAGATCTTCACTGACCATAAGAGCCTGAAGTACGTGTTCACGCAGAAGGAGTTGAATCTGCGCCAGCGGCGGTGGCTAGAGTATGTGGTCGATTATGATGTAGAGATCCAGTATCATCCAGGCAAGGCCAATTTGGTGGCCGGCGCCCTGAGCTGAAAGACGGGAAAGATCTTTAACCTCTCCGCCGATCGTTTAGTGGAGGAGTTCCTCCTTATGGATATATCAGTGGTATGCTGTGGCTTGCAGAGTAGTTTATCAGTGGCAGAGCTGTCTTGGATTTCTTTTACTAGACTGCACCAGAAGGACGATCCGGATCTTCTGCACTTATTCACCAGGACCGAGAAGGGGGAGTTGCCAAACTTTGCTATCGATGATGCGGGTACTTTGAAGTAACGCGGGATATTTTGCATCTCCTCTGTTGGGGACATAAGAGGTATGATTTGCAGAGAGGCTCATGGATCCAGCGTTGCCTACCATCCAGGATCTACGAAGATGTATCGTGACTTAAAGCAAATTGCCTGGTGGTATGGTATGAAAGGTGATATAGCCTGATTTGTTGCTGAGTGCCACACTTGCAAGCGTGTGAAGGCCGATCATGGAAGGCCTGGTGGCAAGTTGACTTCGTTAGAGATCCCGACTTGGAAGTGGGAAAGTACATCTATGGATTTCATCACGGGCTTACCGAAATCCCCGAGGGGATTTGATTCTGTTTGGGTTATAATGGATAGACTGACGAAGTGTTCTCACTTCATGCCATATAAGATTGATTACCCGATGAAGAAGATAGCGGAGTTGTACTTGAATGAAGTCATCCGACTGCACGGTGTGCCGGTTAGCATCATTTTTGATCGAGACTCCCGGTTAACTTCTCATTTTTGGCATAGTCTGCAGGAGGGTTTGGGTACGGATCTGAGGTATTCTACTGCTTACCACCCACAGACCAATGGGCAGACATAGCGGGTGAACCAGATAGTTGAGGATATGATCTGATGCTATATTTTAGACCACGGTGGAGCGTGGGATGAGCGGCTGCGACTTATGGAATTTGCATACAACAACAGTTATCAGGAGAGCTTGCAGATGGTTCCGTTCAAAGCCTTGTATGGGAGGCGCTGCAGAACTCCGTTGTTTTGGGCTGAGGCTGGTGAGAGGCCTTTGTTGGGTCCTGATGCGCTTGAAGAAATTGAAGTCGCAGTGAAGCTTATTCGAGAGAAGCTTCGTATAGCTAAGGAGAGGTACGAGAAGAACGCCAATCGGCGTAGGTCTTCCTTGGAGTTTTTTGTAGGGGACCTTGTATTTCTTAAAGTTTCCCCGATGGTGGGTGTAAAGAGGTTTGGTAAGAATCGGAAATTAGACCCGAGGTATGTGGGCCCGTTTAAGATTATGGAGCGGATTGGCGTGTCAGCTTACAAGTTGGATCTGCCAGCAAACTTCCCAGGTGTTCATAATGTTTTCCATGTAAGCCAATTGCGGAAGTGTGTGCGCAGATGTGGGCAAGTCTTGGACGTTGTGCCCTAGTTGGATCCCAACCTATTTTTTGTTGAAGTGCCGGTCCGTATTTTGGATACTCAGGAACGGGTGCTGGGAAAGAAGTTTATTCTGATGGTGAAAGTTCTATGGAAGAATCAGGATTTGGAGAGCGCGACTTGGGAGCTAGAGTCGGCCATGAGGAAGGCTTACCCTCACCTGTTTCCCTGATTTGATCGGTATGTTTCCCTTCTTGTTACTCATGTTTGTTACTTTTTCCTTCTATAGTAGAAGTGTTGTGCGTAAAGTTTCGGGACGAAACTTTCTTTTAGGGGGAGTGACTGTAACGCCCCCGATTTTTCTGCGACTATTTTATTCTCGTTTGGCATTACGGTGACATGTTTTCGTGGCTTGTGCCATTTGTGGAGTTTGGTTTAGCTCCTTAGAACTAAGTGGCCTATTTTGTTGCCTATGGGCAAGATCTCCCTAGCAAGCCGAGTCGTTTTGGGTGACCCGGTGTGGCCTCTTGGGGGATGCTTGTGTTTTGGCTTTAGGTGGGTATAACTCGAGTTTTGTTCGTCGAAAGTTAATTTCGACTTCTCCGTTGCGTTCGTAGCATGGGTATTTAGCTACGGTGCGAATTTCGTCGAATTCCGAGGTAGTTTGGTTTTCGCGTCGCTTTGGGTGTGCCATTAGTAAAATCTTGTCGTGGCCGCCCTTTTTCTTCTATCTTGCTCCAGGTACGGGCTGGGCAAGGGGGTGGGAGGTCCCTAGTGCTTTCACACGTAGACCCTTGAGCTTTGTTTCTTGGAAATGGTGGTTGGGGGACTGAGTTTGCCTCCAACCCAGATCCACGTTGTTTGTTTTGTTACTACCATCTCCCACAATTTAGGGTGTTAGACGTTTCTTCCTTGGTAGATTGCAGCATTTTGGGCTCTTGGCAGCTTAGTAGACTCTGCAGGAAGTAGTTTCTGGGCAGGGTTGATGCTGTTTCCTCGCACCTAGTGCTTTTCTTTTATCTTGCCTTGGGCAGTTGTGACTTTACTGCTTTGTTTTTCCTCTTTCATTTATCATCTGATTGACACTTTCGTGCAGTTTTCCTTGTTTTGCTTGCTGAGGTATTCTTTCTTCTTTTGAATGCCTCGGGTTCTGGACAGTAGCCAGTTTGGTGGCTAGGTTGTTGTGGTGTTGCTGGTGGTCTCTTAGACTCTATAGATCATGTTGCTTTGTTAGTGAGGTAGTTTTTCTGCACCTTTCTTACAGACATATATATTTGCCAGTGGGTTTGTGTCAGGTTGTTGGCGCCCACTGGTAGTTTTTTACCTTTGTACTAGATATATTACTTTTACTGCTACCATTTTCTGGAGATAGTCTACTTGCTCTGAGGAGGATTTATGCTAGGTTGCTAGTTATTTTTAAAAAACTACAATTATTATTATAAGTATAGCTCAAGATCAGCATGTTTTATAAAACTCAATCACTATTTTCCAAACAACGTAAAAAAGATCGTTTTCTTATATAATATAAATTAAATGTAGAGTCTTGCATAGCATAAGTTGTCCTCTTGGGTCACTTATGCACTCCTTTAGGATATCAAACCTGAATAAAGTATTTTTCGCAGCGTATAAGTATAGTTTTTAAACTAGGGACTAGGTGATCCACCGAGCCGAGGGATACGGCCTCTAAAATATAACTGATTTTCTAATCATTAAACTCATGAATTTCTTTCATAAAGTAAAGTAGATGGTTTTGCCTGAGCGTCAGTAGTTATCCCCTGCTCGACGTGGCATCATGACGCGTGTTTTCTCATACTCTGATAATTCCTAAATTCGTAGAAAATGCGGGTTGTGACAAGTGTTCCTGGCACTGTAGGATACTGCAGGGTTTTGGGTTGAGTCTGGGCACAGAAAGAGAACTTCTGTTGGTCCCGCCAAGCGATCGTGATGAGCACTGGCGATAACTCCCTTTTGATTGTGATGTCTGTCTCTAGGAGACTGTTAGGCTAATCTGTGAGCTACGAGATCCTAAACATCATGAGAGTCATTTTACATAACGTTGGTTTAGTTTTGAGATACGGGAAAGGGGAGGCCGACCCGCATCCTATCAACCTGCCTGAGAGTGTGATTTTCAGTGGGCGAGCAAGGCAATTTAAGCAACGGGAAAAGGCTGATATGTACCTGCTCGATGTCGGTCGATTAAACAAACCTAAAGTACATGGGAGTTACTGGTGGCAACGAGAGAGAGGGAGTCTTAGGCTATAAGCCAGAAAGACTTAAATGCTCATAAATTGACCGTCAAGTCTGGGACCTCTAAACAGTGGTGTAATCTGGGAAACTGGCACACCGAAAATGTGCCCTGAGTGCACGGAGCATCGACAGCTAAGATCGGCATTTATGATATATTGAACTGTGTATGAGTGCACGTTCTTGTGATATATCTTCCTCTGATAATGTTATGCCTGCAGGGAAGGAATACCACTACCCGGGAAAGGGTTAGGGTTGTTATAAATTGGACAGCTAAATGCTGATTGTTGTCTTGTTTGACATCCTTGTGGTGGATTGTCCCTGTGCAGGTACTGGAGAGCCGAGCGGGAAGTAGCGCGCTAAAGCCCTGGAAGCTATACCGGCCCTCGAAGGCCAAGCGAAGTTTTTTTGCTATCATGCATAGCCGGCCTACGTGCGGATGTCTGTAATCCACACATTGTAAAGAGTAAATGTAAGGCCTTAAGGCCAGAACAGTTTTAAGCTATTGTTGGATGTCATCGGGCGACAGTGACTATTGCTGGGCGATAGTAACTTTTGTGTATTTTTGTAATAAACATTCTTGTGTCAATATAGTGGATAGTACAGTTGTACTTGAGTTCAAATCTTAACCCCTGAAGCTTTCGCTAGAATTCTATGAGTTAGGATGCGTGTAATTTTTTTATATTAACATGTAATTTCGCTTCCTGTTTGTGGAATATGGTGTGGGGCCCCGGTCGGACCCTCTATTATATTTCATGTGATGGATAGAGGTGTTACAATTTGGTATCATCTTGTCTTGGTCTTCCTCCTACGAATTCGTGGTCAAATTCTTTTGAGGGGTGGCGAGCACGTGTAAGTGCGGACCGTTATAACATAAATGAACTCAAGAATGTCCACTTAGGAATGAAAATACACTTGTTTGAGGAACCTACGTGTTCCTACTAGTCGTTGTTGCTTTTGCAAAGTCGCTAAATTGTTTCTATTAAATGTATTGGTGACTCGAATTGGTTCAGGTCAGTCTGAGCCCCAGCGTTATGTTGAAAGTGCGGCACCAGCTGAGGTGCCCACACCTCCTCCTTCTACGGAGACAGTGCGCTTAGTTGTTGAGGCGTTGTTTGCGATGATACACGCACAACCTACTAGGCAGGTGCAGCCTGCAATGGTACCAGTACAGGTTGGCGTGAGGCCAGAACCTGTGGAGGCTGTGGTAGATATACGTGCAGCGGAACGGCAACTGAAGCCATTCATGAGTTTCACTCCTCCTACGTTTGCGGGGGCAGGGTCCCCAATGCAGGCAGAGGACTAGCTTGCGCAATTTAAAAGAATTTTGACGGTAATAAGAACTGAGGAGGTACAGAAAGCCACCTTGGCCACTTTCCTGTTGGAAGGAGAGGCTCGGCTTTGGTAGGACAAAATGGAGTTGAACCACATATCAGACAGACAACTAACGGAGGTCTCGATAGAGGAGTTTTCGAGACTATTCTTGGCAAAGCAACTACCGTCGTCGCTGTAAATTGCCATGGAAAATGAGTTCCAGCGTCTAACTCAGGGAGAAAGTAGTGTCGATACCTACTTACATGAGTTTACAAGGTTGGGATGCTATGCGCGGTCTACCTTCGCTGAAGAAGAGTGGAAAACCAACTGGTTCTACGAAGGGCTGCGAGATGAGCTGAGATTCCTGCTCTCGAGTTCGGTGAACCAGGGGTTTCAAGCATTGGTGGATACGGCCCGTGCGTTGGAGAAATATATGAAAAGGGTGCAGGGCAAGGGGGACTTGGCTGTAACAAAGCCCGAATTCAAAGTACCGTGTCCTGGAAAATATGACTACTGCAAGAGGTCGAGTAAGAAGTCCAAGTCTTCAGGACAGGCCCCATCTACTATGACTTCTGGCGTGAAGTCTGGGCGAACCACCCTTGCATGTTATACGTGTGGCAAGGTGGGTCATCTGGCACAGGATTGCTGGCATGGGAGCCCAACGGGTGAGAAGAAGGCAGGAGCAACATATGTTGAAAAGGGAAAGGCAATAGAATCCACTGCGTCCCAATATGCTCTAGCTCAACCGAGGGTGTACAATCTTTGCCAATAGGAGGCCATAAAGCAAAGTTACGTCGTCAAGGGTACAAGTTAAGATAAAGTTTTATTGATTTTTATACTTCATACCTTGTGCGTTGCTTATGTGTGATTTATTTATATTAGGCTTTGTCCTTATTCGGGACTGTCCGGCGAGAGCACTGTTCGATATAGGTGCTTCGCATTTGTTTCTAGCTGAGGACTTTGTGCTCTGATTGGAGTGCCTACTTATGCGCCGACAGATAGCCTATCGATATTGTTGTCTAACGGATGCGTGATGCGAGAAAATAAATCTTGTTGTGTTGAGGTACGAATAGGAAGTTGGGATTTTGGATTGGAAGCATCTGTGTTGCTATTATCGAAGTTTGATGTACTCTTTGGTATGGACTAACTCTCAAAGCAGCGTGTCTTTATAGATTGCAACTAAAAGGAGATCACACTAGGACGGAATACCGAGCTAGAGACTAAATTAGCTGGCATGCAAGGATCAAGCAAGATATTGATGTCTGCTCTCCAAACCGTCAAAGCTGTTCGGAAGGGCGCAGAGTTATTCTTCACGCTTATAAAGGCTGTTGAGCCAAAACTAGTGTGAGTGACGTTCCGATTGTATCGGAGTACGTAGATGTGTTCCCAAATTATCTTTCGGGGTTACCTCCCCAAAGAGAAATTGACTTCTCTATTGAGTTGGTGTCAGGTGCAAAACCTATGGCCCGCTCACCGTACCATGTAGTGCCAAAAGAAATGGTGGAACTGAAGGTCAAACTGCAAGAGCTGTTAGAGTAAGGATATATACGCCCAAGTATGTCACTTTAGAGTGCACCTGTCCTCTTTGTGAAAAAAAGGATGGTAGCCTTCAATTGTGCATCAAGTATCGAGAACTGAACAAGCTGATGGAGAAGAACAAGTATCTAATACCATGGATTGATGAATTGTTCAATTAGTTGGTTAGATCAACGGTATACTCAAAGCTAGACCTGAAGTCTGGCTATTACCAGTTGAGAATCCAGGAATGTGATATTCCCAAAACAGCGTTTGGAACACGCTACAGTCATTACGAGTTCACGGTAATGTCGTTTGGCCTATCTAATGCGTCATCGATGTTCATGGACCTAATGCACCGAATGTTTCGAGAGTACTTTGACTTATTTGTAATCGTCTTTATTGACGACATTTTAGTGTACTCTCAGTCTGAAGAAGATCATGCGAACCATTTGCGGATGGTGTTGCACACCTTAAGAAGAAAAAGCTCTATGCCAAGTTCTCAAAGTGTGAGTTTTGGTTGTCGTTAGTGGCCTTTCTAGAACATGTGATTAGTGGAGAAGGTATAGCGGTGGATCCGGTGAAGATAGTTGACATATAAGAGTGGCCTTTTTTGTCTACTGTAGCTGAAGTCCAGAGTTTCCTTGGACTTACGGGCTACTACAGGCGCTTCGTGGAGAAATTTTCACGGAAAGCCTTACCTCTCACCACACTGACAAGAAAAGATCAAGAGTTCGTTTGGATGCCAGAGTGCGCTCGAGCTTTTAAAGATTTGAAGTATCAATTGACCACGACACCAATCTTAACATCGTCATGTGGTTCGGACGGCTATGAAATTTATAGTGATGCGTCAGGGAGCGGCCTAGGCTGCGTTCTTCTTCAGTTCGGAAAGGTGATCGCTTATGGCTCACGCTAGTTGAAAGTACATGAGCGGAACTATCCCGTCCACGACTTGGAGTTGGAGGTGGTGATATTTGCACTTAAACTGTGGAGTCATTACTTATATGGCGTGAAAGTTGACATTTTCACGGACCATAAGAGCCTTAAGTATCTCTTGGATCAGAAAGATCTAAACATGCGACAATGGAGGTGTATGGAGTTCCTCGGGGAATACACCTTCCAAATTCATTACACTCCCGGGAAGGGAAATGTAGTCGCAGATGCCTTGAGTCGGCGGACTTCGGCAGGGGAAAATTGGTTGCAGATTCATGATGAGCGTCTAATACAGGAATTAAAGAACTTAGACATTTCTTGTGTTGACAAGAATGCCACTACAAATGCGTGCCTAAACTGGACAGAGGTTCAATATGACCTCACGGATAGGGTTCAGCGAGCAACGGAACTCGATGAGAGTCTACAATGTTATGCAGCAGATGGGTTAAATGCCCAATTCTCCTTGGATGACGGTCTTTTGCCGAAAGATGGTCGTGTGTGCATCCTGAATGTGGGTAAACTACGTGAGGAGTTGATGTGCGAAGCATATTTTACAAAGTATTCAATTCACCCAGGGAGCATGAAAATATACAAGGACATGAGGAAGGTGTTCTGGTGGCCAGGTTTGAAGAAAGACATAGCCCGTTACGTGGCAAAATGTCAAACTTGTGCCTTAGTGAAAGCTGAATGCCAGAAACCTGGAAGTTTCCTGAAGTCGTTACCAATCCTGGTATGGAAGTTCGATGACATTTCTATGAATTTCGTGCATTGATTGACGAGATATCAGAGAGGAAATGATGACATGTGGGTGATCGTTGACCGGTCAACCAAAGTGTCGCACTTCATACCTAATAGGAAGGACGATTCAGTGGAAAAATTGGTTAAGTTGTACGTGGATCACATAGTACGATTGCACGGCGTGCCCCATAGCATCGTCAGTGACCGAGATGGGTGTTTTACTTCAGGTGATTGGAGGCTAATCCACAAACTGTTGGGTATCAAGTTAAAGTTCAGTACGACCTTTCATTCACAAACGAATGGTCAGACTGAGAGGACCAACAGAACAATGGAGTATATGCTCCGTATGTTCACCCTTGATTTCGGGAAGAGGTGGGAAGATCACCTCTATATGATTGAGTTCGCCTACAATAATATCTATCAAGCTAGCATATAGATGCTGCCCTTTGAAGCTTTATACGGTATGAAGTGTCGTACACTATTATCTTGGGCGGAAACATGCGAGTCAAAGCTATATAAGCGTAAGGAGGTCGAAGATGCAAATTCGACCATATGCACTATAAGAGAGCAGATACTTATATCCCAAGATAGGCAAGTGAAGTACTACAATGCCAAGCACTGAAACGTGGAGTTTGCGGTTGGTGATTGGGTATATTTAAAAATCAAGCCCTTCAATGGTGTATCCAGGATCCAACGCTTGAAAAAGTTGAGTCCGTGATATCTTGGTCCATTTGAAGTGGTTGAGCGAGTTGGAGAAGTTTTTTATCGATTAGCTCTGTATGCATTACTAAGTGGCTTCCACAATGTGTTTCACATATCGGTGCTGCGAAAAGCTGTGAAAGAGCCAGCTCAAGTAGTTGTGGATGATCAAGTATCGGTCGATAGTCGGCTAACAATGAAAGTTTGGCCCATTTGAATCGAGGATACGGAGGTCAAGCAACTATGAAACAAGACAATCGGGATGGTCAAAGTCTGGTGGGACAACTGGGGTCGTGAAGAGCTTACATGGGAGCGTGAGCAAACCATGCGCGAGGAATACCCCAAATTGTTTGTACATTAATGTTGAAACATATAAGTTGATGTTTTGCCTTAAATTGAGAAAAATTTCAAGACTAAATTTCTGTAAGGAGGGGAGAGTTGTAACACCCCAAATTTGAAAGCAGAACTTTTGGTCGCTATCACCGGGCGATAGTGGGTATTGACAGCGGCGATAGCAATAGCGCACGACGCCATAAAGCATTGAGTGAGCTTAACACACTCGATGCCTTTCGACGAATCGTTGAGTAAGAGACTACCGCGTGGCAATATTGGGTATCGCGTGGCGATAGCCCAGCTCTCAACGCTCTTAATGTCATAAAGCTTTGAATGAACTCAATGCACTCGACGCGGTAAAGCGTTGAGTAAGATATCGAAATGACGACAGTGGATATCGCCAGGCGATAGTGCCACGTCAGCTAGACACGTGTAAGATTGTCGGATGGCGATCGATGAGCGGTGGTTGACTAGGGTCAAGGTGGTTACTATCGCTATCGCCAGGCGATAACCGATATCGCACGACGATATCCTTTTGTTTGACTTTTCAACCGAAATTATAGGATTTGTTCTTTTTTGATGAAATGATCATGTGGCTGGGATTAATCCCAAGGCCACTTATGCAGAGGAGTAGAGGAATAAGAATTCATTCTCTTCTTCTCACTCTCTCTCCTTCTTTCATCTAAGTTCTTGAGAGAAAGAGCAAGGGTTGGAGCTAAGGGCTTGAGCTGAGCTTGAATAGCTTGGTGAAGAAGATCCAGTAGTCGGAAGTAAGAGCCGAGGCTAGATCCGAGAAGAGGGAAGTGTCACGACCCGCATTTTCTCCACATTTAACGATATATCATAGTAAGGGAAAATGCGCGTCATGATGCCACGTCAGTAGGGGATAACTGCAGACGCTAAGGCAGAACTCTAACTTAACACATTATGAAAGATCTGAATGTTATTAAGAGGAAAATCCAGTTAAAGTTTAAGAGGTTAGTCATATCCCTTGGCTCAGTGGCTCATCTAGTCCACGAGAAAATATATTTATACGCTGCGAAAAGTACTTTATTTACATTATTAGACGTCCTACATGAGTATAAACATCCCTAAAGGATAACTCATGGTATGCAAGACTATAGACTTATAATAATAAAGAAAGTAGCTTTTACGATTGTTAAATATAGTGATTTAGATTTCAAATATGGCATGTATGAAGTAATAATAGTAATTTTTATACTTTAAAATATCTAACTTTCAACCTATCATAAAACCTTCCCAGAAAGCAAGTACAACAAAGCCAAAAAGGTAAACTAGCAGCTAGCAAAGTATTCAATATTCCAAAAGAAAACTACGAGTGGGCGTCAACAACTTGACACGAACCCACTGAAAGTATGTATGTCTGTACTAAAAAGGAAACATCAAACTACCTCACGATGGTGAGGAAAACCCACTGCAATCACCAGCAACCACGAAGCCTAGCCGCTCAACTGGCTACTGCTCTGAACCTGAGGCATTCAAAGAAAGAACACCTCTGCAAGAAATACAAGTGGCAAAATAAACTGTCAGCTGACAAAAAGACAAAAGAGTAGAAGGGTTACAACCAAAATAGGAAAAGAAGAGCTGCATGGAAATCATCAATATTAAGTCATAAGATCAAAGTGAGATAGAGCTCACAAGGGTTAGACATCCCAAATTTTGCACCAAGTGCGTAAAAGATCAAAACTTCGAAGACACGTACATAAGTGAGTACATAAATAAATATAGCAAAACCATCGTAACATGAGCATAAACACCGGAGAAAGTCCAGCACCTGTGGGGGAGAACCCTCCGCCAGCACACCCACAGTCACAAACCCAGCGGGGTCAAAAGGAAGGTGGCCTTATACCTTGACACACTCAAAGCCTTGAAAAACGTCACCTGTGGGGGGAGAACCCTCCGCCAGCACACCCATAGTCACAAACCCACCAGGTTTAAAAGATTCGTAGCCAACCATGGTCACACCAAGATACCTTTAATACATATAACCACAACCTAAACCATAAGACATCTCCAACGGAGGGAGAAAACCCCAAATCACGCTAAGGCCCAACTCACCCTTGACAAATACCCAAAAATATACCCTAAGGCCCAAACTCGATGAATCGGACCACTCGGCGAAAAATATTCTAAGTCCTGGATAAATTCGGCGAGTATACTCGACGAACTGCATAGATACTCAACGAACTGCATGGATACTCGATGAATTGCAAAACGATGCTCGACAAACTATACTGATACTCAACGAATCAACCAACGATACTCGACGATTTCCCCTGATACACGCCGAAATTCCCTTGGCTTCACCGGCCACTTGACGCTTACTAAGCCTAGACTATACTCGACGATTCGTCGAATATACTCGACGATTCGGATTTCACTCAACGCCACACCATTCAACACTCGACCAACCTGATGCCTTGATATTCAATGAAAGGACTCGGCACACCTAGATCATACTCGACGAATCTGGACTTAAGTTAATAAACCTATACTCGACGAATCTGATGTTACTCGACGAATTCGCACTTAGTCTAAACCTTATATTTGACAAATTCCTGATGGTTTACCACCCCTATATTCGGAAAATTTTCCTTAGGATGTACACTATACTCGGCGGATTCCTAGCCGAAAAATTTAACTACTCTAAGGGCTCTTTCATGACTAAATCCTATATTATTACAACCTTCTAAGGAGAAGAAATGAACAAAAAGAAAGGCAAGAAATGATTGCAAGAAGAAAATCGCCACTTGCCTCAAAACTCTGGAAAAACGTCGCCCGCTCGCACCGCGACAAGGCTCGGCTTTCAAAGGACCTTAGCAATGTTTCCTGAAACTTTTGGGGAAAAAGGAGGTCAAAATCACTAACCCTAACGCCTAAAACTCAAGGAATTAGGAAAAGCTTACCACAAATATGTATATCTCAGCGAGAGCTTTCCAAATCTCTAATCTACTGACAAAACCGACCACTGAATCGCTCTCTATTACCGGCCACCCACACGCGAAGTCGCCGCTACTCTTTCGCTCATGAAACCGCCGTCGCATGGGTAGGGGAAGATGATTAATAGGGTTTCTACGTGACCCTAATAATCGGGTATATATATATATATATAATTTTAATTTTAAATATTATATTATAGTACAATCAATAATAAACAATCCCAAAACGACCCGAAATCCAAATCAACTCGGAATCTTACGAAAATTGCACCGTAGCTAAATACTGATGCTACGAATCTAATGGCGAAGTCGAAATCCAAATCTGACAAACCAAACTTGGGTAAAACACCACCCAAAAAAAAATTCTACCACATCCCTATAAAAATCTCCACCGAGTCACCAAAACAGACCCGACTCGCGAGGGAAGGTGCACAACCAAGCCAAAACCAACCACACAGGAAAAACTCACTGAGAAAAACCATGCTCTAACAAATGGCACTCGTTAACTATGCGTCAACGTAACGCCCTGATGTCACAAATACGTCACTACGAGAATTAAAATAAACACCGAAAAATCAGCGGCGTTACAGCCACCCCCCCTAAAAAGAAGTTTCGTCCCAAAACTTAACATAAAAAGGATCAAATCCAAAATAGAAGAAAAGTAACCAAAGGCTATCAAAGAAACACTTACCAAAAGCATCAGGAGAACAGATGAGGATGAGCCTCCCTCATAGCTGACTCCAACTCCCAAGTCATCTCCATGTCTTAGTTCCTCCACAAAACTTTTACCATGAGTATTGTCTTCCTTCGAAATACCCGATCTTGAGTATCCAAAACACGAACAGGCACCTCCACATATGAAAGGTTAGGATCCAACTGGAGCACAATACCAAGAATTTGTCTGTCGATCAGCACACACTTCCGTAATTGGCTCACGTGGAAAACATCATGCACACGAGGAAAACATGCTGGGAAATCCAGTCTATAAGATGATACACTAATCCGCTCAACAACTTTGAAAGGTCCCACATACCTAGGGTCCAACTAATGGTTTTTACCAAACCTCTTAACACCAGACATCGGGGAAATCTTGAAAAAAATAATGTCCCCAACAACAAACTCCAAATCACTCCTACATTGATTGGCGTTCTTTTCATAGCACTCTTGAGCTATCCGAAGCTTCTCTAAAATATGCTTAACAGAGATATCCATTTCTTCCAGGGACTTCGGACCCAACAACAGTCTCTCACCAACCTCGGCCCAAAACAAGGGAGTTCTGCAATGCTTTCCATACAAAGCCTCAAACGGGGTCATCTGCAAACTCTCTTGAAAATTATTATTATATGCAAATTCAATCAGTATAAAACACTCATCCCACGCTCCTCCGTGGTCAAAAAAATAACATCTAATCATGTCCTCCACGATCTAATTTACTCTCTCCGTCTGACCATTTATCTGTGGATGATAGGCGGTGGAATACCGCAAATCGGTACCCAAGCCCTCCTGTAAACTCTTCCAAAAATGACACGTAAACCTTGAGTCTCGATCTGATACAATACTGACAGGTACTCCATGTAGTCTGATGACCTCATCCAAGTATAACTCAGCTATTTCCTTCATGGAGTAGTCAATCTTGAATGACATGAAGTGAGCACACTTCGTCATTCTATCTACTATAACCCATATAGAATCATGTCCTCGGGTAGATCTCAGCAATCCAGTAATAAAATCCATCGAAATACTCTCCCACTTCCAACTTGGAATTTCTAACGGTGTCAACTTGCCTCCAGGCCCTCCATGATCGGCCTTAACTTGTTCAGATACAAACTTCGATATATCACCCTTCATACCATACCACCAAACGATCTGCTTCAGATCCTTATACATTTTAGTAGAACCGGGGTGGTAGGAAACACTAAAACTATGTGCCTCTTTGCATAACTTAACTCGAATATCCTCAACCGTGGGAATACAAAATCTATCATGGTACTTCAAGGTACCCGTGTCATCAATCGAGAAGTCCGTTAATTCCCCTTTCACAGTTCTATTATAAAGGTGCAGCAAATCAAGATCATCCTTTTGATGAAGCCTCTTAAGTGTAATCCATGAAGGCTCTATTACTTCCAAACTATTGGGCGAGTCGCTACTCCCCACCGATATATCCATCAAGAGAAATTCCTCCACCAGCGAATTCATAGAAAGGTTAAAAACTTTTGCTGACTTCCTAATCAGGGCGTCGGCTACCACATTAGCTTTGTCTGGATGGTATTGGATCTCAACAACATAATCTGCAACATATTCTAACCATCTCTGCTAGCGCAAGTTCAATTTCTTTTGAGTGAATACGTACTTCAAACTCTTATGATCCGTATAAATCTCGCATAGAGCGTCATATAACAGATGTCTCCATAACTTCAAGGCATAAATCACAGCTACGAATTCCAAATCATGCGTAGGGCTATTTTTCTCATGTACATTTAACTGTCATTACCCATACGCAATCACTTTGCCTTCTTGTATTAACACGCAACCAAGTCCATTGTGTGATGCGTCCACATAAATAACATACTCTATTCCTTCGGTAGGCAAGGACAAAACCAGAGCAGTGCACAATCTCCTTTTTAATTCCTGAAAAGCCTCTTCGCACATATCGCTCCAAACGAAAGCTGCGTTCTTCTGCGTAAGTTAGTTAGCGGCGCAGACAACGTAGAGAAACCTTCCAAAAACCTCCTATAATATCCTGCCAACCCTAGGAAACTTCTTATCTCTTTGGATGTGGTAGGTTTGTTCCAATCCATTATAACAGCTATCTTCTCGGGGTCCACAAAAATTCCATCTGTATTAACCACATGACCTAGAAAAGAAACCTGATGAAGCCAAAACTCACACTTTCTTAGAGTGGCATATAACTTATGCTCCCTCAAAGTAGACAAAACTAAACGCAAGTGTTGTGCATGCTCTTCAGCACTATGGGAGTATACTAGAACATCATCTATAAATACAACCACAAAATAGTCCAGGAAATCCTTAAACACTCTGTTCATCATATCCATAAAGGCAAATGGTGCATTAGTCAATCCAAAGGACATCACCAAGAACTCAAAATGTTCATATCGTGAATGAAAAACAGTCCGTGGAATATCTGTCTCACGAATCCTCAACTGATGGTAGCCTGAACAAAGGTCAATCTTTGAAAACACAGTGCTACCACGCAACTGATCAAATAAGACATATATTCTCGACAAGGCATACCTATTCTTGATGGTTACCTTATTCAGTTATCTATAATCAATGCACAACCTCATCAATCCATCCTTTTTCTTCAAAAATAGCACAGGAGCACCCCACGGTGAAGAACTTGGTCTAATGAATCCATTTTGCATCAACTCATCCAGCTGGGTACGCAACTCCTCCAGCTCACACGGGGCCATACGGTACGACGCCTTAGCAATAGGACGGGTACCCAACTCCAAATTTATGATGAACTCCACATCTCTCTCAAGTGGAAGACCAGGAAGATTATCAGGAAAAACATCAGGAAACTCGTGCATCACGGAAATCTCCTCTACAGGCGGCACACTACCACCGATCTCCAACACCGAAACCAAACATGCAAAACATTCGGAATTTACAAGCTTCTGAGCACGTACCTTAGAAATAATTGGAGAAACTTGACGCGGAAAACCATAAACCCTCCTTGGTTGACCGTTGTCCATCTTGAAGTCCAAACGCTTGACCATTCATTGGATGACCGCATCATACTTGGACAACCAGTCCATGCCCAAAATCACATCTAAATCTTCCAAGTCTATCACCTTTAGATCAACAACGGCTAGAAAATTTCCTAACAGAATCGGACAACACTGAATGCCTTGGTCCGACTCTACTGAGTCGCAAGAGGGAAACTTGACACGAAATGCGTCGCCAACACAATCGAGGGTCAACGGGTGACGCTCAACAAAGGTCCTAGCCACGAACGAGTAGGTAGCATCGGAATTGAAAAGAACGCGCGCCCAGCGGTTCTTGACCTTAAACTTTCCTCTAAAATCGTATATGCAACTAAGGGAACGAACATTGAAACTACAGTTACAAATTAAAAGCTAGAACTAGGTTAGGATCTAACCTGAAATTACTTGAGTAGACATCTGAGCTTCCTCCAAAGACACTACATTCAGCTTGCCATTCCCCTTATCCAATGGTTGCGGTAGCGGCAAGGCCTGAAGTGGAACTGGTTGCAACAGGGGCTGAGCCTGCGGGCACTTCGACTAGAAATGTCCTTTCTGTCCGCACTTATAGCAGACCCTCTCCTTTCCCCAACAATGGGCGGCGTCGTGCCCCCTCCGCTTACATGCAGAACAAACTATATCTCCTTTAGGAGCACTCTGAATTGCATGAAGTTGCTCCTACTTTTGAGCTTCTATCCTCTTGTAATACCTTTCGAACGGATGGCCTGACCGGCCACAGAAACTACATATCTCTTTACTCCTTTTCCTCGAAGCAGCATCGGATTCTTGGTAACTCTTACCCTCACCAGTCTTCCTCTTATCCTTTCTCATTTTTTGACCTCGGTTCTTAGCATTGTCAATCGCCTCAACCTTCAGAGCAGCCTCCACAACTTCAGCATAACTTTCAGATCCATAAGCACTAGCTAACTGCTGGATGTCATTCCTAAGGCCACCCAGAAAATGTTTAACTCGACTAAACTCTGAATACACCGTATCAGGTACAAAACAGCACAGTTTGTTGAAATCCACCTCGTACTCGCTAATGGTGAGCTGTTTTTGCTTAAGGTGTAGAAAATCATTCATCAAACGGTCCCTCTCGACCGGCAGCAGAAACTTTTTAAGCAGCAATTTCTTAAAGGATTCCCATGAACACCCTTCCTTAAGGTTTTCCTTTTCTCTCAGCCACCAACTCTTTGCAAGTACCTTGAGATGATAAGCAGTGACCATTACTCTCTGGTCTGCTAAAACTCTGGAGTAAGCGAACATCTCCTCGATGACTATAATCCAATCATCCAAAGCCATAAAATCTATTCTACCATCATAGGTAGGGGGTCCTAATCTATGGAAATGAGAAATAAATGTCATCTCTGGTGGCAAAACCGGGGGCACCAGAGGAGCAGGGGGGACAGAAACAGGAATAGTCTGACCCACGGCCGGGTCCTGCACTCAAGGCAATTTACTAGCAACAACCAATAATAACACCTGGATCTGCGACTGCATTTCCAGCATTTGCCTCGATAGAGCCTCATTGCTCTGCCTCAATCCTTCTATCATGACTTCACTTTGGGCACCAGGCAATTCTCCCTCTAACTGGGGAGTCAACCTCATCACTGGACACTTATGCGGCATCTAAATGAATAAAGAATATCTAATCAAAACCTAGATTAACCGCTAGAACAAAACAACTTAGTTCAGACAAAACATAATTAAACACTTGCTCATGCTACTAACTTGCTCTGGGATTTTCATTTATGATGTCATGCCTAAACTTAGGATGATATACCGTCATCCTACTGACTCATATGCCTAAACCATGTATGCATGAATTCTTATTCTTTTTGACTCAAAATTATGTGTGTACATATGTCATCATGTAAATCTTTAGTTTGGCACGTGTGCTAATGCAATGTTATGTCATGCATGTTGTGCTATGTAATCTAAAAAGGCCTTAATGCATGTTATGAGTGGTGTACACATGAAATATTATGCATCTCATACTCCATAATATCGCATGTAATGAAAATCAAAATCTATTGTACATTCATGTGATGATGTTATGCATCTCATACTACATAACTGTCACATGTTGCGTCCTATGAAGATCCATATACAAATACATATTATGCATCTCATACTACATAATATGCCCTGTATACTTATTATTATGCTTATGAGTGTAGTGTTCATGCTTCAGACAAGACGTACTTATGACACATCGGTGTGTGTATGAAATGAAACTAGACAACTAACACAAACCTGAGATAGTTGTTCGACCAATTGTCAAACAACATATCCCTCTGATACTAATTGTCACAACCCGCATTTTCTCCACATTTAACGATATATCAGAGTACGGCAAAACGCGCATTATAATTCCACATCAGCAGGGGATAACTGTAGAAGTTCAGGCAGAACTCTAACTTAACACTTTATGAAAGATTCGAATGTTATTAAGTGCAAAATCAGTTAAAGTTTAAGAGGTTAGCTGTATCCCTCGGCTAAGTGGCTCGTCTAGTCCACAAGAAAATATATTTATGCGCTACGAAAAATACTTTATTTACAATATTAGACGTTTTACATGAGTATAAACATCTATAGAGTACAACTCATGGTATGCAAGACTCTAGACTTATAATAATAGAGAAAGTAGCTTTTATGACCGTTAAATATAGTGATTTAGATTTCAAATATGACATGTATGAAGTAATAATAGTAATTTTTATACTTTAAAATATCTAACATGCAACCTAGCATAAAACCTTCCCAGAGAGCAAGTACAACTAACCCAAATAGGTAAACTAGCAGCTAACAAAGTATTCAATATTCCAAAAGAAAACTACCAGTGGTCGTCAACAACTTGACACGAACCCACTGAAAGTATGTATGTCTGTACTAAAAAGGAAACATAAAACTACCTCACGACGGTGAGGAAAAACCCGATGCAACCAGTAGCAACCACCAAACCTAGCCGCTCAACCGGCTACCGCTCTGAACTTGAGGCATTCAAAGAAAGAACACCTCAGCAAGAAATACAAGTGGCAAAGAAACTGTTAGCAGACAAAAAGACAAAAGAGTAGAAGGGTTACCACCCAAACAAGAAAAGAAGAGTTGCATGGAAAACATCAATATTAAGTCATAAGATCAAAGTGAGAAAGAGATCACAAGGGTTAGACATCCCAAATTTTGCACCAAGTGCGTAAAAGATCAAAGCTTCGAAGACACGTACATAAGTGAGTACATAAATAAATATAGAAGACCCATCGTAACATGAGCATAAACACCGGGGAAAGACCGGCACCTGTGGGGGGAGAACCCTCCGCCAGCACACCCACAGTCACAAACCCAGCGGAGTCAAAAGGAAGGTGGCCTTATACCTTGGCACACCCAAAGTCGGGAAAAACGACACCTGTGGGGGGAGAACCCTCCGCCAGAACACCCACAGTCACAAACCCACAAGGTTCAAAAGATTCATAGTCAACCATGGCCACACCAAGACACCTTTAATACATATAAAACCACAACCTAAACCACAAGACATATCCAATGGAGGGAGAAAACCCCAAATCACGCTAAGGCCTAACTCACCCTTAACAAATACCCAAAAATATACCCTAAGGCCCAAACTCGATGAATCAGACCAACTTGGTGAAAAATATTCTAAGTCCTGGCTAAATTCGGCGAGTATACCCGACGAACTACATGGATACTCGATGAATTGCAAAAAGATACTCGGCTAACTATACTGATACTCAACAAATCAATCAACAATACTCGACGATTTCCCCTGATACCCGCCGAAATTCCCTTGGCTTCACCGGCCACTCGATGCTTACTAAGCCTAAACTATACTCGACGATTCATCGAATATACTCGACGAATCGGACTTCACTCAATGCCACACCAGTCTACACTCGACGAACTTGATTCCTTGATATTCAACGAAAAGGACTTGGCACACCTGGATCATACTCGATGAATCTGGACATAAGTTAATAAACCTATACTCGAAGAATCTAACATTACTCAACGAATTCACACTTAGTCTAAACCTTATATTCGACGAATTCCTGATGGTTTACTACCCCTATATTCGGCAAATTTTCCTTGGGCTGTACACTATACTCGATGGATTCCTAACTAAAAATTTAGACTAATCTAAGGGCTCTTTCATGACTAAACCCAATATTATTACAACCTTAAAAGGAGAAGAAATGAACAAAAAGAAAGGCAAGAAATGATTGTAAGAAGAAAATCGCAACTTGACTCAAAAATCTGGAAAAATGCCGCTCGCTCGCACTGCGAAAAGGATCGGCCTCCAAATGACCTTAACAACATGTCGTGAAACTTTTGGGGGAAAATGAGGTCAAAATAACTAACCCTAACGCCTAAAAATCAATGAATCGGGAAAAACTTATCACGAACGCGTAGATCTCAGCGAGAGCTTTCCAAATCTCTAATCTACTGACAAAACCGACCATCGAATCGCTCTCTATCATCGGCCACCCGCACGCGAAGTCGCTGCTTCTCTTCGGCTCACGAAACCGCTGTCGCTCGGGTAGGGGAAGATGATGAATAGGGTTTTGACGCGGCCCTAATAATCGGCTATATATATACATATATAAATAATTTAAATTTTTAATATTATGTTACAGTACAATCAATAATAAACAATCGCAAAACGACCCGAAATCCAAATCAATTCGGAATCTTATAAAAATCGCATTGTTCCTAAATACTGACGCTACGAATCTAACGACGAAGTCGAAATCCAAATCCAACCAACCAAACTGGGGTAAAACACCACCCAAAGATAAAATGCCACCACATCCCTATAAAAAGCTCCACCGAGTCACCAAAATAGACCCGGCTCGTGAGGGAAGGTGCACAACCAAGCCAAAACCAACCACACAGGAAAACTCACTAAGCAAACCCATGCTCATACAAACGGTACCTGTTATCTATGCATCAACATAACGCCCTGGCGTCACAAATACGTCACAACAGGAATTAAAATAAACACCGAAAAATCAGGGGCGTTACAGGAAGTGAGATGCTCCTTTACGTCCGGGTAGAAAAGCTTCGCCATGCTCCGAAGAAAACTACAAGGGTGACGATCTTCCTTCTTGGACAAGTGAAGTCCTTCTTTTGGAATATGTATGGAATCCCCCACCAAAAGGTGGAGAATCGAGGGGATTCTGATGGTTCGATACGTAGTATCCCCGGGTTTGGTTTTGCATATAGATCCAGAAATCATAGTACGGAATAGGCATGCTGTGTGAAACCAATCTAGACAGGTTGGTCTGGATTAGTGATGTTTATTTTGCATGTTGGAGAAGACTCCGAGTATAAACGAGTAGTATACGAGGTCTACAGGGTTGTACCCGTGAACTGAGAGTTGCAGGAAGTACTGGAGTTGCACTTCAGGAAAATACCCACGAAATACCACAGTTTGAATAAATGTTGGATATCGTCGGGCGATAGTGAGTATCGCCGATGGAAATAACTCTTTGTGAGCTATTTGTGTTGTAAAAGACCAGTGTTCCTGGCACTGCATGATGCTGCAGGGTTTTGGGATGAGTCTGGGCACAGAAAGAGAACTTCTGTTGGTCCCACCAAGCGATCGTGATGAGTGCTGGCGATAACTCCCTTTTGATTGTGATTCCTGTCTCTGGGAGACTATGAGGCTAATCTGTGATCTACGAGCTCCTAAAGGCCATGAGAGTCATTCTACATAACGCTAGTTGTGTTTTGAGATACGGGAAAGGGGATGCTAACCCGCGTCATGTCGACCTGCCTGAGAGTGAGACTTTCGGCAGGCGGGCAAGGCGATTTGAACAACGGGAAAAGGCTGATCTGTACCTGCTCGATGTCGATCGGTTAAACAAACCTAAAGTACATGGGAGTTACTGGGGGCAACGAGAGAGAGGGAGCCTTAGGCTATAAGCTAGAAAGATTAAAAATGCTCATAAATTGACCGTCAAGTCTGGGAACTCTGAACGGTGGTGTAATCCGGGAAACTGGCACACCGAAAATATGACATGAGTGCACGGAGTGTCGACAGTTAAGACCGATGTTTGTAATATATTGAACTGTGTGATATATCTGCTTGTGATAATGCTATGCCTGTAGGGAAGGAATTGCGCTTCCCCGAGAAAGGGGTAGGATCGTTATAAATTGGTCAGCTAAATGATGACTGTTGCCTTGTTTGACATCCATGTGGTGGATTGTCCTTATGCTGGTACTGGAGAGCCGAGCGGGAAGTAGCGGGCTAAAGCCCCGAAAGCTATGTCGGCCCTCGAAGGCCAAATAAAGTTTTTTCCTTTCATATGTGGCTGACCTGCGTGCCGATGTCTGTAATCCACACCTTGTAAAGAGTAAATGTATGCCTTAAGGCCAGAATAGTTTTAAGCTATTGTTGACTGTCGCCAGGCGATAGTGACTATCGCTGGGGGATAGTAACTTTTGTGTATTTTTGTAATAAACATTCATGTTTCAATATAGTGGACATTATTATTGTACTTGAGTTCGAATCTTAACCCCCGAAGCTTTCGCTAGAATGCTCTGAGTTAGGATGCGTGTAAATTTTTGCTATTAACATGTAATTTTGTTGCCTGTTTGTGAAATATGGTGTGGTGCCCCGACCGGACCCTCTATTATATTTCATGTGACGGACTGAGGTGTTACACTCCGAGTCCACCTGGAATGCGGCAAGGGCCGTTAAACACACAAAAGAAAACTATGAGAAAGGCAATATGCAAGATAACAACTACCAAGATCCTCTACCTAATATTAGCTACAGGATATTTGATTCAGAAAGCTGACACCAAGTCATGATGGGACACCAATGCTCCCACCAAATACCACAAGCAATAAGTAATTTGCCAAGCGAAGAATCACAACCCTAGCGAAAAAAGGCTGAAGTTAAAAAATTTCGAGTTTGTCGTTTCACGGATCACAACTTAGGGATTTTTTGGGCATTTGATGAGGTTCCCCCTAATTTTTCTAAGTCAAACCGGGAAGATTTCTACCAAAGGCACGAAGGAGAGCAAACCCGACAAAGCGAGTTGTGTGCACAAAGCCACGCTCACCCAAAGACCCAAAAACACCCAGAAAGGAGGGCAAAGGCAGATACACACAGATGTACAAGCAACATCATGCACCCGCGCTAGCAGTTTCTGCGCATGCGCTAGTGCACAAGAAAGAAGCACGTGTATGAGCACAAACGGAAGAGGCATGTATGAAAGCACGCAAGGAGGCTGTGCTCGAGTGTGCGCAAGGAAGAGGCGCACGCACGAGCGTGCATGAAAGAGGTGTGCAGGAGCGTGCAAGGAGGCTGCGCGCGAGAGTGCGCAAGCAAGAAGCGCGCACACGGAAGAGGCGCGCGTGGGAGCGCTCAAGGAGGCGGCGCGCAAGAGCATACAAGGAAGAGGCACACATGAGCATGTATGGAAGAGGTGTGCATGGGACCGCACAAGGAGGCGGCGCGTGAGAGCGCACAAGAAAGAGGCACGCGCACAAGCGCACACGAAAGAGAAAGGAAGAGAGAGAAAGTCATAGGAAGAGAGAGAAAATCCGTAGGAGAATTTTTCGACCGAGAAGAGAGTCCAAATGAAGAGGAAAGGGGTCTATTTATAGTATTTAGGAGTGGTGAACCAATAAATTTACCTAGTAACTACCGGACGGGCGAGTAGAATTGCTTGAAATAGAACATACAGATCACCGTTTTTACAAAATAACAAAACCGCCCTGGGCGGTTATGGGCTCATCGGAATAGTAACTGCCCTTCTCGCGAGGGGAGGGGCGACCTGCAAGGTCTACGATTGAAAATGCTGCCCCGTGGCGGCGAGGAAGTCGTCCTAAGCGGGGGAGACGACAGGACGTGCACCAAAAAATGTCATCCGTCCAGGGTGGCAAAGGAGCAGGACGGGCAACAAAAATTATCGCTCGTCCTGGGCATTGAGGGGGGGGTCGAGCGATAGAAAGTACCGCCCATCCAGGCTAGTAGGGACGTCACCCCTTAAAGGGGCATCAGCTAGACAGGCGGTGCCGCCTGTCTAGGTCGGGCAAAGGGGGTCCTCCCCTGTTGGGGGGGCTGAGATCGGAGGCCGCCCCCTTACAAGGGCAGTGACTTAAATCGGGCGACCAATTCAGGGGCAGCGGAAGGGAATGGGCGGCAAAATTGACCTTCCATCCCAGGCAAGCGGGAGGCCTCCCCTTATAGGGATGACGACTGAAATCATGCGGCCAGTTTGGCCTCCCGATTTGGGTTGAAAGGGGAGGTCGTCCCTTACGGGGGTGGCGGCGGAGGCCGCATGACCATGGGGCCGGGCAGTGGCTTTGGGCACGCCGACCGACAAGAGATTGCGCAAGGAAGATAGTGGCGGTGATGACAATTACGTTGCGGTGATGACAGTGATTACGACGGTTGCGACGGTTACAATGATTACGTCGTGAGTGGGGGCGACAAGGATAACCACACCCCACTCGTGGGGTGCAACTAGCCCTTTTAAGGGGACCCACCAATCTGCATATAATAAATTATTTACATATTCAAACTTATGTATATATATACATGTATATATATCTTTATCTATTATAAAGAAGTATCGGGATCAGATCTTGACCGTTGAATATATACCACACATTTGATCGCAACTGTCCGTTCATAACAATGAATAGGGGTCGTCCATATTTTTTCTTAGGTCTCCTAAACCTATATAGGGCGTCTCAAACCTATATTTTTTTGTAGGACACCCTAAAACCGGCCAGCCAAGTCCAATCTGCGGGCTACAAAAGCAAGCCCAAAATCCGGCTAAGGCTGCTAGCATGCCCACCAACAAGCCCACCGGAATAAGCCCAACATCGCAACACTTATTCTAAGAAGAGGCAAACCCATATATACTCGGGAAAAAAAATCAAAAACTACAGTGTGGGACTAAATCCCGCCTGGAATTACCCAAGTAGAATTTATTAAGCGGGGCGGGATTAAATCCCGCCTAATTGGCGGGATTAAATCTCGCCTAAGTGTAGGGGGATTTTGTTGGGTACACTAGAAATTGTGTACCAGATTTGGAGAAGCCTCTCTGTACTCAATGATATACATCAATTTGTATTTGATGGGATGTTCAGATTCAGTGTGCAGGTTTAAGAAATGTAGGAAAATTTCTAAGTACAAGTATCGACACTTGTAAGGAATTATGTCGACACCTAAAGCAGGAGCTGTGTCGACACCCAGGAATTGTGTCGACACCTGAAGCAAGAGTTATGTCGACACCCAGTAGTTATGTCGACACCAAAAGCAAGGCATGTGTAGACACCCAGGAATTGTGTCGACACCTGAAGAAGGCTTGTGTCAACACATAGGACTTGTGTCGACACACACTCAACGCCATCTATCAACAACAGCTATACTGAGTCTGAAAGGCTTGTGTCGACACACAGGACTTGTTTCGACATACACTCAATGTCATCTATCATCAACATCTATACTGAGTCTGAAAGGCTTGTGTCGACACACAGGACTTGTGTCGACACATACTCAACGACAACTGGACATACACTCAACGCCATCTGTCAGCATCAACTATATGGAGACCAGAAGCAGTTGTATCGACACACAGGACTTGTGTCGACACATACAACAGAAGCTGTGTCGAGAAGATAAAGAATGACTGTGTCGACACATTGGAAGATGTGTCGACATCATCAAGAATTATGTCGACACTTAATCTATTTGTGTCGACACATTTGAAGTAGTTTGCTGACAGTGTCCTGCTGAGAAAGAATTCCAATAAAAGGTCAGTTGTCACGACTGCAGACTTGACAGCTGTCATAACTAATAAGACTGACACATCTGTCAGTGCTATCAAAAGGCCGTTATAAACTGGATCAGCCAGAAATCATGGATGAACTCTATATAAAGGGATGATCCATAACAACCATAATCGAATCCAATAGAACAAATTATATAGAACTAACAACAAGTATTGGAGAGCAAGAGGCTTACCCAAAAAAAGGCAGATCCTGAACAAGTCTGCAAGAAAGATTCAGATCTGATTCTGAATTTAAGAAGAAAGCTGATTAAAGATCAACTTCAACACCAAGTAAAGATCAACCTTATTTTGTTCAAATTCAAGAAGCTTTGAAGAAGCTAAGTCAGGTCGGATCTAAAGTATTCAGTCATTCAAGAACTGATCAAGAAGCGCTCACCTATTTAGATTTCAATCTGGGTGAAATTTCTATTTCTTTAAATAAACTTTTTCTTATAAGATCTTATATAGATTTGAGTTATAAGCCTGTATTTATAAAGGCTAAGGTAGGGCTGAGTGTCTGAGGTATAGGACTTGTTAAATTCTGAGTTGTAGGCCTGGAGATAAAGGCTGAGGTAGGCTGTTGCCTGAGGTAGGGTTCTTGGGAAAAATCTGAGGTAGGACTTGAAGAAGTATGAGCTGTAGGAACCTATCAAGTTCTGAGTTGTAAGATTTGTGGATTTAAGATAGTGGAAGGAAGTTTGGCTGAATCCAGTTCTCTACTGGATAGGCAAAGGGGGAAAGTGGATGTACCCATAAATTGGAGAACCACTATAAATCTTGTTGTGTTTATTTTTTCTGAGAACTGTGATTTTATATGTTGTGTTAGAACTTGTTAATTACCTAAAAAGTTAAAAAGATTAGAACCTATTCACCCCCCTCCCCTCCTCTAGGTGTCTAGGCTCTTGAAATCAAATCTTTCAAGTGGTATCAGAGGGAGGTTGCTCAAAAATAGACCTAACATTCTGAGTAAATCTCCAAGACAATTAACAATTAGCCAGAATGGGTTCAAATGAGAATCAGAAGGAATTTGGATCCATGAAGCTGCCCATCTACAGAAAAGAAAACTTTGGGATATTGAAAGAAAGGGGGGTCAGATTGTTCATGGAAGCATCTGATCTTAGAATCTACATCACAGTACAAGAAGGTCCTTTCATTCCAATGAATATATCAGCTCTTGATGCTAATCTCAAAACCCTAAGAGCTATTCTGAAATGACTAAGGATGAGATCATTCAAGAAACTTTAGACAAGAGAGCACAAAACATAATTGTGGGTGCTATAAATGATGCCACATTTCAGAATTTGGTACATTGCAAAACCTCCAAGGAGATGTTGGACACATTGATTGTCTATATGGAGGGAACTGAAGAAGTTGGAAAGCATATGAAATCTATGTTGAATCAAGAATATGAAAGCGTCAGACAAGCTAAGTCAGACAGTATAGCAGAATGTTACAAGATGTTCTTTAGAATTGTAAATGAGCTGATGACCTATAGAAGAGTCTTTAGCACATATGAATTGAATGATAGTTTCTCAGGTCACTGACCAAGGACTGGGATACAAAAATATGTGCCATCAGAGAGGTGGTCAGGCTTGCTGTACACCTCCACCAACCTTGTTTGGAAAACTGCTATCTTATGAGATGCAGCTCACTTCCAGAAAGGAGGAAGAAAAATAGTAGGTCTGAGTATAAAGACAAGTAAGTAGCCTTCAAAGCTGAAGCTACAAGGAAGGGTAGGAGAAAGTCTCCTTCTTCACCCAGAAGAAGTGTTGAGGCTGAAGCAGAAAATCCTGACATCCGTATATCAAATAGCCACCATTCTGATAAAGACTTTGCTGCCTTTACAAGGCAGTTTTAGAGGTTCATGAATAAGAAGAAATGGAGAACCAAGCCATCTTCATCCTCCTTCAAGGATGATTATTACAAGAAGAAGAAGACTTCTAAGGAGGACAGGTATGCCTCTAATCCTAATAAACAAACTACCTCCAAAATTATTTGTTATTGCTGCAACAGGCCTGGACATGTCATAACTGACTGTCCTGATAAGAGAAAGGAGACTAAGGATAAGAAGAAGACTCAAAATAAGGGCAAGAAGGAGAAATCCTTGGTTTCCCAGAAGCAGAAGATTTGGACTGACTCTTCATCCTCAGAATCTGGAGAAGAAGATGATGCAGAAGCTTATATTGGGTTGTTTACTACAGAACAGGATTCTATGGAATCAGAATTCTTGCAAATGCTGGATTCCATTAATGGAGGTGAAGACTATTGTTGTAAAGAGCTGATGGCTCTTTCAAAAGAAGATCAGTGCCTGGATCAGCCTGGTCCAAGTAAGGTATACAGTCCATCCTTAGCTTCCGATTATTTTACTGGATCAGAATCAGTAGCATCAACTTCAAGAGAAGTGGATGGTTCTGAATCTTAGGGGGATGTACATCAATTAATTGATGAGTATGGTGGTTTGTTGCAAGCACTTAAGAGGAGCAAATTCCTTGTCAAGAAGCAGGCCAAAAAAATTGAATCTCTCAAACAGGCTGCAACAGATTCAGCCAATCTGATAGATTTTAAATGGAAGGAGGTTGCCAAACTAAAAAACATAACTATTATTCAGATGGGCACAATCTCCTTCAAAGAAAATCACATCAAAAATCTGGAAGCAAGACTACAGAAAGAAAGGGATCTAGTGGCTAAATTTTCAAAGACAAAGTTTGTCTTACCTTTAATAGATAACTTCATATCTCAGAAAGGAAAGACATGATTAGGCTTCAAGGAAAGAACAAGGGCAGCCAATTCTCAAGGAAAAGGCAAAGGCCCAATTCATCCACTAGCTATGAAGCCCGTATTTCTTTTAGAAAAGTGGTGCAACCTACTAACAGGTATGATCATGACCTCACTCATGGTCACTGTGAGTATGGTGATCTCAATGGAAAGGGTGCACATGCTAATAGGGCAACCTATAAGCAAACTCATCATGTTCTTAAGGATTCCTTGGGGTATGCTGCTCCAGCACCTACACTTAAAAGTAATGCTGGCAACAATGTTGAGAAGCCTATACTTAAGAAAATGTACAATAGATTTGAGTGCTGGTGTTGTGGCAAGGTGGTCCACTTTGCCTTTGATTGTTTGTTCAATTCTAGTATTCAGAATAAGGCTAGTTTACCTGTCAGAAAGGCTGCAGGTAAGCATGTCAGATTTCAAGCTAACTTGAACCTAGGACCCAATAACAATTTGGGTTCTAAGGATGGGTAAATCTTTATTTGATGTAGGTGAGTCCAAGTGGCCATACCCCTATATGGTACTTGGATAGTGGATGTTCCAGGCACATGATTGGAACAAGAAGGATGTTGAAGGACTATTCTCCCATAGAGAATGGACCCAAAGTAATCTTTGGTGGATCAGAAAAATGTGTCATCAAAGGGTTTGGTAACATTTCTAGTAACTCTATCTGTATCACTCAAGTGGCTTTTGTGAAAGGTCTGAAACATAACCTAATTAGCATAAGTCAACTAAGTGATCTTGGGTTTGACATCTCTTTCCTCAAGGGTGAGTGCTAAATAAAGAAGTCAAGTGATCAAGAGATCATTCTGACTGGCACTAGGAAAGGGAATGTATATTGTCTTAACCTTGATTGTGAGTATAACAACTCACCTATCTGTCTAGTTGCAGATGAGAAAGCATCACAGTATGTCCAATAGCACAAGAGGCTAGCTCATCTGAACTATAGGTCAATAGGACAATTATTTAGTATGGGGCTAGTGAGGAATGGTCCTCAGGTCAAGTGCATCAGAGGAAAGAGAAGAAGACCAAGAGGTTGACAGATTTCCTCCAGCTAGAAGACCCTTGAAGGATCATCCTGCACACCAAATCATTGGTGATGTAAGCCAGGGAGTTCTAACCAGGTGCAAAAGCATGAACACAGTTCTATGTATAAGTTTTCTATCACAGATAGAACCTAAGAAGTTTGATGAAGCCATGCTAGACACAAACTGGATTGATGTCATGCAGGAAGAGCTGAATCAATTCAGAAGATGTAAAGTATGGGAGTTGGTTCCTAAACCAAGGGATCACAATGTTATAGGAACCAAGTGGATCTACAGGAATAAACTAGATGAGAATGGCATCATAATCAAGAACAAAGCAAAACTGGTAGCAAAGGGCTACAGACAGGAAAAAGGAATAGACTTTTATCAAACTTTTACCCCAGTGGAAAGGTTGAAAGCTATAAGATTGTTCCTGGCTTATGAAGCTTTTCAAGGGTTCAAAGTATTTCAAATGGATGTCAAGTCAGCTTTTCTGAATGGAGACTTGAAGGAAGAAGTATATATAGAACATCCATCAGGTTTTGTTGATTCTCATTATCCTAACTATGTATATAGGCTTAAGAAAGCTCTATATGGTTTGAAACAAGCCCCTAGGGCTTGGTATGAAACTTTGTATGTCTTCCTTATTGAGAATAAATTCTCAAGAGGGAAAATAGACAAGACTCTATTCTTTAGGGAATCAAAAGGTAAGATCATCCTAGTCTAGATTTTTGTTGATGAAATTATTTTTGGTTCTACTGAAAACAACATTTGTAGTAAGTTTGCCAAACTTATATAAAGTAAATTTGAAATGAGCAGCATGGGTGAGCTGAAATTCTTCTTGGGACTCCTAGTTAGAAAGACTGATGATGGATTGTCCATATCTCAGTCTAAGTTCACCAAGGAGTTAATTAAGAAATATGGCATGGAGATAGCCTCCACCATGAAAACTCCTATGGGAACAAGTATGTTTATAGGCAAAGATGAAGCAGGAAAACCTATTGATGAGTCTTTGTACAGAGGGATAATTGGCTCCCTACTTTACTTGACTGCTAGTAGACCTGATATCATGTATGCTACATGTGTCTGTGCTAGGTACCAAGCTTGCCCAAAGGAATCTCATTATACTGTTGTCAAGAGAATTTTGAGATATCTTAAGGGCACACCTAATCTAGGTCTTTGGTACCCTAAGAATAGAGATTTATTACTAACAGGTTTTTCAGATGCAGACTTTGCAGGCTGCAGAGAAGACAGAAAAAGTACCACTGGAACATATCAATTCCTAGATGGTAGGCTTGTGTCATGGAGCAGCAAGAAGCAAACAAGTGTAGCTATTTTTACTGCTGAATCAGAATATGTAGATGCAGGCAGCTGCTGTGCTCAGTTGTTATGGATAAAACATGAACTTGAAGACTATGACATCAAGTTAAGTAGAATTCCATTGTTTTGTGATTCTACTAGTGTTATTTCTATTGCTAAAAATCCTATTTCACATAGTAGAACTAAGCATATAGAAATTAGATTTCATTTCATCAGAGAACATGTTGAAAAGGAAGACATAAATCTAGAATTTGTAAACACTAACAACCAAATTACTGATATATTTACAAAACCTCTGGATGAAAGTAAGTTCAATTATTTTAAAATTGAATTAGGTATGTTGGGCCAAGAATAAAGTGATAGGTCAACATAAAATTTTTCAAGTAGTATCTGTAAGTCAAAATTTTCTTAAGAAATTTTGTCTTAGTTAGAAAATTATGTCGACACATGTTAACTGTGTCGACACTATCATTTAGATGTGTCGACAAAGAAAAGAATTGTGTCAACACATAAATAGTATCTGTGTCGATAGAAAAGTTGGTGTCGACGCAACTATGTCGAGACCTTGTATTAGTATATTTTTGTGTCAACACACAAAAATTGGTGTCGACACTCTCTATCGAGACTTTGATAGTCTGTGTCGACACTAGCACAAGTATGTCGACACATACACGTGTTGACTAAAACAAAGTTTAGTCGTGACCTAAGTCATTACTGTCGACACATGTATATTTTTGTCGACTAGTATTATTACTAAGTAAGGTGTGTCTTTTGACCTACCCTTTACCAGTAGTCAATAAATAGAAGAATACAAAATCTGGTCGACTACGCATTCAAAATTCTCGACTCTAGACTTTGTGTTGACTAAGATATTCTCTTCTCTTCCCTTCTCTCTCTCTCTCTCTCGTCAATGGCGCCACACCAGGACGACAAGATCAATGAAGGATACGAGCTAGTTCGCAGGGGATTCGAGACAGCTTCATAAGAAATCAATGGAGTTCTTACCCTAATCTCAGAGAATGGGTTGGAGTATTTAGTCTCCGAACCTACAAAAATTTGGAAGAATGAAGTGCTTGAATTCTATTCGTCTGCAACTGTGGATTCTGAAGGAAAGAAGATGAAAGCCATTGTTCATGGTACAAGAGTGAAACTCTCACAGAAGATGATCAGGAAGTCGCATCAACTCCCCGGAGTTAAAGAAGATGATGACATTGTTCCATCAATGATGAAGGATGCACCCAGTTGGTGTGGACTGAATCCAAATACCAAGGTAGGATCCTCTATTACCAGGAAGGGAATGAATTCTCAAGGTAAATTTCTCTAAGAGATCATAGGTAAGGTAATTCTCTGCAAGACATGTGGACATGATAGAATTTCTGCTTACATGTTCAACCTTATGACCAGAGTCATATTCAGTGTAAAAAAAGACTGGTCATCAGTAGTTTTTGACAAGATTCAAGAAGGTATTAAGAAGCCAAATCTGGGTAGAATACTAAGCTTGTATCTAGCTTCCACTATCCCAGATGTTATGAATCAACTGCCAGGTTCTAAGATCAATCACATGAGGAGGATGGATGTGAGGATTCTATCCAAATGGGATAGAGTCTTGACAAAGGAAGTTTCTACTCCACAGAAACAGGTAAAGAAGGATAGAAAGAAGAAAACCATTGTCCAAGAAGCAGAATCCTCCAGTGATTCTGAAGAAGAAGTGGTCTTCAGCTCAGATGAAGACCAATAGGAAAAAGAAGCTCAAGCTCAAGTAGAGAGCAGTCAGCAACTAGAGAATAAGATGGTCTCCACTCCAGGGGGAGATAATACTGAAATAAATGTCCAAAACACTGAACAATCACAGCTGCCTGCCCAAGGAGGAGGTATTGCTGAAGCTGCTCTAGAAAGTGAGTATGCTGATGATACTGTCATGGATGTTGTATCAGAAATAAACAAGGAAGCACAGGTCAATACTGAGAATGAAGCACAAGATGTGTAAATGACAGATCAAGCTCAAGATGAGCAAGTCCACTGCTCCAGTGTTGAGAAGACCCTGGAAAAAGATCTAGATGTCTAGAGGGAACCATTAGTTCAAAAAGACAACCTTGTTCCTCCGGTTCATATGCAGCAGGAGTTCACTTTGAAAGAATTGTTCCCTGACTTCAATAAAATAGGGACTGAGGGGGAGCAGCAAAGGATTAAGAAAAAGATACAAGGAACTGAGGGGGAGATGTCTCAACATGCCCCTACTGATATGGAAACTGTGAATATACAAAGCACATCACAATCTTCTGATGATGAAGAAGCCTCCATGGCTAAGAAAAGGAAGCTAGTCGCTATCAGGAAAAGGAGCACGGGCTATAAGAAAGCCTTACAAACAGTCTCTCAACCATCAAACATGCAGATGGACTTCAGTTCATTGATGGTGAAACTATAAGTAAAATTAGATGAGGAAAGACAATCTTTAGAGAAGTATGTGGATGAGACACATAAAGAACTGCAGTTCCAACTTGCTCAAGAAATTAAATCCATCAGATTTGAAGTAAATATGAACACGAAAGAGATGAAAGATTGCTTCCACAAGGGAGGTAATGTTGTAGTATATCTAGCTACCCAATAACAAGAAATGAAGACTGAAATTGAAGACATTGCAGTCAAGCAAGGTTATATTCTAGAAAATCAATTCAGATCAAATGAAAATCTCAAGGACTCACATGGTGAAATTCTCAATAAAATTTGAGGTATAGCTACTGATGTGAAAGCTGAACTTTCTAAACAAATTAAAGATGATCTTGTGGCTGTCCACACAGCCATTGAAGCTTCTCAAAAGACTATTTCTGATCACCTGACTAAATTCAAAGCCTACTACAAAGAAGGTACTGAATATCTGGCTGATCAAGTAAGGTTTCAAAAGAATGATCTGATAGATCATATAGCCAGAGAAGTCATAAAGGGGGAGAGGATATTAGTCAAAGCTAGCTCTGATCATGCTAAATGGGTTTCTAATACCATCAGAGCTACCCTTGGATTTCCACCCCTGTGTGATGAAGATAACACTATTGAATCTGGTGTTTAACCAGATTATATTGAAGGTGTTCAGCAGGAAGTTGCACAGGTTATCTATCCTCCAGCAGATTTTGAAACAGTACAGCAGGAAGTTCAGAAAATATATAGCCCTCCACAGGAGGTACAGAATGTCATCATTAACAAAGTTGAAATGCTTGTAGCTGTTATGGAAGCTCAGAAAGAGGCTCAGCTTTCTAATAAAAGATTTAGAGAACAGACAGAATTAAAGCCTGACTTTGAGCAGTGGAGTCCTACTTCTTGGAACATTATTCTTACTGTCTGGAAAGCTGTGAAAGATAAGATGCATGATAGAGACTAGTGGTACTCTGAACTAGAATAAAATAAGTATCAGACAAGGTAAGAAGACATACTTCAGTTCAGAAGGAATGTCAAAGCTGGGAAGTTACCTGCTAATACTCTAGAGCCTAGCAAGTACTTTCCTAAGCCTTTTCATTACTTTGAAAGGCAGAAGATTAAGGCTGAAGAGCTCAAAAAGAAGGATCAGAAAGGGAAGAAGACAGCTGAAGATACTGAAGCCAATGTGCAAGCTAAGACCAAGTCTGGCAAAGGGATAATAATCAAGGAGCCTAGTCAATCTTAGGATAGATAGGCTAGTATGTAGAATAATGTAATCTTTATGTTCTATTAAGAAATCTGTAAAGCTAAACAATTTTCTGTTTAATGAATGATATCATTTTCAGTGTTGATATTAGCTTTTATTTGTGTTTATATGTTACCTTGCTGTGAAATGGATGTACACGTATTTTTTCTTTGTTTTATCATGTATGGTGTATATCATTAACTAAGAGTTATGACTTCTCCAAATAGGGGGAGATTGTTGGGTACACTGGAAATTGTGTACAATATTTGGAGAAGCCTCTTTGTACTCAATGATATACATCAATTTGTATTTGATGGGATGTTGAGTTTCAGTATGCAGGTTTAAGAAATGCAAGAAAATTTCTAAGTACAAGTGTCGACACTTATAAGGAATTGTGTCGACTCCTGAAGCAGGAGTTGTGTCGACACCTAGGAATTGTGTCGATACTTGAAGCAAGAGCTGTGCCGACACCCAGGAGTTATGTCGACACCAGAAGCAAGGCATGTGTCGACACCCAGGAATTGTGTCGACACCTGAAGAAGGCTTATGTCGACACACAGGACTTGTGTCGAATAACACTCAACGCCATCTATCAACAATAGTTATACTGAGTCTGAAAGACTTGTGTCGACACACAGGACTTGTGTCGACACACACTCAACGTCATCTATCATCAACAGCTATACTGAGTCTGAAAGGCTTGTGTCGACACACGGGATTTGTGTCGACACACACTCAACAACGTCTGGACATACACTCAACTCCATCTGTCAGCATCAGCTATGTGGAGACCAGGAGCAGTTGTGTCGACACACGGGACTTGTGTCGACATATACAACAGAAGCTGTGTCGAGAAGATAAAGAATGATTGTGTCGACACATTGGAAGTTGTGTCGACATCATCAAGAATTGTGTCGTGTAACACCCATATCCGTCACATAGCATATAGCAGTAGATCCGGCCGTGGCCCGATGTCATATACCACGGACAGACCGGTGGGTTACTCATTGAAACCAATCAACCAATCACAACGACCTACACAGAGCATCTAGCGGAAGCAGTTTATTAAGTTGCAAAGAATAAAGAACCCAACCAAGCATGAATGTCCACTACTCAAAAAAATAAGAATGTTCCATATAGAAGAACTGGCCTTATGGCCTTACAATAATTTGTTCAAAAGTAAGTGTCTTCAAAACTTCGGCACGCAGGCCGGTCATACATGAGAATATAAGAAAAACACTCAAAATTAAGCCTTCAAGGGCCGGCTCAGCAACTTGGGCTTTAGCCCGCTATTTACCACTCAGCTCCGCAGCACCTGCAAGCAATAATCCACCGCACAGTGGCAAACAAAAGCAACGGTCAGCTATGCTGACCAAATTATAACGGCCCCGCCCCCAACTCGGGGCGGCGATGCTCTTCCCTGCATTTTGTTAGCATAATCAAGCATTAGTGTAAACACACGTCATCACAGGTGCAGGCACGCACGGCCACACACCTCATGCACTCAGGGCACATTCACGGCGAACCGGCCAACGTCACGTCAATTTAAGCCATAGACGTTTCCGTCTCACCACCGTCCCTTGGACGACCAACCTTATGAGCATTTTGTCTTCCTGGCTTGGGTCACGTCAATTAAAGCCATAGACCGCCGGAGACACTCATCTATGCCAATGGTCCCACCGAACGACATAGAACAAGTACGGTTCTGCCTGACCCGTTGCTCACACCGTAATGTCAATTTAAGCCATATGTGCGGGTCAAGACTCCCCGAGTCCCGTTTCTATCACATAGCTCACATAACCCAGTTATGTTCAAGTTGGCTCCCCGGCCATCATGTTGGCAGAATCACGTATCTGCCCAGTTTTCCGGGTGCACCTTGGAGTTAGTCCCCAAAGCTCTCTGTTGCAATCTACCCCGTAGAAAACCCAAATAACATACATTCGTGCAGAGTCTTCTCCGGCCATATATGCAATGCAACATCACCGATCCAGACAAACTAGTCCGGGTAGGATTCACACATCATGCCTATGTCCGTTCTCAAATACGGACTCTACACAAGGGGGACTTCACATATCTACCCCAAGAAACGCCGCAAACTCACCGCATACTCGCGAGAGAGGGCTTCCTATGCAAAGGAAAAGAGGACTTCACATGTCCTAAGATGAGAATCGTTACCCTAGCGTTTTTCCTTGGCGCCATGGAAGTCTATGCGGATGAAAAGCACTGCAATCTCCTTGCCTCTGCGGATCCAAAGTCGGCTCGCGATTTGGAGCTCCGAAACTCCGTCGGTGACCGGATCTAGCCTTCCTTCTTCCTCCTTGCTCTCTCCTCTCTCTAGCTTTTAGAAAGAGAGTGAACAAAAGTAAATGAGGATTTCTAAACCCTAAACCCGGGTATATCCCTGAGGCAACACCCCCCAGCCGTCGGATCTTAAAATAAGGAAAAAGACGGCCATGATTCAGCCAAAAAATAAACTTCCTGGGCCGAACACGGGTTGCTACACGGCCGTGTTCAGGGCTGTGTCACCCATTCGTCGTCGAAACCATCGCATCCCGAAAATAACACGGGCACACGACACGCCCGTTTCAGGCTTGACACGCCTGTGTCAGCTAGTACACACCCGTGTAGCTTGGCGTGTTCCCCCAATGACACAGGTCTAAAATAACCCGAGCACAACACGGCCATGTGACGTGCCCGTGTCACATACCGTGTGCGAGACACGCCCTGGGACACGCCCGTGTCCCACGTCGTGTCACAGCCTTAGCACAAACCGTCACACGACTCGAGGAGGAAACGGGTATTCGACACGCCCGTGTCGAATTGCACACGCCCGTTTCGGACCCGAACACGCCTGGGCTCAGGCCGTGCTCCCCTCACTCAACGATCGTTGAGTGTAAGGCTCTGAGTGAGTGACACTCCCTGGGACACGCCCGTCTCCCAAGCCATGTCACCTCTACCAAAACTCAGATTTGGCTCAAAATGCCACCCGTCGCCCTTTTGAGTTTCGGGGCGTTACAACTCTCTCCCTCTTAAAATAATTTCGTCCACAAAATTACCAAAGGTAAGATAAATAAAAACCAAAAGCGTTACTTGAGATAAATAACTCTGGGTACTCCTCCATCATGGTCTGCTCCCGTTCCCAAGAGAGCTCCTCACGACCACAATTGTCCCAACGGACCTTGACAATCCGGATCTTCTTGTTACGGATTCGCTTAACCTCAAAGTCTTCAATACGAATGGGCTTGACTTTAGTCGTCAACCCTTCGTCCATCGGCACTTGATTAACTGTGATCACCTGTGAAGGCTCTTGCACCGCCTTCCGCAACACTAAAATATGGAATACATCATGTAGACCACTCAACTCCACCGATAGCCTCAGACGATAAGCCGCTTTGCCGATCCGCTCCAGAATCTCAAATAGTCCAAGGTATCTCGGGCTCAGCTTCTTCAAGGTTCGTACCCGTGATACACCCTTGAACGGATTTAACTTCAAGTACACCCAATCGTCGACCGCGAACTCCACGTTCCGCTGCTTGGCATTGTAGTACTTAGCTTGTCTATCCTGAGCGATCAGCAAATGCTCTCGAATGATCCGCACCAAAGAAGTAGCACTTTCCACCTCTTGTTTTTTGTACAACCTTGCCTCACCCATTTCTAGCCACGACAATGGCGTGCGACACTTTCTACCATATAGGGCCTCGAAGGGCGCCATTTGAATACTCGCCTGGTAGCTATTGTTGTACGCAAACTCTACCAAATATAGGTGGTCTTCCCAATGCTTTCCGAAGTCTAGAACACACATGTGAAGCATGTCTTCCATAGTTATGTTGACCCTCTCGGTCTGCCCATCCGTCTGTGGATGGAATGTTGTGCTGAACTTCAACTTAGTTCCGAGCATCTGTTGCACCAACCTCCAATAATTTGACGTGAACCGCCCGTCACAGTCACTCACAATGCCGCGGGGCACACCGTGAAGCCGCACAATATTATCCACATATAACTTCGCCAGTTTCTCTACAGCATCATCCTTCCTCTGCGGAATGAAGTGCGACACTTTTGTTAACCGATCTATAATCACCCAGATGGCGTCGTTTCCCTTCTACGACCTTGGCAAGCCATGCACAAAGTCCATTGATATGTCGTCGAACTTCCATTCCGGAATAGGCAAGGATTTCAAGAATCCCCCTGGCTTTTGGCACTCCGTCTTTACTAAGGCGCAAGTTTGACATTTAACCACAAATAGTGCCACATCCTTCTTGAGCCCTGGACACAAAAATAACTTCTTTAGGTCCAGGTACATCTTCGTGCTCCCTGGGTGGATTGAGTACTTGGTATGATGAGCCTCGTACATCAACTCCGCCCGTAGATTTTCCCCGTTTGGGACGCACAAACGATTGCCCTTCCTTAGAAGCTCGTCCTCAACTGAATACTTGGAATTTGACTCATCCAATGCTACATCCATGAGCTCCTTCATGGTGCCATCCAAATCCATAGCCTGCCAAATGCGATCAGCCAGGTCATACTGAACTTCCATCCAGTTCAACATTGATTTGGCGCTAGTCTGCTTGTCCACACAACAGATCTCTAACGCCTCCAACTCCTGAATTAACCTCCTGTGTTGAAAGTCTCTAGTGTCTACTAAATCCACATATGGTGGGAATACGTGTTGTGCGGTCTTTTGCGGAATTAAATTAACCTGCACAAATTAACAAACGCAGCACAGAAAACACACAAAAAGTTATAGTGGTTCCCCAATTTGGGTACGTCCACTTTCCCCCTTTGACCTATCTCCCACCAAGGGACGACTCGGTCACTTCTCCAAACGGATTGAAATCCAATCCTCACACTACGGAAGGAACCCTTCCAACATAGGAGTCACCACTCTATCACCACGGGTTGCACCCAACCCTTACAACTAGGAATAAAAATTCCTTTACAATAAAACCAAAATAGAATGTATAAGAAAATACAAACAACGCTTATGGAGAATCCGATGTCCTTCTTCGTTCGTTGAAGCTTTCTTGAAAGTAACGAAGAGTCCACAACCAGATTTCTCTCTTGGAGAGGATCTTTACAAGATTGGCGGAGGCGATACTTTTTAGATCCAAACTTCTTGACGAAGCAAGCAAGGTCTACGAATGATCTCAGTCGGATCAGTCGTCTCAATCGATTCGGAATGAAGAACTAACCTCGTTCAACGAATCGAGAGGTAAGAGATCTTAAGAAAGATGCGTGAGATGCTCGTATTGCCTCGATACTGTCGTCGGAAGATCAAAGAAGCACTGAGATCAATGATCAAGGGCGACGACGAACTTGCGAGCGGCTATATGCGATCGGCAATTTCCGCGATCGGCTAGGGCACGGCGTCGGCTGCTTTTGATTTCTCTTGAATAGTTGTTGTAGAAGTTTGAAATACGCAAGTATATATACCCTGATCCAACCCTAAAAGACCGTTGTGGGGCCTATAAGGAAAAGCCCTAGCCCCGACCGAAACAGCGCACGGTCTCTTGGTTCGGTCCAGCGAACAGACGAAAATTGCCTAAGGCAAAATCGGCGAGAATCGTTGGTGATTCCCGTCGAAGTCGGCGGGAATCACTCACGATTCCCATCGATTATGCCTTGGCCGAATTCTAGTTGGAAACCTTGTCAGCCGGAGGAAATCGGCGGGAATGCAGACTGATTCTCGTCGAATCGGCGGGAATGCAGACTGATTCTCGTCGAATCGGCGAAAATCACTTAGTGATTTCCGTCGATTCTGCCTTGGCAGAATATCTGTTTGGAAAACTGATAGCTAGAAGAAGTTGGTGGGAATGCAGACTGTTTCTCGTCAAATCGGCGGCAATCACAAACGATTCTCGTCGAAGTCGGCGAGAATCACTTAGTGATTCCCGTCGATTTTGACATAGACGAATTTTCTCTTCCTTCCTTTGAAGACTTCGTCATTGACCCCTCTTTGCTCCTTCTTCTGCTCTTGATCTGCCTTAACCCTGTACTTGAAAATAAGTACACTCCAATAGAGAGAGCACATGTGAGTCAACACACTGATCTTCTGAACGAGGGATTACGTTGCGCAGACCCGTGTATATTGACCCACTGCACCCTGACATTGGTGTGTACTTAGCATGGAATAGCTGCAAGCACAACTTGATAGAAGATCGTCAAATACATTGTCAATTACACTTAGCTTGTTCAGGGGCTTCTTCAAATCAGGTCCATTGTGGATACAATTGTTGGGTACATTGGAAAATGTGTACCTGATTTGAAGAAGCCCAACCTAGCTCAATGATATACATCAAGGTGTATTTGATGTTGTTTTTGAGTTGATATGTGCAGGTGAAGAATTGATAAAGTATGCAGAAAAATTCTAAGTCCAAGTGTCGACACAGAGAAGGATGTGTCGACACATAGAAGAAATTAGTCGACATCAACACTGGGAAGTATGTCGACACATAGCAGTTAGTCTACAATGATACTGAGAAAGTGTGTCGACACAGAAGAAGTAAGTCGACACAACACTGGGAATTTGTGTCGACACAGAAGAAAAGCGTCGACCTCAACATTGGGAAAATGTGTCGACACAGAAGGATATAGTCGACCTCGAGTTTGTCGACACCAGCAGTATGTGTCGACACAGAAGAATATAGTCGACCTCGAGTTTGTCGACACCAGCAGTATGTGTCGACACAGAAGAATATAGTCGACCTCAAGTTTGTCTACACCAGCAGAATATGTCGACACATTGTGATTGAGTCGACATATTATAGCAGAGTTAAAAGAAGACTGTGTCGACACCTGAAGGCTAAGTCGACACTTACTAAGTTATGATTCTACAACAACTGTGTCGATACACAGGACTTGTGTCGACACACTGAAGAGTCAAGACTAAGTTAATTTCTGAAGAAGCTGTGTCGACTCAAAGGCAACTTAGTCGACATTACTAAAGACTGTGTCGACACCAAAGTCAATTGTGTCGACACAGATAGACAGATGGTCTCGACACTTTCTGACAGACTGTCTCGACAACTTATGGTTCAAGACTAAGGCACAGGACTTGTTTGAAGACTTGACAGCTGTGGGTTGTCACCGGTTAACTGAAGCTGTCAGACTTGTCAGAAAACGGTTAGAAACCGGATCAGCCGGTTACCATGAAGAAAGTCTATAAATAGACAGATTCAGAAGGAGAAAGTAACTTTTGAAAACATTGATAAGAATCAAAAAGTTGAGAAGGATTACAATCCAATTCATTTCAAGAAAGTGCTAGGCACTTAAGAAGATCTTCTCCGGAAGATCAAAGAAGACTATCTAAGGATAGATCAAAGAAGAGTTCTAATCAGAATTTAGAAGAATCATTCAAAGTGCTGGATAGAGAGAGATCAAGCCAGAATTTGAAGAAGAAGAAGAAAGAAACCACCAGTGGATTCTCAAGAAGCTGTTTGGAAATCAACTCAGCTAAGTTCATATTCAAGAAGCTTTGAAGAAAGCTCAGATACAGTTGATTTCATCAGCTGATCAAGAATTGTCTTGGCCTTTTCTCTCTCAATTCAGGCAAGACAGTTAAATAATATTTTCTATATTTCTGTAGGATCTGTTTACACAGATCTGAGTTGTAAGCCTGTGTTATAAAGGCTGAGTGTAGGAGTGTTGAACTCTGAGTGGTAGGGCAGTTTGCCTGAGTGTAGGAGAAGGAACTTCTCTGAGTTGTAGGCCTTGGGGCAAGGCTGAGGTAGGGCAGTTGTGCCTGAGTTGTAGGAACCAGTTGGGTTCTGAGTTGTAGGATCTGTTGATCTGAGATTAGTGGAAGTTTGGCCGAATCTAGCATACTGCTAGATAGGTGAAGGGGGAAAGTGGATGTGCCCAGACCTTGGGGAACCACTATAAATCATTGTGCAATCTGTGATGTTTTATTTTCTGTGATTGCTGTGATTATTGTGTTAGCCATTGAATTGAATTCTGCCTAGAAGTTTTTATAAATAAGCAGAACCTATTCACCCCCCCTCTAGGTGTTTAGGCTGTCTTGAAAGTTAAACTATCAAGTGGTATCAGAGGGAGGTTCCTCAAAAAGGACTTAACAGTCTGAGGTAGATCTGAAAGGCAGATTTAAGATTCAAGAAGATGGGTTCTGGAGAGAATCATAAGGAGCTAGGGTCTATGAAATTACCCATATGCAAGAAAGAAATTTTTGGAATTTGGAAAGAAAGAGTCAGACTGTTTATGGAAGCATCTGACCCAAGAATTTACATCACAGTACAGGAAGGCCCCTTCATTCCAATGAAGGTATCAGTTCTTGATGCAAATATCCAAACTCCAAAGAGTTATTCAGAAATGACCAAGGATGAAATCATCTTGGCAACCATGGACAAAAGGGCACAGAACATCATTGTTAGTGCCATAGATGATTCAACATTTCAGAATCTGATTCATTGCAAGACCTCCAAGGAGATGTGGGACACATTGATTGTCTACATGGAGGGTTCTGAAGAAGTAAGGCTGGACAGGAAGTCTATGCTAAATCAGGAGTATGAAAGCTTTAGACAAGGAAAATCTGATAGCATAACTGAGTGCTATAAGAAATTCTATAGAATTGTGAATGAGCTAATATCCTATGGAAGAGTCTTCAGTACCTATGAACTGAATGACAAATTCTTAAGATCCTTATCAAAGGATTGGGATACAATGATCTGTGCCATAAGAGAAGTGGCTAAATTGGCAGAGATATCTCCTCCAACCCTGTTTGGAAAGTTGCTATCCTATGAAATGCAACTTATGGTGAGGAAGGAGGAGGAAAGAAACTCAAGAGGAGATCACAGAGAAAAGACTGTGGCATTTAATGCTGAAGCCACTAGAAAGAATAGGAGGAAATCACCATCTCCTCCTAAAGAAGTTGAAGAAGATAGTTCTGAAAATTCAGATAAGGGTTCAGAAAGCTGTGATTCAGATGCAGACTTTGCTGCATTCACAAGGCAATTCCAAAGGTTCTTGAAAAAGAAGCAATGGAAGTCTAGGCCTTCCACATCACAGCAAGTTGATGACTATTATCAGAAGAGAAGGTCATCAAGGAAAGAGAAAAGCAGATCAAAGCCCAGCAAAGCCACTACTTCAAAGATTGTCTGCTATTGTTGCAATAGGCCTGGACATGTAGTGGCTGATTGTCCTGACAAGAGGAAGGAATCTTCAGAAAAGAAGAAGACTTATCAGAAAGGCAAGAAGGAGAAATCCTTTGTAGCAAAGAAAGATAAAAGTCTGTCAGACCAGTCAACTTCAGAATCAGGATCTGAAGCTGAAGCATATATTGGACTATATGCTGCATCTGAGGAAGAGGAGTTTATGCAGTTGCTAGACTCCATCAATGAACATCAATGCATGGGGTTGATGACAAGATCAGAAGAGGACATATGCCAGAATCAGTCTGGTCCTAATGAGGTAAAATGTCCTTCCAGTACATCTGTTTGTAGTACAAGTGAAGAATCAGCTACATCTGCATCAAGTGATGAAGATGCATCTGGATCTGAAGGAGATGTCTATCAATTGATAGACAAGTATGGGGACTTGTTGCAGGCCCTTAAGAAAAGCAAGAACCTGGTTAAAACTCAGGCTCAGGAAATTGCTGAACTAAGGGTAGCAACAACTGAGTTAGAAAAAGTCCTTGATCAAAAATTAAATGAAATTGCCAAGCTGAAGAATATAACTATTATTCAGATGGGCACAATTAATTATACTAATGATCAAGTGAAGAGTCTGGAGGCCAGACTTAGAATTGAAAGGGATTTAGTGGCTAGCTACTCTAAGCCAAAATCTGTCTTACCCTTGATAGATGAATTTGTCACTCAGAAGGGTAAGGCTGGATTAGGATTTAAAGGTAACTCCAGGGCTGGCAGATTCAAGAGGAAAGGCAAAGCCCCTATTCAGCCACTAAACCTTTCAGTCCCCATAAAGTTTAGTAAGGTGAAAGTGCCTTCTAACATATATGATCATGAAGACATTCAAGGTCATATTAAGACTAATGTTCTGAAGAACAAGGGTGTAAATGCAAGCAGGCCTACCTATGGTCATAAACCCAATGGTTTTAAGAAATCAGTAGGTGAAGTTGCAACAGCACCAGCAATGAACAGAAATTCTTCTGACAAGGATGTATCTAGATCTAGATACAATAAGTTTGAATGTTGGTGTTGTGGCAAGAGAGGCCATTTTGCATTAGACTGCTGGTATAACACAAGTGTTATAAAGAATAAGAGTCTACCTATTAGAAGAGGCTATGATAACTTTATTAATGCTAACCTGAACCAAGGACCCAAGACTTACTTGGGTTCTAAGGGTAAGTAATTCTGTATTGCAGGTGAATCCAAGTAACCATGCCCCTATATGGTACTTGGATAGTGGTTGTTCCAGGCACATGACTGGAACAAAGGGGCTGCTGAAGGAGTATTCATCTGTCAAAGATGGACCTAAAGTGATCTTTGGTGGATCTGAGAAGGGAGTCATCAAAGGGTTTGGTAACATTTCTTCTAACCTAATTACTATCACCCAAGTGGCCTATGTAAAAGGTTTGAAACATAATCTAATAAGCATAAGCCAGCTGAGTGATCTAGGATATGACATTTCATTTGGTAAAGATGGATGTCATATCAAAAGGTCAAGTGATCAAGAGATCATATTGACTGGGTATAGGAAGAGAAATGTATATTGCCTTAATTTTGAATGTGAAAATAAGGCTTTCCCCATTTGTCTTGTAGCTGATGAAAATGCTTCCCATTGTGTTAAGTGGCACAAGAGATTGGCTCATCTAAACTACAAGATAATTGGCCAACTCATTAGTAAAGAACTAGTGAGGAATGGGCCTCAAGTTAAGTGTATAAAGGAAGGGGTATGCTCAGCTTGTCAAAAGGGCAAGCAGACAAAATCCTCATTTCAAAGCCTTGAAAACAAGGATTCTGTGAGGTGCTTATACCTCTTGCATATGGATCTTTTTGGTCTTATGCCAGTTCATAGTCTAGGTAGGAAGGTCTACACTTTTGTGGTTGTAGATGACTATTCTAGATTTACATGGGTGTTCTTTCTGAGACAAAAATCTGAAATCCCAAGTGTATTACTTAATTTTGTAAAGCAAATTCAGAATGAACTAAATAGTACAGTGGTCAAAATCAGAAGTTACCATGGTACTGAGTTTCAATCTGAAAGCATAACAAACTTGTGTAAAGACTTTGGGATTTTCCAAGAATTCTCCTCACCTAGAACACCTCAGCAAAATGGAATTGCTGAAAGAAAGAATAGAACACTAATTGAAGTTGGTAGAACTCTATTGAGTGACACCTCTCTCCCAGAATATTTTTGGGCTGAGGCAGTTAACACTGCTTGTCATGTCATCAATAGGGCTTCTATCACCAAAAGCCACAGAAAGACTCCCTATGAGATTGTGAAAGGCAGAAAACCAAATCTATCCTATTTTAGGATCTTTGGTTGCAAGTGCTATATACTTAACAATGGCAAGTCATATTTGACTAAGTTTGCTGCCAAATCCCAGGATGGGATATTTGTTGGGTACAGCACAAATAGTAAGGCCTATAGAGTCTTCAACTTAACTACTCAAGTTGTTGAGGAATCTGTGCATGTTGTATTTGATGAAACAAGATTAATCAATTGTGAGTTGTCTTGTAGATCAAATGACTCAACAGGTATAAGCAAGAGGATGGACAAGCTCTCCATTGCTGAAGCTTCAAAGGAAGATGGAGCATTGGAAAATGAAGGCTGCTGTCCAGGGGGAGTACAAGAGATAATGGAAGCTGATGAAAACCAAGAGGTTCAGCAGAATGAAGAAGCTGGAGATGCTCAACCTGAAGGGAATCTTCCTCCAGCTATAAGATATCTAAGAGATCATCCTACTGATCAAATAATTGGTGATCCAAGACAAGGAGTGCAAACTAGAAGCAGAAATCAAAGCACAGTTTTGCATTCAAGTTTCTTGTCCCAAATGGAACCTAAGAAGTTTGAAGAAGCTATCCAAGACCAGCACTGGATTGATGCAATGCAAGAGGAGTTGAATCAATTCAGAAGGTGCAAAGTCTGGGAGCTTGTTCCTAAACCAAGAGGCCACAACATAATTGGCACTAAGTGGGTCTATAGGAACAAGCTAGATGAAAGTGGGATAATAGTGAAGAATAAAGCAAGGTTAGTTGCAAAAGGATACAAGCAGGAAGAAGGGATTGACTTTGATCAAACCTTTGCTCCAGTAGCAAGGCTGGAGGCAATCAGAATGTTCCTTGCCTATGCAGCCTACCAAGACTTCAAAGTATACCAGATGGATGTGAAGTCAGCATTTCTGAATGGTGATCTTAAAGAAGAAGTATATGTAGAGCAGCCATCAGGTTTTGTAGATCCTCTTAAACCTGATTCTGTGTATAAGCTTAGGAAAGCTTTGTATGGGTTAAAACAAGCTCCAAGGGCTTGGTATGAAACCCTGTCTACCTTCCTCATTGAGAATAAATTCTCAAGAGGAAAGATAGACAAAACTCTATTCCTTAGGGAATCCAAAGGAAAGGTCATCTTAGTCCAGATCTATGTTGATGACATAATCTTTGGATCTACTGAAAACAACCTTTGTAAAAAGTTTGCCAAACTTATGCAAGGGAAGTTTGAGATGAGCAGTATGGGAGAACTTAAGTTCTTCTTGGGACTCCAAGTAAGACAGACTGATGATGGATTGTCCATATCCCAGTCTAAGTTCATCAAAGAATTAATTAAGAAATATGGTATGGAGTCATCCTCCACCATGAGAACTCCTATGTGAACAAGTATGCCTATATGCAAAGATGAGGCAGGTAAACCTGTTGATGAATCATTGTATAGAGGAATAGTTGGGTCTCTACTATATCTCACTGCTAGTAGACCTGACATTATGTATGCAACATGTGTCTGTGCTAGGTACCAAGCCTGCCCTAAAGAATCTCATTATACTGCAGTCAAAAGGATTCTGAGATATCTAAAGGGCACTCCTACTCTAGGTCTTTGGTACCCTAGGAATAGAGATTTTCTACTAACAGGCTATTCAGATGCAGATTTTACAGGATGTAGAGAGGACAGGAAAAGTACTACAGGTACTTGTCAATTCCTAGGAGGAAGACTAATATCATGGAGTAGTAAGAAGCAGACCAGTGTGGCAATTTCCACAGCTGAGTCAGAGTATGTTGCTGCTGGAAGCTGTTGTGCACAGCTATTGTGGATGCAGCATCAGCTTAAGGATTATGGTATTCAGGTAAGTAGAACACCCCTTTTATGTGATTCTAAGAGTGTTATTTCTATTGCTAATAATCCAGTTTCTCATACTAGAACTAAGCATATAGAAATCAAATACCATTTTCTTAGAGAACATGTAGAAAAAGGAGATATCTTATTGGAATTTGTAAAAACAGATTATCAAATAGCAGATGTATTTATTAAGCCTTTAGATGAAACCAAATTTAATAAATTCAAAATTGAATTAGGTATGTTAACCATTGATTAATGTATTAACAAAATCATTAACAATGCAATTGAAGTGGTATGTAAGTAAGTAAAAGTAATAACAACATAATCAAGTGTTAAAAAGGACACATTGAAGTAACACTTACAAGTGGTGTTGAACCAACAGATATTGGCTAAGTAAGAATGTGTCGACACATTTAGTAATTATATGTCGACTCAGAGAAATAATGTCGACAAGTCAGAAATATTGTGTCGACACAGAGAATATGTGTCGACACTTAAGAGTTATATTGTCGACTTAATCAGAAATGTAATGTCGACTCAACCAGGAAAATGGTGTCGACACTTACAGAATATGTGTCGACACTTATCCTTAGAGTCGACACAGAATTTCTGTCTATCTATTATGTATCCAAGGTGTCGACATAACCACAAATTGGTGTCGACACATAGTAGGCTGAAGTAATGTCGAGACAATAGAAGTTTGTGTCGACACATTCCGTCTGTGTCGACACATTTAGTCTGTGTTTGGCGCCTTTTGAACTTCTTTCAACAGAAGGTATAAATAGGTGAAAAACGCTTTCTGTCGACACGCTTCCAAGGTTTTCGAGACTAAAACCCTGTGTCGACAGTCTATCTTTCTCTCTTCTCTCAAGCTTTCTCGACGAATCGATGGCGCCAAGGATTGAAGACAACATTAATGAAGGGTATGAGTTGGTGTGCCAGGCCTTTGCAGAGGCGCCGCCAGATGTTCAAGGGGTTATCACCCTCCTCTCTGAGTCAGGGTTAGAATTTCTAATCTCAGAACCAACTAAAATCTGGAAGAAGGAGGTGTACGAGTTCTTTATCTCTGCATCAGTCCACTCAACTGGCCTAAAGATTAAGTCCAATGTACAAGGGACTAAGGTGAAGATTACTCAAAGAAGTTTAAGAAAGATCTTTCAATTACAAGTAGTTGAGAATGAAGAGGAAGTTCCTAGTTCTAAGACAAGGGAAGCCCTTCAATGGTGTGGACTGGACTCAGGCTTGAAGATTGGAGCTGCATTCAACAGGAAGGGTATGAATCAGCAAGGGAAGTTCTTGTCTGAAATAGTTGGGAAAGTGATCCTCTGCAAGACAGGTGGACATGATAGGATTTCTGCCTATATGTTCAGCCTTATGACCAGGATTGTTTTTACAATTCCTACTGATTAGTCAGGAGTGATCTTTGACAAGATCAAAGAAGGAATCAAGAAGCCTAACATGGCCAGGATCATGAGCTTATATCTCACTGGAGTGATTCCTGAAGTGATGCAGCAACTACAAGGGACTAAGATCAATCATATGAGAAGAATGGATATGAGACTGTTCTATAGGTGGGATAGGGTGCTGTCCAAGGATGTGCCTGAAGAGAGCAGGCCAGACACCCCTGTGAAATCCCCTACTCAAAATCAAGAAACTGAACAACTACAAGAAGACCCACTAAGGACACAGGTTGAAGAACAGCTTGACTCAACTATAGTCCAGCAAGTGTCAACACCTGCACAGATGCAGGGGGAGCCAGTTTCCACTCCTGCTCAAAAGGTATCTACTCCTGATCAGGTACAAGTATAGGAGGAGCTAATGTATTTTACTATAAAAGACATTGCTCATATTTTTGTTACTACACAGGTTCAGGGGGAGCTAGTGTCCACTCCTCCTCTAGATACTACAAATACTGAAGTACAAGTGCAAGAGGAAGCACAGTTAAACTTATCTCAAGATTTAACTGTTGCAGAAGTTACAGCTCAACTGGAATTTACTCTGGAGGAGTTATTCCCTGATGATGATACTACTACTGATAAAGTAGGAGGTGGACAAGAAATTGAGAAGTCAATAGGTATGGAAATTGATCAGGAAGTTGAAGTTGAGGCACAAGTTGAGGGGGAGCCAGTGGTTGTTGAGGCTGAGCAACAGGTCACTGGGACAGATACAATTCATCCTCCTCAAGAAAGAATTCATTTAGATACTTCATCTGAAACTGAAACTGAAGATGCCAGGATGGCAAAGAAAAGAAAACTTGTTGTATTTAAGAGAAGAAGCAAGAATTATAAGCAGGCTTTACAGACAACACCTCTACAGGTATCTCCAGCCTTTGATTATAACAAGTTTATGGTAGATCTACAGGTAAAATTGGATGAACAAAGGATGGCTCTGGAAAAGTATGTTGATGAAAATAGCAAGTCACTTCAATTTGACTTAGCTCAGGATATAAAGTCCATCCAGTTTCAAGTCAACATGCATAAAAAGGAAATGACAGATTGCTTCCACAAGGGTGGCAATGCTGTGGTTTATCTAGCTCAACAACAGGAGGCTATTACTACAAAGGTGGATGACATTGCTTTGAAGCAAAGCTATGTTTTGGAAAATCAGATAAGAATGAATGAGAATTTAACTGAATCTCATAATGAGATCATTAAGGAGGTAAAGAAGATTGTTCCAGGTCTGCCTGCAGATAGAGCCAAAGAAAGGGAAGAATTTGATAAGAATTTTCAAGCTGCCATTGCTTCTGTTAAGACTGCCATCACAACCTCTCAAAAAGAAATATCTGAAAAGCTTCAAAAGTTAAAACCATTTTTTAAAGAGGGTGTGAATTATTTGGATGGCCAAATCAGATTTCAAAAGGAAGATCTAAGAGATCATGTCTCTAGAGAAGCCATAAAGGGGGAGAGGATGCTAATTCATGCAGGCTCAGAGCACTCCAAATGGGTGACCAATAGTATCCGAGCCACATTGGGATATCCCCCATTGTGTGATGATGCTATGGTGGCTGAGTCAGGAATACAAACAAATCTACTTGAAGGCAATCAACCTGAGGTTGCCCAAGTCATTTACCCCCCTCCAGATTTTGACATGATTGATCAGCAGGTTCAAGGCATGTATAGTCCTCCAAAGGAGGTTACTAATATTGTCATTGGGAAGGTTGATAAGCCTGAGGCTACTCTGAAAGAACAGCAAGATGCTCTATTAGCAAAGAAGAGATTCAGAGAGCAGGCTGCACTCAAGCCAGATTATGAGCAGTGGAGTCCTACTTCAAGGAACATAATACTCACTGCATGGAAAGCTGTACAAGACAAAGTTCATGAGAGAGGGAAGTGGTACAATGAGATAGAATGGCAGAAGTATGAGGCAAGACAGGAAGCAATAGTACAATTCAGAAGGAAAGCTAAGCTGGGAAGACTGCCATCAGATGCTAAGGAGCCAAGCAAGTACTTCCCAAAGCCTTTTCACTATTTTGAAAGGCAAAGGATCAAGGAAGAAGCTCAGAAGAAATCTGATCTAAAAGGAAAGAAGATAGCTGAAGAATCAGAAGCTCCTGTGATAGCTACAATTCAATCTGGCAAAGGGATTATAATTAGAGAGCCTGATCAATCCTGATTATGTTTTAAGTTCCTTCATAGTGTTTTGTAATGTTGTGATGTAATCATTAAATGTAAAACAATGTACAAACATTACCCAGTTATAAACAAAATGTTGTTTGGCATATTATAATGTGCATTCTGTGATGGATTGTTTTTATGTTTTGTTTATATTAAGTATTCCTGTTATGTCATATATCATCAATTTAGTACTGTTTATAAATGGTGTATATCATTGGCTATAAGGGTTATGACTTCTCCAAATAGGGGGAGATTGTTGGGTACATTGGAAAATGTGTACCTGATTTGAAGAAGCCCAACCTAGCTCAATGATATACATCAAGGTGTATTTGATGTTGTTTTTGAGTTGATATGTGCAGGTGAAGAATTGATAAAGTATGCAGAAAAATTCTAAGTCCAAGTGTCGACACAGAGAAGGATGTGTCGACACATAGAAGAAATTAGTCGACATCAACACTGGGAAGTATGTCGACACATAGCAGTTAGTCTACAATGATACTGGGAAAGTGTGTCGACACAGAAGAAGTAAGTCGACACAACACTGGGAATTTGTGTCGACACAGAAGAAAAGCGTCGACCTCAACATTGGGAAAATGTGTCGACATAGAAGGATATAGTCGACCTCGAGTTTGTCGACACCAGCAGTATGTGTCGACACAGAAGAATATAGTCGACCTCGAGTTTGTCGACACCAGCAGTATGTGTCGACACAGAAGAATATAGTCGACCTCAAGTTTGTCTACACCAGCAGAATATGTCGACACATTGTGATTGAGTCGACACATTATAGCAGAGTTAAAAGAAGACTGTGTCGACACCTGAAGGCTAAGTCGACACTTACTAAGTTATGATTCTACAACAACTGTGTCGACACACAAGACTTGTGTCGACACACTGAAGAGTTAAGACCAAGTTAATTTCTGAAGAAGCTGTGTCGACTCAAAGGCAACTTAGTCGACATCACTAAAGACTGTGTCGACACCAAAGTCAATTGTGTCGACACAGATAGACAGATGGTCTCGACACTTTCTGACAGACTGTCTCGACAACTTGTGGTTCAAGACTAAGGCACAGGACTTGTTTGAAGACTTGACAGCTGTGGGTTGCCACCGGTTAACTGAAGCTGTCAGACTTATCAGAAAACGGTTAGAAACCGGATCAGCCGGTTACCATGAAGAAAGTCTATAAATAGACAGATTCAGAAGGAGAAAGTAACTTTTGAAAACATTGATAAGAATCAAAAAGTTGAGAAGGATTACAATCCAATTCATTTCAAGAAAGTGCTAGGCACTTAAGAAGATCTTCTCCGGAAGATCAAAGAAGACTATCTAAGGATAGATCAAAGAAGAGTTCTAATCAGAATTTAGAAGAATCATTCAAAGTGCTGGATAGAGAGAGATCAAGCCAGAATTTGAAGAAGAAGAAGAAAGAAACCACCAGTGGATTCTCAAGAAGCTGTTTGGAAATCAACTCAGCTAAGTTCATATTCAAGAAGCTTTGAAGAAAGCTCAGATACAGTTGATTTCATCAGCTGATCAAGAATTGTCTTGGCCTTTTCTCTCTCAATTCAGGCAAGACAGTTAAATAATATTTTCTATATTTCTGTAGGATCTGTTTACACAGATCTGAGTTGTAAGCCTGTGTTATAAAGGCTGAGTGTAGGAGTGTTGAACTCTGAGTGGTAGGGCAGTTTGCCTGAGTGTAGGAGAAGGAACTTCTCTGAGTTGTAGGCCTTGGGGCAAGGCTGAGGTAGGGCAGTTGTGCCTGAGTTGTAGGAACCAGTTGGGTTCTGAGTTGTAGGATCTATTGATCTGAGATTAGTGGAAGTTTGGCCGAATCTAGCATACTGCTAGATAGGTGAAGGGGGAAAGTGGATGTACCCAGACCTTGGGGAACCACTATAAATCATTGTGCAATCTGTGATGTTTTATTTTCTGTGATTGCTGTGATTATTGTGTTAGCCATTGAATTGAATTCTGCCTAGAAGTTTTTATAAATAAGCAGAACCTATTCACCCCCCCCCCCTCTAGGTGTTTAGGCTGTCTTGAAAGTTAAACTATCAACAATAACAAACAATCTCCCCCTATTTGAAGAAGCCTAAACCCTATAACTAAGGTGAATAGAACAGATAGGAATGAAAATCAAAAAATGAAAATTCAGCTGAGAGTGAAATTCATTACCATTTTTCTGAGAGCATACTTAACATTGGCAGCCACCTTAGCCTTAGCCGAGAGGGTAATCTCCCCCTTTTCGGCTTCTGCAAATCTGGGACTTCACTTGGAACCAAATGCTCCCCCTCAGTTCTTGCATTCGTGCTCGAGCTTGAGTTCCATGCTGATGCTCCCCCTTGATCCAAGAGCCTTGAGCCCTTCAGTCTTCAATCTTCATAGTTCAGCATGCCGAGTTCAGTTTTGAGAGACTGAACTTGGCCTCGTCTAGGGGCTTTGTGAAGATATCTGCAATCTGCTTATCTGTGAGGACATAGTAGAGAGAGATATCTTTGTTTTCCACATGCTCCCGAATAAAGTGGTAGCGCACTTCAATATGCTTTGTTATCTTATGCGACACAGGATTGTTCGCAATTGTTATTACGCTCGAGGAGTCGCAATACATGGGAACTTCTCTGAACTGCAAGTCATAATCTTCGAGTTGATTTCTGATCCAGAGAAGTTGTGCGCAACAGCTGCCTGCTGAGATGTACTCAGATTCAACCGTAGAGGTTGCGACACAGTTCTGCTTTTTACTATTTTATGAAATAAGCCTTCTTCCGAGGAATTGGCACGTCTCGGAAGTGCTTTTCCTATCATCCCTGCTTCCTGCAAAGTCAGCATCTGAAAAGCCTATCAGCTCGACATCATTGTTTCTTGGGTACCACAAGCCAAGATTTGGTGTACCTTTAAGGTATCTAAGAATTCGCTTTGCAGCGACATAATGAGATTCCTTAGTGTTCACCTGATATCTAGCACAAACGCATGTGGAAAACATAATATCCGGTCTATTAGCAGTAAGGTAGAGCAGGGATCTAATTATGCTTTTGTATTTGGTTTCATCAAAAGGTTTCACTTTCTCATCCTTGTCCAGAGACACAGTGGATCCCATTGGAGTCCTCATAGAGGTTGCATTCTCCATTCCGAATTTCTTAAGGAGTCATCTGAGAAATGAAAATTCCATCCTTAGACTGTTTCACTTAAAGTCCCAAGAAATACTTTAGCTCTCACATGCTGCTCATTTCAAACTTTCCTTGCATGAGTTTAGAAAACTTCTTGCAAAGATTGTTGTCCGTTGAGCCGAATATTATGTGATCTACATAGATTTGCACCAGCAGTATCTTGCCTTTGACTTCCTTAAGAAACAATGTCTTATCTATTTTTCCTCTCGAGAACTTGTTCTCAAGAAAAAAACTAGACAGAGTCTCATACCAAGCTCGAGGAGCTTGTTTTAAGCTATATAATGCTTTATTAAGAAAGTAAATATGATTAGGAAATGATGGATTAACAAAACCTGGGGGTAACGCGACATATACTTCCTCTTTCAAATTTCCATTTAGGAACGCCGATTTCACGTCCATCTGATAGACAGTGAATCCTTTGTGAGAGGCATACGCCAGGAACAATCTGATCGCCTCGAGCCTTGCAACTGGTGCAAAGGTTTGGTCGAAGTCAATTCCCTCCTCCTGTCTGTAACCTTGAGCCACCAGTCTGGCCTTGTTCTTGATGATGACACCGTGTTCATCCAGTTTTTTTCTGAAGATCCACTTAGTGCCGATCACATTCTGTTTCTTTGGTCTGGGAACAAGCGTCCAAACGTTGCATCGTTCGAATTGATGCAGTTCATCTTGCATGTCCAATATCCATGATGCATCTTTGTTCGGTTCGTCGAACTTCTTTGGCTCAACCAGTGATAGAAAACTAAGGTGCAGAATCTCGTTAATTGTACCTCTCCGAGTTCTGACACCGTCATGAGGATCTCCTATGATCTGATCTCTGGGATGATCCCTCACGTGTCGGAGCTCTAAGAGTCTGGCATCTGGAGCTCTAACAGCTTCTCAGGCTCCTCCCTCTTCTGGGTGATTTTATCCATCCTGATTGTCATCTTCTCCAGTTGGCGTTGAGGTGGAGACCTTGACGTACTTGGGAGTTGCATCTTTAGCAGTCTCATCGAGACTTAGCTGTTCAATCCTTGCACATGCATCTTCAAGAATGCCATTGGAAGAATTGTTGTGAAGCAAGCTTCCTTCATCAAATACAACATTAATGGACTCCTCTACCACTAGGGTTTTCTTATTAAAGACCCTATATGCCTGACTATGGCTACTATAGCCCATGAAGGTTCCTTCGAAGCATTTTTCTCCGAATTTAGTACGTGGGTACTTCCCATTTTTGAGTACATAGCATCTGCAGCCAAAAATCCTTAAATAGGACATGGTCGGTTTCCTGCCTTTCAATAGCTCATAAGGCGTCTTACGATGATTCTTGTTGATCAATGCTCGGTTATGCACATGACAAGCCGTATTGACAGCCTCTACCCAGAAGTACTCTGGAAGAGAAGCGTCATTCAACATTTTTGTACATGCTTCAATGAGCGTTCTATTTCTCCTCTCCGCAACTCTGTTTTGTTGAGGAGTACGTGGGGAGGAAAACACATGAAAGATACCATGTTCTTCACAGAATTCTGTCATAGCACCAGACTCGAATTTTGTTTCATGGTCACTTCTGATTTTGACCACGGAGCAGTTAAGTTCATTCTGAATCTACTTGAAAAAATTAGTGAAGATGTCAAATGTATCTGACTTTCGTTTCAAGAAGAACACCCACGTAAACTAAGAGTGATCATCAACAATCATTAGCGTATACGATTTTCCTCCTAAGCTATGAACTTGCACTAGACCGAACAAGATTGATGGAGACGACAGCCCCCACCTTTTGGATGACGGCACGCTAACGGAAGATGTCCCCTCGTCTCCAACAAAGGATTTGCGGCGCCGCGATGATCGCACAGAACATCGCTACAACCTCCGCCCGTGGCGCAAGACAACCAAATAAATTATCATCTTTTATTTTTGAGAACTATTAATTTTGATGCTTTTATTTCTTTGGAGTGTTTTATTTTATTTGGGCTACACATAGCCAAAACCTTTATGCTAAGCCTATATATAGGCATGTCTTATTTAGGTTTCATCAAGTTGAATGAAAAGAAATTCCAAACCCTAATCTTGCTCCCCTCTATTGCTCTCTCTCCCTCTCCCTCTTCCCCCTAGCCGCCAATCTCTCTCTCTCTCTCTTCCCCTCCACATTTCGGCCACCCTCTCCCCAACTCCCTCTTCAACTCCAAGCCGCTGCCTCCCCTCTCTACCATCTCCTCTCGGCTGCTACCCATCCCTCCTCAAAACCGCCGGCCCTCCAACTCCTATAGCTCCGGCCGCCCTCTTCCCAAAGCTTGGCCGCCCCCTCCACCAAACCCAATCTCCCCCTTGAAGGAGTCGGCCATCTCCTTGGCTAGGAGTGAGGCCGTGGCGACGTCTCACATCCACGGAAACGGAACTTCGGCGTGACGCGGCGAAGGCGGATAGTCTTCATCCATTCGGCTCTACTCCAGCGGAACCGTGGGGAAGTGTTCCTACGATAATAGTTGGAATCATCTATTCTGACGGGGGTAACGAACTTCTCCACCATATTGTGCTTCCCTCTTGATTTTTCCTGTGGCCGGACGATTTTTGCGTTGATTTTGAAGCATAGAATAGTCTTGGTGTTTAATCCCGGTTGGGTTGCATTTGTTTTCCTTAGTTAAATATTTTCCGAACAAGGTTTGGCGAACCTCGCATCTTTTTGTTGGGAGAGATCCACCACTTTCGAATCGTGGTTTTCCGGTGGATCGCTTTTGGTACAACATCGCTTGGCCGGGCCCAAGATTGGCCCATTTAGCCGGAGAGAATATTGGCTTATCGCCCCTATTCGCTCCCCTTGCGGGTTGGCTATCCGTGCGTTGGCTTAACAAAATAATTTTGCGTATTTAGTGTGCGGTGCGGTTGTGTGCGAGTGCGGAATCGGGATAGTCGAGCGTGGTAATAAACCGTTAGCCTGTCGCCTCTAGTGAGTCCCCCCCCAAGCCTACATCAAATTGGTATCAGAGGGAGGTTCACGTCAATTTCCTAAATTGACCCCCTCCACCATTTTGTGTTGCGTTCCCCGCACTTTTGTTTGCGCGTTAGTTGTCAAAATCACAAAAAAAAAATCTGTTTTGGTCTGCCAATAGCGGTGCAGATTTCTTAATTTTCAGCAAAAAAAATCAGAAATTTTTTTTAATCATTCTCATTTTTTTCTTAGTATGAAAATCAAAAAAAAGTATTATTTTCGGTAAAGTGTCTAGCGGGATTAATTCCACCAGTGGTCTGTCTAAAACTGTTTCTTCACTTGTGCATGCGCACTAGGCTCGGTACGGAATATCCTCCGTCATCTTCCAATATGGACGATGACCGGCCAGAGGGTCGTCCCCTCACGGAGATTGAGGAGCTCCATCAGGATTTCACGGAGCAGATGATGGCTATTCAGGAGGCTGTTCATGCCATGAGGTTGCAACAAGGAGCACCTTGTAATCCACCTCCGCACCAACGGGCGGGAGACAATCACAATCCCTACCCCCACCCTCCTAACGAGCACGCCCCTCGAGAACCCTACGAGTTTGATCTTACTCGGGCTGTCCGAGTTAAGCCGCCTTCCTATGATGGATTGGGAGACCCCCAAGTCTTTCAGGACTGGGTCATGGAAATTGAGTGCTACTTCGAATGGTATGCTCTCAACGATGCGGACAAGGTGCGGGTGGCGAGGATGAAACTATTAGGGCGAGTCAAGATCTTTTGGCTGAACGAAGAGAGGCGCTTGCGTGTAGAGAACGGCGTTAGGCCCATCGGTTGGAACGATATGAAGGCTAGGTTGACCGAGCAATACGTTCCCACGTACCACCGAACACAGATGTTTGACGAGCTGGCTACCCTTAAGCAAGGGGCGAGGTCGGTTTCTGAATACATGAGCTTGCTTAAGGATATGATGGTCCGTTGTGATGTGAACGAGATGCCCGAGGTCACCCTCTCCAGGTTCCGTAAGGGCCTCAACCCTGACATCCAAGGGAAGTTATTGCGATACGGCCACACGGACTTACACGTGACCTTCAACGCTGCGTTAGACATCGAGAAGCACAACGCGCTGAAGGGAAAATCACGCCCTTTCCAGAAGGGAAAATCCATCTTAGGACCCCCCCTGCACCCAACTATAAGGATAAGGGGAAGTACCGGTCCTCTGATTCTTCCTCCATAGTGGTGACGGCTAAAAACAATAGGAGTCCAACGGGAGAAAGAGTGTCGATAGGGAGAGTCAGCAGGACGAACGTCACCTGTTTTGCTTGCGGGGTTCAAGGACACTACGCTAATGATTGTCCTACTAAACCCAAGCCTCTAGCACTGTTAGATGTCGTTGGCGGATCTGATGACCTCACTTATGAAGCGGAAGATTTTAGTGAGTCGGATGGTGTGTCGAGTGATATGGATGACGACTCCCACTTGATGGTGATGAGATGTATTTTGGCCACCCCTCGGCCGTTAGACGAATGGAATAGGACAAATATCTTCTCGTTAAACTTCAAGAGCGGTGAAAAGTGGTGTAGGTTGATCATAGATAGCGGTAGTTGCATGAATGTCGTTTCTGAGGCCACCGTGAAGCGCATGTCCCTAGTTGCGGAGCCCCACCCCCACCCGTATAAGGTGGTGTGGGTGAACAAATCATCCCTCCCCGTAGCGAAGCGTTGTCTAGTTCCCCTCACCATCAAGGCATACACCGAATCGATTTGGTGTGATGTCATCCCCATGGATGCGTGTCACGTCTTACTTGGCCGCCCATGGTTATTTGACCATGACGTCACCCACTATTATCGGGCTAACACTTATGAATTCAAGTTCAATGGCCGCGTCATTGTCTTGAAGCCCTCTCCTCCTAAGGATCCATCGACCCCGTCTAAGGACACCGTCATCCCAGTCGAGAAGAGAGCGTTGGGTCTTATTGGTAGGAAGGAACTCACCCGGGCCACCTTCATGGACGGAGTTCTTTATGCTTTAGTTTGCCTCCAAGTTAAGGACGATGCGGCGATAAGTGAGCGCTTACCCCCCGGCATTGAAGTCACTCCTAGAAGAGTTTGTGGATGTGTATCCGGACGAGCTCCCGTCTGGGTTACCCCCCATGCGGGACATCCAACACGCCATTGACTTCATCCCCGGTTTCTCCCTGCCCAACCTTCCCCATTATCGCCTCAATCCATCAGCGCATTTAGAACTACAAAACCAGATTTCGGACTTATTGCGCAAGGGATTTATCCGCCATAGCATGAGTCCATGCGCGGTGCCCGCCTTACTTGCCCCCAAGAAATACGGCTCGTGGCGGATGTGTGTGGATAGTCGGGCCATAAACAAAATCTCTGTCAAGTATCGATTCCCTATCCCCCGCCTCGACGATTTGTTAGATATGTTGGCCGGCGCCTCGATCTTCTCCAAGTTGGATCTTCGGAGTGGTTATCACCAGATCCGAATTAGAGAAGGGGATGAGTGGAAGACCGCCTTTTAATCTAAGGAGGGCCTTTATGAGTGGTTAGTGATGTCGTTTGGGCTATCCAACGCGCCCAGCACGTTTTCTAGGATGATGACCCATGTTTTTCAACCTTACATGGGGAAATTCATTGTGGTGTATTTTGACGACATCTTGATTTTTAGCACCTCCACGAGTGATCATGAGGCGCATCTAAGAGTCATCCTAACCACGTTAAGATCCGAAAAGTTATTCGTAAACATAAAAATGTACCTTCCACGTAACCTCCGTCGAGTTCCTCGGTTACATCGTTAGCTCCCAAGGAATCCATGTAGACCCCAAGGAGGTGGAGGCCATAAGGGATTGGCCCGAGCCCGCCAACATTCGGGACGTGCGAAGTTTTCACGGACTCACCACTTTCTACCGGCGGTTTATTAAGGATTTTAGTAGCATAATGGCGCCCATAACCGAGTGCATGAAAAAAGGTGAGTTCTCTTAGACAAAGTCGGCCGCCAAGGCTTTTCAGCTAATCAAGGCACGCATGTCCGAAGCCCCCCTCTTGCGACTCCCAGATTTCTCCAAGGTTTTTGAATTATCATGTGACGCTTCGGGGGTGGGGATTGGGGGCGTATTGAGTCAAGAAGGTCACCCGGTGGGGTACTTCAGCGAGAAGCTTGCCGGTCCGAAATTGAACTATTCTAACTATGATCGGGAATTCTACGCGGTCATCTGATGCCTCCAACATTGGCGGCACTATTTTCTTCCGAAGGAGTTCGTCCTCCTATCCGATCACGAGGTGCTACGCTTCATCAATTCGCAGTCTAAGGTGAGCCCACGACATGCTAAATGGGTCTCCTATCTTCAGGAATACACATTCATCATCAAGCATTTGAAGGGTACCCTCAACCGCGTAGCGGAAGCCCTTAGTCGTGTCACCTTATTACTATCCACCTTAGAAGTTAAGGTGGTGGGCTTTGATAGGATCAAGGACGAATATGCCCACTGCCCAGATTTCAAAGACATATATTTCACCACTCAGGAAAATCAACCCACGACCATTTCTACGTTTTACATTCGTGACGGGTATCTTTCCAATCATTCAAGGTTATGTATTCCCCGCTCATCCCTTCGTCATTTCATTGTGTGGGAACTGCATGGTGGCGGGTTAGGAGGTCATTTCGGCCGTGATAAGACTATCGCATTAGTTGAGGACAAATTTTATTGGCCCGGCCTTAAGACCATGGTTAGTAAAATCGTGGGTAGTTGTCGGGCATGCCAGTTGGCCAAGGGAAATAAGACGAACACAGGGCTTTACACCCCCCTCCCGATCCCTTCGACGCCTTGGGAAGACGTTAGCATGGATTTCATTCTAGGCCTTCCGATCACGTTTAGGCGTCACGATTCGATCTTAGTTGTCGTTGACCGTTTTTCCAAGATGGCTTACTTTATCGCTTGCAATAAAACTAATGACGCATCACATGTCGCTCAACTTTATTTTAAAGAGGTCGTAGGTCACCGCGGCGTCCCAAAATCGATAGTCACTGATAGAGACGTAAAGTTCACAAGCTATTTTTGGAAAACTTTGTGGAGGATAGTGGGCACCAAACTCCTATTTTCTTCGGCCTACCATCCGCAGACGGATGGGCAAACGGAGGTTGTAAATAGAAGTTTAGGTAGTCTGCTATGCTGCCTTGTGGGAGACCACAAGGGTACATGGGACCTTATCCTTCCGCATGCTCAGTTGGCATACAATAATTCCAAAAATAGGTCCACGGGTCTATCCCCGAATGAAATTGTGCATGGCTATAAGGCCCCGGTGCCCCTTGACTTGATTCCGTTACCCCCATCTTATAAATCAAGCCAATTCGCACAAGATTTTGCCTCTCACATTCATGATCTACATAAGCACATCAATGAGACACTTAGCACAACATATGCGTCTTATCAAGCTAATGCCAACGCACACAAAAGAGTGTCCCACTTGAAGGTTGGCGATTTGGTCATGGTGCGTCTCATTCCTGAACGGTTGCCTACGGGCACCTTAAAAAAGTTAGCGGATCGGCGAGCGGGACCTTTTCGGCTTATAAAGAAACTAGGAGACAATGCTTTTCTGTTGGAATTACCACCTGGCTGGGGGATTTCCCCCGTATTTAATGTTTCAGATTTAACGCCATATATTGCTCCGCCACTTGAATTATCTTCTTGTCCGTTTAATTCCACTTCACAGTCTCTTGGGTATGGGGTTGAGGGGGGTTATGGAACACTCTCTCCACCGGTCTCCAACGGAGGTAGGCTTAATGTTGATGCTTTAGATTTTCCTCCTTTGCCGCCTAATGCTTTCCCCAGGTTTGCCAGGACAGATTTTTTGCTGGACAGGATTCTCCAGGATGACGTGTTCCCCTCTGCTGATGGCGATGTGCGCCGCTACTTGATTTGTTGGCGTGATCGCCCCGCTTCGGATGACTCTTGGCTCCCGGAAGCGGAGGTTGCTCATTTGGATGAGGGTCTTCTTCGCCGGTATCTTCAAGCTCACTCATCGGTGATGAGTCCTTTCACGCGGGGGAGGATTGATGGAGACGACAGCCCCCACCTTTTGGATGACGGCACGCTAACGGAAGATGTCCCCTCGTCTCCAACAAAGGATTTGCGGTGCCGCGATGATCGTACGGAACATCGCTACAACCTCCGCCTGCGGCGCAAGACAACCAAATAAATTATCATCTTTTATTTTTGAGAACTATTAATTTTGATGCTTTTATTTCTTTGGAGTGTTTTATTTTATTTGGGCTACACATTGCCAAAACCTTTATGCTAAGCCTATATATAGGCATGTCTTATTTAGGTTTCATCAAGTTGAATGAAAAGAAATTCCAAACCCTAATCTTGCTCCCCTCTATTGCTCTCTCTCCCTCTCCCTCTTCCCCCTAGCCGCCAATCTCTCTCTCTCTTCCCCTCCACATTTCGGCCACCCTCTCCCCAACTCCCTCTTCAACTCCAAGCCGCCGCCTCCCCTCTCTACCATCTCCTCTCGGCTGCTACCCATCCCTCCTCAAAACCGCCGGCCCTCCAACTTCTATAGCTCCGGCCGCCCTCTTCCCAAAGCTTGGCCGCCCCCTCCACCAAACCCGATCTCCCCCTTGAAGGAGTCGGCCATCTCCTTGGCTAGGAGTGAGGCCGTGGCGACGTCTCACATCCACGGAAACGGAACTTCGGCGTGACGCGGCGAAGACGGATAGTCTTCATCCATTCGGCTCTACTCCGGTGGAACCGTGGGGAAGTGTTCCTACGACAATAGTTGGAATCATCTATTCCGACGGGGGTAACGAACTTCTCCACCATATTGTGCTTCCCTCTTGATTTTTCCTGTGGCCGGACGATTTTTGCGTTGATTTTGAAGCATAGAATAGTCTTGGTGTTTAATCCCGGTTGGGTTGCATTTGTTTTCCTTAGTTAAATATTTTCCGAACAAGGTTTGGCGAACCTCGCATCTTTTTGTTGGGAGAGATCCACCACTTTCGAATCGTGGTTTTCCGGTGGATCGCTTTTGGTACAACATCGCTTGGCCGGGCCCAAGATTGGCCCATTTAGCCGGAGAGAATATTGGCTTATCGCCCCTATTCGCTCCCCTTGCGGGTTGGCTATCCGTGCGTTGGCTTAACAAAATAATTTTGCGTATTTAGCGTGCGGTGCGGTTGTGTGCGAGTGCGGAATCGGGATAGTCGAGCGTGGTAATAAACTGTTAGCCTGTTGCCTCTAGTGAGTCCCCCCCCAAGCCTGCATCAAAGTCCATATGCAGACGATAAAGACATCTGGAGGAGTCTTTGTCTGCAATGCACTTAAAGGTAGCCCGAGTCTGTTTGCCCTTCTGGCATGCAGGACAGGGGCTATCTTTGATGCACTTAATAGTAGGGGCATCCCTTAATAAATTCTTGGAAAACAACATATTAATAGTCTTGAAATTAATATGAGCTAATCTCTTGTGCCATTGTTCAAAAAGAGATGCACTGCCTTTTGTTACTAGGCACACGGGGGTAGAAGTGTCTAAGCTAAGAAAATCTAAGCAAAAGATATTTCTGCTCCTAATGCCAGTTAGTACCGTCTCCGAAGAGGCACACGATATTATCAAGCACTTATCCTTGCAGAACTTTACGTCGTATCCTTTATCACACAACTGGCTTACACTGATCAGGTTATGGTTTAACCCTTCAACATAGGCCACGTCAGTGATAGAGAATACACTGTTAGAAATCATACCATAACCCCTGGTGACTCCTCGATCAGATCCTCCAAAGATGACTTTGGGTCCATTTTCGATTGGGGAGTAATCACGCAATAGGCTTCTTGTCCCGGTCATATGCCGGGAACATCCACTGTCCAAGTACCAGATTGGCGTTTTGGTGGACTTTGGACGTACCTGCAAAACAGAATTAGTTTCCCTTAGGAACCCAATCGAACTTGGGTCCTAGATTCCTTGTTACCACACTCCCCCTCGGGTGGTTAACCCTACGAGTGGTCAGCCTCGCATTGCTAACATGAGGAGTCTCGTTGAATTTTGGATTAAACCAGCAATCCACGGCAAAGTGACCAACTTTGCCACAGCACCAACAGTCAAACCTGTTGTACCGCTTCCTAGGCTCTTGCTTCACCCTTGGTACAGTGGGTCCAGCTGGGGCCTTGGATCTGGAGCTGGAGGCATCATGATGACAGCAGTCACATGATTTCTTCACTTCCCGTTTCTTCAGTATAACAGGCTTGGCCTTTAGTGCCTGCTTCCTATTATGGCCGCTAGAGAAGTGGCCATAATTCTCCACTTGGATTTCCTCATAAGGTGCCTTGGATACACTCTCTCTGTAGTTTCGGGGGAAGGTCCAACCATCATACCG